>VSWD01000013.1:58414977-59027817 GCA_033119305.1 Pinctada imbricata
CAGATGAACATTCCTACGAAAATCAAAGAAGATCAAGATCAGCTCATCATACGTTTTGAATGTAGAGGAGATTAGGTTAAACTGTTTAAGCTATATCGTTTTGAAACAAGCTCATATTTACAGATGAACATTCCTACGAAAATCAATCAAAGAATCTATCAGTTTATGATACTTCATTTTACTTTATATATTTTTTTTTGTTTGGAGTTGGTGATAGCTAATTCTCATCCTGAAACAAGTTAATATTTACAGATGAACATTCCTACGGAAATCAATCAAAGAATGTATCAGTTCATGATACTTCATTTTTTTTTGTATGGAGGGGGTGATAGCTATATCATCCTGAACCAAATTTATCTTGACAGATGAATATTCCTACGAAAATCAATCAGAAAATGTATCAGCTCATGGTACTACATATTTGATCTATGGTGGGGAGGGTGTAGTTTCATCTTCCTGAACAAGTGATAATTCTTACAATAATCAATCAGAGAATTTATCAGCTCAAGATATGTCATATTTTCTTTTTGGGGAGGGGATGTAGGCATGGGGGAGCAATATCATACTAAAAGAACCCGATATTTACAGATGAGCAGTTATACCAAGATAACTCAGAGAAATTATCAGCCCATGATATTCACTGACAAGGGTTTAGTACCCCAAACGTGCATGTCTGGTCCATGCTGTAAATTTATCAGGTCTTAAATTTTGCTATTGAATTGAAGACGTTTAACATTTTACCAACAGCTTTACTATATATTGTTGAACATCAAATTCAACATCGTGTATTTGGCTCAACTATTTCTCCATTTACATTTACCTTGAATTGTTTAATTATATATTTGGAATCTACAGTATCTAATGTATGATGGTCCTTATTATTTAATGTCAATGATTGTTTCCTAATGTTCAGTTGGAATTTTCCCTCCTTTATAACTCGGTTTGTGGCAAAAGGTATTTCTTTCCTCCTTCACTGCTCCCAGATATACTTTTTTCCCTGTCATACTCTATAAGGCAGCTGGCAAACATATCTGAAATTTATATAAGGAAAATCACTCAGTTGACCTTTATTAGTGGAATTCTGAACTGTAATTCAATTATGATTTAGAGCTGGAATACTTCTGTATTATTATTATAAACACTTATTTCTTGTTGCAATGTGGAGCAGTTAAAATCGTTCCCCGTGACTTGATATTAAGAAGTGTATTGATTACTTCTTTCCAGCTCTGTCGCCTGAAAGAACTTAGTTTGACTTCATATATATTATTTTGCTATTTCGGAAACTTGTCATTCTATTCAAAAACATCAAATATCGAAATTAAAGAAGGTTAACACCTTAGCTCCATCCCTCCAATGTTATTTTGAACATAGATTTTATTTGGATATGCTACTGAATCGACCATTAAGGAAATTCGGTAAAGTAAATGTACAAATTTAAATTCCAAAAACAAGAGGGAGCAACTGAAATGTATTTGGCGGTTCAGCTGGAAGTATCGCTGATGAGAATTTGATATTCGAAACACGTGATTGGTGCAGAAAAAAATGATTGGAAATTTTCTTCATGAATGTATAGAGTTGGAATAGATCTCAACTGATAAATTCGATGAAGATACACTTACAGTAGCAGGTGCTGATGCTTGTTAATTCCCTTTTTCGGTTGAGCGTACAGACTGAAAAAGAAAGAATGACTCATCTTTTTTACATGAATTAATAACATATATAGTATAAGAACAAGCCTTAATAAACCTTGTGTACGCATTTAAGCATACCTTGTATTTTCTGATATAGAAAAGAATGAAATAAACCTAGGCAACGCAATGAGTAGCATCCCCTAGCACTGAAGGAGAATCAATGTGCAGTGTAGGCTTTTCACAAGGAAAAATCAATAAGGTTCACCCATTAGTCATAAGCATTAAGTGTATAAAGTTTAGTTTAGATCCCATGAAGACTGCACCCTCTAGGCTGTTCAAGGATTATGAGAATTTCCAGTCTGTGACCTTCACCTTTGACGTTTAAAATCCATAGGATTCTTCCTCTTGTCATAAACATTAAGTGTCTGAAGTTTTATTAAGATCAAATCAAAATTGCACTTTCTACATGTTCTAGGCTGTATATAAGGATTTCAACAATTTCTAGTTTGTGACCTTGAACTTTGACTTCTGACCTTGAATATCAATATGGTTCTTCTCTTGTGATAAGCAATCTGTTAATGAAGTTTCATTAAGATCTAATCAAAACTAAACCCTAGGTTGCGTACAAGTGATTTGACCTTTTCAATCTGTGAAATTGACCTATGGCCTTGAATGTCAATAAGGTGTTAAACGTCTTCAAATTTGATAGCATCATTTAATAACAGATCAATTTGCACCATGGACCAGGCATGCCATTTCGGGTACTTAACCCTCGTCTGTGATCCACAATCTAAACAATGTAATATGGCCAAAGAGTGTGAAAATTATATCCAAAAATGTACCGGAAAACGTGGCAGGATGGATGGGATATGATGCTACAGGACCCACGTTTTTTTTTTTAGCAATTTCAAGATTTTTTGATAACAGAAATTTTCGAATGCGTCGAAGAGACAGATTCTCAACCAAAGTTGATCGAACATGTGCCCTCGGGGACTCCTGGTCCACCAGCAGTTACACTCAGCAAGTGGTTCAAATGTTAAATATCTTCAATAGCATCATTAAAGAACAGATCAATATGCAGCATGAACCAGACATTGACGTTTCGGGTACTTAACCCTCAATGATCCCCAATCTAAACAATGTAGTATGGCCAAAGAGTGTGAATATTATGACCAAAAATGTACCGAAAAACGTCGAAGGATGGGCGGGATATGATACTACAGGACCCACGTTTTAGAAATCTTAAGATTATTTGATAACTGAAATTTTCGAATGCTTGTTAAATATAATTTTGATATGCATTCCATGTTTTGTAAACCATGTTTTAAACTCTTTCAATTAGTCGAAATTTAAAAGAAAATAAAAACAGTAACAGACGGGGAATTGACATCGGATTATTACCTTTGAATAAAATTATATGAGCTCATAGAATTTTCTTTCTCACTAAATTTGATATGAGTATAATTATCAGACCATATTTCATTTGGTTAAGATTTTATAACTCCTTAAATTCATGTTATTTTCATTTATATATTCATATGTACATGCAGTTTATGGGAAGAAATCATAAAGTAATCCAAGAGCCGGTACACTCGATGATAGAGATGAAAAGAATATTCGATTTTTTTTTTGCGAATTCAGCGAATATTTGAACGTAAAATTGGCATTCGAATATTTATTATCATACATGTTTTATCATGATCATTATAAATACATGTATTATACAGAAAATAAGGAAATAAAAAGCATTGTATAACTTGAGTCTACGAGACGGTGTTATTCCTACAAACACGAAAACCGATATCGATAAATAGCTCGAAATCGGGAATGACAAGTTTGGTAAGTCGCGATCGCGCTGTAGGGTTTGCTTGTATTTTCAAATGTATTCATCCTATATCCATGTGCATTTGATTAATTTCTGTGAAAACAAATACAGGTCAGGATTATATTTTTTCCTGCATTTTAGTAGGCCTATCATAATTTCCTAGAATCACGAGAATCCCACTACCGTTCATGTTAACTTGCTCAAGTTGTTGCAGTTTTCAAATTATGCGCGTAGCAACCGATCTTATCACTGTAAACAGTCACAGTACTGTGCTGTCATGTTTATGAACGTTTTCAAGTTATTTGGACTATTTGTGAATATTTGTATTGGGTATTTCATGCGTTAGGCATGTTTTCTTTTGCGTTAGTGTGAAAGTAGTTCCGGTCAATTTTGACATTTTATCATTCATAATGAAAGTCACAATAGATGTGATCGACCTATTAAAATGCATAGAATCAGATAAACAAACACATTTGGTAATTATTTTTCAGTGAAATCTTACAGGATTAATTGCATTATCAGTAATGATGAACCCGTACAGACAGTTATTTGGGACAAAAACCATAAACAATTAATCTTAAGGAAAGTGCATCATATGTACTGGGTTTAACGCAAATAATTAACTATTCATTTTTGCTAGCTAATGTCACGTTTAAATCAATCATTACATCATACGATAATGTAGCATGATATCCCATCCATCCTGCTACGTTTTTCGGTACACTGGTCCATGCTGCAAATTTATCTGCTTTTAAATGCATGCAGATGCTTTTGAATTTGAAGACGTTTAACAATAGTAACAAATTTGGATTGCAAAGCTAAAACTTATAGCACAATATTATAAACGAAGACGCTTAAAAGTCGAAACATTTACTATCGGGCAAAGTTATTTTCAATTTTGTTTATGATATCTGATGTGCAAAAAAAAAAATGAATATAATCAACCTCTACAGGGTACTACTTTTGCAGTAATTAACACCCTATTAAATCTTATTATGAGATGCCATAATCTTTGGAACGACCAAAACTACTAATATTATTTCCTGAGTGAAATGAGTAATACATAAAATCCAGTTTTACAAAAATATTTTTGGTACATGTAAATCACTTACGTTTTGAAACTCTAATCTTTCCAAAAAAAAAAACGTTCTAGATTTGAGACATGTACTCTTCTGTTACTGATTTTTTTTTCCTCTGCGTTCTCTTCAATGAATCACAAATCCTTAATTTCCTTAGATCCATCCTCTAGTGTGATCTGTCAATAAAACGTGTTTTGGTTCAGTTGCTATGAAATTTCTTCTTATTTTTAGCACTTCATATCGGTAAAATAATGCATTTATCATCATTGCATGTATATTTACTTTTAATTTTTAACTACATGTATAAGTATTTATTGTAACTCTCTTACCTTTATCTGATTTCTGAAAGGTCCATAATCTACTTGCTTGAGTTTTTGTTTTCTCTCCTCTGAATTTTCTTTGTGAAAGCCTCCTGAATTCGACCACTTGTGATCCATTTTGAATTACACTAAGCATATCATAGGACTGCGTTCAAAGGGACGTCTTTATAACCATCAGCTGAGCATTCTCGTTGAGCCGCTTCCTGTCTTAAGTTACTTGACCACATGTTGATAACTGACTAAAGAATTGTATCATTGCACCATCGGCGCCGAGGTTTATGCTAGAGGATAAAACGACCGAAAGGTTCTAGTCTGACTATATAATAACGCGGGTTGGTAGACACATCTTATGTGTTATACATATCAAATATGTCATTGTCTGTGTTGTGTCTACATGTCTGTTTTTTTTTTTAAAAAAAAAACATGAATTGAAAAAAAAAATGTAATTTTTTTTTAATTTTCATTTATCTGTAGATCGAAGTGAGATTTTAATTTATTCCAGGCCATAACTTTTCTCCTTTCATAGAGATGAATTACAATGTATATATTTCAAAGAGGTTATTGGATTTCTTTCTTTCTTTTATATTTAAGTTAATCAAAAACTTGCAGATTCGCATTTGTGGGAATATTTGCCTTTCTCTTGCCAACTCGTAGAAATCAATATTATCGGGGAATAAACATTTTACATCTTTCTCCTTCTGACAAGATAAATAAACAAATGAACACTGATATGATGAAAGTGCCGTGGGCAATAACAACGTAACGTGTCAGTGGTACCACTGCACTATGTTGTATACGATAAGATGGTGTTTATCATGGCTACATATGTATGTGTATATGTTTATGCAAGATACTCAAAATATCATATTGTTCCGATACATGATACAGTGCATTTTTTAGAAGAATTGTTGTAATATGACCAAAATGAAAAGGTGAAATGAAATAAAATTAACAAAAGTAAAACTACCTTTACTTGTACAAAATATTGTGCATATGTACATCTTGAAACGGAATGAAAGGAAATCGAACGAATATATATTATCCTCCACATCCCCCCCCCTTTATATATTATGTCATTCTTGATTCCTGGATTCTTTTCTACCATGATAAAAGAAGCCCTGCGAAAAAAAAAAATACTCGAAGTCCAACGCTTTTCTATGTAAATCGTCTTAAAAACTTTTGAATAAGTAGGCAAGGGTAGGGGTTCTTTCTATACAAGTTCAGGCAGGGAGGGGTGGGGTATGGGCTATAGGACTAATTGTTATTGTCTCTGCTTTTTTCTTCATCAAAAATTGTATCATAACCGCATTTTTATTATGAGCCTAAAAACTAACAAATCGACCATATCAAATGATATGATCATCGTGGTTGTTAAAATTCTTTCCATTGCTTATCATTGTTACATATAAATTTGATCTACAAAAATGCAATAAAGGAATAACAACAATAAAATAGCCGTTGTTTATTGTCCATTATTTCTCTAAGTCGCATGACCAAATTAAAGTGCCTCAACATTGCACAATCTACTACTTGATATTAATGAAAGTCATCTTTTCCCGAAAACGCGATATTACTTCTGCGGTGAAGATTTAATGAGTTACTTGCACCATCTTACGACCACATGTGAACGCTGGTCTCCTGTGTTCTCTGTGGCCAGGCGTAATGCCTGACCGTTGAGGCTTATACAGAGAAAGGGAAAGAGAGAGATATATATTTAGATTAGAATTGAGGAATGTGTAGGGATAACAAAAATATACATTTTGAACACAGAGCACGATAAGACATAATTTATAGGTATTTACAAGGACTTATGCAAACAAGTGATGAATACAGAATTCTTCCGACCAAAAAGAATATTTATATATACACCCAGACAAAAGTTACGCAACAGTGAAATTGTTTTTAATACAAAATGCTGGTTTGATAAAAAATATTTGAAAATTATGTATCATGATATAGATCTGACATTTGACGAAGACAATATCACTTTGCTTAACATAATTGTATAATGCAACTTATTTTAAATCGGGATCGAAATGGGGACGGGTATGATTTTAACCAATTCAAGTTAGACATTAAGTTCATGGAGTTAATTTATCTCGTAGAATTCGGTGCTCAGTATGGTTGTAATGAATCAAATTGTTAATCTGATGGAATTCAAAACTGAATACGTATAAAAAATGAATTATCTCTTAAGAATCGGGAGTAATTTGTTTGGAAAAATATATCGTGTCAAAAAGCGCGTTTATGAAACCGGAAGTGAAGTTAAGCGCCTATGTAACGATAGAACTAAATTTATTATCAGACAAACATTTAGACCATGAATAAGATATTTTGATCTTTTATTATTATAACTACCGTTTTTATAAAAGAAATAAAGTTTGACAACGATATATTTTTGGATGCTTTTTTCTGTATTTTCTTTAAAATAATACCTTCGTGATCACTATTTTCTTGAATTTTTTAATCAACCATAGTTAGTTTAAACTGGTATTTATTTCATTATGCATACATTAGTTATTACAGACAAATACAATGGATTGGGAAACAAGTAAAAAATATACTTATATATCAATCTTCATGTAGGACAACCACCTGCCAAAATGTCACTTCCGGTTAAGAGATTAATCAGTCGAATCGTAAAATTTCTCTTTTTATGACAAAATTAAAAACCGGATGTGCATCCCGTTCGACCAAATTTCGGCATAATATGGCTAAAAGTCATCATTAACATCGGTGAACATGGAATACAGACCAATTATGAGCAGCAAATGTATTAATTGAAATTATCGGCAATTCATTAACAAGAGCGATTGAAAGAGGGGTAGATGAAATAAACCTCAATCGAAAGTCTACTGAGAGAATATACTGCTAAATTTTTGAATGAAAACCGTATAAGATTTGTGAATATTGAGGCTAATGTGGTTTATCTCTTTTTCTAGTACCTGTTACCGTAATTTTTCAATACTTCCCTTCAAACTTAATTCTACATTATTTTCCCTCAAAAGTACATTCTTTTTATTTGGGGCTCTACCCAAGGTAATTGTTTCAATTTCGATATCAATTTAGTGTTATATGTTAACAAAAGGTGTAAAGTCATCTATAAAAGAATTATTATTTGCCATATTTTACGAAAACTTCTCGTCGCTACCGTTTAAAGTATAAGGACTCCGAAATATTGGGGTGTTACTTAACTTTTGTCTGGGTGTATATATTCTCAAACATTACTTCGACTCGAGAGGAGATAGATAACTCTTTTTTATTTTCTTTCATTTTTCTTCATTTCCCTGTCCGATAAATCCTATTTAATATATCAGTTCCAAGCGAAGAAATTTAGATGGTTGGAATGGAAAGGGCGAGGGGGGGGGGGGTGGTGGGAGGGGGGTTACAAACGTCTGAGCTGCGATCTTTCTCATTATCAGGCCGATAACATGGTACACCTTTTTAAAGATACAGAAATAAAAAGTGCGAAATGTTGAAAATGTTGAAAATACCAGGTAAGTTAGAATTAAAAAAAAAAACCAAGCAGGCTGATCGTAGATTCCTACTTCTCCAATGCCCCTGATGCAAAAAAAAAAACTACCTAATCATAAACATGTGTCTCATTATTCAAATATCGATAGGCATGAAATTAAAATGTCACGTGAACATATGAAATACTGTATTTCTTATCAAATCTGTTCATATTGGTGTATTTCATATGAATAAAATGTAGAGGGATTAGGATCTGAAAATAGAATCGGGAATATATATATTTCTGTTTCCCCCCTAATATCTATTATCTAATTGTACTTTTTCACAATAGTGCACAAACCAGCACATAGTAAATGTGACAATAATTATCATAATTTCAATATGTAAGAATATTCGGTTAAAATCACTGCTTATCTATGCTTCATACTATTATGTGAAATGCTATATGTTTCCACCACACATGTGGTCAGCAGCAAGATTTAGCGATAAGACGTACGCTCGACTATCTTCCGCTGCAGGTGTAAATGGACACTAAAACCACAAAATACGGGGTTTTAACACGGGAATTTTGGCAAGTGAATTATGCAATCGCAAATTGATTCATATTTGTTATATGATGGACTTTAAAACATCCTGTGATGTAGAACCACTTTAACTCAATGCTAGTGTAATGTTATATGTTAAACGTCTTCAAATCCAATAGCATCATTTAAGAACAAATATATTTGCAGACCAGACATGCACGTTTCGGGTACATAACCCTCGTAAGTGGTCCTCAATCTAAACAATTTTTAAAATATGTTTTCAACAATCTCGTATATACGAGACTTTCTCGTATGAAATAATCTCGTTGCTTCCACACTTGAAATACAATATCAACATTTTGAGTTATGTAGCTATGAAATGTCTTTTAATTAATAAGTTCTTTAAGAATTATTTCTTCTCAACTTGATTTGACATTTTGTCTTATGATTAGAAAGCATTTCTTACATACATTGATATATATCACGAATTTCGATAATATTTATTTCAATTAAAACTTGAAAAAAAATCGTGAAAAATCTCGTAATTACGACAAGGCGTACGAGAATTTTCTCGTTACTGAAGAATTCGAAGTTTTCTCGTAACTGCAAGAAAATTCCTTGCTCATTGATCTCGTTGGTTTATGTGTAGTCCTTTGTGTTTGATGTTTCTGTGTTGTGCGTTGACGTTCCTTGTCCATTATGCGTCTCTTTTCGTGCTTGTCTGCTCTGTGTTTTTGCATTGAGTGTTTTGGGGTTTTTCTGTGGTTGCTACAACCTGGTGTTGTTGGAGATCCCCTCCTTTGTTGTAATTACCTGAAAGTTTCTTAAAAGTACGCATGAGAAATTTGTTCATAACCTGCAATATTATGTTCTCATAACTACAAGGAATTTTCATCTAACATCGAGAATTGTTTTTTCCTTAGGGGGTGTTCGGAGGAGGAAAACAATAAGAATGAATACTTTTTTTCCTGTTGATCTAATTTTGTTTTCGATGTGCATGTTGAAAAACGTCAGAGCTATTAACCGATGTTTCTTATTTTTTGCTTTTCATGAATATATATCATATAAATAAAACCGAGATGTCCTCATATTTTCTCAGTACATGTAAGCTCATCCAGCTCAGATTTGAATATTTAGACGGAGAGAAAATAAAGCTTTAACCCTGAGGTCATACAGACCCTCCTCGTGTTGTCTTTATATCAAACAAGTTACTGACCATGCTGACCGGTACCACATACTGACCGTGGGAATGTATATGCAAAGAGGACGTGAAGCATCAATTTGAAAAATGACGGAAGCACTGCCGTGGAGATTTGAACCTGTTAATGAAAAATGGCAGTACTTGGAACTAAATATCGAATTCTCGGGGAATGAGGGAGTTTTTACAAACTAACACAGACCATGTTCTTGGAAAACCGTCTGAATTGTTAAAAATCAAGGAGGATGGTGACTGCCTTTTGAGGGACCTGTCGTATGCAATAAGTGTTTCTGAAGAAAATCATGGACTCTTAAGATCAATTTTTGTTTCTTCAATCAAAAATCGAAAAGATTTAAATCTGGGAGGCGTTATATTTGATAACAAAAGACCTGAACAGTACTTGAAAGATAATGAAATGGAGGTAGACGGGAATTTGGGGTTCAGAGGTTGAAATTTTTGTTCCTGCTACAGTATTGAAGACGGATATATATTACAAATGTCTTGCGTTAAAAAAAACAGACTCGGTCACTCACTGAAGTCAGATATGGATACTACATACCTATCTATCGCATACGAATGGCAATAACTATGACATTGTGCTAGCAGTTCGAAATGAAGAAAAAAAAACAGTTGTAGAAGGAGCCACCACGTAAGTAATATTTTAGAACAATGGTCCTTAATTATGTATTGATTGCTTGCGTATGAGGATTATACATGTACACTAAAACTATCATAAAATTCCTATAAGTAAACACTTAGATCTTGTTTTTCTTTTTTTTGGGGGGGGGTGCTTTGGCTTTTTTATTTTCTTATTTCTTAAGTCCCTGCAAAAAACGAGGGTATATAGTGATGCACATGTACATCTGTTCGCCCCTCTCTTCAAGAAAACTTTTATCATGGTAAGGGAGAATCATAATCATTTCATTTCTTATGTAATAACTATTTCACCAAAACGTCAATCGAATATGGATTATGTCACATGTGCCTCTTGAAACCCAGAAGACTTCATTTTGATAGGTTTCCTTGTATTCTAAGGCAAACCATCCTACAGAATCAATCAATTTCTTGGAAATGATTATTTCACCATTTGTTCACCAGGAAATACAGGTCAAATTCGAAGATGGGTAATGTCACACTTCTGCCCCTGGCCGTTGTTTTTTTTTTGTTTTTTTTTTTTCTTGCAATGGGGTGAAATATCTATCATAGTTTTTTTTACAGCATGGATCTTTTTAAACAGTACATAAAGAAAACATATATTTATGTATCAAGAAATTTTTGTCTGCGACTGAATAGAGTTTTCTATTTTGTAGGGAAATGTATCGCCTTCTTTTTGCTGTATACTCCTACACATCAAGAGACAAATACTGAACATTCTTTTGATACATAAAGTCATTACCTTGCAACAGTGGGGACGTCCTAGGTATATCTCTACGAGTTTGATGCATTAGGGACTTCAGTGGAGGATTTGTACAAGCAGGCAACCAGAAAGTATTGTCAATCGACATCCAAATGTAAGTATAACAAGAAAGCAAATAATATATTCATGAAAAATATATTTGAAATATAAATGATCATTTAATGTTTTTGGATTTTTTCCAGTCATGAAATAAAGTATCATAGCAGAATTTGTCGCCGCTGCACACTTTGCCACTGGAAAGATGTGTCATTTGTGCAAGCTATATGTCGTCGCCGAAAATTTGTGCTGATGTTATTTTTCTCTCATAATAATTATTATTTCAAGGGCGGCATTTATTTGAAACATTGGTTTGATAATAAAAATACTGATTGTTCCGAAGTTTACCGAAATCGTGTGTAACCGAGAATAACAACTTCTATAAAACAAAATTGTGAGAGATAATTTATGCAACAAAGGAGGGGATCTCCAACAACAACAGGCTGCAGCACCCACAGCAAAACCCCAAAACACCCAATGCAAAAACACAAAGCGGACAAGCACAGAAAGAGACGCGCAAGAGACAAGGAACGTCAACGCACAACACTGAAACATCAAACACAAAGGACTACACATAAACCAAAGAGACTAATGGGCAACCGGTGCCGACTTTTGCAAGTAATATTTAGATATTCAAATGGTAGTAGTATTCAAACCCCATTTACGATAAAACTTCGTTTTTGACAGTTTAATCCCTACGAGACCATATTGTATGTTAAGATAAAGTGAAGTCAAAATTGTTCAAATTTCATAGGAATAAGCAACAAGCAACTTGGCACATGCAAATCCATACTACTGTCTGTGAAATGGTAATTCATTTATATTTATTATCCAGTGTTTATCAGAGTCTGATCCAGGATGATTTTCGGGTGAATAGCATGAAATCTCGGATGGGAACAGATCAGATTACTGGAATTGCATAAACGATATCATAATATCATTGAACCAATCAAATCATGCCTTTTAACGTTATCTGACCATGGTTTATCATATACCGCATTCCTCTTTGTCATTTAGTGACTTGGAAGTAATTTTACTATTTTGATTTATAAACATGCCAAATGGACAATTAGAGTAGTTATACATAATTTCCTTCTTTTTCATTATAATTGTTTGACGCGCTTCATCTAAGACTGACCTGACCGACTTTACTGTAAACATTTGCTATCTTCTTTAATCAATGTACACTGTGTATAGCCGTACACCGGATATTGGTACTATTTGTCGGCGTATTGGTACTACCGAGGCGGTAAACAAGTATGGCATAGGTATTACCTTTAGCATTTGACAATGATTTGTGAAGACAATATGCTCTTATATGGAGTGAACTTCAAGCAAATAATTCTGTGATGGTAAACTCAACATCGAAACCCTCAAAACAAAGGATTTGATCCGACGATAATAGTAAAATAACACAAAATGGGGTACCTAGTACACATAAAATTGCACATGTATGAAGTTTATATTCTTTTTAACGAAAGAAAGTACTATTGAAGATCATGATTCTGTGCACAGTCTATGTAGAAGTTCATAACTATTATATATTAATCAAAGGTAATGTAGAAATTGCATCTATATTTTAAATACGAGCTCAACAAAGAAATTGTTTGTGTACGGCATGTTATTAGCTAACTGTACGGCGTGTTGAAAAACAGGTACTAGGATTCCTTACAGATAAAATCCTCAAGCTAAAGACTCATGCAGATAAGCTTATAGTTTTAAATTTCTTTCTTTCTAGATGTGTATACATATGCGTATGAATGCTATATACAAAGCCCCAAAACCACGTGAGCCTCGAGTACTCGTAAGATATTACGTACACTTGTCTCGAGAAATTGCCATCTGAATAATTTGCATGGTCATCTTCATGTTCATCGAACAATTTTTTATTTGGGGGGGGGGGGGGGGGATCGAACATAGTTTCGGCTTTTGTGTTTGTCAAATTGACTTTCATTTCCTGATTCGAAGCAGACTCGACAAGTTTCATCAAAAAGCCATCATTTGATATTTTTTTCCAAAACAATGACCCCCCCCCACCAAGAAAAACTGAAAAAAATGCATTGAAACATTTAATTTTTATAAGTACCCCAAATTTCTTCGACATCCTCTACTGGGCAGATGAACAACATTGACAAGTTGCATTATACTTAAAATTGACAAAAGGAAAAAAAAAGGAATCCCTTCCGGGATTCGAACCCACTCGGAAAGGTATAAAATAAAATGCAGATGCAAATGTGATAACCATTACCCCACAGAGATTCTTCACATACGTGTGTATTTTACAGTCAGATTTAAAACTAGCAAAAATCGCGAAACGCCATCTGGTATCAAAATTGAAGTTAGCACTGACGAAGCAATAATAGCATTAAGACGAGAGGATAATGGCAGAAAGAAGGATGTCATAACGCATGGTATAATGCAATGACGAAGGACAAATGTAAAAAGCAGGGAAGCAAAGTCACACAATGAAGAAAGATAAAGTCAATTTGAAATGAAAGCAAGACAAATGAACATGGAATAATCAAACATTGAATGAAGCAACATATCATGAAGCATGTAAGCTTGTGACCCTAATCCCCCTCCATAAAAAATGAGCATTTCTGACAAAGTCCGAAAAGATGTCATAAACACGTCAAAAATTTAACTTCGGACTGAAACCAAAACAACAACACTTGTTAAGACATCCTTCTAGATCATCCAGATGCTTTCGATTTGTCGATATGTACTTCTGTTCTGAAGAAGAAGTTTGTTAAAGGAGGGGTATACCCCCGTGACCTACTTTTGCCCTTGGTGGTGCCACCTAATGACGGCACCGGACGAAAAAAAAAAAACAAAACAAAGCTTGTAGGGCTACCATGAGTACTTTATTTCTACCAAGCTTCATTAAAATCCCTTGCGTGGTTCTGGATAATATGTCCAGTTTGTATGAAAATACCCCCCTCCCTCTCTTTCTTCACATAAGAAAAAAAAATCGTGAAAAATCATGAAAATAAAAATTTCAACCAAAATCAATATGAAACCACTGATTGCCTCAAATATGGCAAAAATACAGTTATTGAGAACATAAAACCACATGTTTTTGGGGTTATTCAAAGAAACAGTTCTCTCTAGATCATCCTGATGCTTTCGGTTTGTCGATATGTGCTTTGGTGTGTCAAAGGAGAGTACCCCCTGATCTGCTTTTGCTTGTGGTGGCGCCACCTGTTGACGGAACCGGACGAAAAACTACACCACCTGTAGGGAGCCATGAGTAATTCATTCCTACCAAGTTTCATCAAAATCCCTTCAGTGGGTCTTGAGAAGTCGAAAATGTGAAAAGTTTACGACGGACGCACGGACGACGCCACACTATGACAATAGCTCACTTGAGCTTCGCTCAGGTGAGCTAAAACCACTTATTGACATACTGGTGCTGCTTTCCACATGCAGTGGCGGATTCAAGGGGATGACGTAGCCCCCCCCCCCAAAAAAAAATTTGCAAATCATAGGTAAAACTATCATTTTTCATATAAAAAAGGGTAAATATTAGTAAATATTTACTACCTGTCAGATAATATAATTGTCTTCATCAATTTCAGTTCTTTAATCAATTTCAGTAACGAGAATGGGTTCGAAAAGACTGAAATGCGTTAGCTTCCCCTCCCTGGTCATCCTACCAGACCCCTCGCCATTTTACGCCCCCTCTAACTCAAAGCTAGATCCGTCACTGACATGTGTCATAACGCCGCTATCATACATTTATGTATGTGCACCACAGGGCTGTCCTTCTCTTTTATTATAAATATTTTTTTTTAAAATGCATACATTACACGAAAATTACGCCTTATGACCTGAGTGTTTTTCAATACACCAGAGAAGTGAGTGGAGAAGAAACAAAGGAAAAATTGTCCTTATATTCTAGAGAGTAGAAGCCCTGGTGGGGGACTATGGGCGAAGCCCCCTGAATCTCATGGATTTCCACATTTTAATCGCATGTAAACAATGCGAATTGAATACCTAAAACTGAATATGCAAGCTTATGGAAAGTATGGTAATTAACACAACTGATAAAAGTAATTTTAATATCAATTCAATATAAGTATGTCTTAGTTGATGTATCCTTTCATATAAGAGTTTTACACTCAACTTTTTTCCACCTTGGAATTTGCCAGGTCAATGCGCACGGTAATTTAAATGTACTCACGAACGCTTTGTATCCGTCATCCTGATTGGTCAAGTAGCAAAGTTGTATTATTTACTATTTATATCGGGTATTCCTTAATCTAATTGATACCATAGGCAATAATGATCAAATCCAACGATTAAACTATCATTTGTATCAATTTGAAATGCATTTTTAAGTAAGGGGAAAGGTTTTAAAACGATAAGAAAACTGTTGAATCGCATGCTTTTTTTGAAATACTATATTTATTTTATGACAGAACTAAGTATGTGATCTTCATAAAGTGATTGTGGATTGATTCCTGTTTGTGATTTTTTTTCTCACTGTGAGATAAAAGCAGGTACGCATGAATAGATCGGGGTGGAGGGGGGGGGGGTCTTCGTGCCTCCCGATGGCTTATACATGGGCGTAGTCAGGCCTACGTCTGTATCCACATCGTTTTCGAAATAAAATGACACAAATTAAAAAAGAAACAGACAGAGAGAGAGAATATTGTTCTTTATACAAAGTGTTGGTCTCCGGAAATTCTGAATAAGATACACAATATCATCGACAAAGTTTAGCTTCAAATATGGGACAAATATTCATATCTTCTTACTTTGAACGATGGAGATTTAAAAGTGAATTTGTCTAGTCGTCTGAAAAGAAAAAAAAATATTTGAAAAAAAGTAAAAACAGAGTCCCAGAATGCCGAAAATTTGCTTCCGGAACGATCTCAAATCCCCGCCTCTTTAGTCTCGAGCAGTGCCCAAATAAAATGTGAGGAGTGGGGGACTTATGACATGCTTTAAAAGCAAACTACTGATTTTTGACAATAATGAGTAATAACAGAAATACTCTTCAAAAACCACCGATGTGAATATATTTTTTTATTATATCAGGTGTAGTTCTAAATTCGAATTTACACACGATTTCTGACAAAGTGCAACTAAACGATCGTTTGGGAAGGCCGGATGCAGGGTTGTCATGTCCAATATCTGAACGTGTATTAAAAGACTCTTCTCAATCAAAATATTATCGCGATATCAAATTCAAAAAATCATAAGTATAGGTAGACTTTGCGCACACGACACCGACACGTGGTTGTGTTTTTGATTTTAACTGAGTTGAGTTCACCTGTCGGTCTAATGTAGTTATTGTCACGTCACGCAAGTAGGTGGGATTTAAATTGACACCCAATCAGAAGTGTCCTTCGATGAAGCTTCGGCGAGATGGCACGGGTTAGCAAATTCCAAGGTGGAAAAAAGTTCGCGAGCGAAAGCGAGCCGGAAAAAATCCATATGAAACAATTTAATCTCATGTCGTATTTGGACACCCCCCCCCCCCCCAAGATCTGTCAGAGGTGGGGGCCATGGTCCGTGGACCCCTTCTCTGGCAAACATCCGGTCCCCCCTTCTGGATCCGCGCATGGTAGAAACAGTAAAATTAGCATATTGGGGTTCTTGTTCTGCTGTGAGTACCAATGTTTTATGAATACATTCACACCCTTGAACTCTTTCGTAACAAAAATGTGTAAAGACGGATGATGGTTCAAGTGACGGACAGGTACACATAGTAGGTGGATTGTCATCTTCGTTCCATAAGCACCGAAATGGCTTTGCAACTCCGACACCAAAAGCAAGTCGCCGTACACTACCTATTTCAACATGCCGTACAGTAAATTCTTTTTCGTCCAGCAAAATGCCGTACACCGGACGTGTATCTTTTTGGGAAAGATACACGTTGTTCTTAGTAAGATCTTTACAAATCCATGAAATCATGATACAGTGATCAAATCGTAAAACATAGATATATTGCAAGTCTAGAAAAAAGTGCAATATGCGAATTTAAATCCAAACAAAGTTCTCAGTATGGAAAATTTTACGGTACTAGGTGATGCATTTTGCTTTTAAAAGTTAAAAAGTTTTCTACTTAGACATGTATTACGCATATAACTTCAAGGATGACTTTCTGTAGTAATGCATTATACAGTTGCTTTTGAAAGGAGCTGCCAGATTGAAATAAAAAACGATGTTAGAAAGGGACACTCACACCTCATTTGTTAAAATCTCTCGCCTCAGTAGTACCAATACGCCGACAAATAGTACCAATATCCGGTGTCGGCTATACACAGTGATGTAGCAGTAAACAAATTTATCCTCAGTGAATAAAAAGACGTAAAACTACTTTTCCAAACTGATTTAAAAGGGGGGAAATTGCTTTCTTTCATTCCATCTCATATTTAGTTAAGCCAGTTTCCAATAATATCAAGTAACTTTTTAGAAGATTTCAAAATCCATAGAGTCATAATTCATTGCTGGAACCTTTCATTTTTACTAAACACAGACAAAAATGTTTTGAATTTAAATAAATATTTACACAGGATGTTTTTATCTTGAACATTAGATAATCATAAAACCAGGAAAAGATTGTACGAAAGCAGAGTCAAATCAAAGGAAAAACAAGAAGATGTAAAGATGAAGAAAAAGCTAAAGAAATGACAGACAAGGATGGCACTTCAAAACACCAAGGAACAAATCTGTGTAAAAACAAGAAGATGGGATCATCAAGGAAAGAAAAAAGTAAAATCTATAAAGAAAACAGAGAAGAAAGGCAATTCAACAACACATATTGTGAAACTTAGAAGATGGCGTCGTCAAAAATAAACTCAAAAAAGAGAGAGAAGGCATGTTGAATTATTTCACATTTAAAAAGAATTGATATTATTTTCTGTTTAGTGGAAGCTATATACTAAGGTACGACCATTTGATTATGAGGGGGAGGGGGCTAGCAATTTTTTCGGGTCAGAATATTTATTTACAACGCAGAGCCGGCCGAATTCAATTAACTGATTAATTATAAATGAGACAGTGTGCAAGGCTTTTTAGACATTGCAATCTATATGGATATGATATGTACATGTATCACCTGCAGAGTCTAAATTGAGTTTCAAAGCACATGGGAAGAGGGATTTGACCAAGATTAAAGATTTAAGTTATGTTTATATAAGTTTTTGTAGTGAAAATGCATTTACAGAAAAACTTTTTAAAATGAAATATGAGTGAAGGGCGACAAAAACTTGTGTCCTTGTGTTGCTAGTGAAGCAAGCTGAAAATTGTTTTTGTGTACGGCGAGTGGATCAGGCTGAAAAATTATGAATGTTAGAAAATATGGACCAGAATATTTTTATTCCGCTACCTTGAGGGTCGAATAATTCATTTTCAACATTTTCAGGGTCAGAACATTTATTTCCAACCACCCTACCCCCTTCCTGATCAAATGGTCGTCCCCTAAATGCTAATCAGAAAAGCAATACTTTATCATAACAACTCGTAGGAATGTTAAACGTCTTCAAATTCATTAGCATAATTTTAGACCTGATAAATATACAGCATTGACCAGACATGCACGCTTCGGGTACTAAACCCTCGTCAGTGATCCTCAGTCTAAACAATGTCCATCTGTATATTTTTTTTTCTATTATATAATGAATAAATGTATAAAAAAGAAACAGCAGCCAGAGTAATGGCTTAGTCAATTCGTAGGAATGTTCATTTGTAAATGTTAGACATTGATTGTAGGAAACAAGGTATCATAGAATTACTGTAAATACTGTCCTGTTCACTAATTCCAGAGCACCCTGTTTTCCCAGTTTTCTCTAAAATATGATAATTTCAATTTCCAAAAAGATATTAATTTCATAGTACTCCTCTAGTCGTAACAGAAAATACCATTCTTTTGGCTGTGCGTCAGCTAAGTTAAAAATAAGACGGAAAATAAAAAGTCTACGGGGATTTTCTATGGTAAAATTGCTGAAAATACGTGACGTCGGGAGCTTTGACGTCACTGTTTACCAATGTTGACACGGAGAACAATATGGCAGCGGCTTGAAATTAACATGGGAATTTCCCGTAGACATTTTATTTTTTTCATTTTGCGGGTTGAAGGCAGCTGATAGGGTAAGTTGAAGTTAATTTCCAGTTACGACTAAAGAAAGTCAATTCTCAGAAACAATAATTTATAGCAAAATTCTTCAGAAGACAGAATAAATCGCCCAAACAGGGTGCTCTGGAATTAGTGAACAGGACAGTAAGAAATCTACTCGTAGGAATGTTCATCTGTAATTTATGCTATGGATTGATGTAGAAATTTTTCTTACTATTTATTGTAAAGCTTCAATCAAAAAGGGAAGGACTTCGTCAGAGCTACTCGTAGGAATGTTCATCTGTAATTTTTGCTATGGATTGATGTAGAAAATTTGCCTACTATAAGTTATTATGAAGTTCTATCAGAAAGAAAATGACTGTCAAATCTACTCGTAGGAATGTTCATCTGTATATTTTTGCTATGAATTAATATAGAAATTTTGCCTACATGTTATCATAAAGCTACAATAACATACTCAAAGATTACTTTGTCAAATCTACTGGTAGGAATGTTCATCTCTAATTTTGCTATGAAGTAATGAAGATTTTTTATCTTCTAGTTATTAAAAAGCTACAATAAAATACTCAGAAAATGAATCTGTCAAATCTACTGGTAGGAATGTTCACCTGTAATTTTGCTATGAAGTAATGAAGATTTTTTATCTTCCTAGTTATTATAAAGCTACAATAAAATACTCAATACAATGACTCTGTCAAATCTACTGGTAGGACTGTTCATCTCTAATTTTGCTATGAAGTAATGAAGATTTTTTATCTTCTAGTTATTATAAAGCTACAATAAAATACTCAGGAAATGAATCTGTCAAATCTACTGGTAAGAATGTTCATCTCTAATTTTGCTATGAAGTAATGAAGATTTTTTATCTTCTAGTTATTATAAAGCTACAATAACATACTCAGAAAATGACTCTGTCAAATCTTCTGGTATGAATGTTCATCTCTAATTTTGCTATGAAGTAATGAAGATTTTTTATCTTCTAGTTATTATAAAGCTACAATAAAATACTCAGAAAATGACTCTGTCAAATCTACTGGTATGAATGTTCATCTGTAATTTTGCCATGAAGTAATGTAGATTTTTTATCTTCTAGTTATTATAAAGCTACAATAAAATACTTAGAAAATGACTCTGTCAATCTACTGGTAAGAATGTTCATCTGTAATTTTGCCATGAAGTAATGTAGATTTTTTATCTTCTAGTTATTATAAAGCTACAATAAAATACTTAGAAAATGACTCTGTCAAATCTTGTGGTATGAATGTTCATCTTTAATTTTGCTATGAAGTAATGTAGATTTTTTATCTTTTAGTTATTATAAAGCTACAATAAGCAAGAAAATGTCTGTCAGATCTAGTTGTATGTTCGTTAATTTTTTTGTGCTATGGATTGATGTAAATATTTTGCCTAGTATGAGGTATTATAAAGTTGTAATCAGAAAAGAATATTACTTCGATATTCCTACCCGTAGGAATGTTCATCTGTAATTTTTTCTATGAATTAATAAAGAAATAGAAAAGAAGTTATTATAAAGCTTCAGTAAGTAAGATAATAAATGACTCTAACCTGTGCGTAGGAATGTTCATCTGTAGTTTGTACTAAGAATTGATATAGAAATTTTATCTACTAGTTAGTTTAAAGCCACTATCAGAAAGAGAATGCTTTGTCAGATCTAGTTGTAGGAATGTTCATCTGAATTTTTGCAATGTATTGATATCAGAATTTTATTTATAAGTTATTACAAAGCTAAAATAAGTTAGACAATAAATGACTCTAACCTACACGTAGGAATGTTCATCTGTAATTCATGCCATGGATTGATGTAGAAATTTTTCCTTCAGGTCATTAAAATGATACAATATGCAAGAAAATTAGCCTGTTAAATCTAGCTTAGGAATGTTCAGCTGTAATTTTCGTTTATATGAATTAGCATGAGTTGTTAATTCTGTAGGAATGTTCATCTGTAAGCTTGTTTGAGATCAGTATTGCTACCCCTAAAAGTTTGATACATTTGTACAAAGTATCATAGGCTGATAATATCTCAGATTGATTTCTGTTGAAATGTTCATTTGTAAAACGTAGTAATTGATTATGAGCCTTCATAGACTTTTTTTTTTTGTTACATGTTAATTTGGTAGGAATGTTCATCTGTATATCAAAGATTTCGTTTCAAAATGTTTTTCCTCTATGTATATGTATCTGTATGAAATTTGGTATGAATGTTCATCTGTATAATTCAAAGACTACTTTGTAAAAGATGTTTCCTTTAAATAGAAAATTGTGCATTTTAGTGAATTCCCATATTGATGCCACATAGAATTGTTCAATGAATAAATTTGCTATATACTTAGAACCGTGTTGTTATCTAGTGCAATTAACAGGCAAACCCAAAAATGGGACTTCAAATTCAGTCCCTTTTTATTCTGAGTTGCATTATATATAATTTTCAGTGGATAGAAAGTTCTATGGTTTTTATTAATATTAAATTTTCCTTCCTCCCCCCTTTTTCTGATTGCGCGCTAGCGTGAGTGAGAGTGTGTAAGTGTCATTTTATATTCATGGTTGTCTTGTCTTTCTAAAGGGTTCATTTTGTCCTCACGTCTTTTATTCGGTATAAGTCTGAATCGTCCGGACGCTTACTCAAGCGGAGTAGGGCGTCTGGATGATTCGGACTAATTCGGAATTGGTTCGGCTACAACCCCCCCCCCCTTATTTATTTATTTATTTGATTATTTATTTATTTATTTATTTATCCATTTATTTTATCTATTTATTTTATCTATTTATTCATTTAATTATTCATTTATCTATTTATTTTGTTTATTTATTTATTCATTTATTTATTTATTTATTTATTATTTATTTATTTATTTATTTATTTATTTATTTATTTATTTATCTATCTATCTATTTATTTTGTTTATTTATTTATTATTTATTTATCTATTTTTTTCCCCTTCCACTTTATATATATTTATATATATATATATATATTTTTTTATTTATTTATTTATTTATTTTTATTTATTTTTTTTTGTCATATTCATAGTTCACACGTGTATCTTGTCACTTTATTAGATATGACTTACTACATTTATAGTTGTTAGAAAGGACGGCGGTGGGGGACGTGCCTGTCTCTAACCTCCTGAATTTCTATTTGTTATTCATAAATCTTACAATTTTATTAACGGTACAACTTAAATGAACTCTTTTCTAACTTATTTACGTTCGATAACGGTACGCAGATTTAGCGGTTTTATGTAACGTCGTATTGGCGCTTTACGCATTGTTGATTGTTATGTGTGACGTCATACCTTGTTCATTTTACGCTGGGCTTTGTTTACCAGCAGATATGGATATTACGTAGAATTCTTTTGTATTCGTGCTTTTCCACTTGATAAAGGCCGGGTGGCCGAAAATTTGTGGATAGAGAGTGTTCATTGTTATTTATTATCGAGACACTGCCGAAGATTACCGAGATAATTTTAACACTGTTTAAATGGACGAGACGTCCGCAAGATCTTCATTGTACATTTGATACGTTAAAGCAGTAAGTTCACATTTAATGTAGAGTTTTGAACAGGCATGCAATTTAAAAATAAAAATTATCTTTGACATTGATATACTGACACCGTACATACACCTCTGATAGCTTCAACGACATTATTCACACACGTACTGCATGGGTAATTTGAAAATCTTGGTAATTAATATTGATTCATTATAATTCAAAACTTTTAACTAGATATATATTTTTTCTGTTGAAACCGTGATTTTTAAAAGGACGGATCAAGAATAAAGACTTCCAGCCTATGTTTTACTTTATCATATCTAGACAGGAAAAAATAGATCTAGGACTTGCGTATGCAGTAATCTTTACCGGGCGTATTTTGGGTAGTGGCCGGCATTTTTAATGACAAATAAGAATAATGGCCATACAGTACAAAATCGATAATTCAGGAAATCATAAACCGAAGGCATACAAAATCAGGATAAAACAGGAACCAAAGCAAACAAACAAACACTGGACCTTACAGGTTCAAAAGTGCATGTTCAGCAACATATTCAGATGTCCCCAAAATCAGGGTGAAAGGGGGAAAATCAGCGTGTTTGCTTTTTAATCTAACTAAATCCATGTATAAACGATGTTTTTTAAGGTTTTACTTTTTTTCTGATTTCTATCTATACCGGTACCCCCGGTCATATTTGTTTCGATTGTAGAATTCAAATGTTTCAATATCAATTTAATATTCAATTTACTTGAGTCTTCTCTCTCATTTCACTCCGGAAAATTGCTCTTTAAATTGTGTCTAAACGGTGCATGACGCTGCTCAAGGTGATATTTCTCTCATCTGAAGTGATGGAGCTATACAGTTAGTATATTTCATTCATTTTCAATATGGTTAAAAAAAAAGATTACGTTTCTCTTTCGTTCAAGATTTTTTCTTTCGTTCGAAGGTTTTTTTTCCTTGCAAAAGATTTACATGCAATATTTAAAGCTTGACGTCATGCATTTTTAAAAAGAATTAGAACTATCTGTACCTATTAGAGATTTAAAGTTTTCTCGTATGCAGACGCTCGACAGTCTACACCTACAGAATATGGGGGCGGTATACGAATACAAAAATCCGATATCTAATTTGTCATAATTAATAGCTTTATGAAGAACAAGGGCACCGGCATTAATTTCGCCTCCCGATCACGAGATCAGCTTTCGCGTTTTCGATCGCCCTTTTGCCAAAAAAGTTTGAAAGTGGCGAAAGAAAATTGAAGGCGGAAAAATGTGGAAATATGCAATTGCTTTATCGTCATTGCAACTTCCAGATGCTCTCGCGACTACTACGAAAGGAGACATACCGGTAGTCTATCGGAAAATAACAAATGTGTAATGTGTGACAAAGAAACAACTGATAAAATGAAAATGCACATATTTATATAATAACCGGACAAAACGGAAAATTAACGAAAATATTTTTTTATCCGTTACTTGACCGTTCGTCGTATCCGGCTAAGTGTGAAAATATCATAGCAATGTAGAATTCACCTTAAAGATTCTCATTATACCTACCCAGCAGAGTTCAAATAGTTGTGTACGGAGGGCATGGGTTGAAATGAACATGTTTTATACAGTGTACGGATCATATACAAATATATATACATTTGAAATAATTCATCACAATTTGGAAATAGGGGACAGATATCGTTTAATGAATTTGAAGTCGTTAAACATTTGTACGTCGACGAATATTCAACAATCCTAAATAAGTGTTCAATATGGAAGAGGGGGGTTAATCATATATATGATAAAGCATTTTCTTGCATAAGAAATAAGCTTTTCATTTGCGAAATGACTATTTAAAAAAAAATTGGAAGTATATAGAGTAGTACGTTTCTACATTAAAACCAAACTGAAAATTTTCGTAAAATATTTTTTATACAGTGCATATCTTTGATACGCCCTTAACATAATTTCAGACTATTTATCAATACATATTTGTCAATTTTCAGGTTGGCCCTGACTACGATAACCCCATCTCACCTCTAGATCTGCGCTTGAAAGGGATAGTTCGCCGTTGAAATATGAAAATTTGAATTTGTACGACACCGCAACAATTAATTCCAGTTGCGCCATCTATAATAAGATTCGTTTTCAAAATTTAGAGTTCTTATACAGTGGGGGTTTTGGATTTTCCCTGAAATTCGATCTATACCATTCTACAAAAAAAGGAAGGTTTATTACTATTTATTTATTCCACTGAAGCTTTACAGAGCTTGCTGCTTTGAAGTAGAAATAGTTAAGATGAATCGCGGATCCGCAGATATACCTAAAATACTATTGTCTGTACCATGTACGTGCCTGTAGTGTTAACCAAAACGTAAAAATATATGAAAGTCACATCTCTTTGCCAATGAAAATATTTCTATAGTAACTCGGACTCCAAAATCAGGGTCACAAAAAATGTTGGCACCGATATAAATGTTTTGCAACAAAGAAAATTAACCGTTAAGCATAATTTTAAGACCTATGATGATTATATTTATCTGGTTATTTTTGTTTTGTTATGTTATATATATTTTTTTTATTGAACGAAGATCGGAGAGATATCTTAATAGCGCTCTTTTGGCGGAGTGGGGTACAATTTCAGTTTTCTCGAGCATTCGACGGAAAGGTCCGAAAATGTACGATGTACGGTAAAACCAGGGTATACTGCACCTTTTGAAAATTTATGTACGTATATGATTTGATATGACCCCTCAAACTGTACAGTGTAGACAGTCAGCGCTCTGCATACGGAAAATCTTTAAATGTCTATTGGGTACTGTATACATTGTAGAATCCATACTTTATATCTTTTCTAGAGAGATGATCTTATTGTAGTACAATTATTGTTCTTGTAGTGCGGTTTTACTCCATATGAATTCCTCTATACATGTAGAAAGTCGGTTTGTGTGACTGAATCTGGTAGGTGTATGTATAAATAAAAAAAATCACACTCTCTTTCTGTGGATGTCTGCTCTATGTGTGTGGAGGTGGGGTTTTTTTTGGGGGGGAGGGGGGTCATTGGGTCTTTAGAAGTTTTGCTGTGCGCCAATCATTAATAACACAAATGTCCCGTATAAACAAACTGCTAAACTTTATTCAGTCTGACACAGCGTGGTACAAAATCAAAGATGATCAATACATAGGAGAGCTCCTATCCAAGGGAAGATAATCATAACATGCAAACAAAGTAATTACTAATTAGTACTGTACAAAGAGGGATAACTCTAATAAAAGGATAACTCTAATACTACAATTAAACCACTGGCGTAGCGTCTCTTTTCTCTTTGCTTAAGAGTCCTTACAAAAATTGTTGAAATAATTAACAATTATGACTTAAATGAAAGTTTCAAACTTGCATATAGAACATACACCAAACATGAAATAATGGTTATGGTCAATATTGAAAAGAAGAGCACAATTTAGATTGTCAATATGATTTCAATTAAGAACATAGTCCTGGAGCCATTTAGGGGGTCGACGATCGCGGGTTGGACGGGTAGGAGTATTCGCCACCGGAGGTGATGGTATCTCATGAACTTCCGGTAAAGAAGGGTCGTTAGTGTCAGGTATACCAATCAACATAGTAGGCTCGTTTGCGACAGGCGGCTGAGACAGAGTTCGAGGGATGTCGGGCGGGTTATGGTATTGCGCTAATACGGTGGTATTAGTTGGCTCTTCGGATATTTCATCATCAGTTTCGTCCTCTCCACAATGTCTAGTTTCAATGCGAGAGGGCGATATTTCGCAAAGCACACGGTAACATTCGGTCAATTTGACTTTGTACGAGTTCGATCGAAGCTGCTTCCCGGCGAATTTCTTTATAAAGCACCATTCGCCATCTATGGCTGTAATCAAGTAGCGGCTACGCGCTTTTGACTTGTCACGGTCAGTGTACAGGTAAACAAGATCGCCAACATTTAACGATTGATCGATCGGTGCCCTTTTGTTTTTCCATTTTGAGAATGCGCTGGCTGGATGGTTGGTATCGCGTATAGCGTATTTCTGGTCAATAGCGTGGAGGTCAGAGACTGGTAACTGTTCATTGGTGAACTGACTGCGTTGGGTCCACAGTTCGCGAGCCGACAAGCCAGTAAATCTTATCCGCGAGTTTAATCGAGCCACAGCGACGGATAAAGTGAAGTCAGTTACTGGGCCGCCTCCTGGTTCCTGGCGCAAAAGTTCATCCTCTAGCTCAGCAATAGCTTTCTCGGCGACCGGATTCTTATTTTTGTTTTTCACGCGGCCGAATTCCAGCACGATTCTGAACTTTCCTAGTATTGCATCGTCACGAAGCGCGAAGAATCCAGATGCGGGATCTACGCGTATTACGGCGGGAGGACCATCTAGTGGGTGCAGTTCCATGACTAGTCGTAAGAGAGCTTCTCTAAGTGTCTCGCGTTTTTCGTTAGGGATCACACATGCTGAAGTGTAAGACGTGACAGATTCTCGCAACACGCACACTGGCTGACAATTGCGTTTCAGAACATCGGTTGCAAACACTGTCCCGATCCCAGCAACCTTATCATCAGATGTTTGCCGTTCGAGTTTGTCCAGAAACTTCTTTAGTGACGCACACGTATGACATGACTCGCAAGCATTTTCAATGGCCCTCGGAAGATCTAATGCATAGAAATGTCGCTTTAGGACCATTTGCATTTGGTGTCGGGTAGGTTGATCAAGAGAGATGTGAAGCGCAGTTATTAATCCATCAAGTACGGATCTTGGCACAATGATGAGCTCGGTTGTCGGTTGAAAGGGGTCGGATCGATCAACGACAAGTAGTCCATCTCTAGCAATACGCGCAACACTGAGGTAACGTTTCACGTCCTTTAGGTTTGTGAGTTTTCTGGAGGGGCGCGTTCCTTGTTTGAGATGTGCGTGCGTTCTCCGTAAGTCTGGACATTCGGACTGTATAGCAAACCATGCGGATCGAGTGATGTACGGTAGAACTGTTTTGTTGTTGATGACGTCTTGTACAGAGATTGAACGTACCACAGCGTCCTCGGTTTGCGCGATAAATTTGCAGATTTGGCAACGTGGCTCATGACAATCTACAGCGTTACGGCTAGCAAAGTCTGATGGTACGTTTGCGGAACCAGCAAGATGGCGTATTGTAGTGTTGTACCTGCTGGCGGTAGATAAGAATAACGTCACTCTCGGACTCGCTGAAAACTCGCCGCGACGTAATTTTTCGAAAGCCTGCACGCACGGCTTACTGTCAGTAAGTACATGTGTCTGGTGGTTAGACTGGATGATGTATGGGCTGTAGTGCTTTATAGCAGCTGCTATGCTCAGTGCTCCCACTTAACAAGGAAGCCACGTGACTTGGTGTTTCCGGAGCTTCGCGCTGAAGAAACCCGCGAGGCGAAGTTATCCCGTCACGCATCGCGTACATAGTGGCTCCTATCCCGTGCTTGCTGACGGAACCGTCCGTCACAATCCATAGTTCATCAGACGGCATAGGCAGGGTGATAGCCTTGTTTGCTGACAGGCGCGACTGCGCGTTTCTGAAGTGCGTTACCAGATCATCCGTCCATTTCACAGCGTCCTTTGATTGTAAACCGGATATCGCATTTTCAAGCGGTGCTAGCAGGTTAGCACAATCGGGAATCACACGGCCAAGAATATTGTAGGCTCCAAGAAATGATCGGAGGCCCGTAACGGTTTCCGGAAGCTTGCACGAAGCAAGGGTTGCGATTTTGTGTTGGCTCGCGGAGATTCTTCCCTCAGACCATGTCCATCCGAGAATAGTAGCTGTTCGAGGGCACACTATTGTCTTTGATGCTGAGAGGCGAAGACCACTGTTTTGTAGACATTTTAAAACTCTATGCCAGTTTTCTGCGAGTTCATCGATAGTTTCTCCGCCGCAATACAAGTCATCAGCCAATTTCTCAACGCATCCGTCTTGTAAACATTCGCCAAGAACACGGCACATCATCTCTTCAAGGGCAGTTTCAGACCCCGGCATACCCATTGCACATCGGGTGTACACGCGAATTCCACGATACGGAGTCACTATGCCGCAAAATTTCAAGGACCCGCGCGATAAAGGTATCTGGTAAAATGAACTGGTTAGATCAGATACGATAATATATTTCCACTTGCCAATTGTTCTAAGCGTGGAATCTTTATCCGGCATAAGCGACGGTTGCGGCTTGCTGTAACGTCCAACGTCTTCAAATGCGGTAACAAGCCTGAATCCTCCGTTTGACTTCTTTACCAAAAATTGACGGGTTAAGATACTCTACGGTAATGTTCACATCTTCGGGTTTTTTTAGTACTCCGAGAGCTTCGAGCTCATCACATTTCTGCTGAAGTGCGAGTAACATGTCCCTTGAGTATTGAGGTAGTCTACCCTTCCTTTGCGGAGGAAGGACCGGTCCCATATTAATATGGCATTCGAACTTCCCTGCTCCTCCATAATATCCACTGAACTTTGGGTCAAATACTGCGTCATGAGTTGTGAGCAAATTTTGCAACTTTTGGCGGTCTTTGTCTTGCAGTATGTTATCCGGATCAATGCTAACGGCAGAGGAATGATACTGAGGTGATCCAGTATTTCCGGTTTTTCTGCTCTGGCCCATTGTATTCAATACGAGTGGGACGGAGGTATCCTCATGCTGGTCAGCGTTGTAGAATATTGGACCAGTCGTGTGAAGTTGGCATAGTTGATCGTTTTTACGGATAAGCTGTGGTTGAGTAGTGTCATTTAGGAGCCTAACTTTACCACCTATAGCCTCTATTGTTCCTGGTTTAGGCCATCCAGAAGTAGTGCTGCGGTTAACTCTTGGCTCCATAGATAGTGTTGACTCGGGATGTATCTCATTCGGGATTTTGAGTTCCAAGAACGATCCGGGCCATACGACTGTTTGGGTAGGTTCAGAACGGAGGATGTACGCATGTGCTCTACGGACGTGATGTACCTTGGACGGACTGTTGTCAGACAGGTACTGAATGACTAGGGAGTCACCAATAGTCACTTGGTTTTTTGACGGACGTATGCCTACATCATTACGCTTCATGAAGGGCATACCTGCAAGTACATCTACGTCTAGGTCATTCACTACTAGGGCGTCTAGGTGCAAAACGCGCTTGTCGCGACACAAGGTAATATGCACTTCCCCTATGCTGTCAAGGGGGGTAACTCCATCTGCTTGAAGTGCATTCTGTCTGGTTTTAGAGATAGGAGCACCGATATACTCAGCAAATGATGCTTTAATCATGCTTACTTCGGCCCAAGAATCTATAGTAAGGTGAACGGGATGATGTTGATAAAATACCTTGATCTGTGCGGATTTTATAGTGCTAACACGACGAGACGAAGGTAAGGGCGGTGAAGTGTCACTGTCGTCAGCGACAATATATGACGTGTCGACGTCATCATCAGTAGGTGCTTCTTCGTCGGAGTCCATGCTAACTGTATGTCTGGCCTTAGTAAGAAACTTTCGGTCTCCTTCGGGTAAGTACTTGCGCTTGCTTAAGAAGTGGTCAAATTTTGCGCGGCCAGCCTGTTTGCACAATGGGCATAATGCCGCATATGCGCTTGGATGGTGTGGCGATCGGCTGTTTGAACGGAACCTTTGCTTGCTTCATGAAAGCGGTGCGGAGTACTTTTGATTCTTGAGAAGTGTGGATTTCATCGAGGAGACTATCCAGGGCCTGGGATATCTCCGGCTTTATGGATGCAAGCGTTTTTGAACGTAGTTCAGTGCCGTAGCACTGTTTTACGAGAGCTGGTAAGTCTTTGTTTATAAGGCGCAGCCAGGTAAGAATCACTAGGTTCTCAAGTGAGGGTGACATTTCCTCCTCTGCTTCAGGGAGATCACCATGATGAGTAATATTACCTTCTGGCTTTAAAAGATTGTCCTCGATAAAACTCATAAGCTGCTGGAAAAGGTCTTCTGGTCTCTCACCTGGTTCAAGGCGAATGTTGTCGAAATCGAGAAAATGACTACCCGTTGACTGCAGACCATAATGTAAACGAATTGATTGCCAAATTGAGTTTACTGAAGTTGAGTTTTTCACGGTGGTGTTTCTTGACACGATAGGGCAAAAGTTGGCAATTTGCCCAAGCATTAGCTCTAAATGCATGACCTTTTGAGCTGCGGTACGCCTTTGGGCATCTGGTACAGGTTCACCATCATCGGTGAGTCCACGGAGAGGGGCGGTGGGGGTTTTCTTAAGCCACGTAAACCCATTTACTAAGAAAGAAGCAAAGTTTGCATCCAGAGAGAGTATGTACTGAAGGTTTTGTCTCCATGCTTCAAACGAAGTAATAGTTTCATTTTTGGTTAGCTGCCATTGCTTAGGTGCTCGTGTAGCGTGGGCCATTTCGCTGATCAGGACTAAATATGATGTTTGGTTCACAAAAAGTTCGCAGGATGCACAGCTATTGTTCAAACTGTGTTGTTTATGCACCGTGGGCAGGGGCTTAGATGTGAAAACTTACACCAACCAGAGTTAATTTGTGTATTAGCAAACTTCTGGCTTACGGAGGGGTTGGTGACGTGAAGCGCTGCCACCACGCCAATCATTAATAACACAAATGTCCCGTATAAACAAACTGCTAAACTTTATTCAGTCTGACACAGCGTGGTACAAAATCAAAGATGATCAATACATAGGAGAGCTCCTATCCAAGGGAAGATAATCATAACATGCAAACAAAGTAATTACTAATTAGTACTGTACAAAGAGGGATAACTCTAATAAAAGGAAGCATGTCTGGTCCATGTTGCCAATTTATCTGTTCCTAAATGATGCTATTCAATTTGAAGACGTTTACATAACTCTAATACTACAATTAAACCACTGGCGGTGGGTGCTACATTCGAGTGTTGTTGGAGATACCCTCCTTTCTGTTATCCATTGGATGTCAATCCTTGATCTTCTTTCTTTGGCTGGTGTTTTTTGCGTCCATTCACTTGATCTAGATCCAGTTTTCCCCTCTGAAAAACTGTGAAAGTGGGGTTGCGGTTACATATATAGATCCACTGCTATAGAAGGGGATGGTGCTGTGATAATAAATATTGAGAAATTGAAAAAAAGGAATCATCACTTCTTTACAGAACAACTATTGTTTAATTATTTAAAAAGTGAAATGGAATTTGTAAGGTAGGGCAAACCCATCCTCTGATGATCGATGAGTTAAAGAAGATGTGACAGCGAACAATCTTATAGCGAACAAAACTAAAGGACGAAACTGCTTAGAGTGAGGAGAGGAAACTCGAGCGAAGTTCATGTGGTTTGAATATGGTTAATAAGAAGGGCTCCGATAAAGCTGCTAATGTTGATACATTGAGAAATATACCACGAGGACGACCAAAATCTGGAAGAGTATGGAAAACGGTGAAAAAGCATCGGTATGTGTGATGTCCTACGTTAGAGTTATTTTTCTTTCCCCATAACATTGTAACATGTTTCCGGATTTTTGTGTCAAGTTTTAGGTTTTTATTTTATTAAAGCTTTGTGTATTGATTTTCGGGCAGCCATGTTAGATTGTAACTATTTTCCTTTTCTTCATCTTCTTGAAATTCCAGATAGCACGATGTAAGCATGTTTTTACTATTCTTTTCTTTAATTACACATTACAGAGATTCTATTTAATCATTAATTTTGTATGCAATTGTCTTAATTGAGAAATATGCTGATGAGCCAAGATCTATAAATAGATTTGTGTATTGAAAACCTGTTTGTGTATTGAAGGTGCTATAAATAGTGTATCTAGAGTTACCTGATCTTACCTCCACCTATAGCTTCATGTTTTTACAGTATTTCCTTCATCTTATTGTGGTTTGCTGTTGTGATCACCAAGAATATATTTGATTACACATAATTACCTGTTAATTAACTATATTGTTGAAAATTGGGATTATTTCCAAGAGAACTTTATAACTGAATATTGTTGATAGATTTCAATAATTTTGTGCATTATGAATAATGTCAAGTTGAATTGATGTTGGAATGATATTTTATTTTATTTGATCATTGTTACAATCATATGGCTTGCTACATTGTAACTTTTTATTTTTTGTAGCTTTTCACCATTTCATCTGCTGTATAAATTTTCATCATTGGCCACACACTGGAAATAAAGCTTGAACTTAAAAACTTTGACGTGGTTTTTATGCAGTTTTGTGGTTTAGCTGGACTGTTATATATTCACAATACACCAACAGTCACAGTGAAAAGATCGTGCTATCTGGAATTTCAAGAAGGCATCTGAACATGGCGACATTACGGAAGTTGTTCTGGAAGCGAAGGATGATCATGATGGTCAGTCTGGTGAGTTACCAGAAAAAAGATTCCGGACACTTACGGTTAAAGGAAAGGAACAGAATGATAGTATTGTGCAGTCATACAAGGCAAAATTATCTAAAACATGTAATGAAATACACGATTCTATAGTCAACAGTGCAACATGTGAAAACGATATTACTGTGCTGCAGAACGTCTACAAAAAACTGAACGGCGATTTTAAGCGCTACTCTGTGGACCATTACAAGTTTTGTACATTTTTAAACGGTACCCGAACAGAAGACAGTGCACATGAACTGGAAGTCCAAGGTGGTATTTTCATGACTACTCAATCGAAAGTGGAAAGTGTATGTACTAAACTCGATCATACAGTTCAAGTACTAAAGGAGGAGACGAAATCTCATCATCCTTCTATTGGATCTAGACATTCGGTTAAATCTGTAAAGGTTGAGACTGCCAAGGCAAAGCTTAGGTTTGCTGAACAGGAAGCTGCACTGACGCGAAAAAGAGCGGAACTTGAGCAGGAAGAGAAAATTCGGGCTGCAGAAAATGAAAGAAGGAAAAAGGAATTAGAGACAGAAATAGGACTGTTAAAGTTAAAGGAGGAAGTTGAATGTGATTTATTAAAGGCAGAAGAAGACAATGGTAACTTACCTGACGACAACCAACTGCCAGTTGAAGATACTTATGATAGAACAAAAAGCTATGTGGATGGATTGCTCTCAACGCCTGTTTATAACAGACCTCCAGAAAATGAATTTCAGCCTAGTTTTTGGCACCCGTCTGGCCATCTTCCGCCCGTTCATTTCGGTCAGCATAACTATGGTTCTTTGAGGAATACAGAAACAGACTTAGCGAAATTTCTAATGAAGAAAGATTTACTTACCTCGAGATTACACAAATTTGATGATCGACCTGAAAACTATGTGTCATGGAAAGAGACCTTTAAATGTGTAATACAGGATATTGGTGCTTCGCCTATGGAAGAACTGGACTTACTGTTAAAGTGGACTGGATTTGAGTCTAGTAAGCAAGTAATAAGTATTAAAGTGTCAAATGCTGGAAATCCTCGTTTGGGACTTGTGCGTGCCTGGGAACGTCTAGACTTGCGATATGGTTCGCCTGAGAAGGTTGAGCAAGCACTAAAACGGAAGTTAGATGCATTTCCTAAGATCACATATAAGGATAAAGCGAAAATGTATGATTTATCCGACATTCTTGCAGAAATAAGTGCTATTAAAGGAAAGCCTTACTATACGACACTATTTAGCTATTACGATTCTTCTGTTGGAGTGAACCCTACAGTTGCCAAGTTACCTCTCCAACTACAGAATAAATGGCGAGATCGTGCAACAAGTTACAAACGTACACATCATGTTATATTTCCGCCTTTCTCATTTTTTGCGCAGTTTATTCGTGAGATGGCTGAATTGATTAACGACCCTAGTTTCGAATTTGACTTTCGAGCAGAGCAGAAGAGTAATACTCCAAGACAAAATAGCGGAGCACGTACTCAGCAAGTGAACACTGCAAAATCTACAGTAACTCCGGACAAAAAACTTACAAGGTGTTTGATTCATAAGCTTGATCACTCGCTTGATAATTGCGTTCTATTTCGTCGTAAAACCTTTGATCAGAAAAAGGCCTTTCTCAAACAGCATGGAGTTTGTTTCAAGTGCTGCGCTAACCAACATTTAAAGGAAGATTGTAGATTGGATGTTACATGTGATGTGTGTAAAAGTAAGCAGCATGTTACGGTAATGCATAATCCAAAGTGGAAGCCGAAGATTTCCGCAGAAAGGTCAGAAAACCACGGCGGGGAGCCTAAGAGTGCAGGCATACAGATAGAGTCGCGATGCACGGATGCACGCCAGGAAGACATAGAGCCTAAAGTAGTTGACATTGCGGTAGAATCAAGATGTACTGAAGTGTGCGAGGAAGGAACTGGAAAATCATGCGCTAAAATCGTACTTGTTGATGTTTTTCATGAATCTAGACCAAACATCAAATTGCGGAGTTATGCTATTATCGATGAACAGAGTAATAACTCTTTAGTTCATGGCGATCTTTTGGATGAGTTTGATGTAACTGGAACACCGTGTCGATATTCGCTTAACAGTTGTAATGGAACCGCAACTATGACCAGCAGACGCGCCAAAGGATTTTTCGTGCAATCGATAGATGGAAGAGAGCAGTTGACGTTACCTACGCTTACCGAGTGCCAATTCATACCTAATAACCGTAAGGAGATTCCGACACGAAATGTAGCGCAAAACTACTCACATTTGAAGCCTATTGCTGAACATATTCCGCCGATTGATGATAATGCACATATTTTACTTCTTATTGGAAGAGATCTTTCGGCAGCTCTTCATATCGAGGATCAGAGAATTGGACTACCTTATCAACCCTTTGCGCAGAAATTAAAGCTGGGATAGGTTATTATTGGCGAATCATGCTTGGATGGATCTCATATACCTTCAACAATGAACACCATGAAGACTTACGTTCAGTCGAATGGGAGAACTTCATTTTTGGAACCGTGTAGCAGTCACTTTCACGTTTCTTTCACTAACACGGAGAAGTCATTATTTCAAGTGACGAAACAAGACAACAAGATCGGTATGTCATATGAGGATAAACAATTTATGCACATTATGGAGGACGAAATGCATCTCGATGATGATAATCACTGGGTAGCACCATTGCCGTTTAAGCAGCAACGCCCTAGTTTACCGAACAACAGGACACAAGCTCTCAAGCGAGCTAAGATTTTTGACTCTTCGATACAAAAGGATTTGGTCAAGAGGCAACATGTCTTAGAGTTTATGCAAAATCTCCTAGATAACGGCCATGCGGAACGTGCACCGGAAATTGAACCTTCCTCCGAGTGTTGGTTTTTACCACTGTTCGGGGTCTATCACCCGAGGAAAAGGGATCACATCAGAATTGTGTTTGACTCGTCAGCTCGTTATCAAGGTGTCTCGCTCAATGATGTACTCATGTCTGGGCCAAATTTAGTAAATAGCCTATTAGGAGTGCTTATGAGGTTTAGGTGTGGCAACGTTGCCATCATTGCGGATATACAGCAAATGTTTTATTACTTTTATGTGGAACCTGAGCACAGAGATTATCTTCGCTTCATTTGGCATGAAGACAATGACCTGACTAAACCCCGTGTGGATTACAGAATGAAAGTCCACGTATTTGGCAATAGCCCCTCCCCAGCTATTGCTACCTTTGGATTGCGTAAAGCAGCGGACATTGCCGGCGAGACATCTGGCAAGGATGTCAAAGATTACATATATCGCAATTTCTATGTTGATGATGCCTTGTCATCACATGACACCAGTGCAGAGGCTATTGACCTACTTTCGAGAACGAGAAGTGCACTCAAAGACAACGGCAGTTTGCGATTACATAAGATATGTTCGAACTCTAGTGATGTTTTGGTAGCTTTCGATCCTGACGATTTGGCAAAGGACTTGAAGGATTTGAACCTTGACTCGGACAACCTACCTTTGCAACGCAGCTTAGGTGTTAGTTGGGATTTGCGTCTCGATGCATTTACATTTAATGTCTCTCAGGAAGAAATGCCCTTTACTCGTAGAGGCATGCTGTCTATCGTCAATGGGATATATGATCCGCTTGGATTCGCGGCACCGGTCACTATTCATGGCAAACTTATTTTGAGAGAGGTAAATACCAGTGAATGGGATTTGCCTGTGCATGAGAATATTCGAAGAAAATTTCAAATTTGGAAAGAGGGACTGAATGAGCTCCGAAATGTTCATATTTCAAGGCCGTTAACTGGAACTGGCTCTGATGAAAGCAAGAACTTAGTTATATTTTCTGATGCGTCAGAAAGTGCTGTTGCGGCGGTTGCGTTTATTCATACGAGGTGCGGTCAGTCTGAACAATATCGATTTGTGATGGGAAAGTCGAAGGTGGCACCTAAAAATGGCCACACCATTCCGAGACTCGAGTTGTGCGCTGCAGTACTTGCAGTTGATTTATATGAGACATTCAGGGACGAGCTCAATACTACCTTTGAAAACATTACCCTTTATACGGACAGTAAGGTAGTGTTAGGCTACATACACAATGAAACTAAGAGATTTTACATCTATGTGCGTAATCGTGTCGACAGAATACGCCAGTCAACTGTACCCGCACAGTGGAGGTACGTTCCCTCATCTAAGAATCCGGCAGATGAGGCTACTCGCCCATTCACATCCGAACATTTGCAAAATAGCCAGTGGCTAAACGGACCTCGTAACTTTTATCACGAGATAGTGAGTGAGCCTCTTTCGTCATTTCCACTCGTTTCACCGGACCTCGACTCTGAAATCAGAAGTTTGAAAACAACTCTAGTCAGTAAGGACATTTTTGGATCAGAGAGGTTTGAGAAATACTCCTCTTGGACCAGTTTGGTTAACGCTATTACATTCCTCCGTAAAGTGGCAAAACGACATAAATCTGACCCTTAAATTGCCTCTCCTCAAAATTCTGAGGAATTCATAATAAAAGTAGTACAAAGAGAGGCGTTTGCAGACGAAATAATTGCTCTACAGGAAAACCGGAAGCTACCCAGGGACAGCAAGATCCTGAAGTTGTCTCCTTACTTAGACTCTACGGGTTTATTGCGTGTAGGAGGACGCATAAGTAATGCGAATATATTATCAGAGGAAGCCAACCCCGTGATCATACCAATTCACCATATCGCGACCTTAATTTGCCGTCATTATCATGCTAAGGTATATCACCAAGGTCGCACACTCACAGAAGGATATATCCGAAATGCAGGGTATTGGCTCATAGGAGGGAAACGTATTGTTTCATCTTCCATTTATAAATGTGTTCGATGCAGACGATTGCGTGGCAGACAGACAGATCAAAGGATGGCCGATTTGCCTTTTGAACGACTTGACCCGGCCCCACCTTTCACATATATTGGAATTGATGTCTTTGGACCTTGGACTGTATCTGCTCGTAAAACTCGTGGGGGTCAAGTCAACTCTAAACGCTGGGGTTTGATATTTACATGCATGGTAGTGCGTGCTGTGCACATAGAGGTGCTAGACGAAATGTCATCTTCTTGCTTTATAAATGCCCTTAGACGTTTTTGTGCTCTTCGAGGTGAGGTCAAGGTCACTCATTCGTACCGTGGAACAAACTTTATAGGATCGACCAAAGATCTAAATGCAAATGTGATCAACATAGAGGATAGACCTGTGAAGTCCTATCTTACGGAGCATGGCATCAACTGGGTCTTTAACCCTCCTCACTCCTCTCATATGGGGGGAGTGTGGGAGAGAATGATCGGCGTGGCCAGAAGAATTTTGGATTCCATACTATTGGATGTGAAACACTTAACCCATGATGTCATTACTACGCTTATGGCTGAAGTAACTTCGATCATAAATGCGAGACCTCTTACTCCGTTGACAACAGACCCGGAAGTTCCGTTTCCGTTGACTCCTTCAACTCTACTTAACATGAAGTCCGACCAGTCTGTAAAGTGTTTCCGCATTCAAGACTTCAATCCTAGAGATTTGTATACACACCAATGGCGACGCGTTCAACACTTAGCTAACCAGTTTTGGTCTCGATGGAAGCGCGAATACTTGCCAACTTTGCAGTTTCGTGAAAAGTGGCAACAGGATTGCACTAACTTGAAGGAAGGTGACATTGTTGTCTTGCGTGACAATTCCGAACACAGAAATGACTGGGCTATTGGCATCATTGTGAAAGCATACGAAAGTGCCGACAATCGCGTGCGAAAAGTGGATGTGCGCTTAGGACGCGATCGCAAAATATACACTAGACCAGTGAAGGAAGTAATTTTACTATTGTCTGAATAACTCATTTTTCTCAGAAAGTTGTTGTTACTCTTGAACTGTTTGATTTAAAATGTGGAAATTTGTGATTGAATTATAAATATGAGAGACTGCTTGCATTAATCATGTATGGTGCACTTGATATTTTTTCTTTGAATGAAACTAATATTTGTCATTGATACACATATGTGTCATAATTTTGAAAACTTTGATTTTTGTTCATATAAAGGTTAAATTTTGAATTGAATTTAAGTATTTTGAGGATTTTTGAAAATTGATTCTCAGAGTTAATCATTAATATTTAAAGTAAACAGGTATAAGTACTAGTATTTGACAATTTACATAAATTTTCTCATGAAATGTATTTCATAGAATGTTTTCCATTTACATTAATTCATTCTTTCTATAAATAATTTATAAATATGCATTTGTCCATTGAACATGTTGAAGTCAATAGGATTTGTCATAAATCGATTTTTGATCATTTAATTAATACGAATCATTTTGATTATTTTGTTGAATTGAAAATATTTCCTTTGTCTATTATGATGCATTAATTTTGATAATTAGTTGTTTTTTACCTTTTGTGATTTAAGGGTGATATTTTCAATATCAGACGGGGAGTGTGATGTCCTACGTTAGAGTTATCTTTCTTTCCCCATAACATTGTAACATGTTTCCGGATTTTTGTGTCAAGTTTTAGGTTTTTATTTTATTAAAGCTTTGTGTATTGATTTTTGGGCAGCCATGTTAGATTGTAACTATTTTCCTTTTCTTCATCTTCTTGAAATTCCAGATAGCACGATGTAAGCATGTTTTTACTATTATTTTCTTTAATTACACGTTACAGAGATTCTATTTAATCATTAATTTTGTATGCAATTGTCTTAATTGAGAAATTTGCTGATGAGCTAAGATCTATAAATAGATTTGTGTATTGAAAACCTGTTTGTGTATTGAAGGTGCTATAATTAGTGTATCTAGAGTTACCTGATCTTACCCCCACCTATAGCTTCATGTTTTTACAGTATTTCCTTCATCTTATTGTGGTTTGCTGTTGTGATCACCAAGAATAAATTTGATTACACATAATAATTACCTGTTAATTAACTATATTGTTGAAAATTGGGATTATTTCCAAGAGAACTTTATAACTGAATATTGTTGATATATTTCAATAATTTTGTGCATTATGAATAATGTCAAGTTGAATTTATGTTGGAATGATATTTTATTTTATTTGATCATTGTTAAAATCATATGGCTTGCTACATTGTAACTTTTTATTTTTTGTAGCTTTTCACCATTTCATCTGCTGTATAAACTCATCATTGGCCACACACTGGAAATAAAGCTTGAACTTAAAAACTTTGACGTGGTTTTTTATGCAGTTTTGTGGTTTAGCTGGACTGTTATATATTCACAATACACCAACAGTCACAAATGATGCTACTGAATTTGAAGACATTGAACATTTGTACCACTTGGTGAATGTCACTGCTGGTGGACAAAGCGTCCCCAAGGGCACATTCAGCCAAGTTCGACCAACTTCGGTTGATCGCTGCTTCAACGCATTCGAAAATTTTTGTTATCTTTTTTTCTTTAAATTTCTAAAACGTGTGTCCAGTTGCATGATTTCTCACCCATTCTGCGCCGTCTTTTGGTACATTTTTCGACATGATAATTTTCATACTTTTCTAAAACGTGGGTCCTGTAGCATCATATCCCACCCTTCCTGCTACGTCTTTCGGTACATTTTTGGACATAATGTTTTTCAAACTTTTTTGCCATATCACATTGTTTAGATTGACGATCACTGACGAGGGTTAAGTACCCGATACGTGCATGTCTGGTCCATGCTACCAATATATCTGTTCATAAATGATGCTAATTGAATTTGAAGACGTTTAACATTAGACTTATTCAGTATCATTAAAAACACAAACGTATAAAATTTAAAAGAAATAGAGCGTACAATATGGCTATCCATGTGGCTTGGTGCTATACAAAGACATATCGGGTGTTCGCTTCTTTTCATATGGTGGAGGTTTTTGTTTGTTTGCTTTGGTTCCTGTTTTATCCTGATTTTGTATGCCTTCGGTTTCTGATTTTCTGGGTTATCGATTTTGTGCTGTAAACAGGTATATGGTCATTATCCATATTTGTCATACAATGTAGTCTTGTGTTAATGTTATTTATTTGAATTTATTGTTTGTAAGATTACAAGTACGACCCGTTTTTGAATTCCGGTGGAATGATACTGAATATATCTGTCATGTTGAGTTTGACATAAGACCTGCAAATAAAGATGTAAATATGGTACAAATAGAATTCAAATGATTATTATCATTTATACAATTGACGTAAGAAAGGGACTACATGGCAATGAAACCAAGAAAACCCACATGGACAATAAACACAAAGTGCATTCAACAAAGGCAACATGAGGCATCGATGAGCAAAATTAACAAAGAGTACTGGTGGTTCTAAGGAAAAAGACGAATTGGATATACCAAAAATATCAAGGAGATATTCAGATGGCGCCATCGTTTAATTTCCTAGAGGCCCCAAATGTACTATGACATCTACTCAGAACATTAAAGACATATGTGGATGACACTTGGCTATATTACTCAGTGTCCTGCATGGCGCTTACCTTTGATAAGCAAAGGGAGCACCACCCTCGAAGGAAGCTCTGGCATTTGCAATATATGCAAAATTGTTCGTCAAGTCATAGACTGAAACCAGCAGATCACCAGTCTGCACTATTGGTACAACGTCACGAATTATCGACTCTGCTGTGATGTTTCCATGATATTTTGTAAGCTGACGCGCCATGACGTCATTATAGGCAGGGCAATTCCAGTCCATTCCTATAATCAAATAAGACAAATACACTTACATTACGTCATCTTCTATATAGCTACGACTTTTCAATCGTTAAGCCATTCTGTTTACAGCATTTCAATACCGTATAACTATAACGTTTCGCTATATTTGTGAGTGATTTGGAATCGCAAAAATTATGAATTCTCGCGAAAAGTGTGTTCGGTAAGGTATAACATAAATTTATATATATCGGTTGCATTTTGTTCTTATTGAACATGTGTCATTCTTCACATACATGTATCCCTATTCAAAATAAAAAGAAGTAAATCGAACGTATTCTTATGATATGAATAATTGAAACTTCGATAATGTGAGGTACATAACAATGAAATCATATGCATGTACATTTTTTGTAATTTCGAAACATTGTACTCGCGAAATTTAAGACACCCTATTTTACCATGAAATCGTAAAATTTATTACTCGCTAAAATTTTTGCTTATACCTAGTTAAGACAGTACTATCCAGCTCTGTCACCTGAAAGAAGCATTGCTTTGATTCTTCTTTCAATTTGACATCATACATATTATTTTGCTATTTCGGAAACTTGTTTAATCGTCGAAATTAAAGGAGATTAATATCTAAGCACCATCCCGCCAAGGTTATTTTGATCATAGATTTCACTTAATTATGCCACGGAATCGACCCTACACAAAAATGGAGACGCGCACTTTCTGCGAAGTAAATGTAAAAATTTAAACTTTGAAAATAAAGCTAAAGGACTCTTCTGAAATACATTTGGCTGTCAGAAAATCACTTCGGCAATTAATAATGAGATTTTAAAGAAGATACTGACGACAATCTCAACAGTACTCCCAATAGAGCACCACATTGAGCATCGACGGACTCGTAGCAAGCTAGAGTTTAGACCAGGTGCCCAGGAAGAATAATCATCCCCTGTTTGGCTAGCCGCACCTGCTAGACAATAAGTACCAGTGGTCGCTGATGAGGATTTACTATCCGAAACACGTGTATGGTGCATTAAAATTGGTTTGAAATTTTGTTCAAGAAGTTAAAAAGTTGGAACGTATTTTTATTACTTTTAGATTCATTTTATTTGTTATGTTACGAATATAACTACTAAGCATTTCCTGATCAATAGCAACACGTGTCAGTATGCTTAATTGTCAGTTTAGAAAATTAAAATCTATTTATTTTTTAACGTTTAACAAACAAGTTACACAACTTATATTAATAGAAGGGAGATATCCAACAAGACCCCGTTGCAGCATCAACAGTAAAACACCAAAACACCCGATGCAAAAACACAAAAGACGAGTACAGCACGAGACGGAAAAGAGACACACGACATGTAAACATCAAACACAAAAGACTACACATAAACCGACGAGACCAATGGGTAACCGGTGCCGACTTTGGACGGCCATCTGTCACGCAAGTAGCAAATGGTGTGGTTATCCTGGATTACGTGCGCACAACCCTCTCACTTCTCCAATTACCCAGAGGTCTCGAAGAACGTACAATTGTGGTGTAAAACAACTTCCTCACTGTAAGATAACATCACACAAACAAGACCGCGAAACGCAGAGGCCCCATAGACACTGATGAATATGTAAATGGATATAAAAAGAGGGCATGCGTAATACAGTCCGTGCTCTGCCGGCTGTAGCGAGCTCATGTATGTAATCACCCGAGGAGTCCGACTGACGTTCAGAGAGGACAGGTGGTCGGGGCCCTGTCTTCTCTAAAGAGGTTTGGACAGGGCCCGTCATGGAGTCCCGTCGTCACAGTCAGCCATAGTACAAGTCTCAAGGATGCGCTTGTACAAGACTGTAGATTGGTCAAGTACCAAGCCTAGTGTCCGTCTGGTGACATTAGGATCATACCCACGGTATAAAAGGCGTTTGATGATTCTGACGCATTTTCGATGGTTATGCTGCCTACCTTTGATCCTTTTTATTTTGTTTATCATATCACCATAAAAGACAGGTTGTGTAATACCCATAGTAATGTACTCTGCTGCATGTATAGATCCGAATTTTAAAAGAAGTTGACTGTAATTTTTGTAAAATTTCCAGAAAGTCTTAACTAGTTTATGAAAGCGGAAACCTTGACCTAAAAGTTTTTTGGTTATTTGTAGATTTCTACTGTGAAAATCCAAAATATCAGTACATGCTCTAGCGTATCGGATGAGCTGTGATATGTAAATGCCGTATGACGGTAATCTTGGAACATCACCGTCAAGCCAAGGGAAATTTACTATGTTGAATCCAAAATCATCCCTTTTGTCATATACACTTGTATGAATCTTTCCGTTTACAATTTTGATATTTAGGTCCAAAAAGGGTGTTTCTGTATTTGAAAGGTTTGCCTTGTTAAGGGTTTATTCTTGTGGATAAATTTCATTCTTATATAATTCAAAAGCAGGATTGTCAATGGTTAGAATATCATCCAGATACCTAGAAGTACCATTGAAACATTTCAGCTCATCAAATTTTCTTTGCTTTTGAAGATTTTGGATAAATTCTTTTTCATAAGTGTATAAAAATAAATCTGCAACAAGAGGCGCACAGTTAGTACCCATAGGAATTCCTACAACCTGCTTGTATAGATCCTCACCAAATCTAACATAAATATCGTCCAAGAGGAAGGACAAGGCATTACACAGGTCACTACATGCCCATGATTTGCATGATTTGTAGTCTGTCGAGGAATAGAAACCCTTCGATTCAGATGTACAAATGTAAGTTTTTCGCTCTCGATCAAATCACCATTTAATGAAATTAGATAATCGATCATTAATTTTGTAATGAGGAAGTGAGGTGTACATATTAGAGAAGTCGTATGAAGAAATCGTACTGGCTTGGAAATTTCCAGATTTCATTTTTTCAATCACATCCCCTGAATTCTTAATAGACCAAAATAAATTTACATCGTTCCTGTTTAGAACCGTTTCACAATATCTAGTTATGTGTTCTTTAATAGCAGTAAGTGCTGACGTCAGATTTCTAGACAAAATTGTAGTGGAGCAGTTACTAGAATTAGCAATAAATCGAAATTTGTAAGGAGACTTGCGCAGTTTCGGTATGCAACATAGTGTTGGGAGATCCAATTTAGAAATAGAGATATTGAATGAAGACAGTTCACTATTATGCTTGCCTAAAATGTTAGATGCACTTTCATTGCTTTTGATATATGTATTAGTAGACGAAAGTTCCGAAATCAAAGTTGATATGTAGTAACGTTTTCAAATGATAATGGTGTTGTTGGCTGCTTCATCAGCTGGTGCAAAGACATATTTTTCATGTAATTTACTTAGTTTTAATTTGAAATATCTTTCTGATTTGGAACGTGGATTTTGAAAAAGATGAGGGTTTTTATGGAAGTTATATATTCGAATATCCGTTATATCTAAAATGAGGTTTTTCCAGTCATTCAGAGCATGCGGTTCGACTCCTTCTGATTTACACCATCTTTTCGTATAATTATCTAAGGCTTCCGTAAGCACTTCACGGCATTTGACAAAATCTATCTTGGATGGCATTCTATACTTAGGTCCTTTTTTAAGAAGAACACGGAGCTGTCTGTCTTGGATAATTGAAAAGTCACCTGTAACAACATGGCCAGCTGGTTTGTAGAGATATTTAGAAGTTGCGCATTCTCAAGAAGCAGGACACGATTCAAGTATGTCAGGATCCGTTGTAACTTTATTATAGTTAAAAACAAAGTTTCGAATAGGTCTCTTGTACTTATAACAAATAAGAGGTGGCTCTAAATTTTCAAAATATTGAGGAATGGTACTTTGTACGCGATGATCCCGAAAAATATTAGAGATGTTTAAAAGATCAAAACCTTTGTTAATAAACGGGATTTTATGAATCGTCTTTTCGGTGAGGTGTTTTTCACAATAGGATAAAGTTTATACTGTGCGAATGAGACAATGATATTAAGTCTGAATCAGTCAGTGTTTCTTAAGAATGCAACCTCTGCTTCATCCAAGATAGATTTCAAGTGCATAACTGGTATTGACGACAGAGCATGTCTCGCGTTTGCACAGATGTTGGCATAAGGGGGTCCAAGGAGCAAGAGGAAACCGGAGTAACTGGAGAAAACCCCCCTGCATGCAGAGGCCTGGGTGGGGGATCACCCACTCTCCCACATAAGACCTTTTGCCGAATCTGGGATTCGAACCCGGGACCTTAGAGATGAGAAGCGAACGCGCTACCACTGCGCCAACCCGGCCGTTTGGTCCGTAATGGTCAGTTTTGTCCAACAATTGAATTTTTTAAAGTTGGTATTTTAAAGTTCACGAAGTAATTAGTCCTGATACAAATTGTCATTATTTAGCGTTCTAGTTTGCAGATAGTTAGCTTGATACAAAAAGTTTTTACTATGACCTCTGCCCTTACTTTGAATGTTTCTTAATCTAACTTCAAGCTTACATCAGTTTCCATCTATTTTTCTCTTTGATTTATTTTTGAACTATATTCTTAGGTACACTTACATACCATGATAAACAACATTGTCAATTTTGGGGTGCCAGTAAGCATCTGGTCTCAGGTTCTTGTCATCAAAAAAGTATGCTACTTCCCCTGAATATTCTACACTACGGAACTGTCGACTCTGTAAAGACAAAACAAACTGTAACGGCTTGTAACCAATAAAAGAAAGAGAGACTATCAGTTTGAGAAAAATAATCTGATTGGCATATAAATGTATAAAGCTTTGACAAAATGCGAACAATGTGAAGCTGAATCATAGCTAGATGCTTACCCGCTTCAAATTCATTAGCATCATTTTAGAGCAGTTAGATTTACAGCATGGACCAGACATGCACGTTTCGGGTAATTAACCCTCGTCAGTGATCCTCTACCTACACAATGAAATGTGGCCAAAATATGTGAAAATTATGTCCTGAATATACCGAAAAACGAAGCGAGATGGCTGGGATATGATGCTACAGGACCCAGGTTTTAGTAATTTGAGAAAATTTTGTAAACAGAAATTTTCAAATGCGTTTGAAGAAACGACCAACCGAAATTGATCGAACTTGGCTACATGTACCCTCGGGGTGGTAGGTTCACATATCACTAATAATACCCACCGCAACCTTGCTCCTTAACTAAAAATTATACACTTCGCATCCTCGCCAGGGAGCTTAATTGATCGATAGCGCATATATACTATATACGTACGCTCTTCATAATACTCTACATCTGGTGGTTTTTTTTTCAAATAGAAAAATAACAGCACGACCTCGACAATGTTCAGGACCATATATCTTCAAGCTAAGTTGAAAGAAACAGTTAAAAAAAAAGAAATACCTACGTGTATATGTATGAAATATGGCAGGGTAAGTATATACCCCTATTCATGGAGTTTAGCAAATGCTAAAATTGAAAGATACTACCTCGAAGATAAAATGTGCAAAGTTAATACGAGGCTTTAGTTTTGAAGTGTCGACTTCACGCCTGAATTCAATATCGTTCTATATCTTATCTCAGAGGGTGTTAAAGTTAGAGGAGCCCACAGGTTTCAAGTTTGAAAAAGTTCACTGGAGATAACTACGACTTCTTAATGAATTTCATCAGCTTGTATAATCGTTTCTCTTCTAAGTATTGATGAGAAAGTTATATGTATCCACCCAAATTATTGATAGACAGCCATATCTTTTTTAAGTGGAGGCTGACCAAGAAAAATGGTAAAACCTCTTGGCCGAAACCTCTTGGGTCTGAACAAGAAAATAACGAAACTTCTAGCAACCACTTTTATTCGTTCTTCGGACTGAAGAAGGATACGGAATAAAAAAAAATATCGAAAATCGAACACGGACACTCTGAATTTTTAGGAATTTGGGTCATAGGGGTTGTCGATCTTAACTGAGGGATCCTCTACCTTAAAGCAAATTGGGAGATAGAGTGAGCTTTCTTTACCTTCGTCCGTAGAATACATCATGAAACAAACTATCGTATTGTATAAAGCATTTTTAAAAGTATAACTACTCACCTTACCGTCTCCTACACCAAGGATGAGATCACATGTCCTTTTGGCATTGCTTAATCTATTAATAGCATCGTCCAGAGTTTTGTCAAATTGAAGAATGTCCCGCAGTATAAACTGTCGATTCAAAATATGTTCATTTTTATCGCAAAATCTTCATTATATACTTAACATAAAAATGATTGTTATTATTATACTTATTCGTTTCTTGATAATTAGAATATTCTATATTAAAACCTGTTATATGTTAAATATATGTATTTTGCCATATAATCTTGAATATATTATTAATTTGCGAATATTACTTTCTTAATGACTTAAACTTTCTCCTTTTGTACAAGCGTTTAGTTCTATGTGAAAATATCAGTATAACATACAGTAAAAGGTACGCCAAATCGGGACTCTTTTCCAAATGTTTCGTCAGGGAACGACACTCCTATTTCAGATATGGCCATTCTTTGTGAGTTCATTCCTAGTGATGCAGAAATAAATATTGTGAATTCATTAAAATCTAGAAAAAATCTTGAATGAGTGAGTGTGTCAGTCAGTCAGTCAGTCAGTCAGTGGATGGATTGATGTTTGGATGGGTTGGTGATTGCGTTTGCGAGTGAGTAAACGAGTTAGTGAGTGAGTGAGATTCACCTGTGATTGATCCTATCCATCCTGTCCATCCAAAGTTCGCGAAGTCCTGACCGTTCTTGCCATCGTTAATCGGATGATACACCGTTACTTGAGGAAAGTCCTTGAATGGCCCTGAAAAGCATAATAACATATTTTATTTAAAAATTAAACAATTGCTTGTCTTTAAATAAAATTTGTTGCACAGTTAGAAATATTGATGATGATCTAATCATATTTAGTAATAATATTAGTGCACTATGAAAAACAACAACATGAGGAGCTTGTTGCGTGGTCATATCATCACAGTTTGCCTGGCAACAACTCTGATATATATGTTAAAATTGAGGCTAACCGTCGACGCTCCAATCAAGTGTCCTTAGTTGTATAAGTGAGTTAGCTGTACCCCAAGCTCCCAACATTGAACAGCTACCTTTTCTGTAATGATATATTATAATTCTATATATTGAGTATATTTATGCCTCGTTCACACGGTTGTGCAATAAATTTGTTTCGCAATAAGCTTTGTTGCGTTCACACGAGATCGAAACTATTGCGCAATAAAATGCCAATGAACATGCAAAAGAATCATGAAGAAAAGTGTACAACGAACATCTTAAGAAAAAATTGTTGGAATAATTTTCGTAAAGTCAAATTTAAGACTATTTTGGGAGGTAGTTCATTCATTTATTTGTCATTTCAGTCTAGAGCATGACGTCATTCAGTTGTGACGTCATTCTCTACAAGGGGCCCAGACTTAAAGAAAAGCGTGCTTATTTATACGAAAAATCGGATCTCTCAAAAGAATCGTAAAAATAAACACGTCGTGTAGTTATATTCGTAAGTATAACAACCTCTTTCCCTTGTCATGTTGATGCGCATGCGTCAGATTTATTGCGCAACAGTTTCGCTTAGCGTTTACACGGCATAATTTGTTGCGCAATAAAGTTATTGCGAAACAAATCGAAAATTTATTGCGCAATAAAAGTTGTCGTGTGAACGCAACACAAATTTATTGCGCAACAAATTAACGTTTATTGCGCAATAAACTATCCGTGTAAACGAGGCATTATTGTGTCTTTGACTATATTAGGGCTGAGCTGGTATATATATCTTTTGATTCAATCTCGAACAGGACATTGTTCAAATCTCGAATAGAATTCAGCGATAATTTTATGAAGACGAAAAAAGACATTTAGAATATTCTGAACCCTTTACTGAAAATTGACCATTCCGAACGCGGGAAAAAATTGAGAAATTTCATGACGTCACAATGCAATTTCGATGTTTGACCGAGGTTCGAAGCTTGTTTGTCCGAGGTAAAAGCATTGTGACGTCACGATATTTTGCATTTTTTCCCGCAATCGGAAGGGTCAATTGGGTAGATTTTCAAAGGCATTTTCAATAGTACATTCTTTATTCATATAGGAGTTCTGAAAATTGATAATTAATGCAATGCATACAATGTATTGATGTATTGCTAAAGTAGCTTTCCTTCTCTTCTCATTTTACAAGTCCCTCAAGATAAACGATGACAAAATGTGAACATATGAACTCCGAAAGAAGTTCTCCGATTTTGCATAAGGTGCATGCTTTGGGAAAAGTGCTGATCTTGTAGATTATGAAATGTTCCTACTTACGTAAATTCACCGATCATGTGGATTCTCAGAATGCGCTGAAAATGTTGCATTAAGATATAAAGAAATAGCGCTATAAAAAGCCTATCTGTACTTTTTTTATTGATCAATGTATCAACACAATTTCTCAGCAAATCGGACTCTCTTCGCTTCAAGGGGAATTACTGATTGATATCAGGTACCGAATTTAACTCACACTGAAAGGAATTATTCCTTTTTCACTTTAAGTATTATTGTACCTTTAAATCAACTCCTGAGCCATCTGCAAGTCCCTGTGCTTCCTCAAAGAAGTATTTTCCTGTAAACTCTCTAGTGACATCAAGTTCTAGATCTAAAGCTGCATCCAACCTTTATCAATGTAGTTGTGAAGTTATGATTTATTCAATCATTTAAGGGTTAAACTTTAACTTATTGAAATATGCAATGTTTACACAGACTTATAAAAATGTTCATAGAATCCTACATATTTAAAGCTCCTTACGCAATGTTGGATTCAATCTTAATATAAGAATACATTTCTTGAAATATTGAAAAAATAAAACAAACATTACGTTTGATTGCTATTCATGTACAAACCAAGCTTTAGAAGTCAGTAAAGACATTTTGAAACATTGTTTAATCATACGAGGGAAGGGCTGATTGATATGTAATGAGCCTCGTATTGAAGGATTTGAATTTCATCAGACATTTTGCATTATTTTTCTACATAATCCCTTTCAGTATCTAACTTTTGCATTCGGTCTTAAAGGACCGCAATACCACTTTTATAGAACTCCTTATCTTGACTGAACAGAAAGCCATCCACTGCAAGTATGACGTATTCATCGGACTGAAAGTGGGTACCAGAAATTGTTTCTTTCAGTTTTGGGAATAGATGAAAGTCTACTGGAGCATGTGAATAAGGCGGATGCTGAATCAATATAAAGCAACAATTATCAATGGCACCCATGGCAGTGACAGATTTTTGAACAGGAGCTTTAGCTAGTGAGCTTTCGGCGCTTTAATTAAATTTTTTCCGTAACTGTGTCAGATTTGAAGCATAGTATGTGCCATTGATTGTTTGTCCCTTATGGAGATAATCTATCAGCAGAATACCTTCTGCATCCAAGAAAACCGAGGCTCACAACATATCAATCAGCCCTCGTAAACCAAAAATGAGCTAATCTTGTGTATGGAAAGAACAAAATTCCAGGACAAGATGCAAGAGGAATAAACACGCGTCTGATTTCACCATATATAATATCAAAAGAGAGACGAAACATGTTTCTTGACGCTAGAAAAAATGCTGCTTTTAGCGCGAAAATTGAATGAATGAGCATACCCAATATTTGCTACGTCTCTCAGAAACCAAGGTTTGAATATATCTACAGTTCCATTAACAGCCTGAACCTGTGAGGATATATTCATAATGGGTGAGTGAAAGAATTCGAAAACACAAAACCATATAGAATCAGACTTCCAAAATCAAACATTTTAATATATCTACAATTAAAAATTGCATGCCTGGTGTGCTACATATACTGTAAATTGCTTTATTTTCATCAGTACCAATTTTCGTTTATTTCTTCATGATAAGAAAAGACAATATTGTCGGAACGTTAAATCGTCATTCAAGGGTCCCTAAATATAAATACCAACTGAAAACTAAACACTTAGGGCTAACGTCAGATTCACCGTACGTGTCTTCTTGACAATGTTTGTTGATCATTTATCCGCAATTCCTTAGTATTTTAGCTGAATTTTTATGTGTACGAGATGTATTTATTTTAAGTCTCGCTGACGAGAATGGCGAATAATTGACCTTGACAATTAACAGTAAATATTTTTTTGTAGAAAATACCACTCTCTAGCAATAGAGTTAAAAATTTCTTTTTACAATATTCTAAAACATTGGTGCAATAAAATTGGTACTATAGAACATATATCACCCTGTTAGAGCGCACGAAGGGGGTTTCGGCTATGTGTCAACAGGGGTTTCGGTTCCGAAGCGAGCTGTAGACGGACGTAGTGAGTTTAAGTTTTATTTATAACTACACAAATCAAGTTTTTCACAAATGAGTATGCTGACGGAGTGAAGGGAATCATATTCAATCTACTCATCACTTTAAATTGTCTCCATACGGTCAGGTTCTGCCAAACACTTCGGTACAGTTTTGCCGATTGGACAATTTTCAACGTCACCTCAACATTTTGGATCATTTTCTTCACTGCTAGAATGTTTGATGAGGTTTGATTATGTCATATATAACTATCCAAGTCAAATCACCTTAAATTTACCCACTAAGAAAGTATATTTCTTCATTAAATAAATAAATACTTTTGAGTGGATTAATGCATGTGACCACCGGGGTTTCAATATATGTGTCCAACGGGGTTTCGACACTTCGTCTAGACATTGCATTAAATGGTATCACCGTTTAGGTAAGAAGGTAGGTTGAAGAGGTTAAAAGGTATTTTGAAGTTTCTACATGAATGAGAAGGGGGCGGAACATCAGCAAAGCCCCTTCTTATTCATACATAAGCTTCTAAATACCTTCCAATCGCCCCAGATGGCATCTATGTACCACGGTGGCTCAACTGGTACTAGGACATGCGCCCGCCTAGCCTGCAGAAAGTCCCGAGTTTGACCCCCATCTCCAGTGAACATTTGTCAAGTTTTACAATATGCACGATCAATTTGAGAACCTGTGATTGACTAGGCTTACATGTTGCCATCTAATTTGATTTAGAAGGCATAGGTTATATGTTGACCATGAGAGAGATATTTCTAAAGTTATGGGAAGGGTATTATAGTGGAAATCATCACTGAACAGGCATGTTAAACCTCACTACAACCCTCTCCTAGAGTGTCATTCTCATGAGTGTGGAAATACATTTAAGACTGTGCACCTATTTCAAAATCATAATAATTAGACAACACTGGTCGCAGGAGCCTCACGGCCGTCTAGTTGGATAACGATATACATGTAGATCTATAGTTGCAGTTCAGGGAAATAAAAAAAATCTTAGCTTGATTAATCTTTTAGCCTTATGGATAGAGGGAAGTGGTTCTTGAATGATTTAATGGAAATAAAAGTCCTAGCATCGAGCCCCTGTATTTAAATATGAGATTTCTTTAAAAGATCTTTAAGATTCTATGCAGTGGTGGCGAAGGAGAAGCTAGCCAATCAGATCCTCCTGCCAATGTTTATTGACCGATCGCCTTGAAAACACACACTTAGAAGAGAATCTTTTGGCTGGTACTTGTTCCTTTGAAGTTTCGTGAAATTCTGTGTAACAGTTGCAGGGGGAAAGGGGGGGGGGGGGGGGCTGATGTTTTAAAAACACGATTAGTGTGCTATATGTCATTGACATAGCAGTAGTTCACGTTCATGAGTTTCCTACAGTAACAGTGTTTACGAAAACAACGTTTTTTCCTCTCTATGTGCATGAAAAACCTTACTTTAATCAGCATCATGTACTATATTATGTGTTATCATCAATACACATTTTACGCTTAGTAATTATTGGACATACTGACGAAATAGGATAAACTCAGCCAGGTTTGTCGATTTAACGGATGTACACCGTAACACACAAATTCTATCTACAGTCATTTGGGAGGGTATTATGTTGCATTCGTCTATGTGGTGACATTGCCGTACCGACAATGCCCCTCTGTGTGAAGCCGCATAGCCTCTCTGTGCTGGAGAGAACAGAGAAAAAGAAGTGTTCCTTCTCTCTATTCACTTCAGCACAAATTTCTATCGTCTTAGAGGCGAGATTGAGGTCCAGATACAGCACTGCATTTATGTGTCATCAAGATATAGCTCAATTTAGGATGCATTTTTTTTCGAACCGAAACCCCGTGTCACACGTGATACCGTAACCCCATGTTACACATACAGTTTCTTGATATAATTTCAATATTCAAAGCATTCAAGGAGAGTTTTTGTATTCATAATGTTTGAAATATGTTTATGGTCTTTGTATTCCAACAAACGTGTACAGAAATGCATTATAATAAGAGATTTTTTAGTTTTGTGCAGAGACATGGCCAATTTTTTCCAGACGCCGTTACTGTACCGGAGTGTTTGAAGTATCTGAGACTATTTGAACTGCTTCAACGTCATGAATAGGTCACTATATAATCCTGTCCTTCTGTGCACTATACTTTATCACTGTAAAACGGATAGAAATGAAGAAAACTAGATTTCTACTTACAATTGTTGTCTGATCTCCGCTTCAAAACCGAAACCCCTGTTGACACATAGCCGAAACCCCCTATGTGCGCTCTAACAGGGTGATATATTTCAATATTGACAATTTCAACCAACTAGGCTGGTATCTCTGCTGGCGGAATATAAGTTTAGTGTTTACGCACTGCATTGAAATATATTCTAAATTTTCTGTTATCAAATTAGACCTATAGTTCTAAAACTAAGGGGTATCTCCCTCATTGCATAGCTCTGTCCTTAGCCGGGGTTTCGGCATTTTTTTTTTTTTTTTTGGTCATGTTTAGAATTAAGCTCCTTACGCCTACCCTCCAACGATTTTTGGCCATATTTTTCACTTAAATGCGCTTCTGAATCAGCCCTACACAAAATTTGGAGCCGCTCATTTTGGCAGAAGGAAATTAGAACTCTGTATTGTGGATGGCGCCGGCTTTATCTAAACTGTTTGGCATGAGGTGCCACCGGCCTGTCAAGGCAAGTGGTGACCGGCTTCCGTCACAGCCCTCACTGCGCACACAGCCGTGAGTGGGACTGACAGCCATTCAGTGCTTTGTAAGAATGACCAGTCAGTACCTGCGACCCCTTTTCTTCCGCATGGCATGTTTCTCCGTGCAGTGTCTCTGTTGCTCTAACGCGGCTTTTTTAACAGTTTTTCCCGTCCCCCGCCCTCAGGGCGGGGCGTGTGGCAAGATCATTTAGTTGACACGTCGCACGTTAAATCGCGTCCTTTCGTTTCGAGGTGCTACTGACGAGGATTCAGGTATCCGAGGTGCGTGTCTAATGCAATAAAATTGGTACTATAGAACATATATTTCAATATTGACAATTTCAACAGAAAGAAATTCCGCGGGGATCTGAAGGTACTGGTATATTTCGTCATTAATATTATTTTGCTATTTTGGAAACTTTTCATTTCATTCAAAAATATCATCGAAATCAAAGTAGGTTCATATCATCCAATGTTATTTTGAACATAGCTTTTATTTAGATATGCTACTGATTCGACCCTAAAGCAAATTTAGAGCCGCGCACACTCTGTAAATTGCACAAATTTGATTTTAAAAAAATCAACCAGAGGGCGCTATCACAATTATTTTGGCTATGTCTAAAAATAACTTTTGTTGGAAGCATTACTTATTGGGATTTAATATCCGATAAACGTGTCTGGTGCATAATAAATTGGTTTGAAATTTTCTTCAAGAATTATTTATATCGCCTGATTCCACGTAGACCTGTACTTAAGTTAATCATTCGAGACAGTACGTGGGTATACTTAGACTAAAAATATCCTTGTACAAATACCACCTTATCAGGGCTTATACTACCTACGATTTGGTCCTCTAAGTATTTCCACACTGCGTCCATCATTCTTACAGCTTTATCGCTAACCAACTGTCCATGGGCAAAACCCATGTCGTAAGGGGTTCCTACAATAAGTACAAAATTGATTTGTTCATATTTAAAGGCCTAATGTGCTATTAACATCAAAGAAGTACCTTTCCGTTATATATCAGAAACAAGAACTTCTCTTGATTTATGTAAATCATGTAAATGTGTATGTAAATGAGTTAAAGAAGATCCTGACAACAATTTCAACAACAATCACAATAGAGCACAACATTGAGCATCGAGGGATCCCTAGCACAGTCTTCACAGTAAAACACATTTCTAACTGTTTATGTTCCTTGTAAAATAAGTCGAGTAAATTATATATTCTCGATTATCAAAGTACATGTACATAATTAATGTTCAAATATATCTGTTCAACATTTGCATTTTATCTTTTTCAGAAAAGAGCGAAGACTTTAGAGGGGAAGAAAAGTGAACCCGCAAAAATGTGTGGATTAATGAAATATTTGATTATAAATAAATGGATGTATTATTAATTATTTGTATCCATGAATAAGATTTTGGAAACGTTCCAAGAAAAAATGTTTTGATAACGTTTTCATAATGTTTTACACACTTATGCTGATAAATTTTCGAATTTTTTTTTCGGGGGGGGGAAGGCTTTTGAAAGGGATATCGTCACTGAAGCTGGCAAACCCAAAATAATCTCAAATGTACCTATAATGTTCCTAAAGAACGTTTTGTGAGAATGTTTTAAAAGTTTCATAACGATGTAACCAAAACTGTTTTAGTATGTTTTAAAAACCATCCAAAATAATGTAATTAAAACATGTTTTCAAAACGTTTTCACTACCATTGGAAAGATGTTGAAAACATTATAGAAATGTTACTTTGCTAACTGAGATGAATGCTTTTTTATAAGAATATATCATCAGCATGTTCCTTTACAAAAAGAACTTTGTGTTCTCTAACTTGACTTTGTTGTAGTGTCTTCTACGTAGGACTCTAATTCACTTTTCTTCCAATATAAAATTAGAAGGATCAAAGGAAGACAGCATAACCATCGAAAATGCGTCAGAATCATCAAACGCCTTTTATACCGTGGATATGATCCTAATATCACCAGACGGACACTAGACTTGGTATTTGACCCATCTACAGTCTTGTACCAGAGTATTCTTGAGAGTTGCACTCTGACTGAGTGTGACGACGGGATTCCATGACGGGCCCTGTCCAAACTTCTGTAGAGAAGACAGGGCCCCGACAACCTGTCCTCTCTGAATGTCAGTCGGACTCCTCGGGTGATTATATACATGAGCTCGCTACAACCGGCAGAGCATGGACTGTATTACGTATGCCCTCTTTTTATATCCATTTACATATTCATCTGTGTTGTTGGGCCCCTGTGTTTTGCAGTCTTGTTTGTGTGTGGTCATCTAAAAGTGAGGAGGTTGTTTTACACCACACTTGTACGTTATTCGAGACCTCTGGAGAACTGAGAGGGTTGTGCGCACGTAATCCAGGATAACCACACCATTTGCTACTTGCGTGGCAAATGGCCGTCCAAAGTCGGCACCGGTTACCGACTGGTCTCTTTGGTTTATGTGTAGTCTTTTATGTTTCATGCTTATATGTTGTGTGTCTCCTTTCCGTCTCTTGGTATGCTCGTCTTTAGTGTCTTCGCATCGGGTGTTTTCGTGTGTTGCTGTTGGTGCTGCAACAGGGTCTTGTTGGAAATTGTCCTCCCTTCTTTCAACTTGTGCACTTGGTCTATTGAATCGCACACAAATACAACGGAGTGTATTAAAGAAGAACGCCTTGCTCTTGACCGATATCTATTTATGATTGGCATATTTCATAGCTTTTTCACCTCGATATAGAATTAATAAATACGTTGTCATTTATGTTTTTTTTTAAATTGAGTGGGTGTTTTTTCTCGTTGTAAGGGCTTTCTCGGATTTTCCGACGTTTTGGTTGCGTGGAGTATTTATCATCTTGAAAATTCATAAAAAGTTTCGTCATTTAATTTCAAAGATAATTCGATTTGTTGTTCATTCATACAGGCCTTGCATGTTCATGATGTCTCTGTGTTTTCCTTTTTGATGATATCTCTTTCGTCCTTCTCGTGTGAGTGTTTCTTTTGTTGTACCTCTGGCTGGCTGTTTGGTTGCTTGTTTCACCCTAGATTGTTGCAATACTGGCACCTTGTCCCACTTAGGAAAGTCCTTCTTTCCGAGGTTCTCAACCGTTCCAATGGAAATGCTAATAATTTTGCCTTGCCTTCTCGTCTTTGAGACTGAATAACTGATAGGTACTTCTTACATGTCTGTTGTAATGTGTCTACTATCGCGATCATGCAACGTGAATTGTTAAATAACTTTTTTCATTCATGCATAAGCTGATTTCGAAATAAAGAGTTGAGAAACTTACCCCATACATGAGCAATCAAGAATTGGTCCTCGCCCTCGCCAACGGTAAACAACTTTCCATTTTTAACTACCTTTATCTGAACAGGATCTTTGGTGTAAATTGGACTAAGGTTTGGTGTTGCTGTTGGACTGGGCTATCATATAGTGCAACATAGTTTACTAAGTAAAAATTAATTGTATTAGACTTTTTTCACCGTGCCGAACTTGCACTTCGAACTTCGCACTTTAATTGGCCGGATTGCAAAGCAATTCCGGTCTATAGATTGACGATGTCTGTCTGTCCGTCTGTCTGTCCGTCTGTCGTCAACATTTTGGTAAAGGTTTCTGGTTGAGGCAAAATCTTAGGAACTGTATGCAGTAGGAACTTTATATTATGCATGAAAGTTGCCCATGACAAGACCTTTCAATTTATGCCGTAACATTTGACCTAGTGACCTTGACCTTGGACTTAGACCTAGTTAAAGATTTTGGTTAAAGTTTCTTGTTGAAGCAAAATCTAAGAAACTGTATGCAGTAGAAACTTTGTATTATACATGTAGGTTGCCTTTGACAAGACCTCTCAATGTATGCTGTAATATTTGACCTAGTGACCTTGACCTGTTGGTGACAAAAATTTACTTTGCAATCCGGCCATACCGTCTTTAGAGTTTTATTTTATAAATATATTGCCGAAAAAATGCGCCAGTAGTACAGGCAGTTCAATGTACCAATTCCATTGCGTATACTTATCAAAATGTAGATGACTCCGCTTATGAGTTTATACTTGAACGGCAGCTACGACATTGATTCTTCGATTTGCGAAGTACGAAGTTCGAAGTGCAAAGTCCGTCACGATGAAAAATGTCTAGTAAGGGTATTGATGAAGTGAAATTAGGTATTATAACTGTCTTTTTATAATTCAAAGTGCACAGAATATGTCGCAGTGATGTACGAAGCCAAAAAGGAATCTCTGATAAGCAAAAACCAAACAGTGTATGCAAAGATTCAACCATACAAACTTTAACAAATGTTTTGTAGGAGATCATACCTAGATGTTAAATAATTCAACAAATATTGTTTTAGAGGAAATACGTATTCAAGATAAAAGAAAACAGGGGGTTCGGACACGTCGCTGTCGCGGTACCCTAAGCAATTTAAACAAACATCGAAACACCCTTGTGAGACAACACAGAGTAGACAAGCACAAAAAGAGAAGCAAACTGGACACGAAACACGACATCACCTCTCAAATAACTACACATAAACAAACCAGACAAATGGACAGTCGGTGCCAACTTGGGACGACCATCAACACCATGAAACTAGTGAAATTTTATTTGGCTTCATTTGTCATAATTTGGATTCATTATGAATAGCAATGAAGTATATATCCAGAGAGAGTATCGAAGTTCCTGACTTCGAAACCGTCTCTAGAGTTACTCGTTTATGTGTAGTCATTTGTATGTGATGTTCCTGACTTCAAAACCGTCTCTATAGAAAAAAGGGGGATCTCCAGCAACACTCGGCTACAGCATCGCAGCAAAACCATAAGACACCCAATGAAAAAAAAACATAGAGCAGACACGCACAGAAAGAGACAAGGAAACCATATTACATCATAGAAACATCAGACACAAATGAATACGTATACACCAACAAGACAAATGGGCAATCGGCTTCGACAAAGGACGATCATATGCCACGCTAGTAGCAGAACAAAACACGACATCAACGGACTTAATATCACAAATTACTACACATAAACATGATAAACAAACGAGACTAATGGATAATCAGTGCCAACTTGTAAGTGCTTTAATTGTTTTCCCTGAAATGGTCGCCATAGCACTTTCTATACAGACATAACCTTAGACAGTGCATGTTTTGTAGATATTTTCATTTTCGTGCGTGAACATCGACGGCGCGGGTGCGGCTAGCGAAACGGGGGATACTTCCTCCTCCCGGGCACCTGGTCCCACCTCTAGCTTGCTAGGGGTCCGTCGATGCTCAATGTGGTGCTCTTTTGTGAGTGCTGTTGAGATTTTCGTCAGGATCTTCTTTATCTCTTTGGAATAGCCATCATCAAATGAAACCGAAACAAGTGAAATTTATTTTTGAATCATTATAAACAGCCATGAAGTATATTTCCAGAAAGAGTATCGAAGTTCCTTACTTCGAAACCGTCTCTAGTTACTTGTTTATGTGTAGTCATTTCTATTTGATGTTTCTATGTGGTTTGGTGTTTCTTTCCCTTTTGAGTCTTTTTCTGTGATTGTCTGCTCTGTGTTTTTAAATTTGCTGTTTTGCTGTGGTTGCTGTAACCGAGTGTTGAAGGAATAACCTCCTTTCTTGTACTGCAATGACTTAGCAGATACTATGAATTTAGGAAATCAGCTACAATAGGAATACAAAAGAAAGGAGTAAAATGATTGCCTGTATTTTTGTTTCTCCTAAATATCCCTCAATTCGTTCTCTAAAGTACAAAGATTTTCTACTCAAAGATTAAATCACATCAAATGATTTCAATTAATTGTTAGCCATTACAAAGCTATCTGGGCGCATTCCAAAAATATTTCACTTTAAATTATCGTTTAATTGGATTATAATTACCTGTCCAGTGCAATACGCCGAATATGAAGATCCGAGAAACAAAGACAATATAAAACAAAACAGCGGACGTATACTGAATGGTGTCATGTTTACATATAGATATGAATAAGTCAATGTATATAGAACTATGTATATGTATCCCACGTTCCTATGATAAGAAAAATCTTTCAATGTGTTCGCTAAATAGACGAGATGGAAATTTGACATTAGAATACTGAGAGATACAACCCCCTATAGACGTACTCAATATTTTCTTCAAAGAGGGTACACAATCTCGACATTACATTAACTTGTATCAATTTGACCATGACGACACACTAATGGGTGTTGATTACGTCATGACAATTGATACTAACCATGACGTCTCTATGAAAACTATCAAATGGTGTCATATCGAACCTTTGTCCCTGTAACCTCAGCGTATAAAAAGAGGAAGGAGGGGATATCCAACAATACTCGGTTGAAGCACCTACAGCAAAATACAAGGGGACCACAACGCTCCCACGAGTATCTGATATCCTTTTATATTCTTAGCATACTGACAATTTATGACAATATATTTTCACTTATCTACTAAAGTTTGAATGACTTCTGATTGCCTGCATTTTGACTTCTATTTTTTAACCGCTGCGCAGAATTTTACGAAACCGTACAGGACACTGTTGTTTCTTGTTCGATGATTCCTATCTATCTATATAACAACGTTAGAAATGAAAGTTGAATTTTACCATATTCGAAACTTTTCAATTCTTGATCACCAATCCATTTACATTGTCTACATGTATATGCAAGTACTTTTCTTATCCTATCCATGCAGCGGTACTGGGGAAGATTTTGAAGAAGCTATATAGGGTACCCTTTTGGACATTTTTTGCCCTGCCCGGATCAAGTTTCTTTTTCATATCTACTATTATAAGTAGAAGACCTCACGTACATCATGAATACCAAGTTTGATTAAAATACTTCAAGCGATTCCGTAGGAGACGGAAAATGTTAACGTCGGATAGAGACGATGACTTTCAGACGGACGTATTGCTATATAAGCATTGCTCCCGTGAACTGAAACGCCCCACTGTCAAAATAAAATGAAATTATAAAGATTCTTAAAAGGCATAGCATTGCATATCTACATATTTTTCTTCTTGCAAACGTTGTACAAACATTGTATTATGACGAATCATAACAGAATATTCACATCGAAGTGATTTTATGTCATGCACAAATAATGTAGCAGAAAATACATGTTTGTAAACGTCTTCAAATTCAGTAGCATCATTTAAGAACAGATAAAGGACCTGATAAGATAAGACGTAAAATCTGCCCTAAAAAGTGGAATTTTGAAAATGGAAATTTTAAGAAAAATCATTCGTTAATTTAATACAAATACAGTATCCCATCAAACTCTGAAGTTATTTTAGATCTATTATACATAATATTGCTAATATTTGGGTCAAAACTTGTCTTTTTCCCATAGAAATCAATAGAAAACGGAAAAGTTTTTTTGAACATTGTTCCCCCCGGAGATACAGAACACCATTTATATTAGAGGTGTATATCCATGATACAAATTTTCTGGAAAAGTGGGGTTCTGTATCTCCGGGGGGAACACTACCCCAGAGACGAAAAACCGAAAAAGGAAGAGGGGTGCATTTGTTAAAGAATCGATCTTTAAGATCATTAAATATGGAAAATTTGACCATTTGTCCTCCTTAATCCATCAAAAAATGTGTTCTAAATACGATCAAATAAAATGTACAACAATTGGGAACGAAATAAGCAGGAGCGATGTGGATTTCTCCACTAATGTGTATTTCGCGCTTAAAAGCTTCTATTATAGCCATTACATACAAAATAAGACGAAATTTTGAGTTCCGGATTTCATTATTTACTGATTAGAGGAAATAGAACTTTCGAAATGTATTTCTGATATACAATGTAGATGTATTTGATATCTTCTAGTTAGTATTTATCCATTTCAGGCAAAATTTTCTAAAATTTCTACTTTTATGGTGGATATTATCAGTTTTATTACTCGAGTACCCCCTACCTCTTCGGACCTTCATTTTAGAATCTTATGAGTATTTCATCGAAAAGTAAAACATACAAAAAGTCTTCAAATACATTATGATTCAATAATGATTATCTTTTGTCTGCATATGTACCGTCATGTGGAAGAAATACGGCACGAGATTTAGGGCTAAAAATGGCCCTTATCTTATCAGCTCCTTTTCGGCATTGACCAGACATGCACGTTTCGGTATAAATTCCTCGTCAGTGATCCTCAGTCTTAACAATGTGATATGGTCAAGAATGTGATGACCAGCGCGTGCTTTGATTTTTGTAGTGTTAGATCTTTGACTTCGTGTATCATTACAATGCAAAATGTTAAAATCCTGATAATTTAATAAAGTAGTTGTTGGCTTTTGATTTCGGTCTTCTCGTGACTATACAGACCTGGTCAGGCATTGGTTAACCTCGGCTTTCTGCCCCGGTCAATAATTGTATAATATATACATGCATATAAATATCCAATAATTTTGGAATGAAAATACTGTAAACGGGGAAATGATTGCGGTGGTTTTAATTTCGCTATGTTCGCGGTTTTCGAATTTTCCGCGAACATTAAACCCCCGCAATGATTGTGTATATAAAACAAACCATAGTGGAAACGATGTTCATATGCTTCATATGTATAATTCTCTAAACATATTTTTCCTTTAAGTTGGTTAATAGTTTGTACATTAAAAGGTATCGACAATATACTTACGATGCATCTATCATCATACCCATGCATGCATATTTATTTTTATAAAATGGAAGATGACACGCATAGCGCGCTTAAGATTTTTATTTCAAAACGTACGCAGTTAATTAATTTCAATCTACTTATCCGTACTCTTTAATTGATATTTAATCGTTTCTGTGTAATTATCACTAATTACTACGTGTTTGTCATTTATTACGACGATAAATATTAAAAACTACATACAACAATCAAATTACATTGTGTGCTTGTGCGAAAAAATCTGTATATACACATGTATCAAAATCTATAAAATTTTTCTTTAGCAACTTTCGATTCCGCGAAATTAAAACCACCGCAATTGGCTACATTCAAAAAACCGTGAACTTTTAACACCGCAAAATTAAACCCGTTTACAGTAATACACCCATAATCACCATGTAAATTCTATACAAATTAATGGGTATACATGTACGTAAATATTATGAATATTCAAATAATGTGAGTCCTTGATTTAAAGTTCGTTGTGAATAAGATTAACAATTAGATGGCTACTGTTGCAAGCAACAGACGGATTCCTCCTTTTTTAGTTCTTTCTCGGAACTGATGTGTTAAAATCCGAATAAAGAAGATGGAAAAAAGAAAAGTTTCTTAAGTACCTTATTCACTTCAGAAAATGGGTCAAAAGAGCTTATGTCTAATTTGGGACTCTTATTTATTTATCAACAAAATAGAAGAAAACAAATTAAGTATCTTTCATCTTTACGAAAGCTTTAAACTCCATGCTCTATGGATATCAAATCCTTTACAATTACTTTCTCAAAACAGAATTGCACAATGATTTGCAATGAGATAATTTCTATTAATAGAAAATGACAACAACATGAAAGTACAGATATGTAATGCTACTAAGAAAGAATAGAAACAGAGAACAAGAATAAAAGAGTTATCTTTCTTATACTATGTTCAGTTCAAATAAGAATGACTACTTGTGTGAAGAATAAATAGTATAGGACAAAAAGTGTAAATTCTACAAGAGTAAATGATTGTTAAGACCTTGAGAATGATTATTTGGCCTTTAAGCAATGTCATGGATGAAAGCTAAGTATTGTGATTATTCTCATCACGATTGATCTTAATCTGAGCAAAGCTCAATATCTAATCAACCAAAGTCAGTTGTGACCTTGAAATCAAACAAATGACCTTGGGTCAAGGTCATGATGAAAGAGTTTGATGCAAGGAATATTTGTGTAAAGTTTAAACTGTCAAGGTCAAACAGTCTTTGTTTTATAGACTAAAGTTTGTTGTGACCTTGAAAATCAGAATTTGACCTTGGGTCAAGGTCAAGGTGAAAGAGCTGGGCCCAAGCATGATATGTATAAAGTATGAACTCTGAAGGTCAAATAGTCTTTGTTTTGTAGGGAAAAGTTGCTGTGACCTTGAGAATGAGAATTTGACCTTGGGTCAAGGTCAAAGTGAAAGAACATGACTGAACAATTATTTGTATGAAGTTTAAACTCTGAAGGTCGTATAGTCTTTATTTTATAGGGAAAATTTTGTTGTGACCTTGAGAATCAAAAGTTGACCTTGGGTTAAGGTCAAGGTGAAAGAGCTTGGTTTAATGATATTATGTATGAAGTTTGAACTTTGAATGTCTAATAGTCTTTGTTCTATAGGCAAATGTTTGTTGTGACCTTGAGAATCAGAATTTGATCTTGGGTCAAGGTCAAGGTGAAAGAGCTTGGTTTAATGATATTATGTATGAAGTTTGAACTCAACAGGTCTAAAAGTTTTTGTTCTATAGGCAAAAGTTTGTTGTGACCTTGAGAATCAAAATTTGACCTTGGGTCAAGGTCAATGTGAAAGAGCTTGGTTTAACGATATTATGTATGAAGTTTGAACTCTGAAGGTCAAATAGTCTTTGTTCTAGAGGCAAAAGTTTGTTGTGACCTTGAGAATCAAAATTTGACCTTGAAACTAGGTCAACATTAAATGACTACCTATAAGTAACCTAGTATCCAACTTTCAACTCAAAATCTCAAAAACTGTAGAAATTGGCACTGTGCCAATTTAAAGTTCCATTTTCAACATGGAATATCGCGAAAACCGTAAATATTTTATCGAGCATGTAAGCGTATAAAAGTTTACAAATTTCTCAAAGAACATTTTAAAACAAATTTCGTTCAAATCGTACAGCTAGTTTAGGAGTTATAAGAGTTTAAAGATTTGAATTTTGATGACCTCTAGCGAGGGCATATGTAAAATTTACGACGACAAAATTTTTTTACCTCAAGATCTTTATATGCTCTTTCACATGATCCTTTTAGTTTTATCATAAGAAGTGATACTTTTTTGTACAGTGACCGGAACCATCTGGGGGTAAGAATAATAATAATAACTAGATGGCTATTGTTGCAAGCAACAGACGGATTCCTCCTTTCTTAGACCTTCCTCGGAACTGAACTGTTAAAATCCGAATAAAGAAGATGGAAAAAAGAAAATTTGCTTAAGTACCTTATTCACTTCAGCAAATGGGTCAAAAGAGCTGATGTCTAGTTTGGGACTCTTAGTTATTTATCAACAAAATAGAAGAAAAAAATTATTAAGTACCTTTCATCTTTACGAAAGCTTTAAACTCCATGCTCTATGGATATCAAATCCTTTACAATTACTTTCTCAAAACAGAATTGCACAATGATTTTGCAATGAGTTAATTTCTATTAATAGAAAATGACAACAGCATGAAAGTACAGATATGTAATGCTAATAAGAAAAAAAAAGAGAAACAGAGAACAAGAATAAAAGAGTTATCTTTCTTATACTATGTTAAGTTTAAATAAGAAGGACTACTTGTGTGAAGATTAAATAGTATAGGACAAAAAGTGTAAATTCTACAAGAGTAAATGATTGTTAAGACCTTGAGAATGATTATTTGGCCTTTAACCAATGTCATGGATGAAAGCTAAGTATTATGGTTATTCTCGTCACGATTTATCTTAATCTGAGCAAAGCTCAATATCTAATCAACTAAAGTCAGTTGTGACCTTGAAATCAAACAAATGACCTTGGGTCAAGGTCATGATGAAAGAGTTTAATGCAAGGAATATTTGTGTAAAATTTGAACTCTCAAGGTCAAACAGTCTTTGTTTTATACACTAAAGTTTGTTGTGACCTTGAATTTCAGAATTTGACCTTGGGTCAAGGTCAAGGTGAAAGAGCTGGGCCCAAGCATGATATGTATAAAGTATGAACTCTGAAGGTCAAATAGTCTTGGTTTTGTAGGGAAAAGTTGCTGTGACCTTGAGAATGAGAATTTGACCTTGGGTCAAGGTCAAAGTGAAAAAGCATGATTGAACAATTATTTGAATGAAGTTTAAACTCTTACGGTCGTATAGTCTTTGTTCTATAGGCAAAAGTTTGTTGTGACCTTTAGAGTGAGAATTTGACCTTGGGTCAAGGTCAAAGTGAAAGAGCTTGGTTTAATGATATTATGTATGAAGTTTGAACTTTGAATGTCTAATAGTCTTTGTTCTATAGGCAAAAGTTTGTTGTGACCTTGAGAATCAAAATTTGACCTTGGGTCAAAGTCAAGGTGAAAGAGCTCGGTTTAATGATATTATGTATGAAGTTTGAACTCTGCACGTCTAATAGTCTTTGTTCTATAGGCAAAAGTTTGTTGTGACCTTGATAATCAAAATTTGACCTTGGATCAAGGTCAGTGTGAAAGAGCTTGGTTTAACGATATTATGTATGAAGTTTGAACTCTGAAGGTCAAATAGTCTTTGTTCTATAGGCAAAAGTTTGTTGTGACCTTGAGAATGAAAATTTGACCTTGAAAGTAGGTCAACATTCAATGACTACCTATAAGTAACCTACTATCCAAGTTTCAACTCAAAATCTCAAAAACTGTAGAAATTGGCACTGTGCCAATTTAAAGTTCCATTTTCAACTCGGAATAGCGCGAAAACCGTAAATATTTTATCGAGCATGTAAGCGTATAAAAGTTTCCAAATTTCCCAAAGAACATTTTAAAACAAATTTTGTTCAAATCGCACGGTTAGTTATGGAGATATAAGAGTTTAAATATTTGAACTTTGATGACCTCTAGCGGGGGCATATGTGAACTTTTCGACGACAAAATTTTTTTACCTCAAGATCTTTATATGCTCTTTCACATGATTCCTTTCGTTTTATCATAGAAAGTGGTACTTTTTTGTACAGTCACCGGAACGATCTGGGGGTAAGAATAATAATAATAATAATAATAACTAGATGGCTACTGTTGCAAGCAACAGACGGATTCCTCCTTTCTTAGACCTTCCTAGGAACTGAAGTGTTAAAATCCGAATAAAGAAGATGGAAAAAAGAAAAGTTGCTTAAGTACCTTATTCACTTCAGCAAATGAGTCAAAAGAGCTTTTGTCTAACTTGGGACTCTTTATTTATTTATCAACAAAATAGAAGAAAAAATATTAAGTACCTTTCATCTTTACGAAAGCTTTAAACTCCATGCTCATCAATATCAAATCCTTTACAATTACTTTCTCAAAACAAAATTGCACAATGATTTTGCAATGAGATAATTTCTATTAATAGAAAATGACAACAACATGAAAGTACAGATATGTAATGCAACTAAGAAAAAAAAGAAACAGAGAACAAGAATAAAAGAGTTATCTTTCTTATACTATGTTAAGTTCAAATAAGAAGGACTACTTGTGTGAAGAATAAATAGTATAGGACAAAAAGTGTATATTCTACAAGAGTAAATAATTGTTAAGACCTTGACTAAAGTTTGTTGTGACCTTGAGAATCAGAATTTGACCTTGGGTCAAGGTCAAGGTGAAAGAGCTTGGTTTAATGATATTATGTATGAAGTTTGAACTTTGAATGTCTAATAGTCTTTGTTCTATAGGTAAAAGTTCGTTCTGACCTTGAGAATCAAAATTTGACCTTGGGTCAAGGTCAAGGTGAAAGAGCTTGGTTTAATGATATTATGTATGACGTTTGAACTCTGCAGGTCTAATAGTCTTTGTTCAATAGGCAAAAGTTTGTTATGACCTTGAGAATCAAAATTTGACCTTGGATCAAGGTCAAGGTGAAAGAGCTTGGTTTAACGATATTATGTATGAAGTTTGAACTCTGAAGGTCAAATAGTTTCTGTTCTACAGGCAAAAGTTTGTTGTGACCTTGAGATTGAAAATTTGACCTTGAAAGTAGGTCAACATTAAATGAATACCTATAAGTAACTTAGTATCCAAGTTTCAACTCAAAATCTCAAAAACTGTAGAAATTGGCACTTTGCCAATTTAAAGTTCCATTTTCAACTTGGAATAACTCGAAAACCGTAAATATTTTATCGAGCATATAAGCGTATTAAAGTTTACAAATTTCCCAAAGAACATTTCAAAACAAATTTCGTTCAAATCGCACGGTTAGTTTAGGAGTTATAAGAGTTTAAAGATTTGACCTTAGGTGACCTCTAGCGGGGGCATACGTGCACTTTTTGACGACAAATTTTTTTTACCTCTAGGTCTTTATATGCTCTTTCACATGATACTATTTGTTTTATCATAAGATGTGACACTTTTTTGTACAGTGACTGGAACGATCTGGGGGTAAGAATAATAATAATAAGAATAATAATAAGAATAAAGAAAAGACAATACAATAACAGAAAGGATTCCGACGGAAAAGTCGGAATCCTTAATAATAAGAATAATAATAAGAATAAAGAAAAGACAATACAATAACAGAAAGGATTCCGACGGAATAGTCGGAATCCTTAACTAGATGGCTACTGTTGCAAGCAACAGACGGATTCCTCCTTTATTAGACCTTCCTCGGAACTGAAGTGTTAAAATCCGAATAAAGAAGATGAAAAAAAGAATAGTTGCTTTAGTACTTTATTCACTTCAGCAAATGAGTCAAAAGAGCTTATGTCTAACTTGGGACACTTATCTATTTATTGACAAAAAAGAAGAAAATGATGATAAATACCTTTCATGTTTTCGAAAGATTTAAACTCCATGCTCTATGGATATCAAATCCTTTACAATTACTTTCTCAAAACAGAATTGCACAATAATTTTGCAATGAGATAATTTCTATTAATAGAAAATGACAACAACATGAAAGGACAGATCTGTAATGCTACTAAGAAAAAAAAAAGAAAGAGAACAGAGAACAAGAATAAAAGAGTTATCTTTCTTATACTATGTTAAGCTCAAATAAGAAGGACTACTTGTGTGAAGAATAAATAGTATAGGACAAAAAGTGTAAATTCTACAAGAGTAAATGATTGTTAAGACCTTGGGAATGATTATTTGGCCTTTAACCAATGTCATGAATGAAAGCTAAGTACTGTGATTATTCTCATCACGATTGATCTTAATCTGAGCAAAGCTCAATATCTAATCAACCAAAGTCAGTTGTGACCTTGAAATCAAATAAATGACAGTTGATCAAGGTCATGATGAAAGAGTTTGATGTAAGGAATCTTTGTGTAAAGATTGAACTATCAAGGTCAAACAGTCTTTGTTTTATAGACTTAAGTTTGTTGTGACCTTGAAAATCAAAATTTGACCTTGGGTCAAGGTCCAGATGAAAGAGCTGGGCCCAAGCATGATATGTATAAAGTATGAACTCTGAAGGTCAAATAGTCTGTTTTGTAGGGAAAAGTTGCTTTGACCTTTAGAGTGAGAATTTGACCTTGGGTCAAGGTCAAAGTGAAAGAGCATGACTGAACAAGTATTTGAATGAAGTTTAAACTCTGAAGGTCAAATAGTCTTTGTTCTACAGGCAAAAGTATGTTGTGACCTTGAGAATCAGAATTTGACCTTGGGCCAAGGTCAGGATGAAAGAGCTTCGTTTAATGTTATTATGTATAAAGTTTGAACTCTGCAGGTCTAATAGTCTTTGTTCAACAGGCAAAAGTATGTTGTGACCTTGAGAATAAGAATTTGACCTTGGGCCAAGGTCAAGGTGAAAGAGCTTGGTTTAATGATATTGTGTATGAAGTTTGAACTCTGCAGGTCTAATAGTCTTTGTTCTACAGGCAAAAGTTTGTTGTGACCTTGAGAATCTGAATTTGACCTTGGGTCAAGGTCAAGGTGAAAGAGCTTGTTTTAATGATACTATGTATGAAGTTTGAAATTTGAATGTCTAATAGTCTTTGTTCTACAGGCAAAAGTATGTTGTGACCTTGAGAATCAAAATTTGACCTTGGGTCAAGGTCAATGTGAAAGAGCTTGGTTTAACGATAGTATGTATGAAGTTTGAGCTGTGAAGGTCAAATAGTCTTTGTTCTACAGGTAAAAGTTTGATGTGACCTTGAGAATGAAAATTTGACCTTGAAAGTAGGTCAACATTAAATGACTACCTATAAGTAACCTAGTATCCAAGTTTCAACTCAAAATCTCAAAAACTGTAGAAATTGGCACTGTGCCAATTTAAAGTTCCATTTTCAACTCGTAATAGCGCGAAAACCGTAAATATTTTATCGAGCATGTAAGCGTATAAAAGTTTACAAATTTCCCAAAGAACATTTTAAAATAAATTTCGTTCAAATCGTACGGTTAGTTTAGGAGTTATAAGAGTTTAAAGATTTGAACTTTGATGACCTCTAGCGGGGGCATATGTGAACTTTTTGACGACAAAATTTTTTACCTCAAGATCTTTATATGCTCTTTCACATGATCTTTTTCGTTTTATCATTAGAAGTTGTACTTTTTTGTACAGTGACTGGAACGATCTGGGGGTAAGAATAATAATAATAATAATAATAAGAAGAAGAACTAGATGGCTACTGTTGCAAGCAACAGACGGATTCCTCCTTTATTAGACCTTCCTCGGAACTGAAGTGTTGAAATCCGAATAAAGAAGATGAAAAAAAAAAGAATAGTTCCTTTAGTACCTTATTCACTTCAGCAAATGAGTCAAAAGATCTTATGTCTAACTTGGGACTCTTATCTATTTATCGACATAAAAGAAGAAAAAGATGATAAATACCTTTCATGTTTTCGAAAGATTTAAACTCCATGCTCTATGGATATCAAATCCTTTACAATTACTTTCTCAAAACAAAATTGCACAATGATTTTACAATGAGATAATTTCTATCAATAGAAAATGACAACAACATGAAAGGACAGATCTGTAATGCTACTAAGAAAAAAAAAAGCAAGAGAACATAGAACAAGAATAAAAGAGTTATCTTTCTTATACTATGTTAAGTTCAAATAAGAAGGACTACTTGTGTGAAGAATAAATAGTATAGGACAAAAAGTGTAAATTCTACAAGAGTAAATGATTGTTAAGACCTTGAGAATGATTATTTGGCCTTTAACCAATGTCATGAATGAAAGCTAAGTACTGTGATTATTCTCTTCACGATTGATCTTAATCTGAGCAAAGCTCAATATCTAATCAACCAAAGTCAGTTGTGACCTTGAAATCAAACTAATGACCGTTGGTCAAGGTCATGATGAAAGAGTTTGATGCAAGGAATATTTGTGTAAAGTTTGAACTCTCAAGGTCAAACAGTCTTTGTTTTATAGACTTATGTTTGTTGTGACCTTGAAAATCAGAATTTGACCTTGGGTCAAGGTCAAGGTGAAAGAGCTGGGCCCAAGCATGATATGTATAAAGTATGAACTCTGAAGGTCAAATAGTCTTTGTTTTGTAGGGAAAAGTTGCTTTGACTTTGAGAATGAGAATTTGACCTTGAGTCAAGGTCAAAGTGAAAGAGCATGACTGAACAATTATTTGTATGAAGTTTAAACTCTGAAGGTCAAATAGTCTTTGTTCTATAGGCAAAAGTTTGTTGTGACCTTGAGAATCTGAATTTGACCTTGGCTGAAGGTCAAGGTGAAAGAGCTTGGTTTAATAATATTATGTATGAAGTTTGAACTTTGAATGTCTAATAGTCTTTGTTCTATAGGCAAAAGTATGTTGTGACCTTGAGAATCAGAATTTGACCTTGGGCCAAGGTCAAGGTGAAAGAGCTTGGTTTAATGATATTATGTATGAAGTTTGAACTCTGCAGGTCTAATAGTCTTTGTTCTATAGGCAAAAGTTTGTTGTGACCTTGAGAATCAAAATTTGACCTTGGGTCAAGCTCAGTGTGAAAGAGTTTGGTTTAACGATAGTATGCATGAAGTTTGAACTGTGAAGGTCAAATAGTCTTTGTTCTACAGGTAAAAGTTTGTTGCGACCTTGAGAATGAAAATTCGACCTTGAAAGTAGGTCAACATTAAATGACTACCTATAAGTAACCTAGTTTCCAAGTTTCAACTCAAAATCTCAAAAACTGTAGAAATTGGCACTGTGCCAATTTAAAGTTCCATTTTCAACTCGTAATAGCGCGAAAACCGTAAATATTTTATCGAGTATGTAAGCGTATAAAAGTTTACAAATTTCCCAAAGAACATTTTAAAACAAATTTTGTTCAAATCGTACGGTTAGTTTAGGAGTTATAAGAGTTTAAAGATTTTAACTTTGATGACCTCTAGCGGGGGCATATGTGAACTTTTCGACGACAAAATTTTTTTACCTCAAGATCTTTATATGCTCTTTCACATGATCCTTTTTGTTTTATCATAAGAAGGTGTACTTTTTTGTACAGTGACTGGAACGATCTGGGGGTAAGAATAATAATAAGAAGAATAATAATAAGAATAAAGAAAAGACAATACAATAACAGAAAGGATTCCGACGGAATAGTCGGAATCCTTAATAATAATAAGAACTAGATGGCTACTGTTGCAAGCAACAGACGGATTCCTCCTTTTTTAGACCTTATGTCTAATTTGTGACTCTTACTTATTTTTCAACAAAATAGAAGAAAACAAAATAATAAATACCTTTCATGTTTACGAAAGCTTTAAACTCCATGCTCTATCAATATCAAAATCCTTTACAATTACTTTTTCAAATCAGAATTGCACAATGACTTTCCAATGAAATAATTTCTAATAATAGAAAATGACAACAACATGGAAGTACATATATGTATAATGCTACTAAGAAAAAATATAGAAACAGAACAAGAATAAAAGAGTTATCTTTCTTATATTATGTTAAGTTCAAATAAGAACGACCACTTGTGTGAAGAATAAATAGTATAGGTAAAAAAAGTGAATTCTAGAAGAGTAAATGATTGTTATGACCTTGAGAATGATTATTTGACCTTGATCCAATGTCATGGATGAAAGATAAGTATTGTGATCATTCTCATCACGATTTATATTAATCCGAGCAAAGCTCAATATCTAATCAACCAAAGTCTGTTGTGACCTTGAAATTGAACAAATGACCTTGAGTCAAGGTCAGGGTGAAAGGTTTGATACAAGGAATATTTGTGTACAGTTTGAACTCACAAGGTCAAACAGTCTTTGTTTTATAGACTAAAGTTTGTTTTGACCTTAAGAATGATAATTTGACATTTGTCATTGGGTCAAGGTCAAGGTGAAAAAGCTTGACTGAACTATTATATGTTTGAAGTTTGAACACTGAAGGTCAAATAGTCTTTGTTCCATAGGCAAAAATTTATTGTGACCTTGAGAATCAAAATTTGACCTTGGGTCAAGGTCAAGGTGAAAGAGCTTGGCTTAACGATTATATGCATGAAGTTTGAACTCTAAAGGTCAAACAGTCTTTGTTTTATAAGCAAAAGTATGTTGTGACCTTGAGAATCAAAATTTGACCTTTGTTGAAGGTCAAGGTGAAAGAGCTTGGCTTCACGATAGTATGTATGAAGTTTGATCTCGGAATGTCAAATAGTCTTTGTTCTATAGGCAAAAATTTGTTGTGACCTTGAGAAACAAAATTTGACCTTGAAAGTAGGTCAACATTAAATGACTACCTATAAGTAACACACCATCCAAGTTTCAACTCAAAATCTCAAAACTGTAGAAATTGGCACTGTGCCAATTTAAAATCCCATTTTCAACTCGGAATAGCGCGAAAACCGTAAATATTTTATCGAGCATGTTAGCGTATAAAAGTTTGCAAATTTCCCAAAGAACAATATCAAACAAATTTCGTTGAAATCGTACGATTACTTTAGGAGTTATAAGAGTTTAAAGATTTGACCTTTGATGACCTCTAGCGGGGGCATATGTGAACTTTTCGACAACAAAAAAATTTTAAATCAAGATCTTAATATGCTCTTTCATATGGTACTTTCCATTTTATCATACGAGGCGGTTCTTTTCTTGTAAAGGGTCCGGAAAGGTTGGGGGTAAGAATAATAATAATAATAAGAATAAAGAAAAGACAATAGAATAACAGAAAGGATTCCGACGGAAGTCGGAATCCTTAATAAAGAAAAGACAATACAATAACAGAAAGGATTCCGACGGAATAGTCGGAATCCTTAATTAACCATAATAATAATAATAATAATACTACGTTTTTAGGCCCGCTTATGTATCGACAAAAAATAACGATTTAGCATGATTATATAGTAAAAAGGAAGTAATCGAAATCGGGACCCGATTCCGATTATTAACATGCACTTAAGTGACCCTCACCTGTTTTGATAACCCCTTATTACAGCTAGTATGAACATAGCTTGTGCAGAAAATAATTATTTTCCATCTTTAAAAATTAGTAGCATTTGATTATAAGCACTGAAACTTTGATTTAGCATGTTGAAATCTAGAAAATCATTTTCAACTATGTAGAGGAAATTCGCGGACCCAAGCGAGCCAGGCGAGCTAAATCTCCAAGGAAAACAAGATGGACGCCGAGGTTGCATTTTCCGCGCGACGCTGAAAATGGAGCTGAATATAACCTTCTATATGCTGATTTAATTCATTTCAATTAGGTAAGCTACTTAAAGGGAAGTTATTTATTTGATTTCATTGGAGCTTAACAGAAATTGTAAGCCGAGGTAGACGGTGCAAGACATACCGGGTCAAACTCAATGATCGTCTGCAGGCTGACAGGTGCGAGTAAAAGTTTTCACAGACACATTCATCGCGAAAACTCACTAGCCCAACTGCCCTGGCTACCAAAAATTTCCTCGGGCTACTAATATTTGCTCAGGGGCCCCAACTGCATGGGGGGGGCACATACAATTCTTGATGGGAAACACATCCAAGGCCCAAAGTGCCGAGTTGGAAGTTTTGTAAAAAACACGAGACTACCCCCACCTGGGATCGAACTAGTAAGGTTCTGATGTTAAGTCTGATGCTCTACCGAATGAGCCAAAGAGATGTCCCACAGTCCCAGTCTAGTACAGGTGGCAGTTTACTACTGTCCGTGCAGCTCACTTCTGAAATCGGAAAATTGAAGTTTTCTTTACTTTGTCGTCAATTTTTGCTTTTAAAATTTTTATAGGGAGATAGATCTCGAACTCTCATAACTAATGGTGTATGATATATGTCTGTACGACCAATATTACGCGCACAGTGAAAGAAAATAGTTTAAATAGGGAGTTTCTATGTTAAGTTTAGTGCGAAGTCGGCGATCTTTAACACTGAGTCTATGGAGAACGTAATCGACGACATTGCGCTAAAATTACTGTCCCTGCGGCTCACTGCGGAAACTGAATAAATGCAATTTTGACTACCTTATGATGCAAAAATTTAAATGAAGTTGACACCATTCAATAGATCTCGCTTAGTTATAAATTTTGGTATATGATAGTGAGTACGTACACCCAATCAAACAATATAGACAAAACAAGTTTTAGATGGGCCATTTCCCATGCTAATTTTTCCCATGACGTGACGCTCTCTATAGGCTCAATGTTAAAATCGGCGACGTCACGCTAAAAGGAGCTGTTAAGATAAGGGCCGTATTTAGCCCTAAATCTCATGACTTATTTCTTCCGCATGGCGAATCGTACACAGAAAAACATGAATCATTATTGAAATATAATGTATTTGCAGACCTTTTACATGATTTACATTATGTTGAGGAACTCTTAAGGTTGTAAAATTAAGGTCGAAAGAGGTAGGGGTGCTCGGATAGAAAATTCGATAATATCGGCCAAAAATCGTATACATTTTTGAATATTTTATCTAAAATGGATAAATTTAAGCTAAAAGACATCAAATATGTCTACATTGTGTATCAGAAATAGATTTCGAACGTTCAACCTCCTTTAATCGGTAAATAATGAAATCCGGAACTTAAAATACGGTCTTATTCTTCATTCAATGGCTACAATGTAAGCCTTTTAGCGCGAAATACACATTGACAGAGAAATGAACATCACTCTTGCTTATTTCGTTTCTAATTCTTGTATCTTTCATTCAATCATATTGAGTACACAATGTTTGATGGATTAAAGAGGAAAAATAGTCAAATGTGCTATATTTAATGGTCAAAAATATCGATTCTTATAAAATGCACCCCCTTTCCATTTTTAGTTTTTCGTCTCTGGAGTAGTGTTCCCCCCGGAGATACAGAACCCCACTTTGCCAAAATATTTGTATCATGGATACACATCTCCAGTAAAAGTGGCTTTCTGTATATCCGGGGGGAACAATGTTCAATAAAACTTTTCCGTTTTCTATTGATTTCTATGAGAAAAAGATAAGTTTTGACCTAAAAATTAGCAATATTGTGCAAAACAGATAAAAAATAACTTCATATTCTGATGGGATGCCGTTTAGGTATACATTTTACCAGAAAAGGTTCTTGAAATTTCAATTTTCAAAATTCCACTTTTCAGGGCTGATTTTACGCCTTATCTTAACAGCTCCTTTAACATTGAAAACGCCCTATCTAAAACTTATTTTGTCTGTATAATATGATTGGATAAACCCTCGACCATGTAACATATACCAAAATTTGCAACTAAGCGAGATCTATTCAATAATATAGATTTTATTTTAATTGATGCATCACAAAGTTATCAAAATTTCGTTTATCCAGTTTCCGAAGTGAGCCGCGCGGACAGTAACATAGAGATCTCCCCATCTAAAACTATTTTCTTTCACTGTGAGCGTAGTATTGGTTGTACAGACATATATCATACACCGTTAGTTATGAGAGTTCGAGATCTATCCCCTTATATAAATTTTAACCGGAAAATATGCCGATGAAGTAGAGCTAGAAAACTTCAATTTTCCGATTTCTGAAGTGAGCTGCGCAGACGGTACACTACTCTCCCCTTTCAATTTTTGGCCTCCCTACCCCTCCTCGACAACCCTCCTAACCACCATCTCTCGTGGGATTTACGTTGGGCGCCAGTGTAGAAAACACGAGACTTATACCCCCACCTCGGATCGAACTTGCAACCTTCTCATGTTAAGTCCGATGCTCTACGGAATGAGCCAAAGAGACGTCCCACTGGCGCAGTCCGTGTTTTCTTCATCACATTATTAGCCAATTATCTGCTATTTTCTCTTGATAAACTGACCTAGATTATTTTTCTCAAATCAGTGACCTGAAATTATTCAGTCTCTCCGAAAACTTTTTTCAGCCACAAGCCCAAAGATAAATTTTACTAGTTTTTTGTATAGTTTCTTAAAGAATTTCTACCAGCCCAGAAAAAAATTGGTAGCCTCGGACGTCACAGAGTTCTTGAAATCTTCCCATGAAATGTCGGATATTTTAGAGTTTTAACTTTTTAATGGTCCAAATAGTGAATAGAAAATGAGGTTTTTATTGGTTCAAATATAATTTTTAGACACAATGTGAGTTTTCATCGGACCAAATAATTTTTTATCGGCAAATCCGATAAAACCGATACATTTTATGAACTCTGGAGTTGGGCTAGTGAGTTATTGGAAAGACTGCTTGAAATTATTAAGATATTTTATGATGAATATATTACGTAACTATACGTATATTCAGAACATGTAAATTATTATGATTATTAGGCATTGAAATCAGAACAGGCTTGATTGAAATTCGAGAAAAATTATGGAATGCCGATAAATGCATACTGCATCTGCCAAAATGAAGCTATTGCTTAAGAAATAACAACTAGCTAGCCATAGATTGTTGTCCAGTAATTCCCCCCAGTTGCACGAACCAAACAAATCATCACTGAGCCGCGAAGCAGCGAGGCTAGGGATTAATCTACTTCTGCGTCCTGCGTTACTCTGACGCATAAAAATTCCCCAGGACCCATTGATTCCAGATCGTGCGTCCCACCGTACCCATTATTCATTTTTGTACAGTGTGTCCCCTTTAGTTCATCGTTCTTGACATTGAAAGTTTTATGTAAAATTACTGTCTCGTGTTTATATTTTGTCTGGTCATTTAAACCTTACAGAAGGTTGATCATGTCCATGGTATTGTAAGAGACATTAATTGTTGTGCATCAAAATGTTTGGATATAAAAGTTATATGCAGTCCGATGCGAGTCTAACGATCAATTGCGGTTGATCGTTTCTTCCACGCATTCTAAAAATTCTGTTATCAATATTTCTTGAAATTTCTAAAACGTGGGTCCTGTAGCATCATATCCTTCCCGTTCTGATACGTCTTTCGTTACGCTTTTTCGACATTGTAACTTTCATACTTTTTTTGCATATTACGTACATTGTTTAGATTTGAGGATCACTGACGAGGGTAAAGTACCCGAAATGTGCATGTCTGGTCCATGTTGCCAATTTATCTGTTCTTAAATGATGCTATTCATTATGAAGACATTTACATTTTTACCACTTGGTGAGTGTCACCAGGGCCGACACTAGGGCTGATTTGGGGCTGATATTCGGGCCCATTCCCAATGCAAAATAGTATATTTTTTCCCCAATTTAGACGCTAAAAATTCCCAATTTTGTATGGTCTTTCTTTGATATATTGTATCAAACCCGCCATAAGGCCAAAGTTGCATACCGCTATCCATCACTGATGTAACTAGGTACAAACAAGCGTTAATCCCCCAATAATTACTGCTAAACAAGGAACAATCATGTAAATAATATGTTTTAAATAAACACTGTCTCAGGTAAGATAAATATCCAAAGAGTTTGATTGTCAAGTATAGCTTTGACCATGCGGTCGAAATTTACATCAAATGAGGATGATATGTGCCCTTTGCAGCAGTTGTTGGGAAAATTTGCAGCACAGTTGTAGGGAAAAAAAAACAAACAAATCAACTTTCTGTGAAGTCATTGATACAATGATTTTTTGTCGACGAGCTTCCCGCCATCACTACCGCACCATTTACTAAGCTATTTACCACTATATTGGTATTCATGTTTTCAATACTTTTAATGAAAAAAATCTGATTGAATTTCACTATTCACATTGTTATCAGTAAATCTCGATTGATCAATATACTCCCGAATCTGTTGTGCCAAATTCTAGAAAAACGAAAGATGGCAGCTAGTATAACGAGGGAGAAGTGCATATTCAAATGTCATCTAGCTCGAATAAAGGGTTAAAATAAAATTTTATTTCAGCTGTAGATTTCCCAATTTTGCTCAAAATACCGCTGTTTTTCCAAATTTGAAAGGCCCTGGCCCCTGGCCCCTTTCCCAAAATACCTTGCGACAGCCCTGGTCACTGCTGGTGGACCAGGATTCCCAGAGGGCACATGTAGCCAAGTTCGATCAATTTCGGTTGATCATTTCTTCCACGCATTCTAAAATTTCTGTTATCAAAATTTCTTGAAATTTCTAAAACGTGGGTCCTGTAGCATCATATCCCACACGTTCTGCTACGTCTTTTGGTACGCTTTTTCGACATAGTAACTTTCATACTTTTTTGGCATATTACATTGTTTAGGTTTGAGGATCACTGACAAGGGTTAAGTACCCGAAACGTGCATGTCTGGTCCATGTTGCCAATTTATCTGCTCTTAAATGATGCTATTCAATATGAAGACGTTTACATTCTTATCATTCGGATTCAGAGATACATGTAACACAAAAATTCTTCCATGCCGTGGTAAACTTTGCAGGATAATATGAATCAACAAATTAAAATTGTTTAATTCACACCTAAGTGTAGAAAGTACCGTCTTCGTACACCATATATAATTGGTTTGGACTATACAGTACATGTACGAAGCCTCGCATGCATAAATAAAGCAACTAAAAAAACAACAAATTACTTAATTTGGCAAATTTTACTTTTAGATGGAATTTTGTGAGATACAATTGTTTTATTTCTATTTTTTTCTGGAATATAATGATCTTGCGGACATAAAACGCCACAAGCCATTCATATCACTTCTATTCTCGAGTTTAAGACGCAGCGAAGAAAAGACCCTTTATTATACGCCCGTCATTTGACGGGACATATTATGGTATGGCGAAGTTCGTCCGTCTGTCCGTCCGCTTAAGGAATGCAATTAATTGAATTTGCGTCAACAGATTTTTATGATATTTGTACATTGTGATCAAACTATGGAGAGGAAGCTGCCTTTTTATTTTTAGGTTCATCCAATTTGTCATTACGGAGTTATGGGACTTAGAATTTTAACATATTGTGAAAATATACTAAAATAGTTTAAAATTCTTTAAAATTCTATTTGGTTGAAATGTTTTGAAATTTTGTATACTTCAAGTAGAAAGGATGTTCTTTGACATATGTAACGGGTTTTTATAGGCCCGTCATTTGACGAGTCGTATTATGGTATGGCGAAGTCCGTCCGTCCGTCTGTCCGTCCGTCCGTCCGCCTATGGAACGCAATAACTTGAATATGCGTCAACGGATTTTCACGAAATTCATACATTATGATTGGACTATGGAGAGAGAGCCGCCTTTTGATTTTCAGGTTCATCTGATTTGTCATTACAGAGTTATGGGACTTAGATTTTTAAAATACCATGAAAATATACTAAAATAGTAAAAAACATTCTTTAAAAATCTATTTCTGGTCGAAATGTTTTGAAATTTTGTAAACTTCAAGTAGAAAGGATGTTCTTTGACATATGTTTCGGGTTTTTAATTTTTTTGTCGAATAACTGGGAAATTATGTGTTATGGGGGGGTTATATGCACATACATGTTAAGCTAAGGACAAAATATAGGTGCATGGAACAGATTTTCATGATATTTGTACATTGTGATCAGACTTTGAAGAGGAAGCCGCCTTTCGATTTTAATGTACACTGATTTGTCCTTATGGAGTTATGGGACTTAGATATTTTGGTGTTGTGAAAAAAATCCCAACAGGCGTATCTTGCTGCGTGAGCGAAGCTTTATAGTACTTGGGACCCATAAAATTCTGCTGACCCATTGGTCAAATTTCATTGGGTCCAAAGGACTCATTTAGATCAAATTGTAGATTAATCTCTGGCGAGTTGATAATTTGATTGGTTCATGTGACAAGGGGAATTACTAGACAACAAATCATAGCTTGCTAGTTGTTATTTCTGTTCAAATGACAAATATGGATAATGACCATATCCCTGTATACAGCACAAAATCGATAATTCAGAAAATCAGAAACCGAAGGCATACTAAATCAGGACAAAACAGGAACCAAAGCAAACAAACAAAAACATCCACCACATGAAAAGAAGCGAACTCCCGATATGGGAGTGAGATCAGGTGCCCAGGAAGAGTAAGCATCTCCTGCTTGCATGCAACACCCGCCGCTTCAATTCGGTAGAACTGTCACATCCGGTAACTTCCATTTCGGAAGACATAGAGTACAATCTTGGCTTGGATGGTTCAAATGGTCTATGACAGAATATCACCCACCATTCTGGAGAGTGGGACATCATAGTGTATGACGAGTTCAAATATTGTTCTGCACAAACTTTATAGCACGTGAAGGGGCAGAGCTTAGCGAACTGTTAGTACACCAGGCCTAAAATAGAATTAAGTTTGTTTGCTGTTAACCGACCGACCCACGTAAAATTTATACTGCGGGTAGGGGACTTAAATCGCTCAGGGATCATAATATTTTTGAATATGCCTGATATTAATTTATACACTGCAGCGATCAGAATGTAGAGAGGATGCTGCCTTTCTATTTTCATGTTCACCTAATATTGTGTTACAGAGATATGGCTCTTAAATTTGATTGGTTTGTTAAAATCAATTCTGACGGGCATAATTTACTGTGTTAGCATAGGCTTTATTCGAAATGATGGAGACATTATTGGTTCATAAGGCATGTGTCATATACCTGTGCTTCATATGACTTAATAATATGTGCACACTTTTAAAATCTATGAGTTGGTATTAACCTATACATCAAGTATTCCCTTCTGAGTTGACTTTCTGAATTCATCCCTTCTTTTATCATATACATATTTTTTCTATTTTCAGTAAACTTGGAAACTGAATGACATTTGATGCACTTCCACTCACAATTTCCAAATGTGACTCAACAGATGCAACCTGTTGTCAAATTTTTCGTTCATGTCAAGTGAAATAATGAAGGGCAACATTTGTCTGATTGATGAAAATTCTCAAATTCAACATTTGTTACCTATTTGATAAGATACATAATTTCATCAAATTTAATGTGACTGTGCTGCTAAATGAAGGTAAGTGAAGTTCAAGGCCAGGCCATAACAAATTATACATATGTTGTTCATGTTGTCTGATTTCCTTCACAATTCTTGGCTAAGTGGAAAACAAAACATTCTTAACAGGTATTCCATTATTTGTACATACTCACTCAGAATCGGTTTGAAATTCATTTCAATTCATTGCACATTGATTTAAAGGTGACAGTTTTGAAAAACGAAATCTGATTTATCACTAAGTATTATGACACACCAATATTTAGACATAAATATCATAGTATCTGGATGTTTGTATCTCTGTCCACCTCCTTTTCTGTGTGCCACAGCTGATAAGATACTGACCAAACACCTAGTCCTAAAGAAATTTCTTCAATTTACCATGTTTATTGACTGTATGTTGACCAGATAGAAAACCTTTCACATATGGACATGATGGAGTAGCATGAAGTCACCATATTGTCTGTCTGTCTGTCTGTCTGTCTAAGCTCTAATCTTCTAAACCCTACATCAGAATTTGTTCATGTTTAATATTAATGTTCATTAGGATAGATCCTCTGGGGCAAAGGTACTTAAGGTCAATTATCAAAGGTCAAGGTTATTACAGGCTAAAAAGTATATTTTTTGTGAAAGTATATTTCTTGTGCAATAAAAACTTTTAAATTCATATAAAATCAGTATGAACTTGTCCAAATGGTCTAAAATTTTGAATAATGATAGAAAAATGTATACTAGAAATCTCTTTTGAGATTTTTCATTGAGTTGATGAGAAATTTTGTTCCAAAGGGGGAGGGGATGGTTGTTACACATATCTCCAGGTGAATGTATATATATAGGCTGCTTATGAGTATTTCATCATGTATCCCACAATTGTTTATTGGGAAAGGTCACAGATTAGATTTTGCTTGACTCTGACCTTATATTCCATTTGGATGATGCCAGTGCATTACTTTGAAAATACTGAAATAACATACATGTATTACCTATGAAGTATATATGTACTAATATTACATGTACCGCAAGTTAATTGGTTCCATAATTAATAATATGGTGATCTGAGATAGAAAAGTTTAAACCATGATCACCATGGATCACACGATGGAAAAGTATAAACCACTAAAATGAAATATAGGCATTTTAGGGGATGTCAATGTTTCCTGGTTTCAGATACTTTTTGGCTAGATTTTTTAAAATCACCATATTATTATTATGGAACCGATTAGCTTGTAATAATAATAATAATAAGAACTAGATGGCTACTGTTGCAAGCAACAGACGGATTCCTCCTTTATTAGACCTTCCTCGGAAATGAAGTGTTAAAATCCGTAAAAAGAAGATGGAAAAAAGAATAGTTGCTTTAGTACCTTTTTCACTTCAGCAAATGAGTCAATAGAGCTTATGTCTAATTTGGGACTCTTATTTATTTATCAACAAAATAGAAGAAAACAATAATAAATACCTTTCATTTTTACGAAAGCTTTAAATTCCATGCTCTATCAATATCAGATCCTTTACTATTACTTTCTTAAAACAGAATTGCACAATAATTTTGCAATGAGATAATTTCTATTAATAGAAAATGACAACAACATGAAAGTACAGATATGTAATGCTACTAAGAAAAAAAAAAGAAACAGAGAACAAGAAGAAAAGAGTTATCTTTCTTATACTATATTAAGTTCAAATAAGAAGGACTACATGTGTAAAGAATAAATAGTATAGGACAAAAAGTGTGAATTCTACAAGAGTAAATGAATGTTATGACATTGAGAATAATTATTTGACCTTGAACCAATGTCTTGGATGAAAAAAAGTATTGTGATTGTTCTCATCACGATTGATTTTAATCTGAGAAAAGCTCAATATCTAATCAAATAAAGTCTGTTATGACCTTGAAATCGAACAAATGACCTTGGGTCAAAGTCATGTTGAAAGGGTTTAAAGCAAGGAATATTTGTGAAAAGTTTGAACTCCCCAGGTCAAACAGTTTTTGTTTTATAGACTAAAGTTTGTTGTGACCTTGAGAATAAGAATTTGACCTTGGGTCAAGGTCAAGGTTAAACAGCTTGACTGAACAATTATATGTATGAAATTTGAACTCTGAAGGTCAAATAGTCTTTGTTCTACAGGCAAAAAATTGCTGTGACCTTGAGAATCAGAATTTGACCTTGGGTCAAGGTCAAGGTGCAAGAGCTTGGTTTAACGATAATATGAATGAAGTTTGAACTCTGAAGGTCAAACAGTTTCTGTTCTATAGGCAAAAGTTTGTTGTGACCTTGAGAATGAAAATTTGACCTTGAAAGTAGGTCAACATTAAATGACTGCCTATAAGTAATCTACTTTCAAAGTTTCAACTCAAAATCTCAAAAACTGTAGAAATTGGCACTGTGCCAATTTAAAGTTCCATTTTCAACTCGATATAGCGCGAAAACCGTAAATATTTTATCGAGCATGTAAGCGTATAAAAGTTTACAATTTTCCGAAATAACATTTTAAAACAGATTTCGTTCAAATCGTACGGTTAGTTTAGGAGTTATAAGTGTTTAAAGATTTGACCTTTGATGACCTCTAGTGGGGGCATTGGTGAGCTTATCGACAAACAAAAAATAGTTAAAGAAGATCTTGATATTCTCTTTCTAATGGTACCATCCGTTTTGCTCTATGTTAAAAGACCTTTGAATAAAGTCTCTGGAAATGATGAGGGGGTAAGAATAAAAATAATAATAATAATAAGAATAATAATAAGAATAAAGAAAAGACATTGCAATAACAGAAAGGATTCCGACGGAATAGTCGGAATCCTTAATAATAATAAGAATAAAGAAAAGACAATACAATAACAGAAAGGATTCCGACGGAATAGTCGGAATCCTTAATTTGTAATCATTGTAATCTATGAGTTCATTTCACAATTTAACTCACGATTTTAACTATTTGAATTATGCCAATATCGATTAAATTCAAGAAATATAATTTCAATACTGTTTCAAATAATCTAGGATCCTAAATGTATTATAACCACAAATAAGAAACATTAACTTTGATATAATCATCAATTATTCGTTAATCCACATTTTGCCTTATCGAAAACAGAAATTCTAAAGTTTGTGAAGTTTAAGTGTCATTGTAACTTGGACACTTTCACAAAACCAAAGCAAATTGCCATGAGCGGGATACATTCAAGATAGGTACTTCACAACAAGGACAGTTCCATCATTATGTGTGATCCACAGATTGTTGTCATTATCCACAGCCAGAAAGCGAGGGCTCTGGTGGAAAAACAAACTATCAATCAACTTCCTTATCTGCCCATTCTGATTAATGATATACACGCAACCCTTTGCAGAATCTGTACATAAAGTGTTACCAATTTTGTCTACCACTAATGCTAATGGCCATTTTAATTTTTCTCTTTCTACAGTTTGTGTTATTGTTGTCAAGACCTTGCCATCTTTGGTGATCATCACAACAGCTGACTTGTTATAGTCACTGATGTAAATGTTACCATCAGCATTCTCTACAGCATGTATAGCTGAGTATCTACCAGAGCCCCTGTAGATTTGTTTGATGTTAGACCCGTCACCATTGATCCTCACTACTCTCCCATCTTCTGTACAAATCAGTATCTTCTGGTCAGCGGTGATGGACACTAAACAAGACGGTGTTTCATCAAAAATCTGTTGTTCTGTCCCATCTCTCAGACATCTGCTGATTGCCATGGAATCATTACTAATGGGGCTTATTATGACATCTCCACATTCCATCACAGCTAGTGAGTTAGGTCTGTTCTGTATCTTCCTCCTCTTGAGTACCTGACCTTTGATGTTCACCATTACCAGTTCTCTGGATTCTTGTCCACCAAGCCACACGTCACCTTCCTTGTTGATACATATAGATGGGTATATATATCCCTGCAATGGACATTTGAATTTTGATACAATAGTCGGTGTTGTAAGTTTCAATGGATTCCTCCTTGGTTTTGCTTCTACTGAAGAAGAGGAGACCTTTAATTTTCCTAGATTTTCTCCTAGTTTCTGTAGGCTCCCAGATACAAACACAGGGGGTTCTGGTATTTCTGGCTTACTGCCTATCTCTGGGATCGACTCCTTTCTTCTCGAAAGTTGGATTAAGGCTGGAAGGCTGTTTTTCTTCATGGCTTTCTTGTACTCTTTTACTCTTTCCTCAAGCGTATCCACTTTGTTCCTGATTTCTGTAGTGCGAACCTCAAAGATTGATGAGTGTTTTTGTCGGATGCTGGCCAAGTCTTCCATTTTTTCGCTATAAATTCTATCAAGCTCTCTCATGGCAAATTTCTTCTCGGTTTCCAAATCAGCGGTTGTTTGCTGTATTTTGCTATAATACTTTCCCTTTGCAGTTATAAATTCGTCTCTTTCTTTTTTTAAATTTTCTTAAAATTTCCTCCATTCTGGTGATATCATGTTGCAATACCTTCTTTTCCCTGTCAAAAAGGTCATGAAGGTCAGACATCTCATGTCCTCTGTGGTTTCCAGTGATACATTTACCACAGACTGGTATGTTGCATTTCTCACAGTGAAATGAGGCTTGGTCTCCATGGTCAGGATTGTGGTATCTATGTCACCTACTTGGGTCCTTAGGACTACATTGTGACCTTTGGTGAACTTTCTATGATATTTCTCACATGGAGGACAGAGTGTATGTTTACATTCTATACAGTAGTATTCTCCGGGAGTTTCGTCTTCACAGGCATCACATGGAACCGCTGTTCGGGCATGCGCCAAGTTGACTGATTTTGAAAAGGCCATTGTTGTTGGACAATGCATCCTACCTTCAAATAAAAAAATATGTTACGTCATGTATAAGTTTATGGATTTGAACATACTCTTTATAGAGCTCAATATAATTTTAACATTTACAATTATTCCTTGATCAATTATTAAAATATATGTTTACAGTTATAAACGCAATATTATGCAATTAATGACTCTTGATGAGGTCAGGCATTGGTCAACCAATACCATCCAAGTCTGTATAGTCACGAGTAGACCAAAATCAAGTTAATAAATGCTTTATCAAATTATGAAGGTTTTATTAACATTTGCATTGTAATGATACGCGATAAAGATCTACACAACAAAAATCAACGCACGCGTTGGTCACGCACATGCGAATCCCGTGGTAACTCTGAGATACACTCTATCAAACAGTGTATCCACCAGTAAGAAATAAGCAAAATAGGCAATAGTTCCTGATCATTTGATAAAGTAAATGAAGTAGATAAGTATAGGTGTATTTACGGCAGGAGATAAGAACTGTTGATTCTATACCTGTATTTCTTAATTTCTTAATCTATTCATTTATTTATTTATTTATTTTTCTATTTATGTATTTATTTATTTATTCATTAATCTATCTACTTATTTTCTGATTCCAATCTTTTCAATGATCCTTGAGTAATCCTCCTGTGAAGAAGGGAGGAGATCTCCAACAAGACCCCGTTGCAGCATCAACAGTAAAACACCAAAACACCCGATGAAAAAAAGCAAATGGTGTGGTTATCCTGGATTACGTGCGCACAACCCTCTCACTTCTCCAATTACCCAGAAGTCTCGAAGAACGTACAATTGTGGTGTAAAACAACCTCCTCACTGTAAGATGACATCACACAAACAAGACCGCACAACGCAGAGGAATAAATGGATATAAAAAGAGGGCATACGTAATACAGTCCGTGCTCTGCCGGCTGTAGCGAGCTCATGTATGTTATCACCCGAGGAGTCCGACTGACATTCAGAGAGGACAGGTGGTCGGGGCCCTGTCTTCTCTAAAGAGGTTTGGACAGGGCCCGTCATGGAGTCCCGTCGTCACAGTCAGTCAGAGTGCAAGTCTCAAGGATGCGCTTGTACAAGACTGTAGATTGGTCAAGTACCAAGCCTAGTGTCCGTTTGGTGACATTAGGATCATATCCACGGTATAAAAGGCGTTTGATGATTCTAACGCATTTTCGATGGTTATGCTGCCTACCTTTGAGTAATCCTCCTGTGAAGAAGGGAGGAGATCTCCAACAAGACCCCGTTGCAGCATCAACAGTAAAACACCAAAACACCCGATGAAAAAACACAAAAGACGAGTACAGCACGAGACGGAAAAGAGACACACGACATGTAAACATCAAACACAAAATACTACACATAAACCGACGAGACCAATGGGTAACCGGTGCCGACTTTTGACGGCCATCTGTCACGCAAGTAGCAAATGGTGTGGTTATCCTGGATTACGTGCGCACAACCCTCTCACTTCTCCAATTACCCAGAAGTCTCGAAGAACGTACAATTGTGGTGTAAAACAACCTCCTCACTGTAAGATGACATCACACAAACAAGACCGCACAACGCAGAGGAATAAATGGATATAAAAAGAGGGCATACGTAATACAGTCCGTGCTCTGCCGGCTGTAGCGAGCTCATGTATGTTATCACCCGAGGAGTCCGACTGACATTCAGAGAGGACAGGTGGTCGGGGCCCTGTCTTCTCTAAAGAGGTTTGGACAGGGCCCGTCATGGAGTCCCGTCGTCACAGTCAGTCAGAGTGCAAGTCTCAAGGATGCGCTTGTACAAGACTGTAGATTGGTCAAGTACCAAGCCTAGTGTCCGTTTGGTGACATTAGGATCATATCCACGGTATAAAAGGCGTTTGATGATTCTAACGCATTTTCGATGGTTATGCTGCCTACCTTTGATCCTTTTTATTTTGTTTATCATATCACCATAAAAGACAGGTTGTGTAATACCCATAGTAATGTACTCTGTTGCATGTATAGATCCGAATTTTAAAAGAAGTTGACTGTAATTTTTGTAAAATTTCCAGAAAGTCTTAACTAGTTTATTAAAACGGAAACCTTGACCTAAAAGTTTTTTGGTAATTTGTAAATTTCTACTGTGAAAATCCAAAATATCAGTACATGCTCTAGCGTACCGGATGAGCTGTGATATGTAAATGCCGTATGACGGTAATCTTGGAACATCACCGTCAAGCCAAGGGAAATTTACTATGTTGAATCCAAAATCATCTCTTTTGTCATATACACTTGTATGAATCTTTCCGTTTACAATTTTGATATTTAGGTCCAAAAAGGGTGTTTCTGTATTTGAAAGGTTTGCCTTGTTAAGGGTTAATTCTTGTGGATAAATTTCATTCTTATATAATTCAAAAGCAGGATTGTCAATGGTTAGAATATCATTCAGATACCTAGAAGTATTATTGAAACATTTCAGCTCATCACATTTTCTTTGCTTTTGAAGATTTTGGATAAATTCTTTTTCATAAGTGTATAAAAATAAATCTGCAACAAGAGGCGCACAGTTAGTACCCATAGGAATTTCTACAACCTGTTTGTATAGATCCTCACCAAATCTAACATAAATATTGTCCAAGAGGAAGGACAAGGCATTACACAGGTCACTACATGTCCATGATTTGTATGATTTGTAGTCTGTCGAGGAAAAGAAACCCTTCGATTCAGATGTACAAATGTAAGTTTTTCGCTCTCGATCAAAACACCATTTAATGAGATTAGATAATCGATCATTAATTTTGTCATGAGGAAGTGTGGTGTACATATTAGAGAAGTCGTATGAAGAAATAGTATTGGCTTGGAAATTTCCAGATTTCATTTTTTCAATCACATCCCCTGAATTCTTAATAGACCAAAATAAATTTACATCGTTCCTGTTTAAAACCGTTTCACAATATCTAGTTATGTGTTCTTTAATAGCAGTAAGTGCTGACGTCAGATTTCTAGACAAAATTGCAGTGGAGCAGTTACTAGAATTAGCAATAAATCGAAATTTGTAAGGAGACTTGTGCAGTTTCGGTATGCAATATAGTGTTGGGAGATCCAATTTAGAAATAGAGATATTGAATGAAGACAGTTCACTGTTATGCTTGCCTAAAATGTTAGATGAACTTTCATTGCTTTTGATATATGTATTAGTAGACGAAAGTTCCGAAATCAAAGTTGATATGTAGTAACGTTTTCAAATGATAATGGTGTTGTTGGCTGCTTTATCAGCTGGTGCAAAGACATATTTTTCATGTAATTTACTTAGTTTGGATTTGAAATATCTTTCTGATTTGGAACGTGGATTTTGAAAAAGATGAGGGTTTTTATGGAAGTTATCTATTCGAATATCCGTTATATCTAAAATGAGGTTTTTCCAGTCATTCAGAGCATGCGGTTCGACTCCTTCTGATTTACACCATCTTTTCGTATAATTATCTAAGGCTTCCGTAAGCACTTCACGGCATTTGACAAAATCTATCTTGGATGGGATTCTATACTTAGGTCCTTTTTAAAGAAGACCACGGAGCTGTCTGTCTTGGATAATTGAAAAGTCACCTGTAACAACATGGCCAGCTGGTTTGTAGAGATATTTAGAAGTTGCACATTCTCAAGAAGCAGGACACGATTCAAGTATGTCAGGATCCGTTGTAACTTTATTATAGTTAAAAACAAAGTTTCGAATAGGTTTCTTGTACTTATAACAAATAAGAGGTGACTCTAAATTTTCAAAATATTGAGGAATAGTACTTTGTACGCGATGATCCCGAAAAATATTAGAGATGTTTAGAAGATCAAAACCTTTGTTAATAAACGGGATTTTTATGAATCGTCTTTTCGGTGAGGTGTTTTTCACAATAGGGTAAAGTTTATACTGTGCGAATGAGACAATGATATTAAGTCTGAATCAGTCAGTGTTTCTTAAGAATGCAACCTCTGCTTCATCCAAGATAGATTTCAAGTGCATAACTGGTATTGACGACAGAGCATGTAACAGCTCATGTCTTCCGCCATTGCGTGCTATAGTAAGTAAATCGTTGAGAGAGCGGTATATTCTGGATCGTTTTCTTTTTTGTCTGTTTCGTCTTTTCCCGTGTGACCTGTATTTCCTTTTAGTGTTTGGGCGAATTGAAAAGATGTTGATATTGGTAGAAGCTGAGGAAATGTTTCCTTGTCCATAAATTTGATCGTTTAAACCAAGAGGGTACGCAGTCTGAAGTTTGGTGATCCAGGCAAGTTCAGCTTGTAGTCGGCGTTTTTTAATTTCGGTCTTACTTTCATTTTTACGTTTTGGAAAAGTCTGAACTGGGGTAATGGTGATATCCGAAATAGAATGATTATATTTAACAAAGTGATTATAAAGAAAGTTTCTGTGTTTTTGTTGACGTGAGGTTCTGATCTTATAAGAATGGTTCCTAAAACGAGATTTTAAAGGTTGGCCTGTCTCACCTACATATTGTGCGCCACATCCCCTGGCATTTCAAGTCATTACGTAAATAAGATCTTGAGACGATCAATCGATGTCTTGGTCTACCTCGATTTTGAATTTCTGCCAATCTACACTAGATGCTATTATGAAGTCGCAGTTGAGGAAGTTACACAACGAGCATCTTTTACTTTTGCACTTAGAAATAATTGAGAACCCTCTGTGTCTGTTGTTGAATGTAGAGCCTGCAGATGGAATAGTGCGTAAAATACGACTGTGGGGTCTAAATTTGAGAGGTGATAAGAGTACTCTTGGTGAGGAAAAAAGTTTTTTACTGTTGAATGTCGATAATGGTAAAGTGACTGTAGTGACAGAGGGTAATCTCAAGGGGGTTAGTTTGATACGAGGCGACCTTAAAAATGTCATAATGCGATAATGGAAGAAAAGTGAATTAGAGTCTTACGTAGAAGACACTACAACAAAGCTAAGTTAGAGAACACAATAAAATTAAAACACTTCAAACATCGGGTCGCGGGGAATTGCTTTACCAACTCCACACTGCAACACGAAATAAGTGTAGATATAAAAAGAACTTCTAAATGAGTTAAAGAAGATCCTTACGATAATCTCAACAACACTCACAATAGAGCACTAAATTGAGTATCGAAGGACCCCCTGCAAACTAGAAGTGGGACCAGGTGTCCGGCCTGAGTAAGCATCCCCAGTTGGCTAGCAGCTTCCTCCAAATGAACGCTCTTTTCAGTTGGAAGTCATTAGGAAGTAGCTTGGAAATCATTTGGAACCATGTGTAAATATTCGGAATCCATGTAAGTTCCAAATGATTTGGAAGTTCTCAATTTGGAAGTTATTCGGAAGTCATTTGGAAGCTAGAAATATTTACTTAGAAATTTTGCAAGGTGGTGAAGATTGTAAAGACTTAGAAAATTTCAGCAAGAGAAAATAGTTTGGCCGAGAAAATTGCAATGTCAAATATGATGAAGTACATATGACTCATTTTATTCAATAAAGGGACTAAAGAGGCAAATAGATACAATATAGAACAATCACTTACAGCCATGGGAATGCGGTCTAATCCTGAGGCCGCCGCTCAGACCTAAATGAGATTCGGATGGGGGTCACCCCCCCCCCGCGGAATATGCTAAATCAATGCTGAGTGTTTCTATTTTCATGGTTATATGTCCAAATGATAGACTGGAACCACACCCCTCTACGACGGACTGTTATCCCCCCCCCTTCTTGGAAAAATTCTACATTCACCAATTTAGCCTATCGTTTTGAAATATAGATGACAAATATGGATAATGACCATATCCCTGTATACAGCACAAAATCGATAATTCAAAAATCAGAAACCGAAGGCATACAAAATCAGGACAAAACAGGAACCAAAGCAAACAAACAAAAACCTCCACCATATGAAAAGAAGCGAACTTCCGATATGGGAGTGAGACCAGGTGCCCAGGAAGAGTAAGCATCTCCTGCTTGCATGCAACACCCGTCGCTTCAATTCGGTAGAATTGTCACATCCGGTTACTTCCATTTTGGAAGATATAGAGTACAATCTTTGGTTGGATGGTTCAAATGGTCTATGACAGAATATCATCCACCATTCTTGAGAGTGGAACATCATAGTGTATGACGAGTTCCCCATATCGACCGTAGAACTTCCTCAGTGACGATGTTAGTCGGTCACAAACATATCCCTGACTGAGAAGCTTATCTGAAAGACGCCTAGCTCTCAGAACAAAATCCGTATATTTGGTACTTGCTCTGGCATAGCGTATCAACTGAGATATGAACACGCCATAAGCAGGCGATGAAGGGATGTTGCTACTCAGAAAAGGAAAGTTTGTAATGCTGAAATTGAAGTCGTCACGTTTGTCATAGAGTGAGGTGTTCATGTGACCATCAGTGTCGTAGGACCACATTATGTCCAAATAGGATGCTGAATTATTTGTCTCTGTGGTTTCTTTGACTTCAAGCTCCGAAGGATAGATACTGCTCAGGTAATCCGCGAATTTTGGATTATTGATGGACAACACATCGTCTATGTATCTGTAAGTGAAGTTAAAGTCAGAAGCTAAGTATCTTTTCCCTTCAGAGACCAAGGATTGAATGAATTCAGCTTCGTACGAGTAAAGGAAAATGTCGGCAAGGAGTGGGGCACAATTGGTCCCCATTGGAATTCCGACAATTTGCTGGATGACCTTTCCATCAAACACCACAAAAATGTTGTCGATCAGAAAGTTTAACATCTGAATAATGTCTGTTTCAGTGTACTTATTTTCAGAATCGGACTTTTCTTTTACAAAGTAGGTTTTGTCATAGTTAACAACAATAAATTTGTATTTGCGATTACCGTTCTTACTTGTAAACGCATTACTTATAATTTTTGCGAGTCTTTCTTTCAATTTAGAATGTGGAATTGTAGTGTAAAGTGTCGAAAAATCAAATGCTTTGATCGAATGGACTCTACTAAAATGAGTGGATTTCAGATGTTCTAAAAGTTCCTTCGAATTCTTTAAAATCCACATCTGGTTGATACCACTGCGAGAATACACTGTCGAACAATATTTTTGAAGCCCAGATTTGATTTCAGATAAAACTTTGGTGAGTAAGACCGATACAGATTTGGTAGAACATTTTGAGGAACCAGCGATGAAACGTTGTTTGTACGGATTCTTATGTATTTTAGGTATGCAGTACAAGTATGGTAAATCTAAATCTAAATTGGTAGTGTCGAAGCCAAAGGAAGTAAGAGCTGATTTGTGGTTATCTATTATTTCAGAGGCAGAAAGGTTTGTTGGGGTGTAAGTGGGATTTCCAGGTGTCGAATTTAAACCCAACTCTTTAACTAGACTGTCGAAATAGTACTTTTTGCAAGTAAATGTGAAATTATTTGAGGCTTTGTCCGCTGGTGTGATGACATAATGTTCTTGGAGGTAGGTGAGCTCTGTGATAACATCAGGGTCTTTAATTATAGACACGAATCTGGTGTTCACAGTTGATTTTAATCGGTTAATTCTAGATAAAAGTAACCCTCTGATTGATGTTATCCATTCGGAAAGGGTGTCGAGCTGTACATCCTCTTTCTTTGCCCAACGTCTTGCATATTCCTCACAAGAGTCCATGATAATTTTGACATTTTGGTTCCATGTAAAGGACATACTTTCTCTGTATTTGGGACCCTTTTTTATTATATTATACTTGCATTTTTTTAAATTGAGTCCTTGCCTCAACCCCTCTCTCTATTCTTGATTCGAAATGGGAAAAGAAAAAGTCCATACCTGACATGGACAATGAACAAAAATCTAACTAAAAAATGAAAAAATATATTACTTTCAAATAAGGAAAAAGATAAATAATACTTTCAAATAAGGAAAACATAAAAAAAAAATGCAAAAAGATAATGAATAGAATATGAGCAACTGACAATTTTGTGACTGCTTTTAAACTGACAGCATCATTGTTTTCATTTCAATGCTTTTAGAAAATATAAACAATGTTGTGCTTTCAAAAAACTATTAATAGTAAATAAAAGTAGAATTCATGAGAAATTAAATAAGCTCTATAACATTTGTATTTTTAATAAAACTGAAATATAGTGATAAGTTTTATCCTTAAAAATAAGAAGAGTAAACGAACATCGATGATCCCCCTGCCCCCATCTCCCATCCACTAAATAAATGAATAAATAAATAACTTATTAAATAAATACAAACTAAACTATAAAGATATGTCGAATATATTATAAATCATAAAATATATATAATAATGAATGAATTAATAAAATATATATGTTTTGAAAAATGTAATCAAAAAATAGAGATACTGGAGTAATAGAAATCATAAATGTTGATTTAAGAAGACCGATATTTTAATATTTTTGCTTTTCTAAATATGAAGGAATTAAAAAGAAAGAAACCAAATTGATCATGAACAGACGCATTACGTAAGTGTTCCAACTCTATACCTTCATGAAGAAAATTCCAAACCAATTTTTCCTGCACCAGACACGTGTTTCGAATATAAAAAAATGTCTGCTCTGTGTTTTTGGTCTTTTCTGTGTTTTGAGTCTTTTTCTGTGATTGTCTGCTCTGTGTTTTTAGTCTTTTTCTGTGTTTTGAGTCTTTTTCTGTGATTGTCTGCTCTGTGTTTTTAGTCTTTTTCTGTGTTTTGAGTCTTTTAATGTGATTGTCTGCTCTGTGTTTTTAGTCTTTTTCTGTGTTTTGAGTCTTTTTCTGTGATTGTCTGCTCTGTGTTTTTTAGTCTTTTTCTGTGTTTTGTTCCTTTTGCGTCTCTTTCTGTGGGTGTCTGTTCTGTGTTTTTTTGCATGGGTGTTTTGGGATTTTGCTGTGGGTGCTGCAACCTTGTGTTGTTGGAGATCCCCTCCTTTCTTTTTGAGTCTTTTTCTGTGATTGTCTGCTCTGTGTTTTTAGTCTTTTTCAGTGTTTTGAGTCTTTTTCTGTGATTGTCTGCTCTGTGTTTTTAGTCTTTTTCAGTGTTTTGAGTTTTTTTCTGTGATTGTCTGCTCTTTTTAAATTGGGTGTTTTGTTGTGGTTGCTGTAACCGAATGTTGAAGGAGATCACCTCTTGTAATGCAATGACTTAGCAGATACTATGAATTTAGGAAATCAGTTACAATAGGAATACAAAAGAAAGGAGTAAAATGATTGCCTGTATTTTTGTCTCTCCTAAATATCCCTCAATTCGTTCTCTGAAGTACATATATTTTCTACTCAAAGATTAAATCACACCAAATGATTTCAATTAATTGTTAGCCATTACAAAGCTATCTGGGCGCATTCCAAAAATTTTTCACTTTAAATTATATTGACCATATCCCTGTTTACAGCACAAAATCGACAATTCAGAAAATCAGAAACCGAAGGCATACAAAATCAGGATAAAACAGGAACCAAAGCAAACAAACAAAAACCTCCACCATATGAAAAGAAGCGAACTCCCGATATGGGAGTGAGATCAGGTGCCCAGGAAGAGTAAGCATATCCTGCTTGCATGCAACACCCGTCGCTTCGATTCGGTAGAACTGTCACATCCGGTTACTTCCATTTCGGAAGACATAGAGTACAATCTTTGGTTGGATGGTTCAAATGGTCTATGACAGAATATCATCCACCATTCTGGAGAGTGGGACATCATAGTGTATGACAAGTTCCTCATATCGACAGTAGAACTTCCTCAGTGACGATGTTAGTCGGTCACAAACATATCCCTGACTGAGAAGCTTATCTGAAAGACGCCTAGCCCTCAGAACAAAATCCTTGTATTTGGTACTTGCTCTGGCATAGCGTATCAACTGAGATATGAACACGCCATAAGCAGGCGATGAAGGGATGTTGCTACTCAGAAAAGGAAAGTTTGTAATGCTGAAATTGAAGTCGTCACGTTTGTCATAGAGTGAGGTGTTCACGTGACCATCAGTGTCGTACATTGTAGGACAACATTATGTCCAAATAGGATGCTGAATTATTTGTCTCTGTAGTTTCTTTGACTTCAAGCTCCGAAGGATAGATACTACTCAGGTATAAGCGAATTTTGGATTGTTAATGGACAACACATCGTCTATAATTCTGTATGTGAAGTTGATGTCAAAAGCTAAGTATCTTTTCCCTTCAGAGACCAAAGATTGAATGAATTCAGCTTCGTACGAGTAAAGGAAAATGTCGGCAAGGAGTGGGGCACAATTGGTCCCCATTGGAATTCCGACAATTTGCTGGATGACCTTTCCTCCAAACACCACAAAAATGTTGTCGATCAGAAAGTTTAACATCTGAATAATGTCTGTTTCAGTGTACTTATTTTCAGAATCGGACTTTTCTTTTACAAAGTAGGTTTTGTCATAGTTAACAACAATAAATTTGTATTTGCGATTACCGTTCTTAATTGTAAACGCATTACTTATAATTTTTGCAAGTCTTTCTTTCAATTTAGAATGTGGAATTGTAGTGTAAAGTGTAGAAAAATCAAAGGCTTTGATTGAATGGACTATACTAAAATGAGTTGATTTCAGATGTTCTAAAAGTTCCTTCGAATTCTTTAAAATCCACATCTGGTTGATACCCCTGCGTGAATCTTCAAAGAGGGTACACAATCTCGACATTACTTTAACTTGTATCATTTTGACCATGACGGCACATCAGCGGGTTTGATTACGTCATGACAATTGATACTAACCATGACGTCACTATGAAAAACTATCAAATGGTGTTATATCGAACCTCTGTCCCTGTAACCTCAGCGTATAAAAAGAGGAAGGAGGGGATATCCAACAATACTCGGTTGCAGCACCCACAGCAAAATAGTAGGGGACCACAACCACGAGTATCTGATATCCTTGTATATTCTTAGCATACTGACAATTTACCTGAAGGCATTATGATATTTTCACTTATCTACCAAAGTTTGAATGACTTCTGATTGTCTGCATTTTGACTTCTATCTTTAACCGCTGCGCAGAATTTTACGAAACCGTACAGGACACTGTTGTTTCTTGTTCGATGATTCCTATCTATCTATATAACAACGTTAGAAGTGAAAGTTGAATTTTACCATATTCGAAACTTTTCAATTCTTGATCACCAATCCATTAACATTGTCTACATGTATATGTAATTACTTTTCTTATCCTATATCCATGCAGCGGTACTGGGGAAGATTTTTGAAGAAGCTCTATAGGGTACCCTTTTGGACATTTTTTGCCCTGCCCGGATCATTTTTTTTTTTCGTATCTACTATTATGAGTAGAAGACCTCACGTACATCATGAATACCAAGTTTCATTCAAATACTTCAAGCGATTCCGTAGGAGACGGAAAATGTTAACGACGGATAGAGACGATGACTTTTCAGACGGACGTATTGCTATATAAGCATTGCTCGCGTGAACTGAAACGCCCCACTGACAAAATAAAATGAAATTATAAAGATTCTTAAAAGGCATAGCATTGAATATCTACATATTTTACTTCTTGCAAACGTTGTACAAACATTGTATTATGACGAATCATAACAGAATATTCACAACGAAGTGATTTAATGTCATGCACAAATAATGTAGCAGAAAATACATGTTTGTAAACGTCTTCAAGTTCAATAGCATCATTTAAGAACAGATAAATTTTCGGCATTGACCAGACATGCACGTTTTGGTACTAATTCTTCGTCAGTGATCTGCAGTCTTAACAATGCGATATGGTCAAAGAATGTGACCAGCGCGTGCGTTGATTTTTGTAGTGTAAGATCTTTGACTTCGTGTATCATTTCAATGCAAAATGTTAAAATGTAAACGTCTTCAAATTGAATAGCATCATCTAGCCAACAGGGGATGCTTACTCCTCCCGGGCACCTGGTCCCACCTCTAGCTTGCTAGGGGTCCGTCGATGTTTAATTTTGCGCTCTGTTGTGAGTGCTGTTGAGATTATCGTCAGGATCTTCTTTAACTCATTTGTGTCACACTTATGCCCTTTGCCGTGTGGAGCTCGTAAAAAAGGTTCCCCGCGAGGGGTTTGACAGTAAGTGTTTTGAATATACTTCCCTGACATTGTCGCAATAGCACTTTCTATATAGACATAGCGTCAGACAGTGCATGAAGTTTTTATATTTTCATTTCCATGCTTCATAAACATCGACGGCGGGTGCGGCTAGCCAACAGGGGATGCTTACTCCTCCCGGGCACCTGGTCCCACCTCTAGCTTGCTAGGGGTCCGTCGATGTTTAATTTTGCGCTCTGTTGTGAGTGCTGTTGAGATTATCGTCAGGATCTTCTTTAACTCATTTAAGAACAAATAAATTGGCAACGTGGACCAGACATGCACGTTTCGGGTACTTAACCCTCATCAGTGATCCTAAATCCTAAATCTAAACAATGTAATATGCCAAAAAAGTATGAAAGTTACTATGTCGAAAAAGGGTACCGAAAGACGTAGCAGGATGGGTGGGATATGATGCTACAGGACCCACTTTTTAGAAATTTCAAGAAATTTTGATAACAGAAATTTAGATTGCGTTGAAGAAACGATCAACCGAAATTGATCGAACTTGGCTACATGTGCCCTCGGGGACTCCTGGTAATTTAATAAAGTATAGTTGTTGGCTTTTGATTTCGGTCTTCTCGTGACTATACAGACCTGGTCAGGCATTGGTTAACCTCGGCTTTCTGCCTCGGTCAATAATTGTATAATATATACATGCATATAAATATCCAATAATTTTGGAATAAAAATAATACAGCCATAATCACAATGTAAATTCTATACAAATGAATGGGTATACATGTACGTAAATATTTTGAATATTCAAATAATGTGAGTCCTTGATTAAAAGTTTGTTGTAAATAAGATTGACAATTTGTAATCATTGTAATCTATGAGTTCATTTCACAATTTCACTCACGATTTTAACTATTTAAATTATGCCAATATCGATTAAATTCAAGAAATATAATTTCAATACTGTTTCAAATAATCTAGGATCCTAAATGTATTATAACCACAACTCAGAAACATTAATCATTTGATATAATCATCAATTATTCGTTAATCCTCATTTTGCCTTATCGAAAAAAGGAATTCTAAAGTTTGTAAAGCTTTAGTGTCATTGTAACTTTTACAAAACCAAATCAAATTGTCATGGGCGGGAAACATTCAAGATAGGTACTTCACAACAAGGACAGTTCCATCAAAATGTGCTATCCACAGATTGTTGTCATTATCCACAGCCAGACACCGAGGCTCCTGGTTGCAAACTGAACTATCTATCAATTTCCTCATCTGCCCATTCTGATTAATGATATACACGCAAGCCTTACTAATATCTGTACATAAAGTGTTACCCAATTTGTCTACCACTAATCCTAGTGGCCATTTTAATATTTCTCCTTCTACAGTTTGTGTTATTGTTGTCAAGACCTTGCCATCTTTGGTGATCATCACAACAGCTGACTTGTTCTGGTCACTGATGTAAATGTTACCATCAGCATTCTCTACAGCATGTACAACTGAGTAATCACCAGAGCCCCTATAGATTTGTTTGATATTAGACCCGTCACCATTGATCCTCACTACTCTCCCATCTACAGTACAAATCAGTATCTTCTGGTCAGCGGTTATGGACACTAAACAAGACGGTGTTTCATCATAAAAAATGTGTTGTTCTGTCCCATCTCTCAGACACCTGCTGATTGCCATGGAATCATCAACATTGGGGCTTATTATGACATCTCCACAGTCCATCACAGCCAGTGCTTTAGGTCTGTTCTGTATCGTCCTCCTCTTGAGTACCTGACCTTTGATGTTCACCATTACCAGTTCTCTGGATTTTTTTCCACCAAGCCACACGTCACCTTCCTTGTTGATACATATTGATGGGTCTCCCTGCGATGGACATTTGAATTTTGATACAATAGTCGGTTTTGTAAGTTTCAATGGATTTCTCCTTGGTTTTGCTATTACTGAAGTAGAGGATACCTGTAATTTTCCCAGATTTTCTCCTAGTTTCTGTAAGCTCCCAGATACAAATACAGGGGGTTCTGGTATTTTTGGTTTAATGCCTATTTCTGGGATGGATTCCGTCCTTCTAGAAAGGTTTAATAAAGCTAGAAGGCTGCTTTTGCTAGTGGTTTCCTTGTATTCCGTAACTCTATCTTCAAGCATATCTATTTTGGTCTTGATTTCTATAATGCGACCATCACAAATTGATAATTGGTTTTGTCGAATGATTGCTAAGTTTTCCATTCTCTCAATATGAATCCTATCTAGCTCTTTATGGGCATCCTTGATCTCATTTTCCATATCCGTGGTCGTTCGCCGTACTTTGCTGTCGTACTTTTCCTTCTCCGCAATAATTTCTTCTCTTTCCTTTTTAAATTTACACAAACTTTCTTCCATTCTGGTGATATCATTTTGAAGGACTTTCTTTTTCCTGTCAAAAAGTTCAGTCAGGTCAGACATCTCATGTCCTCTGTGTTCGCCAGTGATACATTTACCACAGACTGGTACGTTACATTTCTCACAGTGAAATGAGGCTTGGTCCCCATGATCAGTACAGGTCAGGATTGTGGTATCTATGTCACCTACTTGGGTCCTTAGGACTACATTGTGACCTTTGGTGAACTTTCTATGTAATTTCTCACATGGAGGACAGAGTGTATGTTTACATTCTATGCAGTAGTATTCTCCGGGAGTTTCGTCTTCACAGGCATCGCATGGGACAGCTGTTTGGGCATGCTCCAAGTTGACTGATTTCGAAAAAGCCATCTCTGTAGTTGACAATGTGTCCTACCTTCAATTAAAAAAAATAAGGATATTTTATTTCGTCATATGTATGTATACGCGTTAATCTTTATGGCTATATAATCTGAAGGTGATACATTTTTTCCTTAATCGATTTTTAAAATGTACGTAGTTATAAAAGCAATATTGAAAAGGAAAGTATGTGTAAAATTTTGAATGTTTATACGAAAGGAGATAAAAAGAACTGCAGATTCTGTAATTTTATTTATTTATTTATTTATTTACATGTATTGACTTTTTTTTCATCTTTTTTTCTATTCTCTCTTTTCAATGATTTGTTTCCTGAATAATGCAGATACGATTGCTAAACATACATAGCAGCATCGGATATAGAATATCCCAACCCGCCCTTGCTGGGACGTACTTGTTAAAAAATTTTACCCTCACCACTCCCCGTTACGGTTTGCAATCCTTTGCATCGAAACTTTTCTGAATCTCAGAGCATTTTTGTTTTATCATTAATCAAGAAAACTAGTATATTTGATCTGATCAATATTCTCTAAGTCGGCGTGATGTCACACAAAGGTTCAATTAGAGATAAGCACAGAGAAGTTCCGAAAATAGTTGGGGATAAACTCGGTGTTTATCATAGAGCATAGTGTATGGAAATTGCTTTATGTTTATATCAAGAATAAACTACTAAAATTCATTGAAGGAACCATTGATGAACTAGCTCTTAGCTCCTCAAACCCCAATATAAAACGAGATTTGAAGAAGGAACAAACAAAATTGGAAATTTGGTCATGTGACCAGTCCGACTTCAAGAATATCGATCGATCGAGAAATATATCTGCTGCACAAAATGAACAGAAACCGAAAGTAGTCAGCAATTTAAATTGAAACATATAAAATTAAAATCACAATCACATTCATAATTTATTAAAGTGATGTAAAACTTCATATAAGACAATTTCATTTCTCACCTGATGGCAAACACTATCATTTTTTCATCGTCTAAAATCTCCAGTTGGTGTTAAAATGGCTACATGACGTCAAGAGGATCAATAAAGGGAAATTTATTTATAATTTAAGGTATCCATTGTACAAATAAATATCAAGTGTATTATATAGTTGGAATCATGGCATATTTTACCTAAATATACCCAGAACAACATAAATAATGGTTTCTATCATCAAAGGTCAGCATGTCGACCGTCGCTCAAGCCACGGAAACTATCGAGACACATATATATAATTTTCAGTGGATAGAAAGTTCTATGGTTTTTATTAATATTAAATTTTCATATATAATTTTCAATGTTCTATGGTTTTTATTAATAATGTTCTATGGTTTTTATTAATAATGTTCTATGGTTTTTATTGATATTAAATTTTCATATATAATTTTCAGTGGATAGAAAGTTCTATGGTTTTTATTAATATTAAATTTTCCTTCCCCCCCCCCTTTTTCTGATTGCGCGCTAGCGTGAGTGAGAGTGTGCAAGTGTCATTTAATATTCATGGTTGTCTTGTCTTTCTAAAGGGTTCATTTTGTCCTCACGTCTTTTATTCGGTATAAGTCTGAATCGTCCGGACGCTTACTCAAGCGGAGTAGGGCGTCTGGATGATTCGGACTAATTCGGAATTGGTTCGGCTACAACCCCCCCCCCCCCTCTTATTTATTTATTTATTTGATTATTTATTTATTTATCCATTTATTTTATCTATTTATTTTATCTATTTATTCATTTATTTATTCATTTATCTATTTATTTTGTTTATTTATTTATTTATTTATTTATTTATTTATTTATTTATTTATTTATTTATTTATTTATTTATCTATCTATTTATTTATCTATCTATCTATTTATTTTGTTTATTTATTTATTATTTATTTATCTATTTTTTTCCCCTTCCACTTTATATATATTTATATATATATGTTTTGTTTTGTTTTGTTTTTTTTATTATCTATTTATTTTTTTTTTTTTCATATTCATAGTTCACACGTGTATCTTGTCGCTTTATTAGATATGACTTACTACATTTATAGTTGTTAGAAAGGACGGCGGTGGGGGACGTGCCTGTCTCTAACCTCCTGAATTTCTATTTGTTATTCATAAATCTTACAATTTTATTAACGGTACAACTTAAATGAACTCTTTTCTAACTTATTTACGTTCGATAACGGTACGCAGATTTAGCGGTTTTATGTAACGTCGTATTGGCGCTTTACGCATTGTTGATTGTTATGTGTGACGTCATACCTTGTTCATTTTACGCTGGGCTTTGTACCAGCAGATATGGATATTACGTAGAATTCTTTTGTATTCGTGCTTTTCCACTAAAAGGCCGAGTGGCCGAAAATTTGTGGATAGAGAGTGTTCATTATTATTTATTATCGAGACACTGCCGAAGATTACCGAGATAATTTTAACACTGTTTAAATGGACGAGACGTCCGCAAGATCTTCATTGTACATTGGATACGTTAAAGCAGTAAGTTCACATTTAATGTAGAGTTTTGAACAGGCATGCAATTTAAAAATAAAAATTATCTTTGACATTGATATACTGACACCGTACATACACCTCTGATAGCTTCAACGACATTATTCACACACGTACTGCATGGGTAATTTGAAAATCTTGGTAATTAATATTGATTCATTACAATTCAAAACTTTTAACTAGATATATATTTTTTACTGTTGAAACCGTGATTTTTAAAAGGGCGGATTCAGAATAAAGAACTCCCAGCCTATGTTGTACTTTATTATATCTAGACAGGAAAAAATAGATCTTAAGGACTTGCGTATGCAGTAATCTTTACCGGGCGTATTTTGGGTAGTGGCCGGCATTTTTAATGACAAATAGGAATAATGGCCATACAGTACAAAATCGATAATTCAGGAAATCATAAACCGAAGGCATACAAAATCAGGATTAACAAGAACCAAAGCAAACAAGCAATCACTGGACCTTACAGGTTCAAAAGTGCATGTTCAGCAACATATTCAGATGTCCCCAAAATCAGGATGCAAGGGGGAAAATCAGCGTGTTTGCTTTTTAATCTAACTAAATCCATGTATAAACGATGTTTTTTAAGGTTTTACTTTTTTCTGATTTCTATCTATACCGGTACCCCCGGTCATATTTGTTTCGATTGTAGAATTCAAATGTTTCAATATCAATTTAATATTCAATTTACTTGAGTCTTCTCTAGCTCTCATTTCACTCCGGAAAATTGCTCTTTTAATTGTGTCGACCTAAACGGTGCATGACGCTGCTCAAGGTGATATTTCTCTCATCTGAAGTGATGGAGCTATACAGTTAGTATATATCATTCATTTTCAATATGGTTAAAAAAAAGATTACGTTTCTCTTTCGTTCAAGATTTTTTCTTTCGTTCGAAGGTTTTTTTTTCCTTGCAAAAGATTTACATGCAATATTTAAAGCTTGACGTCATGCATTTTTAAAAAGAATTAGATCTATCTGTACCTATATTGGGTACTGTATGCATTGTAGAATCCATACTTTATATCTTTTCTAGAGAGATGATCTTATTGTAGTACAATTATTGTTCTTGTAGTGCGGTCTTACTCCATATAAATTCCTCTATACATGTAGAATGTTGGTTTGTGTGACTGAATCTGGTAGGTGGTTTAAGTGTATGTATAAATAAACATAGGTAATCACAGATTACGAAGCTCACCTCGTGGCAGCAAAATTCAATTCAAACATATATCTAAATACATGTATATTGGCTTTTAAAGGCAAAATTATTCAAGCGGAAAAAGTAGGTCAATTTCATTTTATGAAAGTTTGATCAAAGATACATCCAATATGCAAGTTTGGTACATGAAGCACTTATACTTTGCTCAATATTGGCTTTTAAAGGCAAAATTACTCAAGCGGAAAAAGTAGGTCAAGGTCATTTTATGAAAGAATGATCAAAGGTACATCCAATATGTAAGTTTGGTACATGTAGCACTTATACTTTGCTCAATATTGGCTTTTAAAGGCAAAATCACTCAAGCAGAAAAAGTAGGTCAAGGCCATTTTATGAAAGTTTGATCAAAATTAAATCATATATGCAAGTTTGGTACGTAGCACTTATACTTTGCTCAATATTGGCTTTTAAAGGCAAAATCACTCAAGCGGAAAAAGTAGGTCAAGGTCATTACATGAAAGTTTGATCAATGATACATCCAATAAGCAAGTTTGGTACATGTAGCACTTATACTTTGCTCAATAATGGCTTTTAAAGGCAAAATCACTCAAGCAGAAAAAGTAGGTCAAGGTCATTTTATGAAAGTTTGATCAAAGATACATCCAATATGCAAGTTTAGTACATGTAGCACTTATACTTTGCTCAATATTGGCTTTTAAAAGCAAAATCACTCAAGTAGAAAAAGTAGGTCAGATGCTGCATCCGATGCATGGATCCATCTCGGCATCCAAAGATGAATCACTTGTGCAAGTTTGGTTACTGTATCATTACTACTTGGTCAGATACTGAGCTACCCCAAACTTCTTAACCAAGTCACTCAAGCGGAAAATGTAGGTCAGATGCAGCATCTGATGCATGGGTTCACCTCAGCATCCAAAGATGAATCACTTGTGCAAGTTTGGTTACTGTAGCATCAGTACTTTGTCAGATACTGAGCTACCCCAAACTTCTTAACCAAGTCACTCAAGCGGAAAATGTAGGTCAGATGCAGATGCATGGGTTCACCTCAGCATCCAAAGATGAATCACTTGTGCAAGTTTGGTTACTGTAGCATCAGTACTTTGCCAAATACTGAGCTACCCCAAACTTCTTAACCGGACGCAGACGCGGACACGGACACGGACGCGGATGCGGACGCGCGGGGGTTTAGCATAAGCTCACTCAACTTCGTCGAGGTGAGCTAAAAATGAACGTTAATTTAATAATTTTCACACTCTCTTTCTGTGGATGTCTGCTCTATATATGTGTGTGGGGGTTGGGTTTTTTTTTGGGGGGGGGGGGTTCTTTGGGTCTTTAGAAGTTTTGCTGTGGGTGCTACATTCGAGTGTTGTTGGAGATACCCTGAGAGCTTTCTGTTATCCATTGGATGTCAATCCTTGATCTTCTTTCTTTGGCTGGTGTTTTTTGCGTCCATTCACTTGATCTAGATCCAGTTTTCCCCTCTGAAAAACTGTGAAAGTGGGGTTGCGGTTACATATATAGATCCACTGCTATAGAAGGGGTTGGGGCTGTGATAATAAATATTGAGAAATTGAAAAAAGGAATCATCACTTCTTTACAGAACAACTATTGTTTTATTATTTTAAAAGTGAAATGGAATTTGTTAGGTAGGGCAAACCCATCCTCTGATGAGTTAAAGAAGATGTGACAGCGAACAATCTTATAGCGAACAAAACTAAAGGACGAAACTGCTTAGAGTGAGGAGAGGAAACTCGAGCGAAGTTCATGTGGTTTGAATATGGTTAATACGAAGGGATCCGATAAAGCTGCTAATGTTGATACATTGAGAAACATACCACGAGGACGACCAAAATCTGGAAGAGTATGGAAAACGGTGAAAAAGCATCGGTATGCCATGTGTAAAGAAACAATAAGAGGAAATATCTTGCCATCTTGACCACGTTTTACCTCATATTTTGTTAATCCCTTGTAAAAAGAATAATTTGGAGATAAAGGCTATTCATTGACAGATTAAATGAGCCAAGAACAAATTATTTGAAGGACATTTTAATATGAATCAAGGCAAAGCCTTTTTGTGCGAGCGGAGAGAAAATAAGACAGTCATTCTCGATTTTATGTAGTCCGACTTGCAGACCTACGACAGTGTTATCTGTTTTTTTCGTCTTCGGTCTGACTGCTATGCATAAGGCAAAACTTGAGAATTTTTGGGCGAAAAAAATTCTACAAGGCATCCCTTTTTTTGACAAATTCTGGTCTCCTCAACCAAAATTGGCAAAAAAAATAACTTATCCAGTCCTCCTGCTCATAAAAAATCCCCTCTAAGCCTGGTTTCACCTCTTCCTCTCTTCCGATTTTCCTCTGATCAACAAAATTTTGTCATGCGCATAGAGGTGAAACCAGGCCTAGAGGGGATTTTTTTATGGCAGGAGGACTGGATGACTTATTTTTTGGTTGAAGGGACCAGAATTTGTCAAAAAAAGGGATGACTTGCTGAAATTTTTTCGCACAAAAATTCTCAAGTTTTTTGCATAGCAGTCAGACCGAAGACGAAAACAGAGATAACACCGTCGTAGGTCTGCAAGTCGGACTAGATTTTATGACTCCATTTGACTTTATAATATGAACTCATGGCAAAGCCATCATGAGGAAGAAGTCAAAACCCTATTATTGGCATTTATTCTGTATATACACAGCTCGCTTCGCTCGCTAATAAAATAAATCTAGCAATATCACTGAGATATCCCAATCATGGCGTTACAGATTTTAAGAAAGCTGCATTGACTGTTTGACTGATTTTTTTTCAACATCAATGACTAGTGATCATGGTGATGAACCAATTAATTGTCACCACAATGATCGATCGCCAAAAGTCTTCCTATTTTGGTCATCCATTTCATCTCAGTGTTACTGAAAGGATGATGTTTGGAGTTTAAATTTAATATATATATAAATTTGTTGTTTTTTCCGAAATGTCTTATGATGTACATGTATGAATAAATGTCAATGACTTAAATGTAAATATTTTTCAGCTTCCCATATAATTTTCCTATAAATGCTCCGAAAGTCTAATTAATAAAATTATCATCAAATAAATTCCGATTTTTTGAGAGGAGGGTTTCTCAACCTTGAAACTTATAATCCATATTTAGCCAGTGAGAAATAATAATTTGTCTTTTTTTCTTCTTTTGCTTAATAATGTTTACTGATTGACTGTTCATTATATTGATCATTGAGTTATACAAGTATTATTCATGTCATAACCTCATGTAGATGGAATAAAATAACTTGAATGAATGAATGAATGAATAGGTTAAAGACCATTATACATTAATCCTTGATTAAAAACCAAAAAGTGCTGTCCTATCAAAAATTCATGGGGAACACAGTTTTTTGAAAATATGATGTTTGTCAGTCAGGGGTATAACTCATTTCAGTTATATTTTTCGTCACTGAAATCAGTTATTTTTCTTGCAAGATATTTATAGAATCACCCAGAATATAACTGGTTCAGGTTACAAAACTTTCCAAGGTCAAATACGATTATATCATCCAATGCGTACAGAAAAGTTTGACTTCATCAGATACAACATTGGTGCCTCTTTAAAAATAAATTAAGGTCACAGCTGGATAAAATCATCTTTGTGCAAAATCTGGGTCAAAAATAAATATAACTGAAAGAAGTTACTTTTAAATAACCATTTTTGGTTATATTTTTTTGGTATTGCTTAAATCTTCTAATCCAGATTTTTCCTGCTGATAATCAAGTGTTCAGTATCATCTTAATACATCAATACCTTAAATTTTGTAAAATAATCCTTTACCCAATGAATAAATATGAAGCAATTCCCATAGGAATTTTTATATGCAGAAATCAGTTATTTTTCATGACCTACTTTAACATTACTGATTTTCATAGAAAGAAAAGTAACTGATTTCGGTTATAAAATTTTATCACTGAAATGAGTTATACCCCTGACTGTTTGTAGCTTGGTCATGAGTGTCTGAAAAATACGCCAGAGTGTGGCCTTTGCATTAAATTATCATGAGGAAGCAGTTTTAACCCCGGTCGAGGGAAGGGGGGGGGGGTGTTCCAGTGCAAAAAAGTAATAGACCAACTTGAAATATCTCGCCAAAGATGAAAAAACAAAATTTATCAACAAAGTATTGTTGAAGTAGGTTGCTGGTTTCTTCCCCCCCCCCCTTGATCCCTTCCAAAATAATGATGATAATAATATATATCCACCTGAAATATATAATTATACTAATGTTTTCAATCAATGTTTTGAGATAAAGAGATGTACATAGAGCCAGCAAAAATTTCATTAAAACCATCTCATATTAGTAAAATAATAAATCGCGTCCCCCCTCCCAACCCAACCACCACATTTCCTCTTTAGATCCGTGCTTTCCTTTTAAAAAGAATATAGACCCAACAAGAAATATAAAAATTATCAATTTGAACATTGTTTTTTTCCCGACTTCATTTTTTATGACTGGCGATTCGATCCCATTGCTCCCTGTAGATGCACATGTGTACTATACATGTATATAGACGACTTAGTACATGTGTGCAGTGCTGCGCGAGTGACCGATATTTACAATGTGACGTAGTCAATGACGCACCATGCCAGACAAAGTTCGAGGACTGATCGCAGCGTGTTTAGCACTTGTAGGTTTTCACTCTCAACCATTCTTAACTGTTTGGGATGTACAGTTTCGGGTATTAGTGGATCAGACTTATTCAGAATATATTAAGGTTGAAGGTTTGATCTACTTTTGTCATTCATCTTCACCGTGTAATCTTATGGCGTTTGTGTTGAGGTAGGTTTTCCATCTTGTAGTTTCGCTTGAAATCGATTTGTTGCGTGCTGTGTACATGTGTAGCACTGATTATTTTGTGTCGATTCAGTCATTGCAATGTCGTTATGATCTTATGATGATGAAATGTTTTGTCTAATGTTTTAATCTCCGTTAAAAGAAGCATTTTCCTTCGGTTTTTCGTTTGGTTGAAGAGCATTACAGAAAACTTCTCGTGCACTTACGTTACACATTACGTCATTCGAAATTCAAATACAGATTTTTTTTTTAAATAAATAATTCTAGATATATATACTGAAATAATGTTAGTGTGTTCAATCATCTAATTTTTATGGATTGATTATTTAAATTTTGTTTAAAAATGTGTAAATCTCTAAGGAAAATCGCACGTGAGTCCTTCGATACAAGATGGCGACTTCCATAAAATTTGGCAAATTAATCACAACTTTCGAAGATTTCTATGCTTATTTCCCTTTTAAAGAATCTAGGAAGATACGGACAACATAGTAATTTTGTTCTCTTACGACGAAAACCACCAAAGTTCATTTGAATGGGAGAAATCGATCAATATGCGTATATTTTAGCGCATTCTAATTTTGACAGACAAAAAACGAGTCCATTATAAAGTGTACAGGGGGAAAATCTATATATAGTTAATTTTACAGACTTTTCTTATCTTGTAGAGGACTTCGTCCTCTAAAATGTTAAAAAATAAAGTCCTTCCAGTTAAAAAAATATTTTCTTCTTCAAAAAGTATTATGATCGAAATTTCTAAATTCATTGATTTTTTACACACCACATTTTCCTAAAATTCTAAAAGTACCATTGAAAAGAGGTACCTACACACGATAACGGAGGTTAATTCTTCCAGAGCGTGATATTAAATGCTCTGAAAAAATAAATAAAAGAGGATTTTCTTACCTCAATATGCATTTTCATACAGTTCATAACCGTATCAAGTGATTTAAGTGAAGCAAGAGTTTACCTTGTCTGATTGAGATCATTTTCAAGACTTACTAAAGGATACAATATTTTCTTCCTTTTATGATAAGAATATAACCTATTGGAATCTTACATATACATAAAGAATACATGTTGAAATGGTTTTAGGCCTTCTTAATAGGAATTAAAGGATACAAGAAGTAAATATTGATATCGTTTTCAGCAGAAAACAAGAACTATATTTCTTAAACAAGCATAATAGAAAGTCAGCCCAATGGTAACGGCTGTTAAAAAAGACCAAAATAACCTTCAAAGTTGTTATGAATACTAATATTCATTGCTGTAAATCACCTATTTTTTGCACAAATGTCAGAAAGATTTCAATAGGTATTCATGCATATTCGAATAATTGTGTGTACTTGGAAAAAAACGACGTATTCGGAGTCAGTCACGGAAGTTAATACAAGCAAAAACTTTAATGCAGGATGAAACAATCAAAGTTATGAACAAGAACTCCTTTGTCGAGTACTTTTCTGAAGTAATTTGGATACCCTTTCAAAAATAGGAAGAATGAACATTGTATCTTCTTCTAAACTTTTGATTTCAAAGCATGAATGTAAAATAAAAAAATCCAAAAACATTTTAACATCCGTTACTTCTTTTTTGAAGGCACATGCACTTGATAATCAACAGCTGATTGTAAAAACACGATTTATAAGTCCACGAAATGTATGGGCATTCAATTGTAACGCTCATTCGCAAAGGAAATGTTATCAAATTATCATTATGGGAATGTTTAAGCTTCATGTGTAGACTTCACATAACTATAGGCCGAATTGACCTCTTTTCTTACATGCTAGGACGATTACTACGCCAGTATTTGTTTGAGACTATTGCTTTATATTTATATACTTAATTTATCATTAAAATTCGCACCAATAGATATCAGATTCATTTTTAAATGAATATATTGATAGTTTATCTGAGCTTATCTCGTATTTCTTAACATCCTTTACTTCTTTTATCTTCAACTAAATTGTCCCAAATATGTACTTAAGTGAACCAATACCAACTTAAAATTAAGAGACTGAATATCTCTACCAGAAACTGAATGAAAATTATAGTTTTACTAGTTTTCTGAGTAACTGGGAAATCTATAATAAATATACGTTTCGAGACGAATTTTTACATCAAAATGGCTCTAGATTATGTGTCTTGCAAAATTGCAGACAAATATGCAGTTATTTTTAATTCTTATACTCTCGTTTTACAAAGTTGGATAAGTATAGTTCATTTTATCCATCATACCTGTAAATATCAATGTTCTTATACATGTACGTAGGATCTGTTGGTCACGCTTGTTAAGTGTAAGGGATGTTAAAAATTTCTTCGAAAATCTGTCCACAAGAAAGACATAAATAGTGGAAAGGAAATAAAATTTGTATAAATAAGTATTGCAAGACCAAGCCTTTATAAGGATAATACCACGGTCTCTGATTACTGACCAGGACATGCCCTACAGACGGTCACGCTTGTTAAAACCTGAACGTATGATATCAAGAAATACGGAAACAACGCTCTCCCATTCTATTATGAAAGCCTCAATGATGATCTGCATTTAATATCTTTGAAGAATGGTAAAAGTAGACGAACAATTCAGTGACATGGTGATGCTTGTAAATTTGTGATCATCAGAATGTACGTAACGCCTGTTAATGCCGCTTTATCGACATTATGAGTAACTGAAAAGATATCCTTGCCAGTCTGCATCTTAACGATTGAATACAACAATCTCTGACATTCATGATTGAAATTAGTGACAATGATGTGATTCAAATCAGTTAAATTTTTTAGATAAAAGGTCTTCTTTTTATGTATATGGGGCTGCGACATGCATTTTTTGCACTATTCGCCAAGTTTGATGCAATAGATCATCCACATATAATGCAAAAGATACAAAGATTAGGTTATATAATTTCACAATTATATGTATTGTTTCAAAATAATCATAAAGATCACACAAGAGCTTTACCATATTCCTCTATAACTGCGAGGAAGTATTAGTGACAGGGATTTTTCAAAATGGGGTAGTAAAATCGAGAATGACTGAAATATGATTATATATTAAATAATTTTAAACTATGACGGTTTATCCTATCTTACAAAACTTTCTGTTCGATGATTGCCAAAAAAAAAGGCAGTATAAGGCGAGTGGAAACACAGAGGCATTTGTAAAACTGATCTAGACCAGCAGATGAACATTTTAAGGGGGGGGGCTTAAAATATGGTTCTTTGTACGTTCCTGTTTTGGCCTTGACCGGCAAATATTAGATTAGGTTGAGGGGGGGGGGATTCCAGTCAAGTTTACAGAAAAATACGAGCAAACACAAAAGGTGTATGATTTTGAAACCTTATACCAACGATCTAGTTTAAAGAGCTCAGCTAGAACTGGTCAGACCAAGGATTTATAAACAGACCTGGTTATATTTCCTACATGTGATTTTTTTTATTTCAAGCCATTTTAATTTTGTAATATAACGGTAAATGAAAATAGATAACTCATTGCATATCGCCAAAAAAAAAAAACCATCTCGCCGATGTCAGATACAATCGTCCAAAGCCTTTTTCATAACATTTCAATAAAGGAAACCACTTAATATCGGACATCCAAATTATAATTTTGGAGAAATGTTCGGATGCCTCAAAATACTATCGTAAAATCGAAGTGTTCTGGATTGAGAAACTTAATAACGTGAAGCCATCCGGATTGAACACAAAATCACCCATGGGAATACTTTGGCCGGATTATTGACCTTTTTAGAAGCGTTTACGTCAATCAAAATACGTCCATTAAAGGAAAATCTTACAACGTCAAAGTGACATTAAGAATTTGGCGCGATGACGTCAATGACGTCATAGAAGCACAGTAAACAAAATACTCAAAATGTTGGCTTAATCCTAAAAAGATTCCGCGGTTACGCCGAGTTGTCGATGCTATATCGTAATCTGCTTTATGAAAAATTATGTCAATAAATTTAAGTTGTAAACAAAAATTGAGTATAACATATACGTATACTCAGAGTCGTAAAAAAAATTAAATGGCAATATTCAGCAACTCCGCAGTAACTCTGTCTGCGAGGGGACGAAAGTTTTTGAAAGCATAGTAGTAGATTCTCATTCATTGATTCAGCATATTTTCTCAATAAAGTAAGTGTATACGCGTTATCGTAAGGGCGAGCTTTGGGCCTTTACAGTGAGCTCTGCTCGCTATGAAGTTGGATATTGAAAGAGAGGGGGGGGTTACCAACCAAAATTTGTTTCGTATTCTATAGGAGCTGCATGATCAGGAAATATATTTTGCCATGCAGGAATAACATTTAGGTTTTCAAAATCTTGAGCTGGAAATGTTTATTTTTGCATTAAATGATTTAGTCTTCCTGACACCCCCCCCCCCCCCCCCCCCCCGGTTCAGTTGTTTTGGATTGTAGCATTGCGCATCCAGCATGTACATGTGTCTTTTCAGATTTACAGTAATCAAAAGAATTGGTTACTCTTTGCGTAGTTGAAATATATTGTCATGCTAAAAACATAATGTAACCATGGTAACGGAATAATTTTTTTATTCTACTAGATACAGTAGCAGTTTTCTTAACAATTTCTACTAGTCCAACAGAATGTCTGATAATCTCGGGCATCATGCAGAGATGTCGAAAAGTGTCAGTCCAAAGGAAATGCTTGACAGGAATTCTTTCAGACCAACAAAAGTTTTCAGCACTTTTCATTGTTTGGACTGACAAAGATTTCAACATCTCTGCATTAGGACAGTGCTCCAAGTAGCATTCAAGACTTGGTTGCCAAAAAGCGACCTTGCTTAAATGTTGGTCGCCATTTCCAAAATTTGGTCGCAATAAGCACATTTTTGGTCGCTGTTTGTGTATGTCTGACTTTCCAGAAACAAAAAATCTGTATTTTCTCATAAATAACTAACTTTCTTTAAGTCTATACACTACAGGGAAAGCCTTGCTAGAAAACACTTTGACATAATCAGTTTTATCCCTGCATCGGCAGGACTCGTGCAAGCTATCTTTCGCCAGTAGCAAAAGAAGTTTTAAAACGAAGAAAGAAAATTGTACTTGACGAAAGTCTTACATGTTTTTTTTTTTCAAATCACAGACATTCTAAAGTGTATATGTGTATGAACCCATTCATTGTACGTTGAAAATAATTGCATTCATCGCTAAATAGATAACTGGATTAAAGCGTTGCGTAAGGGTAGACGTTGCCGGGGTAGACATTATTTTATGTTTATTAGTGTACGTATACATGTGTCAGTAGTCTGCCTCCGTTAGCTATACTTTATCGATTTTATAACGGTACTCTAAATTTTACTTCACCGAAGCAAATCTGTAATTCGTGCGCATCTGAATTATTTTTTTATTAACGTAAATTGTAATCGAAGAATGGTCGAAAAAGAATGAACATGCATTTCTGAGAAAAAGGTTTCTGATTGAAACTGACAAACACCCCTATTCCGACATTATAAAAATAATGTCAACGTAGTTTACGCCTATAGTATTAGACAGTCCTTTAGAAGATCGAAGGTTAGCAGGCAATTGAATATGACCGAGTAGTTTTTACCGAACAAATACCGGTTTCAACATCTTTTAAAAGGTATCACGTTCCCGCTCGTAGTCTCTCCTCTGCGATTGTTTATCTATTTTCATTTATTTACTATGTATTTTTTTTTTTTGCGAAATACGTATTGGTATCCGCCTTAAGCATGTTAAGGGTAAAATTTTAATTCTTATACATCAGTACAAAATTTTTTTAATTCGGCATCCGATTTTTTTTTATGGTCACGATTTTGCGAGTTCATTTACATAACATGTTTAAATTAAGGTCGCAAAACCAAATTTTCACTCGCAAATGCGACCAATTTAGTCGCAACATGGAGCACTGTAGGATAGTGAGTTTTACTGAAGACCACTAGATATACATGCAAGTCAGGTTACGTTTCAAAGGGCATATCTTGAGCATCTTCTCGAGATAAGTCTACGTAATACCTTACTCCCCCTTGTCGGATGTCACACACAAAACTGCGTCTCCGGTGAGTGTCGTAGTGGAGACTTATCAGGCCAAAAGTTCGTATAAATTACTAGCAATTTAAGTGCTTGTTAATGTGTTTGAATGATTTTACTTCCAAAATTGCTTCTATATGAAAGTATATTATAATGTGGACTCTGATTTTGTCGTATATACTCTCCACTACGACACTCACTGGAGACACAGTTTTGAGTATGACATCCGACAAGGGGGAGTAAGGTATTACGTACACTTGTCTGGAGAAGATGAGTCTGGAGATACTTAGTGCAATGTATGGTACAGATGCTGGTGAGTTAATGTTGTTCTTCCTTTTTATATTTGACAGGTACTCCAGTATGACCACAGGTAAACCACTGAAGACATCATGGCAAGAAAAGATGAGGAAGAAAGCCCAGGCTAAATCTATCAAGGACTTCGAAAAGCAACTTAAGGATGACAGAGCCAAAGAGAAAGAAGTAAGAAGTACTGTGACAAATAGTGAGCTTAGGAACATAAGCCACTTGAACTGCCTCCCCAGCAGGCTAGCTTTATCGGGGAATGTTGTCAAGTGTACTTGACTTCAGACCCCTTCTTCGTGCTCCCCTGTCGCTTCACGTTACAATTTGGTGGCAGCGAAGTGGCTTTCGGGTCTGCGGCAGGCCCTCTGGGTGAGTCATTAGTGACTCGGTGGTCATCGTGACCAGGTTTCAAACCAAAGTGCACGAAGGTACTTCTGCTTCTGACGTCCATGTTCGGTTAAAAGGATATGCCAGCAGAACTAGCAGCTGAAACATGCTGTGACAGAGGAAAGCTGTGGATATCCCAAAGAGAACTCACGCAAATGAGTAAGCTTCGGGATCGAAGCTTCCCCGAGAAGGGGGGAAGTGTAACGAATAGTGAGCTTAGGAATATAAGCCACCTGAACTGCCTCCCTGACAGGCTAGCTCTATCGGTAGTGCGGTCAAGTGCGCTCGACTTCAGACGGCTCTTCGGGCTCCCCCTTCGCTTCACATTACAGTACATGTAGATTATGTTTGAAGTTTTCAATTCCCATTGCATTCTTGTTAAATAAAGTTACCAATTAAAGTGAACCATAATCTCCATTGATTGATTGAAGACAATCTATATTTGTTGTTTGTAATCAGATAGTACTACATGTAAATGGATGAGATTGTAACTTTTTTGCTTCACTTGGTAACTTCCGCTTACATAATTGCAAAATTTTGTTAGAAGCAATTTAATCACATGATACATCTAAAATAGATTCAGAAAATCCTTACGCTGAACATAAATGATGAGAAGGATATTAATGATGAGAAGGATATTTAAATTGACGTGGAAATTGTTTTTAAGTTGTTCTCAGAAAAAAATGTTTCTTAGCAAAAGGGATTAAATAATTGGCTAAATTAGTCAGAAGCTTGTCACTTCTACAGCAAACGGTCAGTCTGCGAAAATCAATGCAAAATTATCATGATATATTTTAAATCATAAAAGTATGTCATCTATATGATACAATTATTATATATCATTACAGGCAGCGAGGCTGAGGGCAGAAGAAAAAAAGAAACGGCGTGAAGAGAATGCTCGCAAGGCAGAAATTGTACAAACGGTGAGTGTAGATAAAAGTACATGTTTAATATACGGGATATGCTTGATCATGATACATGTATAATTGAGTAAAATATAAGGAGAATTTACGAATTTTCAAATCAGATACAAATTTTGTTTTATAGCTGAGCCTTTAGATATATAATGTAATAGTTTCGATATCCTAAAATATTTCAATTTAGAATGTAGATGAAGAAATCCAGTATGCTTCTACCATCATTCTGCATGTATTTGTCATACTATACTGGTATGCTAAATCAAATCTAAATAAATCATATTTCCTCCCCATCAAACCTGTTTGGCATGAAAATAGAAATGTGCAAATGAGTCGATTTTCTTTTGTATGCTTGCAATTTGTTTACAGGTAAAAAATCCGGCCAAGTTAAAGAGAATGCGGAAAAAACAGCTACGGAAAACCAAGAAAAAGTGACGAGCTCCGTAGAGCTTCCTATGTGCTCAGCAAGATCTGTCCATCTATCTGTGGATACAAACATACAGACTACAGTCAGGTTGTCTGTACTTTGAATGTAAAGAAACAGTCTTCAAAGGCAGCAAAATGTATTTTTATGGAGACGGGAGTCGGAAATATTTGAAGAGAACAATTATATTATTTGTGATTTTTGCTAGATGTAACATCATGAAGGGATCATTTTGTCATTGTCAGTCACTGATCTCAATGGAACTTTGTGGAAGTACTTGTGAATGTATAATGGAAGAAATACTTACTTGAAAGTGAAAGTTAAGGTCATTTTCAAGGTCAAATTAGCCTCTGCAGATGACACATGCATGTACATAATTCTTGAAGACTATTGCAAATTTGCATCACTCGTCTTGTTTGATTTGTGTAGCTGATATCTTAATATTAACTTTGAAATTTGAATTCTTCATTTGTATTATTTTTGAGTTGAAAAAAGGTGGGAAAGGCAGGGATGAAAATATGAACATTTCCGGATTCAAACCCAAGACTCTCTGCTATCTTGACAGACGCTCTTACCTACTGAGCTGACCAGGCACGATACTTGAGAGCCTCTGAAAAGTATCAGTTTTATTGGATATGCCGATAAAAAAATTGTTTGTTTCGATAAAACCTTGCTTTATATTTATCACTTGGACTGATGAAAACCCGTAAATGACCATGGAAGTTTTCAATAAATCTGAACAATTACACTCCACTCTGTTAAATTTTGAGATACCCATAATACTGTAGTTCTTCATCAGAAACAAAGAAAGACAAATAAATCCCTGGTTCTCTCCCTTAGTTCTCCATGACACCGGATTCACTTTCATAGCACTTAATGTGACAGACAGGAACGAAAAGTGTCTGGTCAAGCAGTTGAACCCAAGATTAAACATCTCACAATTTCTGGAGTCGGCAATCATGCAGGATATTCAGAGGTCAATAGATCACACACTGATGTCTCCAAGAGAATCAATGAATTCAGGTTGTTTTAAAGATCTTTTCAGCATAGACATTTTATGCAAGAAATAATTCAGATGTAGTGTGCCCCTTGAAATCTTCATTCTAATGCACTCCGTTTGTAACGCACATTCTGATTGGTTGAGCGATTAAAAAACTGCAAGGGGATTCACGTTTCACTGTAGTTTTTACTATGACGTCATGCGTTGCTATGGCGACGTCGTTTAAAGCAGACGTTTTCTAGCTTCTTACTGACCAAAGCATTAGAATAGGGTTACCATACTGATGTTTTACAAAAACTGACAGGGTATCGGCAAATCCCCTGTCAGAAATATCCGTTTTAAAACTCAATTTCTGACAGGGGATTCGCCGATACCCTGTCAGTTTTTGTAAAACACACGCATGGTAACCCCTAATTCATGGTAGCTTTGAAGACTGCCTCTAAAAATCTCCATTCATGGTAGGTAGGTATGAAGGCTGCCTCTAAAAATCTTCATTCATGGTACGTAGCTATGAAGACTGCCTCTAAAAATCTTCATTCATGGTACGTAGCTATGAAGACTGCCTCTAAAAATCTCCATTCATGGTAGGTAGGTATGAAGGCTGCCTCTAAAAATCTTCATTCATGGTACGTAGCTATGAAGACTGCCTCTAAAAATCTTCATTCATGGTAGGTAGCTATGAAGACTGCCTCTTAAATGAAGACTGCCTCTTAAAATCTTCATTCATGGTAGGTAGCTATGAAGACTGCCTCTAAAAATCTTCATTCATGGTAGGTAGCTATGAAGACTGCCTCTAAAAATCTTCATTCATGGTACGTAGGTATGAAGACTGCCTCTAAAAATCTTCATTCATGGTAGGTAGGTATGATGACTGCCTCTAAAAATCTTCATTCATGGTACGTAGCTATGAAGACTGCCTCTAAAAATCTTCATTCATGGTACGTAGGTATGAAGACTGCCTCTAAAAATCTTCATTCATGGTAGGTAGGTATGATGACTGCCTCTAAAAATCTTCATTCATGGTAGGTAGCTATGAAGACTGCCTCTAAAAATCTTCATTCATGGTAGGTAGGTATGAAGACTGCCTCTTAAATGAAGACTGCCTCTAAAAATCTTCATTCATGGTACGTAGCTATGAAGACTGCCTCTAAAAATCTTCATTCATGGTAGGTAGGTATGATGACTGCCTCAAAAAATCTTCATTCATGGTAGGTAGGTATGATGACTGCCTCTAAAAATCTTCATTCATGGTAGGTAGGTATGAAGACTGCCTCTAAAAATCTTCATTCATGGTACGTAGCTATGAAGACTGCCTCTAAAAATCTTCATTCATGGTAGGTAGGTATGAAGGCTGCCTCTAAAAATCTTCATTCATGGTACGTAGCTATGAAGACTGCCTCTAAAAATCTTCATTCATGGTAGGTAGGTATGATGACTGCCTCTTAAATGAAGACTGCCTCTAAAAATCTTCATTCATGGTAGGTAGGTATGAAGACTGCCTCTAAAAATCTTCATTCATGGTACGTAGGTATGAAGACTGCCTCTAAAAATCTTCATTCATGGTAGGTAGGTATGATGACTGCCTCTAAAAATCTTCATTCATGGTACGTAGGTATGAAGACTGCCTCTAAAAATCTTCATTCATGGTAGGTAGGTATGATGACTGCCTCTAAAAATCTTCATTCATGGTAGGTAGGTATGAAGACTGCCTCTAAAAATCTCCATTCATGGTAGGTAGGTATGATGACTGCCTCTAAAAATCTTCATTCATGGTAGGTAGGTATGAAGGCTGCCTCTAAAAATCTTCATTCATGGTAGGTAGGTATGATGACTGCCTCTTAAATGAAGACTGCCTCTAAAAATCTTCATTCATGGTAGGTAGGTATGAAGGCTGCCTCTAAAAATCTTCATTCATGGTACGTAGCTATGAAGACTGCCTCTAAAAATCTTCATTCATGGTACGTAGCTATGATGACTGCCTCTTAAATGAAGACTGCCTCTAAAAATCTTCATTCATGGTACGTAGGTATGAAGACTGCCTCTAAAAATCTTCATTCATGGTACGTAGGTATGAAGACTGCCTCTAAAAATCTTCATTCATGGTACGTAGGTATGAAGACTGCCTCTATAAATCTTCATTCATGGTACGTAGCTATGAAGACTGCCTCTTAAAATCTTCATTCATGGTACGTAGCTATGAATACTGCCTCCAAGAAGATATCAAGATGATTTAAAGATACAGCATATATGAAAGTGATTAAAGTATGGGAATGCTTTAATTTATAATTGTGGCGTGAGAGTCGTGCTTTAAGAGGCCTTGGGAATTGGTATGGAATTGGGCCTTAAAGTTTCTCGAAAAAATAATGGAATTTTGAAAAAGATCAAGGGGACTATTCCGGTAAATTTGTGTAATAATTTACATGTATATCTAGGTTTAAAGGCCTACTCAAGTTTCAATGACATTTCACAAAGCTTTCTATGAGACTTAAATTGCTGAGATACAAAAAAGTTTTGACAAACTTGCAGCATTTAATTTTCTTTCAAGAAAAGATGCAAGCCCTCTTCTTTGGAGTCATTAAAAAGTCATGTAATTGGATGGCTGTAATTTTGAAGGGACCAATAGAGTAAATTTTCCAAAGATAGCGGATACAAGCCCAATTATTTCTCTTTATGTTTCATCTTATTGAAAATTGAGGTAGGGTACGTGACAAAAACTCGCATCAAAGAAATAAAGAGTCAATTCTACTTCAGATGTTTTAATTTTTTTCATTAATAAAAGAACATTCTCCTTAAAATAACACATCAATATCTGGTAGGGAAGTAATAAAATGATACTGATAAAATTTGATTAAAAAATTGAGTATGTATAATTTAAGGCTCTATCTTTGTAAGAAAAAACATCTACATGTATAATACTTTAACGTATCTTTTACATATATACATACATATACAATGTATAAATGACAAAGCCGGGACTGAACTGCAGCTCACCGGTCAAATAAATGGAAAATATAGAATCTGAAAAAAATATTACTCTTTCGTCTTTTTGTAACAATCAGAACAATGGTTTTTCAACTTAAAAAGCAAAATACGAATGATAAAAGTAATGCTGCATTTCTTTTGTACCAATCATTATAACTTTTTTTTTTTAATGTACCAGTATTAACGTTACAGAAATACAAGTCTGAGATAAGTTGTTAAATTCTTTTTAACAAATTCACGATTGTGATGAAAATAAATAAATTACATCTTTCAACAAATTTTAAAGAAAATACTTCTGTCCTCATCATCTATGAATTACAACAAAATGAATGATTAAGTCTGTTGAACTTCTTATAGAACCAATCAAAAACTGCCCATGTAAATGCTTTATCCAATCATAATGAATTAGACAATCATATTTCTCTGTTGACCAATCAAAATGAAATCATATTTCTCTATCAACCAATCAAAATGAATCGCGCAAGCAAGTCTTCCTCAATGAACCAATTAAATGGTAACATACACACAATGCTCTCTCATCCAATCAGTATGAAATACACAATTCTCATTTCATCCAATCACAATTGAGAACACAATCATTCTCTCATCTTTCAACCAATCATAATGAAGTACTGATACATTTAAATGATTGAGATCAGGGATAAACGGTATATCGCCTCTGGAGTATAGCAGAACGTTGGCATAGCAATTCGCACTTCAACGGGGGCCGACAATGGAATGATCCATTTTTTGGAATAGTCCATTTTAAGGTTAATATCGATTCAGCTTCGTTGAGTATCGATTCACGACGTGTCTATTCTTATCATCCGGAGTTTGAAATTGTCGGCGAGAACGCAGGCTGCCTCGTTAACTCCCCCGCAATAATGTGAGGAAGAGAACACTGTGAGCAACTTCCCTTGCTGCTGAACCTATAAAATACAAAAAAAAAATTATTTAAAAAAAGGTGTGTTTTTATATAATATGATGTTTATGGATAGCATCTCAGAATTTTCATGACTGCTTCATAAAAGCTAAATATCATAATGTCAGAACTACTTTATGTGTACTTACACATGTATTTTAGCGGGATTCGTAATTCAAAGGAGTTAGGGCTATAACACTGCAGTACATGTAATTAAAGATTATGCTGAATCATGTAAACCAAATAGATAATTATGAAAATATGTGTGCTAATTCATGTCAAATTGCACATTTTTGCCATGTTATCGCTGAAATTTGGTTAAAAGGCTAAAATAAGTATATTTCAGTATTTATATCAAGTTCTTTTTCTATGCCTCCCTTTCAACTTGGGCATGATGGTATAGAGCTGTCCAAATGTATACATTGTATCTGTCTGTTTGTCTTCAAAAATGACAATTTACAGAATACTGACTAAACTTTTGGCCACATAGGCTCAAAATGACAGACGAAAAATACTTGTGATTAGCTCACCTCGACGAAGTTGAGTGAGCTTATGCTATTACCCTACGCGTCCGCGTCCGGTTAAGAAGTTTGGGGTAGCTCAGTATCTGACAAAGTACTGATGCTACAGTAACCAAACTGGCACAAGTGATTCATCTTTGGATGCTGAGGTGAACCCATGCATCGGATGCAGCATCTGACCTACATTTTCCGCTTGAGTGACTTGGTTAAGAAGTTTGGGGTAGCTCAGTATCTGACAAAGTACTAATGCTACAGTAACCAAACTGGCACAAGTGATTCATCTTTGGATGCTGAGGTGAACCCATGCATCGGATGCAGCATCTGACCTACATTTTCCGCTTGAGTGACTTGGTTAAGAAGTTTGGGGTAGCTCAGTATCTGACAAAGTACTGATGCTACAGTAACCAAACTTGCACAAGTGATTCATCTTTGGATGCTGAGGTGAACCCATGCATCGGATGCAGCATCTGACCTACATTTTCCGCTTGAGTGACTCGGTTAAGAAGTTTGGGGTAGCTCAGTATCTGACAAAGTACTGATGCTACAGTAACCAAACTTGCACAAGTGATTCATCTTTGGATGCTGAGGTGAACCCATGCATCGGATGCAGCATCTGACCTACATTTTCCGCTTGAGTGACTTGGTTAAGAAGTTTGGGGTAGCTCAGTATCTGACAAAGTACTAATGCTACAGTAACCAAACTGGCACAAGTGATTCATCTTTGGATGCTGAGGTGAACCCATGCATCGTATGCAGCATCTGACCTACATTTTTTGCTTGAGTGACTTGGTAAAGAAGTTTGGGGTAGCTCAGTATCTGACAAAGTACTAATGCTACAGTAACCAAATTGGCACAAGTGATTCATCTTTGGATGCTGAGGTGAATCCATGCATCAGATGCAGCATCTGACCTATATTTTCCGCTTGAGTGACTTGGTTAAGAAGTTTGGGGTAGCTCAGTATCTGACAAAGTACTAATGCTACAGTAACCAAACTGGCACAAGTGATTCATCTTTGGATGCTGAGGTGAACCCATGCATTGTATGCAGCATCTGACCTACATTTTCCGCTTGGGTGACTTGATTAAGAAGTTTGGGGTAGCTCAGTATCTGACAAAGTACTGATGCTACAGTAACCAAACTGGCACAAGTGATTCATCTTTGGATGCTGAGGTGAACCCATGCATCGGATGCAGCATCTGACCTACATTTTCCACTTGAGTGACTTGGTTAAGAAGTTTGGGGTAGCTCAGTATCTGACAAAGTACTGATGCTACAGTAACCAAACTTGCACAAGTGATTCATCTTTGGATGCTGAGGTGAACCCATGCATTGGATGCAGCATCTGACCTACATTTTCCGCTTGAGTGATTTGGATAAGAAGTTTGGGGTAGCTCAGTATCTGACATAGTACTAATGCTACAGTAACCAAACTTGCACAAGTGATTCATCTTTGGATGCCGAGATGGACCCATGCATTGGATGCAGCATCTGACCTACTTTTTCCACTTGAGTGATTTTCCACTTTTAAAAGCCAATATTGAGCAAAGTATAAGTGCTACATGTACCAAACTTGCATATTGGATGTATCTTTGATCAAACTTTCATAAAATGACCTTGACCTTCTTTTTCCGCTTGAGTGATTTTGCCTTTAAAAGCCAATATTGAGCAAAGTATAAGTGCTACATGTACCAAACTTGCATATTAGATGTATCTTTGATCAAACTTTCATAAAATGACCTCAACCTACTTTTTCCGCTTGAGTGATTTTGCCTTTAAAAGCCAATATTGAGCAAAGTATAAGTGCTACATGTACCAAACTTGCATATTGGATGTATCTTTGATCAAACTTTCATAAAATGACCTTGACCTACTTTTTCTGCTTGAGTGGTTTTGCCTTTAAAAGCCAATATACATGTACTAAGAAATATGTTTGAATTGAATTTTGCTGTCACGAGGTGAGCTTTGTAATCTGTGATTACCTATGTTTTTAATGGTCAGAGGTCAAGTTCACAGCTTAATGCACTAATACAATGTTGGCAGGCTACAAAGAGACTGATAACATTGCCTTTCAGTCTTTATATCTGCCAGTGTTAATATTACCTGGAAACCGGATTCTTGCACCTCGTGAGCCCTAATTACATGGGACAGCCCGTTTCTCTCCAGAAAACCCAGTAACGCTTCGCTGTTGAAGAAAAATGCCGTCCCTCGTCGAGTATTGAAGATGAAGCCCTTATGGTCCTGTAAATCCTGGATATTTTCTGGTGTAAGAAGATCCATGCTAAAAATAGAAACAATCAACGATCACCTGCATGTTCATGTTCATAACATGAAATTGTAAAAAAGTCTTGCTTGATTCTGTTTAAAACAATTTGACTTACATGTATGTTCATACTTACATTTTCCTTCGATTTTAGGTTTGAAATTTGAAATAGTTACGAGTATGTTCCTTCCTCATGATGAACTATCAAGTAAATGCTCAGTGGCGTCACCCCCCCCCCCCCCCTCCCGGGCACTGACCCAAAATTTTCCAAAACAGGTAAATTTTGACCCATTTTGAGTAAAAATCGGCTAAATTTGCCCCTTGACCCCCTGGCATAGGGGCCTGGATCTGCCACTGATGCTATCATTTCAGCATAGATTAGGCTTTGCGCTTTGTATATATTTTGGTAAATTTTAAAGAAACTGATTAGTTTTATGTAAATTATTCCTTGGCATAAAACTCTGAGTCTATAAATATTTGAGCATATTAACTATAATTACACTTACCTTACAGGGTCACTCCACATAATTTCCCAGGCTAGGGGACTTTCTACTTCTGGGTCTTTAAGTGGTACTGGCACTTTGTTAATATTTTCTATATAACCCCCATCATTCTCAGGACTGGGAATTCCCCCATGAACACAAAATATCTGAAATCAAGAGAAAAATATTTTGTCTTTATTAAATTCGTAACATGAAAATAGTCCATCCAGATGTTACTACTAACTTATACTTTTTGATTCATCAAAATTAAGGTCTTTTCAGTGAAAATTTGGTTGAACGGGTAGAATACTCAAGATCGCAAATGCAGCCCGTGCAGTGTGTCCGTTCTGATTTTTCATTTAGTCACCTACCTAAACCATTGTTCAAAGCTTGGGCACCTTTTCTGCCCAAGTTAATTGATGACATCATAACAATGGAGAACAATCGAAGAGTACGCGAGAACATTTGTATAGTCTTGGTTAGAAGTATTTGCGATCTTCCGTATTGACATCGCTTGATCTAGGGATCACCACATGTTCCACATCAAACCTTATTCCAAACTTTTACATCAGAATCAATGGCTAGTCAAACAAGGCACTCAGGCATGACCAGCCATTTCATTATGGCGTCATAATCACGGTGGGTAATCTCTCAATGCAGAACATTTGGTTTATTTAAAATTTCGAGTAATACAAATTATTTTTCACAAAAAGGGGAATGTGATGCAGTGTAAGGATGCCTTAGCTATGAGTTTTATCCAAAGTAAGAGAGGTAACATCCTTTTATAAAGCTAAAAACGATCAGCGTGATTCGTGTAAAAGAAAGTGAAAGTAAAACACCGATCGTGTTTGTGCGTCATAAAAAGCTAATATCCACCTTATTTTGGATGAAACTCAAAGTTAGGGCATTATTACACTGCATCACATTTTCATTATCTATTTTGTGCAAAAATACAGAAAAATCAATTGTTCTGCGTTGCGAGATTATCCACCGTGATAATGCATATGTTTGCCACAAGGTGCAATGTCTGACCTTTTGTGATCCCTCATTCGGATGCCAGTTTGAAAGGTTACAGTAAGTCCAATTAGGAAATTTATAGCCATGATATGCTCTGTTTAACCACAGCATATTATAAAATACTTGAAAAGAAAGATGGACAGACAGGGTGATTCCTACATGTATACACCGCCCCCTTAAAGTTTGTTGGGGGTAGGGGGTATAAATACGAACTCCAGGCAGCTCAAGTTTACGTTCCGTTACCCTACTCTACAACATCACTGCCACAGACTTGCCACCGTAAAGCATATCTTAACGTAACACTGCTATGACGTCATAGTTACTTTATGGCAAGATTCTTGCTATTTCTTGGAGTCTGTGGCAGAGATTGTTTGACTGTAAGGAGGAGACAACTCTGTTGGAGAATGGTATAAATATAAACTTACTTTATCATCAACAGTAGCAGCTATGGGCATGGCGTCAAAACACTCGTTAACGGCTTCCCATATCTGTAACCCTACCGATTCTCCAAACTTCGTTATACATTCACTGTAAATAGAAATAAAAGTTTAATGATGCAGTGGTTGCAGAGGAGATGTCCAAAATATGTCAGCAAATCAGTGCCCTTGGCGCTTGTTGACCAATCGGCAAACTTGGTAGAATACCTCGAGTACTTGCCTGTTTCTGGTAGCAGTTGAAAAAGAGACGTTTAACAAAGGGTAATCAAAGATTACATAGCTCGCCTTTACAGGTTTTTGTCAGAAACCAGGTTAAAGTTTTTGAAAAGTAGGTCAAAGTGCAAGGTCAAGGTCATTAGGTCAAAGGTCATGGTCTCAAATGAAAGGTCTTGTCACAAGGTATCTACATGTGAAATATCAAAGCCCTACCCCTTATAGTTCAAGAGACACAGCCCATGTTAAAGTTTTGTCTATGGACAACGACAACGACGACGCCGAGGGTATGGCATTAGCTCTACAGACTTTTTCGTCCCGGCGAGCTAAAAATGTGTCAGCTAATCAAAGTCCTTGTCAGCCATACATGTATTTGCTGACCAATCAGTACATGTACTAACAACAAAAACTTGGCGGAGGACCTTTAATACTTGCTTCCTTTAAGGCTTCATGAAATTCTGTACAGAAATTGCAGCGAAGAAAATGTTAAAAGTTTGCAAGGGTCAGATAGAGCACTAAGACAATAGCAATGACAGTAGCTAATTTGAATTCGCTCAAGTGACGTGGTGACATCACTGGAGAAATTTGTGGTGTACAGTAAACCAGAATGTTTTAACCAATCAGAATCATTGTTATATTATAAAAATTTAAATCATATACATGTATGAATAAACTTACTTTTTAAATGAGAACATTTCCTGAACAGATCTGAGCTCGTGGTTACCACGGAGAAGGTAAAATTTGTTCTGAGCGAGTAACTTCTGGGCGAATAGATACGACACTACCTGTAACACATACATGTACCTGTATTATACTACATTGCAATATAAAAGAGCACAAAATTTCTGTAAAAGTAATGATATTTTACATTTATTTTGAAAATACAGACCCATTTATATCATTTGCAGACCAAAATTTACGCCTCCTTTCCAGTTAATGAATGAGGATATACTTTATACAGGAAAATTATTTTCCCCATTTTACTTTCCCTCGATGCCATGAGGGCAAATTTTAGGACGTGGCGAATAAAATCTGTCAATTAAAGACTTTTTAACCAAATGCTTGAGTGCACAATTTTTATACTGGGTGAATCAGTCTCCTTTCAAAATGGGGCAAAAATAAAACTGAATTCAAATCTGTAAACAGTATTACTTTTTTAAGGTTTTTCTCTTTATCTAAGAAATGTAAGTACTGTACCTCTATTCCATACTCTCCCCTGTCAACATAATCTCCCAGAAAAAGAAAGGAAGCCGGGGTCAAAAGTGGCCCCATCCTCCATAATGCCTTCTCAAAACACACAAGGTCACGATAGTTACCATGGATATCACCTAGACAACAATAAACAAATCAAGTCAACATAGTCATGATAGTTGCCATGGATATCATCTTGACAACAGTCAACAAGGTTACCATGGATATCACCTAGACAACAATAAACAAATCAAGTCAACATAGTCATGATAGTTGCCATGGATATCAACATGACAACAGTCAACAAGGTTACCATAGATATCACCTAGACAACAATAAACAAATCAAGTCAACATAGTCATGATAGTTGTCATGGATATCATCTTGACAATAGTCAACAAGGTTACCATGGATATCACCTAGACAACAATAAACAAATCAAGTCAACATAGTCATGATAGTTACCATGGATATCAACTTGACACGGTCAACAAGGTTAACATGGATATCACTTAGACAACAATAAACAAATCAAGTCAACATAGTCATGATAGTTGCCATGGATATCATCTTGACAATAGTCAACAAGGTTACCATGGATATCACCTAGACAACAATAAACAAATCAAGTCAACATAGTCATGATAGTTACCATGGATATCAACTTGACAACAGTCAAAAATCAAATTCAAGGAATTGTGGTCCCCCGCTTTTGGGTGTTTGTCTTTAAAGAAATGCTTACAGACATCCCCCCATTCTTAAGTTTTAAAAATATATCTCATATATTATCAACATTCTAAATATGAAAGATTAACTCCAAGAAAAGGTCAAAAGGTCCAAACTTGTGTTTTGTTTCCAAGGGACAGGGCTTATGAAAAGGTATGCACATGTGAAATATTTAAGACCTATGATTTAAATTACCATCAAAAACTTATGGTCGAGGTTGAAGTTTTTAAATGTGGGTCAACCTCCATGGACAAGGTCACAAGGTCAGAATGTTATTACCAACAGAAGGGTCTCATCACAAGGAATACACATGTGAAATGTGAAAGCCCTATCATTTTCCATTAAAAAGTTATGGACAAGGTTATAGTTTTTTGAAAAGTAGGTCGAACTCAAAGGTCAAGGTCAAAAATTTTGGTATCCATGCAAAGGTCTTGTCACAAGGAATACACATGTGAAATATCAAAGCCCTATCACTTTCCATTCAAAAGTTATGGTCAAGGTTAAAGTTTTTAATAAGTAGGTCGAACTCAAAGGTCAAGGTCACAAGGTCAAAAATTTTGGTATCCATGGAAAGGTCTTGTCACAAGGAATACACATATGAAATATCAAAGCCCTATCACTTACCATTCAAAAGTAATGGTCAATGTTAAAGTTTTTAATAAGTAGGTCAAAGTCCAAGGTCAAGGTCACAAGGTCAAAAATTTTGGTATCCATGGAAAGGTCTTGTCACAAGGAATACACATGTGAAATATCAAAGCCCTATCACTTTCCATTCAAAAGTTATGGTCAAGGTTAAAGTTTTTAATAAGTAGGTCAAAGTCCAAGGTCAAGGTCACAAGGTCAAAAATTTTGGTATCAATGGAAAGGTCTTGTCACAAGGAATACACATGTGAAATATCAAAGCCCTATCACTTTCCATTCAAAAGTTATGGTCAAGGTTAAAGTTTTTAATAAGTAGGTCAAAGTCCAAGGTCAAGGTCACAAGGTCAAAAATTTTGGTATCCATGGAAAGGTCTTGTCACAAGGAATACACATGTGAAATATCAAAGCCCTATCACTTTCCATTCAAAAGTTATGGTCAAGGTTAAAGTTTTTAATAAGTAGGTCAAAGTCCAAGGTCAAGGTCACAAGGTCAAAAATTTTGGTATCCATGGAAAGGTCTTGTCACAAGGAATACACATGTGAAATATCAAAGCCCTATCACTTTCCATTCAAAAGTTATGGTCAAGGTTAAAGTTTTTAATAAGTAGGTCAAAGTCCAAGGTCAAGGTCACAAGGTCAAAAATTTTGGTATCCATGGAAAGGTCTTGTCACAAGGAATACACATGTGAAATATCAAAGCCCTATCACTTTCCATTCAAAAGTTATGGTCAAGGTTAAAGTTTTTAATAAGTAGGTCAAAGTCCAAGGTCAAGGTCACAAGGTCAAAAATTTTGGTATCCATGGAAAGGTCTTGTCACAAGGAATACACATGTGAAATATCAAAGCCCTATCACTTACCATTCAAAAGTTATGCACAAGGTTAAAGTTTTTGTGACTGACGGACAGACGGACGGACAGATGGACAGACGGACAAACCGGTTTTAATGTCCCCGCGCTTTCGCGAAAGCGGGGACAACAAGGTTACCATGGATATCACCTAGACAACAATAAACAAATCAAGTCAACATAGTCATGATAGTTGTCATGGATATCATCTCGACAACAGTAAACAAAGCAAGTCACCATGGTTACCATGGATATCACCTAGACAACAACTCGAACAAATAACAAATACAATGAAGAGAAAATGCCTATGCATGTAGTTATAAAATTTAAAAGTATGTTTGTGTGCATGTCAACTGAGGACAGAATTTTGTGACTCTTTCATTACCAATTTGAAATTATTTCACACTCACAGGTAATATATTTTCAAAATCCCTATTAACATATTCTTTGTAATTGTGAATTTCCATACTGAATAAACGAAGTTTAAACCATTATTACAATCTGAAACATAAAATTCTGTCGAATACTTTATGTCCATGATACCTGGACAACATTTTTCAAATATTTCTGAGCCATAATATTTGTATTACCTAGAATATAGACAGGAGATTTAAGTTTGACTAGTCTGGGTTCTTCACACAAGCTTTCTTTGACCTGCCGGCACAGTGTCAGTAAACATTTGGCGAGGGCATTGGTGTCAACCTGTCCCCAGTCAAAAGCTGCCTACAAAAATCAATAAATTGTATTATCAACAATTTTTAACAGTCTAAAGAGTATGGGCAGACATTATCTTTTTTTAAAAACATTTTTCATTCTTATTTAGGTTGGACATGAAGGATCAGTTTTACCTTTAGTGAAATAGATACAAAATGAATCCATGTAAATTAGGTATACAGGGTTTTTTTTATTTTGGGGAAGGTGCCTGTGCCTGTCCCATTTGGGAAAATTTGCGACATTTTGCTGAAATTGGGAAAATTTTGTACAAATTCTCATCAAAGTATAACCCTAAAGTATCATGTATTAACACTGATAATTCATTGATTTGCTTGAACTGAACAAGGGATGAATAAAAAACTTCAAAAAATGCACTTAGAACTTGGACATTTTGTGCTGACTTCCAGGTTTTGAGTCTTATTTTCTCAGGTGATTTTTCATAATTCCTCTTTTGGAATTTCTGGGTGATTTTTTGGGAAAAATAGAGGAAATTTGGCATTGGAATGGGCCGAAATTTGGCCCCAAAACAAGGAAAATAAAACCCTGGTATAGGTGCACTTACATGTACATTCATTCACAGTCCCTAGCCTGCCTTGAAAAGTATGTTTTTGGTCTAAGTAAAATAGAGAGACTGAAAAAAACATACCTTAGAAGGTCCATTGTCACCCTTGATTGCTCGTTCAAAATACCGTAACCCCGTCAACATCTCGTTTGGGTGAGATCTCTGTAACAAATTATCAATTACATGTTAACTTTGACAGAAAAACACTAAAAACTTCAACATTAAAAAGAACACTTTATGTCGTAATGTAGAAACTCTGCTCTATAGTTAAGCTAATTATGTTCTATGACATGCATACATAAAAACACACTCATACATACATGTAAGTGAATACAGAATTTTTTCCCCTTACAGACGGTATCTGACGTAAAACCATTGTGACATCATGAAAATGGTATGGTAACGTAGATTTTATACCATTTCCCAGACTTTTAGGACTGTTTCCATAGAATTCGATTACATCATAATCAGTCTACGTCAGATACCGCAGTGTTCTCCCCAGGCCGTTTTAGCGCGCCACGCTATCGAGATTTACCGCCACGCTATCAGGATTAGCACCACGCTATATTTTACGGCCGCCATGCTATATTTTTTCTTCTAAAAATACGTGTATTAACTATTTTGTGTACCCCTTTACGTTAATTGATTGATTTAACAGCCGCTTTCCCGGTTAATTAGCCCCGGCTGTAAACAACCCGAAGTGTTAAATGTCTTGTAACCCCCCGCAAGCTTTATTTACCTGAGCTGAGAACGTGTCTGGCTTCTACGGCGCACGTCAATCTATCGGACATTTAAAATAACTGCGTTGTCAATGTCTATCGAGTGACCAACAAAAGACGACCACTCTATAACGTAGTTCATGTATATGTATAATCACTAGATCGTGTTGACCGGCACTTGTCATATAGTTACAGCGTAATAGAAATACGGTATATCAGATGCCATTAAAATATGTTTTAATCCGTCTTATTGTTCGACATATTACCCGACCTCGCCGTTTTGTCATAAAAAATAATTGCTGCTTCGCTCGCGCAAATCATTCTACTTTGAATAAATAACGAGTCGGTACGTCCGTATTTTTGTTTGTTTGTTGTTGTTGTTTTTTTTTTATCAGGGACGTATATAAACATCCCTGCTTGAATCTTGTTAATAAGAAGTTTAGATAATCATCAAAACACAACATGGTGCACGGACCATCAATTTATTGATGATTCGGAGCGCCATATAGAAGGCTTTTTATACGATTGACATAATTACAAGATAGATCTTGATTTTTTTGAGGGGGTGGCTGGTTTGCTCCATACTGTTGGCAAAGTAGAACAATTGTCAGCTTTCATTCCAGATATTACCCAAAATAATATTGCAATGGCTAATAAGGATGGGAGGGGGGGGTTAAATATTTCCATATTTATATCCAATTTTTCAAGTAGGAATAGTAGGAATTTGTATAAAGATAATTTTCAACCTTTTTTAAAAGGTGAAACCTGCCCTTTCCTTGAAACAAAAATTCAGAACTCGAGGTTAGACACCCTTTCCATAACACACTTAGATTCACTAATATCAGTGATTAGGAAGGACAGAGGACATGCACCATAGCCCCATTAATTTGCAAAATGAACCATTGAAAACTTAGTAATGTTTTGAAGAAATGGCCCATTGATATTTTAGAAAATCATGGAAAATGGCCCATTCACAGAATTTCCTTCCAAAGCAGTGTAAAATGCCAAATTCTTACACTAAGCTACCTGGAGTTATGGTCATGAGACAGTCTCAAGATAATTTCCTCAAAAGGCCCAAAATTAATTGAGTTTTAAAACTGTCACGAAGAGAACACCAATGATCTCACTGTCTATTATTTAATGATAATTGGCATGTAGATAAGAATTTAGTATTATTAACATATTTCTTTCATTATCAAAATTATTTTGAACAGTTTAGTAATAAAGCAGCAACACATGAAACAGTATGCAATGATGCAACGCACTATGACACATCCCAACGCAAGGTGCACCGCGAAGACTAAGCACCATGCTATCTGAAATTTCTGGGGAGAACACTGTACCGTCTCAAATGGGAAGTAACTCTGGTTTTCGAAAAAAGCGAATACACTCACTGTGCCCAAGGTTGTTGGTCTTTTGAAAAGGTTGTAACTTGTACATGTATGTTTTGGAGAAACTTGATAGTGAAAGACCGTCATACTAATGAATAACCAGAAATTTGCGTGAGTATCAAATTTCGCGTTTTTATGGTAAAAAAGGGGGATGTCTTTATTTTTGTGCGAGTACAATTTTTTGCGATTCCTAAATTGCAAACAAATATGTTCATATGATGTTACAGTTTTTTTACCTTTTATTATTGAAGTTTTAGTTAGTTCTATTATAAGAATACACTCATTTCACTCCTCATTACGTTTAATTAGATAAAGAGAAGAATGACACATGTACAATATGAACAAATGTGACAGATACAGCAATTTATACAAATTATGCCTAATCAAACAAAATTTTTCGCGACAATATTTCGCCATTCCAAATCACTCGCCAATATAGCGAAAAATTAGTATCTCACAAACATTTCAGGTAATACGGTATAATACGCACTCTTAATGACAAGAATACATGTACTTCATTCTACAGAAATCATTTATTTGATTAATTAAATATCGGTGATCTTACTGCATTAAACGAGTCGATAGACGGCATTCTCTGAAACCTCGATATGTCCCCCTCCAGATGACTTAACGCACTCTCCGTTACGGCTGCTGTACCTGTGAAACACACGTTTGTACATATTTATCTACAGCGTATCAGGTTTTTATTCTTCGAACATCGAGGCCATATTGAATAAAATTAATTTTTAATTTAAAGTATCAAATCAAGAAAATAGATATCGGTTTTACAGACAAAATGTGAAATATGGGTTTTACTAATGTGAATTGAAAAACTATTTACAAGTAAAATAAAAACACAAACACTCAAATACACAAATTTTCTGCCCCTTGGCCTTTATACCTCAGTCACACCTAGCCGGATAAGGCGAACGGACGAGTAACGGATAGCAAAAAATCCAATCCATTGGTGTCCATTCGCATCCGTTATTCGTCCGTTACTTCTCCGTTTTATCCGTTACTCGTCCGGCGATGACCGTTGGTGACCGTTCTGTCCGTTGGTAAGTTTTGAGCATGCTCAAAACTTGCCAACGGACAGAACGGACTAAGGCGTCAGTTACTTATACGTTACGTGTCCGTTGGTATCCGTTTTATCCGTTACTCGTCCGTTACATCTCCGGTAGAAGTCCGTTAGGTTCCGCTGATATCCGTTAGGTGTCCGTTGATGTTCGGTAGACACGAGCGACGAACGGACATATACTGGACGTGAAACGGATAGAACGGAGATGTAACGGACAGCTACCGGAGGCCAACAGACGAGTAACGTATGTCCGTTTTGTCCAGTTCTTATGCGTTGCATATCCGTTTAATCCGTTGCCTTTCCGTTACTCGTACGGTGAAGTCCGTTACACGTCCGTTACTTTTCCGGTAGAAACCCTGGTACTCGTACGGTACGTGTCTGTTCAAAACTAGTCGCAAGAGCCACGAGCAGTGGCATTGTTGACTTTTTACAAACGGACAACCAACGGACTAATGATTTTGGGGCATTTTTCATCCGTCATACGTCCGTTAGCGATATCCGGTAATGTGTGACGCGACCATTATCAAGTGTAAAAAACGGCGATCTATAACAATTCTAAGTAAAATCCATCCTTGCTTCTCTGGCGTTCATTGCAAAAACTTGCGTTAAAATATTTTTTAAAATATTTTTTACACTTGATAAAGGCCAAGGGGCCGAAAAATTGTGTATTTGACTGTTTGTGTTTTTATTTGTTATCATCCCTTCCCTCTGGAAGAAATATTTCAATCTATTTAAAAGTAGTTACCCAAGATGTTTTTTCAAGGAGTATCAACATGAAAGATCCATTCTTTGAAAATTTGAAAATCATTATACATGTGATTGCAAAATACAAATGAATTTCCTTTTTTTTTTTTTTGGCTCAAGAAAATCACCTTGAAGATGTTATACAATGAATATCAAGGATCCATTCTTTGAAAATAATTACAAGTGCAAAGTACATGTACAAATGAATACTTTTAAGCTCAAGATACTCACCTTGTAAATCCCAGAGTTTGACGACATCAGACAGAATGCCAGTGCGACGGACTTTAACGGTGTGTGTCGCTAACTCGTACTTTGGTTGGTGATGTCTGCCGGCAGAAACTGGACGTCCCTCTGGCAGCTTGAATACATCCGTGTCCGACGCAGGATCTGAAAATAACAGAACATTTCAGAGCATTATGACACTTACATCTAAAGGCATTAGCTAAATTGAAGGAAGACAGAGTGTTCACTACGAGAACATATACATGTATGTATAATACATCTCAGTAATAAAGGATCTTTCCTTATTTTTCAGTTATATTAATTTTCCCAAATGATATTTGACAGTGTAGTTGCATGTTTTCTACTCTCAGCTTGAGAGTAACTGATAAAAATCATAAAATCCTTTTAACAATACAGAAAACATGTTTTATCTGTCATATTAAGGCGTTGAGGCCGGGGGTGAATGCTTCCAGACATGTACTACCTTTTGTTTACATAATACATGTACTTTGTATGTGTACATTATATGAGTCATATATTAAAGACAGTCATCCTGAAAACTAACTTATCTAACACCAGAGGCTATTAAAAATAAATTGTCTAAAAAACTAGAGAATCTAATAGTAGAATTTGTCTTCAGGCTAACAGTCCAAAAAAGTTTTTGTGAAGACTGTTAATACATTAAGAGATCTAGATGTATGCTTTGAGGAATCTATAACCTCTATATTACATATTATATTTATACAGTCAAACCTGTCTTATGTGACTTTGCAAGGGCCGACAGAAAATACATGTAGGTCACATAAGACAGGTGGTCACTGAATACAGGTTCCACCTCAGACAACCTGATCCTACAAAATGTTCGTAGTATAAGAGCAATATTATTAGATGAATCACTGCATATATCAATTCGTATATTTATTGATCAATCGTATTGTACATATAAAATCACATTAGATTTCATTTATCACAAACAAATTAATTACGAAAGACACTGATTAAGATATTTAATGCAAAATAGTATATAGTTTGGGTCCTTTGAAACACTAAAAGTCGTAATATACAGGTTCGGAACTCGATACGGGACAGAAAAATCGCGGTCGTTGTCGCGTTAGACAGGTTGTAACAATATACAGATTAATTTGATAGGAAAATTGCTCGGGAGGAATAAAAAAGGTCACATAAAGCAGGAAGTCGCTAAAAAGAGGGATACTTCAAGACAGGTTTGACTGTATATGCCCACACTCTTACCTGTCATATTAAGCCGTCGAGGGGGTGAGTGCTTCAGAGAATCTATCAGCTTTGGTTTACACTTTTTAGACGGAGGTTCCATGGAATCATTAAGATTGTTGTTAGCTGTACTACTCTCCATGTTCATCAGCGATTCAGACTTGCTATAAATAGAAATTGTGACGATAAACGAAGGGGTGTAAAATATCTGAAAATTCTTGTGTACAGGTTAATTATTTTGTGAGTGCATATCAAGTACATTTTACATATACATTTACTTATTTTCTTCCAATTAGATTTTGTAGCAATTTAAGAAATCATATCACATGACTAGATGAATCTCAAATGAGGTTTTTTTTCATACATGTACATGAAGAACATGTAGAATTTGACATTTAACGTTTTATGAACATTCCATCATGTAACAATTTATTTACATTCTATCGAATGATAGAATTTATCTTGTAAAGTCTCAAGAGTATAATATCTCACACTATTTTTTACATTAATGCCCATTAGAGAGATAGAAATCACAAGAGATCCTCTACTTGTAAAAATGTGCATCTAGCACTAATTCACAAAATTCACAGATTCAAGTTCATTTTGTGACATTTTCTTTATTATCATATAAGATTTCACCGTTTGAAACCTTACTTTTTAATCGCTGTTGTACATGACTGTGATAACCTGAACAATACCGACGTCCCTCGGAACTTGAGTTGTCCTACGGCAGTTAAAAACTCTCCCTGCGGCAGTTTGTTCTTACTCTCCGACCCAAAAACTCTGAAATGATGAATATACATAGACATGTACATCAGAGGAAAACACTGATCTCAGATACTGCATTCAGCTTTACCCTTAACCAGAAATTTTCATGAGATAAAGAAGATCCTGACGGCAATATCAAAAGCACTCAAAACAGAGTACCAAATTGAGCATCCACAGACCCCTAGCAAGCTAGATCAGGTGCCCAGGAGGAATAAGCATCCCCCGTTTGGCTAGCTGCATCCGCCGTCAATCTTCACGCACGAAAATGAAAACAATATCAACAAAACATGCACTGTCTGAGTATCATTTTCAATTTTACAACAAAAATATGTTTTAGTTTTTGAAAGGGCAAATAATTAAATTTGAAAAGAAGATGAGAAATGCTTCTTGCTTTCAAAATGCAAACTTTTTCCATGTGAATTTTTTATTTTTAGACGGACTGAACATCAATTAACATCTATTTATTTCTTATGCACATGTACATCGGCTTTACTTTGGAAGCGCAATCTTCACAGAGACTTTGCTAATTTTAGTATCCTGCAAGCAGTCATAAACATAGGGTAATCGAAGATTACATAGCTCGCCTATACAGGTTTTTGTCAGAAACCAGGTTAAAGTTTTTGAAAAGTAGGTCAAAGTCCAAGGTCAAGGTCACTAGGTCAAAGGTCATGGTCTCAAATGAAAGGTCTCGTTACGATGTATCTACATGTGAAATATCAAAGCCCTACCCCTTATAGTTCAAGAGATATAGCCCAGGTTAAAGTTTTGTCTATGGACGACGACAACGACGACGCCAAGGGTATGGCATTAGCTCTATGGACTTTTTCGTCCTGGCGAGCTAAAAAAGGCCTACCATGCCAGGTTGTAGTAATACAACATTCATATAGCTGAAGCTTCCTGGTTCCATGTGTGAAAAGCTCACGTTATAGAGACCTCAAAAATATTATATGACTGTGTGCTATTGTAGATACATGTACATGTATAAATGTTAAACCATACTAACATGAATTGTTACGCATTTAATAAAGATTTACATTCATAATGTAGAGAATACATACTTGGCACTTTTTACAGCATCATCATTGACAGCCTCATCATCTACCGGTAAACCTTTGATCTGTCGGATGTCTTTTACCATACTCCTGTAAAAATTCAAAGAATGGATGACAACAGTTAAAAAACATATAGGGCCAAGTGCATGAAACAAGAACAAGTTTGTGGCCAATTGTTTTATAATTAAGAGAAATCAACATAAAGTTGCATAACCATCGCCTACAACCTTTTGGCTAAATGACCCCTAGGTCAACAGGTACATGTACCTCCTCTCCAAGTAAGAATCTAATAGCATATATTCAGAGTAAGTACTGAAAACCCATAGAAATCAAAATTCTAGTGATGTTAGATGGACATTTTTCAAGTTGACGTACTTTGCACTCCAGACTTCGTACTTTAGGGGTTATATATAAGAATTCAGGTGCAATTAGAAAAGTAAAATGTGAACATACAATGGGAGAAATGACACTGGAGAGCTTTAAAAATAATCCTTTTCCACACATGAAAACAAAGAAATTCTTCACACAAATATTCAAAATTTATTGGAACAAAATCAACATTTTGCCTTAGTGACACAATCTCTTCGAAGTCCAAAGTTAAAAGTGTGAAGTCTGCAAACATGAAAAATGTCTATTTTGAACAACATTCCCCCTTCTTCATACACATCTACATACAACATCACTGCTATAATCTACATGTACATGTACAAATTCATCAAACCAAGTTTCATTGAAATCCTTCCAAAGACTTCAAAGATAATACTTCTATGTTAAATCCTAACTCACTTGAATTCTTCAAACTGTAGAAATCCGTCCGTGTTTTGATCATAGTATCTGAATATATACCGACACCTCATTTCTGCCGGCATTCCACCATGCTGGGTCGTAGGTTCTAATGCTGCAAGACCGACTAGCATGTCCTTAAACTGTAACATCTTGCGTTTGTGAACATCAAACGACCTGGAATTATAATTTATTTAATCTACTTTGTTAATTATCACATTATGATATAAAATTAGATAAATAAATCTATGTCCAGAAATCTTCTTCAAAAAACATTATCTCAGTTTAATGAGCAAATTACTGAAGAATCACAGACAAAGGAATTTTTTTTTTTTGTTTCAAATAATTTAGGACAAAATATTTACAGATTCAGAAATAAACCTATTTTTAAAATTTTGTATAATTAGGTCAGCAAAACCCAGTTGACACAAATCAAATTCGGTAAGGCTTTTCACATTTATGGGCACAATCTATATCATGTAAGATTTTGTACAAAGTCAGAGAAGTCTCTATATACTGTAATGTATACGTACATGTAGAATCATTTGCCAGTAATCTTTCTTTCGCGGTTTTCTAAAACTAAATCTTTTTGCACAAACGATGATTCGCAGATGTGCACCTGCTCATGCCAAGTTACATGTATGCATTTGACATTCTAATTCACCAAGATAAACTTTCGGCACGAAGCTTACCGTGAAAATAGAGAAGGTTGACGCATATGCAGTATATATTTTGGGATTTTGAATGAACGAGGGAGTAAAACCCTGCAAGGCTTTACATCTACATGTATTTCACTCATACCATCTACCCTTATGGTATTAGATGTACATGTATAATGAATGAAATCATATCCAAAATATTGAAATTATGTGTATGAATTATTTCATATTGCTCAATTAGTTTTGATGTTGCACAAATTTTTATACTATGATGGTAGGTAATGGAAAAAGGATTTTTCAACAAGGTCGTTTTAGGAGTTATCTCCCCTTGGTGGAGAAAACTTTAAAAAATAATTGCGAAAGATTTAAACAGAGAACTTGATATTTTTCAGAGAAATTTGAATAATATTAATTCTTAGAAATTTTTCATCCATCCACATTTCAGCATTTTCTTGGAAAATATGGCTGAAATATTTGTTTTTTCATAGACTTCAATGTAAACTTTTAGGGCCGATAACTCCTATAGGAAATAACTTTTTTCAAAAACACATTGGTGAAAAATTTTCTATAAATTTTTATATCATTATAAGTTTAAAACTTCAAACTCAACAAATGGGTGAACCATTTATACCTCATTATACATCTAATGCCTTAAGAGCATGTACAGAGTCAGAGAAGTCTCTATATACATGAATGTCCTTATTACCTGAATAGTCCGTCCATCATATCCTGTTTGGCACCTTTGGATTCCAAGTACTTGGAAAATAAAGCTTTGTTCATATGAGTACTGGGTAGACACCAGTCTATGTACTCCTCATACAGTAATTCCTGCTCTGTAATAAATACATGTAAACTAAGTAATTATGAAACAATAGAAGTAAACTAAGTAATTATGAAACCATACATGTACCGGGTAAACTATGTAATTATGAAACCATACATGTACATACAAATCATCTTTACTCCCATTATCGGAAACCCACGGCATCTTCTCCGTTCTACTACGTAAGACACCGTGGGACAGTCTATTGGGAAACCCTCGCATTCCGAAATGATTCTAGCAGGGAATTTAAGCCAATCAGAATGACGTTACAAAATCCCTCCAACACAAAAGAGCTGATACTATTAAAACCGACTATTTCATTGGTTACTATATACATGTATAACCGTATGACCATGATGACACATTAAAACTAGAATTCCCTTACAACTGCACCCACGGCCTATAACTGAGGGAAATAGGTTATTGGTTTCCGACGATGCTTTACTCCATTTTACCAAGAAATTCTCTCTCAGAATTGTTGTCAGAAAACAAATTATTCTGATTCAAATTCAAATGTCAGATAATATTGGAAAGAAAAAAGGATTTTACGTCCTAACTCTGAGAATTAGAAAAGTAATGTAGAGGTACAGGTGGACGAGTACTGTACGTGTACTTATTTTAGCACAACCAAATTTTAGCGGAAACAGAGCAGAATTGAGTAAATTGACATATTAGCGTAATCATGAATTAGCGCTTTGACTTGTTTCCCAGATTAATCTATAAGAGATTCATGATTTAGCGTATTCTTGAATTAGCGCAGTCTTAGCAGTGCAAACTCCGCTAAAAAATGTAATGAAATAAATTCATTTTTATAGGGATAGCGGCTGAAATTTTGCTTCAGAATAATTTGCTATTTGCATACATGGATACGGAAATATTTATCCCTCAATGAATCAACTAAAGCAATCTTCACAAAAATTTTTTTAAACAGCTAGCCTGAAGACAAATTTTTTTGGTTTATTGTATATTTTATTAGGCAATTTCTACTACCTCTGCAGAATTTCTAGTGGATAAGGACCTCTGTAAATCTACTGTTCGTTTCCTATACCTTTTCACTTACCCTTCTGCCCAAATTTAGCTGATTTAACGACTGCTTCAGGAGGAGATAACTGTGACACGTCTGACTTCTCAACATTATAGAACTCTCCTGTGATTTCTTCTAGAGTATTGTTTACAAGACTATCTGTAAAAAATTCTGATTGGTTAGAATATGGACATTTATCAATTTTATGCATCATACTGATTGGTAAATACTGGAACATTAAATTTCATCCTTCTTTCTGATTGGTTCATACAAGTCATACATGTGCATTTATGGATTATTTTCATTGGTGTATACAGGCAAGAATATCCATCATTTTGATTGGTCAATGCACATCTGTCAAACAGCTGTATGTCTGTCTGTTACTGCACATCGTCTTCCTGGGGTTGTCAACCAATGAGAGTCAAGGTCAGCTTGAAGGTCAAGGTCACATGATTAGGGTCAACAAGCAACAGGCAACACACAGGTTGTTGAACAGTTCACATTCTGAAATTCTACATGTATATACATACCAGATTGATACTGTCTGATTAGGGAGAGAGGTTCAGGTCCCAGTAAACCAAGGTTAGAGCTGGATATTTGTTGCTCCATCTCTTTTTCTGACAGCCATGTTGTATTATCTGCACACTGAAACATTGAAAGGAATGGTATAATCATTTTATGCTCCAAAAACTTGGTATTTTTAGTTACATACCTTTGTACATGGCATTGTATTACTTTTCTTTTTGTCTGACATTCTAAAAAGGCATGAAAATTAACAGTTTATATACTTTAAAAATGCACAAAAAAATAACAATCATATGTGTAAATCTTTTTTTTTGATGCTAAAAAAATGTGGGAATACTTCTCAATTTTTATTTTTTTTTTGAAAGGGTAGGGGGTTGGTTTTAGCTACTACATATATGTACACATGGCTGCTATGTGAATATACTGTTTCATATTTTCTAGTAAAAGATGATCAGGTAAGTTGCATGTATGCAGATTTTATACTGGTACAGTAAATAATTAAAGCTCAAACTAAAATTCTATTTTATAATACTTTAAAAATGCACACACAAAAAATAATAATCATAGGTGTAAATCTTTTTTTGCAATGCTAAAAAAATGTGGGAATACTTCTCAATATTTTTTTTTCTTTTGGAAAGGGTGGGGGGTTCATATATGTACACATGGCTGCTATGTGAATATTCTGTTTCATATTTTCTAGTAAAAGATGATCAGGTAAGTTGCGTGTATGCAGATTTTATACTGGAAAATACATGTAATTAAGCTAAAACTCAAATTCTATTTTCAATCTAGAAGTAGAACACATGGTACATGTAAATAGAATCTCCATGTTACATGATCTTACCTCCGAGATTTCAGTGAGTGAGGACGTGAGAAAAATGACGTGAGTGATGCTCGACGAAAACGGAAGATGGATAAATCTGGTTTTCACAAGGGATTTGATTACTTGTTCTTGACCAGTACACTGAAATTGTGAAAAAGATGTTAATACTATCATTAATTAAACTACATAGTTATAAATGATCATTTAAAAAAAATAAATCCATTTGGTTATTGCTGTGAGATTTTAAAGAATTGAGTATCACTATTAATCATATTATTCCCCTTACATTGTATACATGTAGTACATGTATTTAATTACATAATACATTTTGTACCATTTCATATAATTTTAGTGCGCCTATGTGCACCGGTTCAAACTAAACTTAGCCACTTGATTGAGTTTTTCTAGCAAACGGCTTACGCCCGCTTCTGTTCTGATGAAATGCATAGACAAGAATCTGCACATTTCGGCAGACTCTGTTTGCCCGAAAAACTCAATCAAGTGACTTCGCCATGCTGGGTCAAGTTCTAAGTTTATTCTGAACCAGAGTAACAGTGGGCAGCCTTCTCCACGTCCCTAATCTCTCGTTCTCTCCCTCTTCTCTTCCTCCTCTTCCCCCTTTGCCTCTCTCTCTCGCCCCCATGCCTAGCTCCTACTTTCTCAACCCAATCCTTTCTTCACTCCTTCCCTCCCTTTTACCCCTCCAATCCACTTCCAGCTCTTGCCTTCCTCCTCCCTCCTCCTTTCCCATTCCTTCCTCCTTCCGTCATTTCCTTCCTACTGTCTGCACGGCTCACTTCGGAAAGTGGATAAACGCGATTTTGATAACTTTGTAATGCAAAAATTAAGATAAACATAGGTAATCACAGATTACGAAGCTCACCTCATGACAGCAAAATTCAATTCAAACATATTTCTTAGTACATGTATATTGGCTTTTAAAGGCAAAACCACTCAAGCAGAAAAAGTAGGTCAAGGTCATTTTATGAAAGTTTGATCAAAGATACATCCAATATGCAAGTTTGGTACATGTAGCAGTTATACTTTGCTCAATATTGGCTTTATAGAGCAAAATCACTCAAGCGGAAAAAGTAGGTCAAGGTCATTTTATGAAAGTTTGATCAAAGATACATCCAATATGCAAGTTTGGTACATGTATCACTTATACTTTGCTCAATATTGGCTTTTAAAGGCAAAATCACTCAAGCGGAAAAAGTAGGTTGAGGTCATTTATGAAAGTTTGATCAAAGATACATCCAATATGCAAGTTTGGTACATGTAGCAGTTATACTTTGCTCAATATTGGCTTTATAGAGCAAAATCACTCAAGCGGAAAAAGTAGGTCAAGGTCATTTTATGAAAGATTGATCAAACATACATCCAATATGCAAGTTTGGTACATGTATCACTTATACTTTGCTCAATATTGGCTTTTAAAGGCAAAATCACTCAAGCGGAAAAAGTAGGTTGAGGTCATTTTATGAAAGTTTGATCAAAGATACATCTAATATGCAAGTTTGGAACATCTAGCACTTATACTTTGCTCAATATTGGCTTTTAAAGGCAAAATCACTCAAGCGGAAAAAGTAGGTCAAGGTCATTTTATGAAAGTTTGATCAAAGATACATCCAATATGCAAGTTTGGTACATGTAGCACTTATACTTTGCTCAATATTGGCTTTTAAAAGCGAAATCACTCAAGTGGAAAAAGTAGGTCAGATGCTGCATCCGATGCATGGGTCCATCTCGGCATCCAAAGATGAATCACTTGTGCAAGTTTGGTTACTGTAGCATAAGTACTTTGTCAGATACTGAGCTACCCCAAACTTCTTAACCGAGTCACTCAAGCGGAAAATGTAGGTCAGATGCTGCATCTGATGCATGGGTTCACCTCAGCATCCAAAGATGAATCACTTGTGCAAGTTTGGTTACTGTAGCATTAGTACTTTGTCAGATACTGAGCTACCCCAAACTTCTTAACCGGACGCGGACGCGTGGGGTTATAGCATAAGCTCACTCAACTTCGTCGAGGTGAGCTAAAAATATATATCACTAAAAGGATCTCGTTTAGTCGTAAATTTTCGTATATGTAACATGGTCATGGGTTTGTGCAATCAAATTATACAGACAATATAAACTTTAGATGGGATGTTTTCAATGTTAAATTTCAGCCTGACGTCGCCAGTTTAACATTGAGCCTATGGAGACCGTCACAACGTCATGGGAAATAAAGCCTGTGTTTGTGAAACACGAATGCCCCCGGTAGCATCTTTGTTAGTATGAACACTATTTTCTGTTAAGTACATGTATGTGAGGTCACTGGGTTAAAAGGTCAAAGGTCAAGGTCCCGAGGTCAAAAATTTTGGTATCAATGGAAAGGTCTTGTCACAAGGAATACACATGTGAAATATGAAAGCCCTATCACTTACCATTCAAAAGTTATGCCAAATGTTAAAGTTTTTGAAAAGTAGGTAAAAGGTGAAGGTCAAGGTCACGAGGTCAAAAATTTTGGTATCAATGGAAAGGTCTTGTCACAAGGAATACACATGTGGAATATGAAAGCCCTATCACTTCCCATTCAACAGTTATGCCCAATGTTAAAGCAGGGATTTTTTTAGGGTCTGTAGGGGGCCGAAATTCGGCCCCATTCCCAACATCAAAAAGAGGTACTTTTTCCCAATTTTATACCTACAAATTCCCAATTCCATCTTTTCTCCAAAACGAGAAATTCATTTCCAATTTACGTATCATTAACTGAAAGGAAAGCGAAAGTAGAACTGACATGTTGTGTTAGTTAACTGTAGGAGGGATTCAAAATATAGACAATTGATATGATAAGGGATAATTTGCATGAATAAACCTTGTTGTTGTTTGAAATTTATTTCCCAATTTAGGTTAAAATGTTGCAAAATTCCCAATTTCATCGGCCCAGGCCCCTGACATCAGGGGCTAGAAAAAACCCTGTAAAGTTTTTTGGACAAACAGACAGACAAACAGACGGACAGGCCAAAAACTATATGCCCCCGAATCTTTGATTCCGGGGGCATAAAAATTAGCATGGGAAATAGCCCATCTAAAATCTGTTTCTTTTTTTTCTTTCTGTTTGGGCACCTGACAGCCCTCTAAAAAGGCTCTATAGGGTCAGTTGGCTGTATTGATGTTAAATTGCGGGGAACTCATTCGCAAACTGCCCATTACAGAGTTATACTCTAGCCAGGCCGTTCCCCTCTGAGGTGCCTCATAGCCCCTTCTATTATTTAAGGGGCAGAGTACTTTCCCATTTTAATGCCCACCCTCCACTTGTGTATATGGTGTATGCATGTACATGTATGCAGGAAGGTTGCATAATTATGTACTGCTTGGATGGTCCATATTTCAAACGGCTTTTATAAGGTGCCACCACACCTGGATACCCTTGCCGCAGCATGAATGTGGGTACCCAACCTGGCCCTTTTATAGTCCCCCGGTCAGGAGACTCGGTAGGGACGAACGAATGGATATGACTTTCAACTCTCATATGACCACACCGGGATTCGAACCCCGGTCGTCTGCGTGAAAGTTGAATATCTTATCCACTCGGCCATCTCTACCTAAGTCTAAGTTTTGTCTATTAATTTTGATTGCATGCACTGATTCTCATATAACTTATACCAAAATTTACGACTAAGCGAGATCTACTGAATGGTTTCAATTTTAGTTACAGGTTTGCATGATGAAATAGTCGAAATCGCATATATCCAGTTTCCGAAGTGAGCCACGCGGACAGAAATCCCTTCCCCTCCCGTAAAATTTGGCAAAATTCACCCCTTGACACCCGTGGCAAAGGGGGCGCTGGATCCGCCACTGTTACTGGACATAGTACAAGTGCACTTTTTCAGCTTTAATTTCTATTAAAACCTTCTGAGCAATTTTAGCTGCTGCATGTTTCATTGTTTCTCCCACTTCCCTCTCTGCCGTGGGAAGCCAAAGGCCTTTCTCTTCATAATCTGCGAGCAGAAAGCTTCCATCTACTTCCCTTGGGATGATCACACTGACAAATTCTCGAGTTTTTGTGAGGGACATTGTTAAAATTGTTTAAATAACTTCCTTGGAAAATCCATCGCTAGAGACATTATTCACTGCGGAGCAATATTCGGTGCACGAGTGATGCGCACAACATAAGAATAATAAATTTAAAACCCATAATCCTTAAAGATTTAAATGATACAATAAAGATACCAAATAAAATAACATTTTCGTAATTGGTTGGGATCAATTATGTAAAAAATTGAATCATCATGCATCATTTACAGTTTATAAAAAAAAGTAAAAATGTGCATCACGTTGAAAAGTCTTCTCCATTTCGACATTATTTTGTTTCGTTAGAAAATGTCTCGCGATAATCATATTGTTATGACAGTGATATCGAACATAGAGCACTGAGGGCGGACGGGCATCTTGAAAGGGAGGAAGAGAAAGGGGCGGGAGGGGGAATGAGTGGGGAGGGAAGGATATAGGGGGAGGTAAGAGAGGCGGGAGGAAGTTAGTCCGGGGAAGGAAGGAGAAAAGGGGAGTCCAAGAGCGAAAGAAGGGGGAAATTTGGGAGAAAGACGGACAGGATGAAAAGAGAGATGGGAGGGGATGGAGAGTGGGAAGGGATGAAGGGGTAAGGGAAGAAAGGGACAGAAGGGCGAAGGAAGAAACGGGGGAAGAAGGAAGCGTGGTAGAGAAGGAAGTGCGGGAGGTGGAGGGAAAGAAGGAACGGGAGGGGAAGACGGACAAGAGGGGAGGGGAAGGAAAGGCAGGGATGGGGAGGGGAAGGCGTGACTGAGGGATGGGGAGGGGAAGGCGTGAGGGATAGGAAGGGACAGAGGGAGAGGAAGGGAAGAAGTGATGAAAAAGGGTGGTTGAGAAAGAAGGAGCTACTGTATGCACGGGGCGCGGGAGGGAGAGGCAAGGAGGAGAGAGGAGGAAAAGAAGAGGGCGATCATATTAGAGAGGGAAGCTAGGTGAGGTTAGTGGTAAGAGAGGGAGACGGCTGCCCCCTGTCCATCCCATCATTGCTGTGATTCATGAACCATGAAATATCATCCATTGATGTGATTATAACCCTGTAAGTAAGAATTATTAATAATTCCGTTTTTATATCATGCATTGCTTGAGTGGCATCATAATTGCTGTGATTACTCCTGAGATAACATGAATTGCAGTGTTTGCTTCGATCTTGTTATTTCAGACACTGCTATGTCCTGCATTTACATAGCCTGCAATATCTTGTTTTGATATACCGTGTGATGTCATAAAAAGGAGGGGATCTCCAACAAGACTCAGTCAAAGCAAAACGTACATCCCTTAAATATAGATGAAAACACAAAGTAGAAACGCACAACAAGAGACGTACAATTAAATTTGAAATGACAAGGAATACCAAACACGACATCGAAGCACCAAAGCTTAATTACCCAAGTTACAAAAAGAAAACACATATAAAACAACCATGGCAAAGAGACCAATCGGTGCCGACTTAGGATGGATATCTGTTACTTGAGTTTACTTTACTTTTAAAACTATCTTTATCTTTTGACGAAAATGATCAGCTGAATTCTTCAATATATATTACGACAAACGTGACGACTTAATTACAAATAGTCTAGTTGCCAAATGGCTATTTTGGGGTGAACCCAAAAAAATGTTACGCACAAAATGTTTTTGCATGAAAGTGATGTTTATACTCTCTACATTGATAATCCGGCTGATGCCACTCTGGCATCCTTGGGCATTTCGTAATTTTTGGGAAAAAAGGTAATTTTTCAACGAAAACCGTTGAAAATTGGAAATACACAATTACTTTGTCCATGTTGTAGCTAGAACAACAAATTTGGTATCAAAAGAACAGCAATGCCATTGCCTTTAAGTCCCAAGCTCAGTTTATCAATTTACTCGTCCATAAAATGGGGAAAAGTATGGATTTTCGATGAAAAACCGTTGAAAATTGGGAATATGTCATATCTTTTTTCATACCGTAGATAAAATAACAATTTTGGTACCAAACGCACAATATATGTATTGCCTTTTATTTTAAATATCAGATTAGCAATTTGCAAGTACGAAAATGGGGGAAAGAATGAATTTTGAATGAAAAATCGCTGAAAATTGGGATATTGCAATGTTTTTTCCATGCTGTAGTTAGAACAACAGCAAGAAAAATGATTTCATTGCTTTAAATTCAGAATTCCACTCAAGCAAATTGAATCTTCTTGTTTTGTTTTGTTTTGTTTTTGCTGAAAACAGGTTTTAAATTGTAAAAAAAATCGGTTTAAAGAAATTCTAAAACAACAATTTTCGTATCAAAATGATTGCATATTGATAGTTTTAGATTTGCACTCTCTTATTACCCTTTATTCTACTCTAGATATATCATTCCAAATAGTATAAATGTCCTAGCATCATCTTACAACATCACGCATCATTTCAAGAAAAGAATGTTCCATTTTAATTGCATAATTCATACATTGCTTATTTGATGTTTGATGTCGTGTTTGCTGTTCCCTACCCGTTTGGTTTCTCTTTCTGTGTTTGTTTTCTCTGTATTTTTACTTGAGATGTTTTGATGTGTTGATATTGGTGCTGCAACCCAGTTTTGTTGGATATCCGTGACCTCCTTTCTTATTGCCTTGTTTTTTCATCAACATGCAATTGTAATTATTGTGTGCAGCTACTTCTAACAACAAAGAAACCCTCTTAGATGGTTGATCAAAATGCCTCTTTTGCATCGTACTCTGACAATTTTCTACTCCAAAACATTTACAGAATTAAAGAAAATTGAGCACAGAATTTGTCACATCTGTTTGTTACACAGCTCAGATTTCATGTGCGACTACAACAAATCAACAGGATAACAGATAGAGGTTCAGACGCAATTGGCAAAATATTATCACAATAGGTCTCAACATTTATTTTAAATTTAGTTCTTTAAGCAGATCCAGGTTTGATCTTAAGAATGTTTCCTTAAGCATGACTAAAAATATTTCGTTTTTCTTCACATTTTATCGAAATTCTTCAATTAATAAAGTTGGTGGTAATGGTCATCCAAGAGTTTTGAACTCTGTGAGGAGGTTGTTTTACACCATAATTGTGCGTTCTTCGAGACCTCTGGGAAATCGGAATAGTGGGAGGGTTGTGCGCACGTAATCCAGGATAACCACACCGTCTGCTATTTACGTGGCAGATGGCCGTCCTAAGTGGGCACCCGTTGTCCATTGGTCTCGTTGGTTAATGTTTAGTCTTTTATGTTTCATGTTTCTATGATCTTGTCCCTTTTGCGTCTCTTTCTGTGGGTGTCTGTTCTGTGTGGTTTTATTTTTTGCATGGGTGTTTTGGGATTTTGCTGTGGGTGCTGCAACCTAGTGTTGTTGGAAATCCCCTCCTTTCTCTTATAGCCCATTTCATTCAATCGTACACTGGACCTGACATCAGATATACTGTCTAGATTCTTTTCAATATCTGAATTAACTTCTCTCAAATTTGACACGGAACACCACTTCAAAAGATTTCCCACAGAACAACCTTTGTCTCTCCTATACCATCATATGTTGATGGTATCCATCATCATGATCTGTTCGCAATACCTACATCTTTAGAATAATGTGTAGAATGCGAGTTCTTAATCAATCGGATTGCTTTCTCGATCAAATGATTGCAAGTACATGTAATATCAATCAGTTGCACTTCATTTCATGAGATGTAGCTTTCTTGACTGAATCTTTTATGTCATTGTGATCGTAAGTAGGAGTCAATTGAATACCATTTAAATTTGCTCTCTGCAAAGTAATAGCAATTTCAAGTTCAGAAAATATGGCCAGGGGAGCTGCTGGAGAGGATTTTGGCTGTGCCATGAAGTCATTTAATTGAAAGCATCACTGATGAGGATTTTTCTATCCGAAACACGTGTCTGGTGCAGTAAAATTGGTTTAAAACTTTCTTCAAGAAGGTAGATAGCTGGAACACTTATCATTGAACATCTGAAGTGTTTAGTTATTTTTAGAATTATATGACCAGAAATAATCAAGGTATTAATTCTGCCATTTAATGGTCAGTTGATACACCAGAGCCCTGCATACATCAATCGATCACCAGCTCCTAGGCATTCTTGTCGAATAGATAACCTGGAACTTATTTTAAGAACATATTTCGAAGTTGAAAAACTGAAGTAATCTTTTTTACATTGAACAATGTCATCACTAAGCAGGTCTTTAAGATCCACTTCAATGATTGAAAACAACTTCACAACCCTGGCAGAAATCATCTATGTTAAACATCTTCAAATTCAGATTAGTTAACAGCGAGGACTAGACATGCACGTTTCGGATATTTAACCCTCGTCATTGATCCTCAATCCAAACAATGAAATATGGCCAATAATGTGTGATAATTATGTCCAAAATATAAGACGTAGCAAGATGACTAGGATATGATGCTACGTACAGGACCCAGGTTTCAGAAATTTGTGACAATTTTGCAAACAGAAATTTTCGAATGCGTTTGAGACAAAGGAGGGGACCTCAAACAACAGCAGGTTGCAGCACCCTTAGCAAAACCCCCAATGCAAATAACACAAAGCAGACAAGCACAATAAGAGACGCATAAGGGACAAGGAACGTCAACGCACAACACAGAAACATCAAACAGAAAGGACTACACATAAACCAACGAGCAACCGGTGACGACTTAGGACGGCCATCTGCCACGGAAATAGCTGAAGGTGTGGTTATCCTGGATTACGATTTGAAGAAACGACCAACCGAAATTGATCAAACTTGGCTACATGTGCCCTCGGGGACTCCTGGTCCGCCAGCAGTGACACTCACCAAGTGGTACAAATGTTAAACGTCTTCAAATTCATTAGCATAATCTAAAAGCAGATTAATTAACAGCGTGGACAAGACATGCACGTTATGTATCATAGACAGTAGCCGCTTCCTTTTGAACAATGTGTCTAATTTCACCCACATCTTTCAAAAGCTTGCTACAAGACTGCATGTACTAGTAAATTGTTTTTCTTAAAACTGTTGACTTGAATACACATATCTTTGTTCTAGGTTTTCTCTAAACGTTTTGCATTTTTCAAAGTCCCTACTTTGTATGGAAAAAAACCTTCAAAAATCAAAGTTTTCTCCCTCATTGTTCTTCTTTTTATTTATGAGCAAGTTGCTAAATATGTATTCAGAATCAAAAAAACAATAACAAAAACCTTTATTTTGGTACCATAATTGCAGAACCTCATACTACATTTTGAAAAAGTCATTGCATTTTGCAAATTTTCAGCGATTTTTCATCAAAGAGTAGTTGTTTTTCCCAATTTTTCGTACCAGCAAATTGCAAATCTGACTTCTGTATTAATTAAAATGAAAGGCAATAAATTTATTGTGCGTTTGGTACCAAAATTGTTTATTTAGCTACAGAATAAAAAAAGATATGGTGTTTTCCCAATTTTCAACGATTTTTCATCGAAAATCCATCGTTTTCCCCATTCTATGGACAAGTAAATTGGTAAATTGAGCTTGAGACTTAAAGACAATAAAATTGTCGTTCTTTTGGTACCAATTTTGTTGATCTAGCTGCAGCATGGAAAAAGTAATTGAATTTTTCCTATTTTCAACGGTTTTTCTTCGAAAAATTCAATTTTACCCAAAAATTTCGAAATGCCCAGGGATGCCAGAGTGGCATCAGCCGGATTATCAAATAAGAGGGTATTGACAACACTTTCATGCAAACAAATTTTGTGCGTAACAAATTCTTGGGTTTCGTGAATGGCACCTAGACTAAAACTTCCTTTCCGTTAGTAGTAATTAACACTCCTTCGTCCCCTGCCAATGGTACATTGTACCAGAGCAAGCTCAAACTACAGCGACTTCGTTTTGAGGGTAAGGAGATTAACCGAAAAACACTGAATCAAGGGTACATTTTTGAGCGACTGACTCCAGTGCTGCATGCAATTTTTTTGGAGGATACAATAACATTTATAACCTGTCGACGTGTCAATTCATAACATTTATATCCAGTCGACGTGTCCTGTTGTGATATTAACTGTGACATATCCAAGTGTATTCTAGTTTGTCGATGTGTCCTGTTTTGATGTACCCTGTGACATATCCTAGTGTGTTTTAGTCTGTCCACGTGTCCTGTTGTGTTATATATATACCCTGTGACATGTCCTAGTGTGTTTTATTCTGTCGACGTGTCCTGTTGTAATATAACATGTGACATGTCCTAGTGTGTTTATTCTGTCGACGTGACCTGTTGTAATATAACACGTGACATGTCCTAGTGTGTTTATTAGCCTGTCCACATGTCCATTTGTGATATAACCTGTGTCATCTGATATTGTGTTTAAGCCTGTCTACGTTTCCTGCTAGTATACCCCTTGACATGTCCTAGTGTGTTTAAGTCTGTCGACACGTCCTGTTGTGATATATCCTGTGATATGGCCCAGTGTGTTTTAGTCGATCGACAAGTCCTATATTCATATACCCTTTGACATAACCTACTATGTTTTAGCCTGTCGACTTGTCCTGTTGTGATATACCCTGGGACATGTCTTAGTGTGTTTTAGTATGTCAACGTGTCCTGTTGTGATATACCCTGGGATATGTCCTAGTGTGTTTTAGCTTGTCGTCATGTCCTGTTGTGATATATCCTAGCTGTGACATGTCCTAGTGTGTTTTAGTTTGTTGACGTGTACTGTATAGTGATATACCCTATGACATGTCCCAGTGTGTTTTAGTTTGTTGATGTGTCCTGTATAGTGATATACCCTGTGACATGTCCTAGTGTGTTTGAGCTTGTCGTCATGTCCTGTTGTGATATATCCTGTGACATGTCCTAGTGTGTTTGAGCCTGTCGTCATGTCCTGTTGTGATATATCCTGTGACATGTCCTAGTGTTTTAGCCTGTCGACGTGTCCTGTTGTGATATACCCTGTGACTTGTCCTAGTGGGTTTTAGCCTCTCGATATGCCCTGTTGTGATATATCCTGTGACATGTCCTAGTGTGTTTTAGCTTGTCGTCGCGTCCTGTTTTGATATATCCTGTGATATGGCCATGTGTGTTTAGTCGATCGACATGTCCTATATTCATATACCCTGTGACAATACCTACTATGTTTTAGCCTGTCGACCTGTCCTGTTGTGATATACCCTGGGACATGTCTTAGTGTGTTTTAGTATGTCGACGTGTCCTGTTGTGATATACCCTGTGACATGTCCTAGTGTTTTTAAGCCTGTTGACGTGTCCTGTTGTGATATACCCTGTGATATGGCCATGTGTGTTTAGTCGATCGACATGTCCTATATTCATATACCCTGTGACAAAACCTACTATGTTTTAGTCTGTCGACCTGTCCTGTTGTGATATACCCTTGGACATGTCTTAGTGTGTTTTAGTATGTCGACGTGTCCTGTTGTGATATACCCTGTGATATGTCCTAGTGTGTTTTAATCTGTCCACATGTCCTGTAGTGATATATCCTGTGACATGTCCTAGTGTGTTTTAGTCTGTCCACGTGTTCTGTTGTGTTATACCCTGTGACATGTTCTAGTGTGTTTTAGTCTGTCCAAGTGTGTTGTAGTGATATACCCTGTGACATGTCTTAGTGTGTTTTAATCTGTCCACGTGTCCTGTAGTGATATACCCTGTGACATGTCTAAGTGTGTTTTAATCTGTCCACGTGTCCTGTAGTGATATACTCTGTGACATGTCCTAGTATGTTTCGCCTCTCGTCGTGTCCTGTTGTGATATACCCTGTGACATGTCCTAGTGTGTTTAGTTTGTCGACGTTTCATGTTGTGATATACCCTGTGACATGTCCTAGTGTGTTTTAGTCTGTACACGTGTCCTGTTGTGATATACACTGTCACATCTCCTAGTGTATTTTAGTCTGTCCACGTGTCCTGTAGTGATATACTCTGTGACATGTCCTAGTATGTTTCGCCTGTCGTCGTGTCCTGTTGTGATATACCCTGTGACATGTCCTAGTGTGTTTAGTTTGTCGACGTGTCATGTTGTGATATACCCTGTGACATGTCCTAGTGTGTTTTAGTCTGTACACGTGTCCTGTTGTGATATACACTGTCACATCTCCTAGTGTATTTTAGTCTGTCCACGTGTCCTGTAGTGATATACCCTGTGACATGTCCTAGTGTATTTTAGTCTGTCGACGTGTCCTGTTGTGATATACCCTGTGACATGTCTCAGTGTGTTTTAGTTTGTTGACGTGTCCTGTATAGTGATATACCCTGTGACATGTCCCGTTGTGTTTTAGTTTGTTGACGTGTCCTGTTGTGATATACCTTGTGACGTGTCCTAGTGTGTTTAAGTCTGTCGTCGTGTCCTGTTATGATATACCCTGTGACATACCCTAGTGTGGTTAGTCTGTTGATTTGTACTGTTGTGAATTATACCGTGGTATAATGTTTTATTGTGGTTGTAAAATACCCGTTTTGATATCAATGTGACAATATGGTCATGATTTGATGTGACATACCAGGTTTCCACTACGATAACATTTCTTAGTTATCATGAATGAAATTCATGTCCTGTGGTGATATACCCTGTGACATGTCCTAGTGTGTTTTAGTTTGTTGACGTGTACTGTATAGTGATATACCCTATGACATGTCCCAGTGTGTTTTAGTTTGTTGATGTGTCCTGTATAGTGATATACCTTGTGACATGTCCTAGTGTGTTTGAGCCTGTCGTCATGTCCTGTTGTGATATATCCTGTGACATGTCCTAGTGTTTTAGCCTGTCGACGTGTCCTGTTGTGATATACCCTGTGACATGTCCTAGTGGGTTTTAGCCTCTCGATATGCCCTGTTGTGATATATCCTGTGACATGTCCTAGTGTGTTTTAGCTTGTCGTCGCGTCCTGTTTTGATATATCCTGTGATATGGCCATGTGTGTTTAGTCGATCGACATGTCCTATATTCATATACCCTGTGACAATACCTACTATGTTTTAGCCTGTCGACCTGTCCTGTTGTGATATACCCTTGGACATGTCTTAGTGTGTTTTAGTATGTCGACGTGTCCTGTTGTGATATACCCTGTGATATGTCCTAGTGTGTTTTAATCTGTCCACATGTCCTGTAGTGATATATCCTGTGACATGTCCTAGTGTGTTTTAGTCTGTCCACGTGTTCTGTTGTGTTATACCCTGTGACATGTTCTAGTGTGTTTTAGTCTGTCCAAGTGTGTTGTAGTGATATACCCTGTGACATGTCTTAGTGTGTTTTAATCTGTCCACGTGTCCTGTAGTGATATACCCTGTGACATGTCTAAGTGTGTTTTAATCTGTCCACGTGTCCTGTAGTGATATACTCTGTGACATGTCCTAGTATGTTTCGCCTGTCGTCGTGTCCTGTTGTGATATACCCTGTGAATGTCCTAATGTGTTTAGTTTGTCGACGTGTCATGTTGTGATATACCCTGTGACATGTCCTAGTGTGTTTTAGTCTGTACACGTGTCCTGTTGTGATATACACTGTCACATCTCCTAGTGTATTTTAGTCTGTCCACGTGTCCTGTAGTGATATACCCTGTGACATGCCCTGGTGTGTTTTAGTCTGTCGACGCGTCCTGTTGTGATATACCCTGTGACATGTCCTGGTGTATTTGAGTCTGTCGACGTGTCCGGTTGTGATATACCCTGTGACATGTCTTAGTGTGTTTTAGTTTGTTGACGTGTCCTGTATAGTGATATACCCTGTGACATGTCCCGCTGTGTTTTAGTTTGTTGACGTGTCCTGTTGTGATATACCTTGTGACGTGTCCTAGTGTGTTTAAGTCTGTCGTCGTGTCCTGTTGTGATATACCCTGTGACATGTCCTGGTATTTTTTAGTCTGTTGATTTGTACTGTTGTGAATTATACCGTGGTATCATGTTTTATTGTGGTTGTAAAATACCCGTTTTGATATCAATGTGACAATATGGTCATGTTTTGATGTGACATACCAGGTTTCCACTACGATAACATTTCTTAGTTATCATGAATGAAATTCATGTCCTGTGGTGATATACCCTGTGACATGTCCTATTGTGTCTGTCGTTGTGATATACCCCTTGACATGTCCTAGTGTGTTTTAGTCTGTCGACGTGTCCTGTTGTGATATGCCCCCTGACATGTCCTAGTCTGTTTTAGTCTGTCGACGTGTCCTGTTGTGATATGCCCCCTGACATGTCCTAGTCTGTTTTAGTCTGTCGACGTGTCCTGTTGTGATATACCCTATGACACGTCCTAGTGTGTTTTAGTCTGCACACGTGTCCTGTTGTGATATACCCTGTGACATGTCCTAGTGTGTCTGTCGACATGTCCTGTTGTGATATACCGTGACACGTCCTAGTGTGTTTTAGCTTGTCGACGTGTCCTGTTGTGATATACCCTATGACATATCCTAGTGTGTTTTAGCTTGTCGATGTGTCCTGTTGTGATATACCCTGTGACATATCCTAGAGTGTTGTATCCTGTCGACGTGTCCTGTTGTGATATACCCTGTGACATATCCTAGTGTGTTGTAGTCTGTCGACGTGTCCTGTTGTGATATACCCTGTGACATGTCCTAGTGTGTTTTAGTCTGTTGATTTGTACTGTTGTGAATTATACCGTGGTATCATGTTTTATTGTGGTTGTAAAATACCCGTTTTGATATCAATGTGACAATATGGTCATGTTTTGATATGATATACCAGGTTTCCACTACGATAACATTTCTTAGTTATCATGAATGAAATTCATGTCCTGTGGTGATATACCCTGTGACATGTCCTAGTGTGTCTGTCGTTGTGATATACCCCTTGACATGTCCTAGTGTGTTTTAGTCTGTCGACGTGTCCTGTTGTGATATGCCCCCTGACATGTCCTAGTCTGTTTTAGTCTGTCGACGTGTCCTGTTGTGATATACCCTATGACACGTCCTAGTGTGTTTTAGTCTGCACACGTGTCCTGTTGTGATATACCCTGTGACATGTCCTAGTGTGTCTGTCGACATGTCCTGTTGTGATATACCGTGACACGTCCTAGTGTGTTTTAGCTTGTCGACGTGTCCTGTTGTGATATACCCTATGACATATCCTAGTGTGTTTTAGCTTGTCGATGTGTCCTGTTGTGATATACCCTGTGACATATCCTAGAGTGTTGTAGCCTGTCGACGTGTCCTGTTGTGATATACCCTGTGACATATCCTAGTGTGTTGTAGTCTGTCGAAGTGTCCTGTTGTGATATACCCTGTGACATGTCCTAGAGTGTTGTAGCCTGTCGACGTTTCCTGTTGTGATATACACTGTGACATATCCTAGAGTTTTGTAGCCTGTCGACGTGTCCTGTTGTGATATACCCTGTGACATGTCCTAGTGTGTTTTAGCCTATCGAAGTGTCCTGTTGTGATATGCCCTGTGACATGTCCTAGTGTGTTTAGTCTGTCAACGTGTCCTGTTGTGATATACCCTGTGACATGTCCTAGTATGTTTCGCCTGTCGTCGTGTCCTGTTATGATATATCCTGTGACATGTCCTAGTGTGTTTTAGCGTAAGGTTTGAGAGGGGTTTGACAGTAAGTGTTTTGAATATACTTCCCTGACATTGTCGCCATAGCACTTTCTATATAGACATAACGTCAGACAGTGCATGAATTTTATAAATATATTTTCATTTCCATGCTTCATAAATATCGACGGCGGGTGCGGCTAGCCAACAGGGGATGCTTACTCATCCCGGGCACCTGGTCCCACCTCTAGCTTGCTAGGGGTCCGTCGATATTTAATTCTGTGCTCTATTGTGAGTGCTGTTGAGATTATCGTCAGGATCTTCTTTACCTCATTAGTCTGTCGACATGTCCTGTTGTGAAATACCCTATGGCATGTCCTAGTGTGCTTAGTTTGTCAACGTGTCCTGTTGTGATATACCCTGTGACATGTCCTAGTATGTTGCGCCTGTCGTCGTGTCCTGTTATGATATACCCTGTGACATGTCCTAGTGTGTTTTAGTCTGTCGACGTGTCCTGTTGTGATATACCCTGTGACATGTCCTAGTGTGTTTATTCTGTCAACGTGTCCAGTTGTGATATACCCTGTGATATGTCCTAGTGTGTCTTTTGACAAGACTTTTCCGTTGACACAAAACGTTTTTACCTTGACATTTGACCTACTTTTGACAAAGGAGACTTCATCCTTGACTATAACTCTCTGAGTGGCACGTATGGCTTTCATATTTTGCATGTATATTCCTTGTTGCAAGTCCTTTCCATGGGGTTCAAGTTGTTTGAACTTGAAATATGAATTACTCATATTACCTTGACTTTGACCTACTTTTGAATAAACTTCATCTTTTGATATACATCTTGATTGATAACGTCATCATAAGTGATTTATAGCTTTCATTACCTCACATCTGTATTTTTTGTGACAAGACCTGTCCATGGGTACCAAAATTTGTGACCTTGACCTTGAGGTTTTACCTTTTTTTTTTAATAAGATTTAACTTTGGTTTCAACTCTTGAATGATAAGTGATACAGCTTTCATATTTTACATGTTTATTTCTTGTGGCAAGACCTTTCCAAGGGTACTACTGGTCATACCTTTTGAACTTCTGATCTTGACCTTGGAGTTATATCTTCTTGTCGTCAGGAATCTACTTTATCTTACTTTTGAACAACATAACTCTTGGATGGTAAATGATAGAGCTTTCATTTTTCGCACATGAATTCTTTGTGGAAAGTCCTTTCCTTTGGGTAGCAACGTTTTTAAACTTCTGACCTTGAACTTGGAGTGCCCTTCTTTAAAAACCTTTGATTTGGCCATAACCCTTGAATGGTAAGTGACAGATTCCGTCTTTTCGAATTTCCAGTCCTACGTTCGGTTTGTGCATGTATCTGACGTACATGTAAAAGCACTGTGACGTCATTATATCCTTTGAAAACGTCACATACGTAACCCTGTTTCCCTGAATTTCATGCTGGTTTCCATAGAATTTGATGACGTCACAATGCGTTGACGTCAGATATCTGCACAAATGGGAAGTAACTCTCTTTTTCGAAAAGACCGTATTACAGTTCTTTTACTGACAAAGACGTCGGTTGGGGTATTCATTGTTTCAGAAACATTTTTTCAAATTAATTTTTTTTTTTTGGTATTCATGTCTTTTTATATAAACTCCTTGCTATACCCTGCTAATATACGTGTAACTAGTGAAGGTTTGTCCATATAAACCTGGCAATAAGTTGTATTCCTTTCAGAGGTAAACAACTTCCATCTGCAGGCTGTTGACAAGAATCATACATGAACTATAAGAATCAAATTGATAAGGTCAGAGTTCAAGGTCAGACCTGTAATATACTGTCTCTTTGGTGTCATCCTGATTGTCCAACATTTATATAAAAAGGTATCTTTTTCCTTGACAAATTGATAAGGTCAGAGTTCAAGGTCAGATCTACAAGACACTGTCTCTTTTTCCTTGACAAATTAATAAGGTCAGAGTTCAAGGTCAGATCTACAAGACACTGTCTCTTTTTCCTTGACATGACCTTTACTGATGAAATATGCTGCAATTTATATTATATCTTTATAACAGTTAAAACATGAAAAAAGAAGAAGTATTTTTGCATATTTTATTGCTAAGCCGATCACTGACTAAGCATGACAATATATTCATTACGTATACATAGTGAAGTTTACAAAATTCCATCAAAACAAATGACATCATAGCATCATGTAACCATGGCAACGATGGAGATGATTATGAACACCAAGCAGAATGTCTAGAAAAAAGATTTGATGAAAGATTGTACATTTATAAACTGTTAATGCCAGTATGGAAATTCGAGATGAACATGTTATTTCATGTTTGTTGTCAAAAATTAAAAGGCAATTACACTATCCATATCGATCGTAACACATTTCACTCCAAATAATTTCTGCAATATTAATGAATCAAGAGGGGAGCATTTTCGGTTTTACAATAAAGATATAATGATTTCTTAACGATTCAAATGCTAAGAAATTCACTGAACTTAATTCAATCTGCTGAATTCCGAAATGTTTTGACATGGTTGTTTGAAAATCTGACAAAAAAAGGTCTGTAGGATCTAATGAAGATTCCTCATCAAAATGGACTAATTAATACCTACAAACAAACAACAACAAAAAGCTTGTAACAATATATATGAATACAGTAAACAAACAATATCTATCACCAAATCACACTAATTACTCATCCATAATCTAGTAACCAAATAAACTTTTGCACACTACTAAATAAATTTTTATTTCCTTTTTTTAAAGTAATGACTTCTTGAAACATGCAATTTTAAGCATATGCATGTTAAGTTCGGAATGTGCAATGGTATTCTACAGAAAACCAAATGATCTGCAAAGAAAAGTACCATAGAAATTGAGGAATTGTTAAAAAATATAAGGCATTTTAGTACAGGAACTACAAAATGTATTCATATGCTAATGGTTACCATGGCAACAGGTTTTGAAAGACTTAGGGAGTACTAAATAATCTGGGTATTTCTTTTTTATTTACTTACAAATCTTGTAAGATTACCTTTTTTTCTAGTTTGTGAGTTTTATTTTATAAATCAAAGTATAAAATCTTATACTTATTTTTTTAACGATCTCCAAGATAAAACAATCTATACCTTACTTGCCTGCTGTTTAGGCGGAACAAAATTTTTCTCCACTTACATATCTATGTATCTAACATTTTTTAAACTACAATTTTCTCTTTTTCTTTAATTTTCCTGCAATTTTTTTTTAATTAAATCAATTTTCATTTTCCAGTACAATCTTTAATTTTCAAGTTTGCTTTTTTTCCATTTTTCCATTTTTCCTCAATTTTCTAAAAACTTTAATTTTCCGTTCAATCTTTCAAAAATCTTTAATTATATATGAAATCAAAGAGATTTTATTGTTTCCTAGTTCATAAATCACAAAGAAAAGTATACTGTGCTTTTTTTTTTTAATTTAAGACACTACCCAAACAGCAGACTTGTATGTATAAAATATCAAGGAGTTTTTATCTATCTATTTTTTTTTTAATTTTTAACCATCTTTTTAACTTAAAAGGTATTGAGGTCATAAAATTTTAACTCCAAAGGCTGAATTAAGACTTCATGCAATACCTTGAACGTAAAACAAATAAAATAAAATTTAAATCACATGCAAATAACTCAATCACTCCAAAATAAATGGAAAAATACAGGGGGTTAATATTAGTAATAAAATGCATTGAATGTTGCTGAGATACTTAACCTAATTAAGGTGGAAAATACGTGAGAATTGATTCTGTGTAAATTAGTAAAAGACATTTCTGTACAAATCTCTTTTGCAGCTGTCTATGCAAGTGTTATTAGGCCATTATTGAGGAACTAATTACAAAATCTATTAATAGAAATGGTTATCTCCCCCTCCCATTTTCCCCCGCTGAAATTTCAAATTATATTGACAAAATCAAAGTCTCGTTAAGAAATTAAATGACATTTTTTTTTATTTTAGAAAACAATTTCATATATGGACAAAATGACATTTTGCCTTAAACAGAGTTAAACTGTAATTCTACGTTTACGCGACAGAATCAATACTCACGTATGCAACATGTGAAAGACAAAAGATGTACAAACTGTATGTGTACACTCGTATACTACAAAATGAAATAAATACGGAGTAACTGACAAAAACATTTTCTCATCTGATACTCTATCACATTCAAAAATCAATTCAGCTATACAAAACCACAAACAAAATGTCGGTTCAGAAGGCAAGTACTAATTATAGTAATAAGTCTCTACTTAAAAAAATAATTGCGTTTGTGAAACAATTTGGCTTTTGAGGCAGAATCAATCAATAAACGCATTTCACTCATTTGTTTGAATTCAGTTGTTTCGATATTTTTTCTATAAAGAGTTACCTCCCTGCTTCGAAAAGAATAGAACTGTCAATTAGTTCTATGAAAAAAAACCCCACAAAGTTAAGTATAATTGGATTTAAAATGTCATTTCAATAGGACTTGAACAGTTTGATAATAATTAGACTTAAGTTATATTCAATGTAAATGGCAAAAGGGAAATTTAAAGTACATGTACATCACAGAAATATTTGTTGGAGATATTGGCAAGCAATTTTTCTCTTTCCTTTTTTTCCCCCATTTTTTTTTTTTTTAATTTTAATAGCTGTCTTTAAAAAATTAAACTGGACTTGAAGTTTGATCACAGACTTACAAATTCAAACGCTATATAAACATACGTTATTATCAATATTTGAGAACTAAGCACGGAAAATTCTAAATATAGCACTACGTACAGCACAAACTATCTATAATTAATGCACTAAAAGTCTAAAGTTTTACATGGTTTTTCCTTCTAGTAAGGAATGCAAAAAAAACTAACGTGGAAAAATTCACAGCCAAAGATGGCACATAATTAGTACATTGAGTACATTATCGTCTATTTTCAGTGTCACATGATATTATAATTACGCCAGTGATTCAAAATGTAAACAGTGAGTGACAATGATAACACACCATACTCAAAATGATCTAACAACACAATTCTCAAAACAACATAATCAAATTTCCAAGGAATTTTCAAATCGTGTTAATCAATATTTTAAAGAGAAAAATTAAATAAAAACAAAATACAAGACAATTGTTTTGAAAAAAGAGAACAATGATGTCTTTTACAGACTAGAACATATCACATAGTTAATTGACCACTCACAAGGACGATCAAAATTTGAAAATATATGTCACTACTGTCTACTGCAAAGGGACTTAAATCTTATTAGCACAATGAAAATGAATGTTTGAAGAGACCATAAAGGAAACTTGACTATAATTAAGTCAACATTTTTTTGTTCGTTTTCAGTAGCTACACTCGTTATTTCAGTTGTTGAAGTTTGTGATTTTGTCTCATTCTTCTCTAAATAGGAAATCATAATCTTATATTTATTAAATATAACTCATTTAATTTTTTAAAATATCCAAGAGACATTTCTAATATTTTAGCCAATGAAAATGGCACATTGATATTTTCTTTGTTTTCTTTACGCAAACAAACAGTTCATTGAACAAGGGTCATGAAATTCCTCCCTGAGGTTGGTCAAAAATGGAAATTTTTAGCTCTAATTTAAATTGTGTTTTTTTTTCAATTCTTCTAAACTCTCTCTTGAACATTCCATGTCATTCTCAAATGCCGATATAGCAAACATTTGGAGGGGTCCCCTTCCCCACAACCACCTCAGAAATTACCATTCAATCTTTAATGCAGAGAAAAATGCGATGCACATTTGATGACATCTGCATCGATATTAATGAGGCGATTATGATATGAAGCATTGATGTTGTTTTCTCTATATTTAGAAGATGATGCAATGTTTGTTTCTATATTTAGAAGATGATGCAATGTTTGTTTCTGTATTTAGAAAATGATGCAACATTTATTTCTATATTTAGAAGATGAGGCAATGTTTGTTTCTATATTTAGAAGATGATACAATGTTTGTTTCTATATTTAGAAGATGAGGCAATGTTAATAATTTACCTGAGGATTATCACAGTAAGCGCCGTTATTTTACGTAAATACACAAACGCTCGACAATTTTGTATGTCATGTTTGAATGTTTTCAAAAATAAATCTAATTATGCTATGCCCAGCAGTTCAAGATTTGTGGGGAAAATCAGCTTTCTTCAAAAAAATTTTTTCAAAATAAATATATGTGTACCCAGGGCACATTGTCCTTCTTTAATAAATTTTGTCATGAAAGTTAAAACTATTTAATTTACCCACAAAGTATACTTTTCAATGACACAAAAATAAATTAGTTTCTTTTATTTGATTTCTCTCAAAAGGGACATAATTCAAAGAATATTTCAGTCTTTCATTTTTATTCTAATAGTTCTGTTAACACAGTAGAATTTGATTAAACACTCAAAAACCCCAAACTCCAGAGCTGCTGAGATTTTATATAATTTCCATTAAGATTTATAATAACTAGGCTTTCAGTATTTCTATCGACAAAACAGTTAAACTGCATGTTATAACATGACGTTTTGTACGTATGTCCAGCGTCTGTATCTTCAAATTAGACTAGCCAAATGATTATTATTCAACACCTATTCACAACATTATAATGGTACTGTAACAGTCTTTCATATAAAACATTGAACATTACATTATATAATCAATAATTTGAGATCTCTAAGAGTTTCCTCCCTTTCATTTGTCCTGACAACGAGATTACGTAGTGGCATCACAGGGATAAACGTACATGAAAATACGACGACCGTAATGTATCGAGTTGGCCATTTAATAAGTACACAGCCGAGTAGCACTACTTATAATGACAAGAATGACCGCACACTCAGCGTCTGGTGATTGAAGTCCATCCATTCACACACGTAAATTATGCGACAAATTCATTTCGCTCACTTGATCATAGGAGTAACGTTTGGGGCCTAGAGAGAGAAAAGGCGCACGTACGACATGATGGGAAAAACACCCACACATCGTGAGCTCTAGGCATGTCAAAAAGTCACATGACTTCAAAAAGTCACATGACGTGTCAGTATAGTCACATGACCTCTAAGTGCCGTTTAGACCAATGTAAAGTCACACATGACGAAGGAATTGATGAGAACGTTTGATCAATGTTTGTCAGTCCCAACCATTGTCTTTGATCATGTGGGCCAGTTCTATGATGAATTTTCCCTCTTTGTATTTCTGACTAGATTCAAAGGCATGTTCCTGCAATTTTAGAATCATTTTGATAAAATTATTATGCATTTTTTTCATTTCAGTGTGTATACTTTTCAGTATGAATGTGTCTTACTCAGTACCAAAACTAAGGCACTGTCCAAACATATTTGGCATTTTGTTTCTTGAAATAAGAACATGTGTGATGCATCAATAGAAATTTAAATTCTAAACAAATTCAGATATTCAAATTTTCATTCAATTCAGCATTTCTACATAAAATGACAGTAAAAAATTATTTCTTCACACTCAGAAAACAGGAGCTCGACGCCATTGACTTGCACTAATATCCTCCTCTCTAACTTTTCCTTTATTTAAAGGCATGCAGAAAGTAGAGGAAGGTACCATAATGGCACTGAGGGCCCATGGCATCAAACCCCCATGACTTATACCTATTTTTCTTTTTAAAACAAATTTGTACAGTAACACACACAAACTTACAGACTATGTCACTTCATAACTACCATGACTATGTCACTTAATAATAATGTCACTTTATAACTATGTCACATAGTTATGTCAATAGTTATGTCACTTCATAACCATGCCACATAGTTATGTCACTTCATAACCATGCCATATAGTTATGTCACTTCATAACCATGTCACTTTATGTCAACACATAACTGTCACTTAATAATAATCATGTCACTTCAAACCTACGTCACTTAATAATAATGTTATTAAACTATGTCACTTCATAACTATATCACTTAATAATGTCACTTCTATAACCATGTCACTTTAATAACTATGTGTCACTTCATAACTATGTTACATAGTTATGTCACTTCATAACTATGTTACACACTTCTGTCACTTCATATCTATGTCACTTCAAAACTATGTCACTTCATAACTATGTCACTTCATACTTATGTCACTTCATAACTATGTCACTCCATAACTGTCACTTCATAACTATGTCACTTTATTAAACTATGTCACTTCATAACTGTGCCACTTCATACCTTTGTCACTTCATACCTATGTCACTTCAAAACTGTCACTTTACAACTGTCACTTCATACCTATGTCACTTCACACCTATGTCACTTCAAAACTATGTCACTTCATAACTATGTCACTTTATTAAACTATGTCACTTCATAACTATGTCACTTTATTAAACTATGTCACTTCATAACTATGTCACTTTATTAAACTATGTCACTTCATAACTATGTCACTTTATTAAACTATGTCACTTCATAACTATGTCACTTTATTAATCTATGTACCTTCATAACTAAGTCACTTCATACCTATGTAACTTCATATCTATGTCACCTCATAATTATGTCACTTCAAAACTATGTCACTTCAAAACTATGTCATTTCATAGATATGTCACTTCATAAATATGTCACTTCATAAACTATGTCACTTCATAACTATGTTTTGAGTGTGTTTAAATTAGGGAGAAGAGGCGATATGCATCTTTGATATCATAAATTATGCAACTTTCAACTTTTTGAGTCTCCAAGAGTCCATGACTGTTAAAAATTCTTTCAGAACTTAAATTACGTTTAAAACAATAGCAACTTACACTGACTTACTGACAGTATGTCATCTCATTAAACTCACTTAAACTATGTCACTTCACAACTATGTCACTTCATACCTATGTCACTTCATACCTATGTCACTTCACACCTATGTCACTTCAAAACTATGTCACTTCATAACTATGTCACTTTATTAAACTATGACACTTCATAACTATGTCACTTTATTAATCTATGTACCTTCATAACTAAGTCACCTCATACCTATGTAACTTCATACCTATGTCACCTCATAATTATGTCACTTCAAAACTATGTCACTTCAAAACTATGTCACTTCAAAACTATGTCATTTCATAGATATGTCACTTATTAAACTATGTCACTTCATAACTATGTCACTTCATACCTATGTCACTTCATAACTTCATAACTATGTCACTCCATAACAATGTCACTTCATAACTATGTCACGTCATAACTATATTACTTCATAACTATGTCACTTCATACCTATGTCTCTTCATAACTTCATAACTATGTCACTTCATAAAAATGTCACTTCATACCTATGTCACTTCATACCTATGTCACTTCATTATGTCACTTCATAACTATGTCCTTTCATAATTGTCACTTCACAACTATGTCACTTCACAACTATGTCACTTCACAACTATGTCATTTCACAACTATGTCACTTACATATTTCCATCCTAGTGTTGTTTTACAGCATTCACAAAAGATGTCTGCCACGGCATGGAGTCCCGTCAACAAAACTCTCTCCTCAGCTGGTCCGCATCCTACGTTAACTCTGTAAATATCATATAGATGGAGTCAAACGAGTGTATTGAAAGTAGGGAGAAGAAAGGAAATGCATCTTCAATATCATAAATTATGTAACTTTGAACTTTTAGAGTCTCCAAGAGTGCTAGTCTATGACTGTTAAAAATTCTTTCAGAACTTAAATATACTTTTTAAAACAATAGCAACATGCACTAACTTAGTGACATTTTTGTCATCTCATTATAAAATTCTATAAAATAAATCAAACTTACACTGAGTTGAACAAATAGGCCCTGCCTTGACTACCTTGAAAGGACTGTAAAAGAAAGAATAATTAATGGAAAATACTCTTGTGCAGATCGAGGGAGCAATGGGCAGGGGGGGGGGGCTACTTCCTACATAAAGGTGTATATATTTGCATACATTTGCACTAGAAAGTAGCAAATGTTTACATTGATATTAAAGGATATAGACACATGTCTTTAATTATTATATAGATACATGTACCTTTAATTTATGAAATGGGTAAGGGCTAGCGACTCAAGTCGCACAACTGTTACCAAAAGAATTTATCCCCTTCTTGCTATTAAGGAGTCGTACTAGATCTCTTTGGCATATTACGTAATTTTCTAATAATAGATACACGACATATTCAGTAACTTCCGTTTCACGTTCACCAGCGCATTATTTATTCAGGCTTACTCAACAAAGTGTCTTAAGTGCATGATTTTCCCCCTTTTTTAAAATCAATAATAAGCCCAGCACAATGAACAAATGACGTAAGATATGTCATGTCCGTTTATGACTCAACCGCCTTTTTTTTTCGTCAAGAACTTTCGTTAATTTCTCGGAATATGTCTTTAAAAATCAATATCCTAGGGGATTTTCGTAGGATAGGAGATCGAGAATATAAGTCTGCATCCCCTCCGCATTTACATGACCTAAGTAATCCTATAGACTATATGCCTATATATACATGTAAATCAGTTTGGAATGAATGAGTAAGGAAGGGAAGGGGGATGTGCCGATCACTCCGAATCCCCCATCCCCACTTACCCCTCTAGTTCCGCAACCCCTCCCCCCCCCCCCCTCGATCACATAAATTTTTCTGAATGCACCCCATTTGAGTGAATAAACTGAATGGAAGAAAAATGACGTACGACTCGTCAAACGACAGAATTTATATACATTAACTAATCAGTAATCGCATTACTTTGTGAAAACTAGCATTCAGTACACAATTTAGACTGGTGCTTTTAAGAAACGTTTTAATAATTATCGTTCAAAACCTATAAGAAAGGTTACACTTTCGGACAGACAGACTGCCAAACAAACGAAAAAATCCCCTTCCCTTCAGATTAAAGGGAGCATTTACTGTCTGTCCAATGAAATTACACAATTTTCTTTCTGCTGCATGCGTTGGCTATTCCCTTCTTTTTTAGGGGGGGGGGGGATATACCAAAAGTTCCATTCTCTTTATTCCACTAACCCATAATGCACTGCGGCGAAAGGGTTTCCGGTTTATTTATAGATCACAGCTGATAGTGCGTTTTATCAACACGAATTAAACCAAGTAAACGTAAGTTATTTTTATATTTTATCATTCATTTTTAATTAAGTAGTATTAATTGTGTTGTCTGCACTTCAAATATTTCAATTTCGCCCGTTAAATGGCGAAAAATACCATCAGTAAATTGACCTACTTCTTCACCTGGTTTACCTGTGACGCGGATCTGCGGTCACGGTGTTAGGAAAAATATGTGCCTATATTTTGCAATGTAATTTTATATTAGACTCAAAGGTTATGACATACCCAGATACTTTTTCTTACGATTTTATTCATTAGAAATAAATCAGATCACTGCCTGGGCCGGATAATAAGTAACAGTTTCTTGAATCTTGTATTAACATTATTATTATTACAACCTGTATTTTTCACCTCGCCCAAGCTAAGGCGATTCGTTCTCCCAAGATGTTTTATTACCCTGTAGTCGACTGATATTAACATGAATTTTTGATTGCCATGATCTGAGCATATTACTCAAGGAGCTATAAAAATATTTAAATTAACCACCCCCCTTTCTCTTAACAATTGAGTACAGGTCCAAGGATCAGGCAGTTGAAAAACCTTTAAAATTTTGCAGAACGTTTTTCTCTTGAAATGTGTTCAGATCAGCCTCCATATGAATGTTCTGAAGGAATTTTCCTCATACTTGGATCGTGAAGAAAGCTATTAGGGTAGCAAATTTGGTTAAATTTTATAGAGACAATTTCCCCGCCATTTTTCCCCCTTTATAATCGTTTATAAATCATAAGGTGAATATCTCGTTTCACCATCTTACCTTGAGAAATGAATATCATATGTTTGATTTGTACCACATATGTCTCAAAACAGAAACAAAAAGTTTTGCAAAAAAAAAAAATTGATATATCATCTCTGTCTGATTCTTACGTGGACCCCCCCCCCCCCCCTCCACTTTCTAGCCAAATGGTCATTCCCTACACGATGCAACCTTCCCCATTGAAAAATTGATACATGTATTATATAACAGGTAATATTTTCGTGAAATTGCAATTAATTAATACAACTGTATAAATAAAATTAAATCATGCATGTACATATATATTTTAATATAGAAAGATAAATTATTATTTATACATTACGATTGAGTGCAGGTAGGTTGATTCATTATGTATAATTTCATAATCAATATACTGAGATGATATGAATTGTTTATAATTCACATTAACAGATCACAGAAGACATCCGAGTGTAATGCAATATATATATATATTTGACATAAATTTAACATGTTGTATTTTTGTTATCTTTAGGTAGATGCTCAATCTAGAAGAAAACCCAACACATCAACTATAAGGATGGCCTAAAAGGCAGATGGCACAGTTCTGTCCAGTTTGCTCTATACACTTTGACAATATATTTTCATTATTTATAGCCATTGCTATAAATTCATGTGATTTTATCCCTATCTCATTGTTTGTATCATTGTTTCATTGCATATTTACTTGATACCAATAAATATTGTTTAAACTAATTCATGTGATTTTCCATGTCACTATAATTCATTATTTGTGTAATACAAGTCATGAAGGTAGGCAAGTAGTATATAAAGATTTTGTCATGACCTTAACCTTGTGATAGGCATATAGTATAGAGATCATATTGTGATAGGTATGTACATGTAGTATAATAAAGGTCTGATATGACCTTGACCTTATGAAAGGCATCATAGTATTTTGATCATATTCATACATATACTGATTATTATAGTGATTAATTAATGCCAAACACTACATTTCTGTCGGTCCAGACTCGATCCTCCCCCTAATTTGCTAAGATGCTTTTAGTTTCTATGTATATATACCTTACTAAGACTGGACCCCCCCCCCCTCGATTGACTTGACCCTCCTGTTTTGTTTTTGTTTTTTCTCCTTCACCCACCAATGACTCCTCTTCCTGATCATATTGGAGGGGGGAGGGGGGGTTACAGTTGAAATCTTCAATCTTACATTTAGGATAACTGGGACGATAGCCTGTTTATGACTTTTGACAAATTCATGGAGTTTTATTTGGTCTGTCTCTAAATAGTATAATCCGCCGATCAATCACCAATCAATCACTAATCAAAACTACTTTTACCAATCAGGTAAACATCAACAAAAGGGTATTCGATTAAGGTACGCTATAGCGTATACGTGGTGTTAGTTTAAACTGTATATTACAATACATCAATATTCAATTAGACATATGAATAGGATTTGGAAACAAGTAAACATACTTACGTGGTGTTAATATACCGAAATAACGTTTTATGAAAAAAAACCAAAAAAAAAAAACGTTTTATGAAATACATTTTACTTTTAAATGACACGAAAACACATATTAACTTTTTGAATGTATTTTACATGTGGGATTAGACAACAATAGCTAGGCTTGTTCGCTAATCGAAACGTGACGTTACGAATAATTTTTGGATGGCGAAAGATATCGCGGCCACAATATATCTGATATAATATATCTATGTGGCATCAATAAAAAAAAATATCCGACTTTTGATTAGATTTATTATTATCTATTTATTATTATCTATATGTGTTTTTCTGGAAGTAAAAATGCTATAATGATTCTGCATATTAATTTAAATATTAATTTGTGTAAAATGAAAACCAGCTTTTTACTTGTATTAAGCTGTACAAATCGTGGTAGTTTTTCTTCTTTTATGTCAGTCGATTGCGCAATTTTTTGTGAAGTAACATCCCATTTGACAAATCGTTGTTTTGACAAGTACACGTGTACACGTCAATCAACCGTGCAGGGTACGTAGGTGTCGATCGTACATTCAATACCTGAAAGGTGTGAAACTCATTAGAGCGTGATATCGCCAAGCGGTAAGATAGGGGAGGGAAATAAAAATATCTTTAGAATTTTATAATTAAGTTTAAACTTTCAGTTTTTATAGAGTATATTGAATCTAAAAGACTAAGTGTATTTATCATCAATTAAATATGACAAATTGCAATCAACCTGCTATGTAGATCTACATGTACTACGATTCGCCTTGGACCTTCTTTTCAAACGAGTTTAATCGGGAATGAGCTTAATTATTTTATTTCAGGTATGATCTTTCTTTTTACTTTAGATACATAATTTTCCCCATCCGATAAAATAAACATGAACTAAGAAATTTATTAGTAGTACCACTTTTACCAACACGTTCATAATCGATTTGAACCCCCTCCCCTTTATCACCCCATTTCTTTTCTCATATCATTGCACATCATAGTTTATGAATATTTCTAAATGATATAGGCTAATATAAATTGGTCCAAAATAAATTATGAAAAATTAATGACCGGCGCACTGTCCCTGACATAGGTAGCATCAGGTGCTTGGGTAGGTCAACTTATATTTCACTGCTATAAATAGACCGGAAACCCTGACGACCGCAATGCATTATGGACTCGCGGAATAACGAGAATTGACCCCATTAATGATGATTTTTCCAAACTTTGCTGACACTAATAAACAAGGCATGTGCCTACGCGCTCGTGCCCTTTCACCTATGTATATCATCAAACAATGGGACCTGTCATATATATATTGTTGTTTATGATGCATTAGACATGCTAGCCCAGCTGATCGCTTGTCAATACACAATTTATCTAGGTCATCAGGTCAGCCCACGCACTGCAGACCGCCGTCTCCAGCGCTGTCCGTTCTCGGACTCGCCAATTACTATTTACGTACCCTATTGTTCCTATGAACGACACAAGAAAAGCATTAAATTACAAAGAAGCCGCGTGGACCTCTATATTTATCTAATTTGATTCTGATAATTTATCAGATCAAAGCCTCGATAGATATCAATTACAAGATCGATAACAGAGTCAATCCGTACATTAACTTGACAGCCCAAAATTTACATGCCAAAAAACGTGAACAAAATGACGTTGCAGGTGGTCTGGTATAGGGACTATCATAAGAAATGATTGAAATGGCGAAAGGAGGGGGGGGGGGGGGTTCAAAGTATATCGTCATGGTTGATTTTTTTTACCTTAGATCGATACGATATGCATTGAGTTGGACACGGATAAGCTGAGTCTAGTAAAGCCCCTCCCCTACTGTTCTTACATATATGTTCGTCGTGGTTGACTGAGTTTTGCCCATCCCTCCCCTATATTTAAGCCCCAATTTCCTTTGGATTTGAGTTCGTCGTAGTTGACTGAATCTAGCGAAGCCTCTCTCCCTATTACAATGTATCTTAGATTCGAACTCGTCCTGGTTTGGCAGTTGCTGAGTTTAGCAAAGCCCCTCCCCCATTTACTTTAGATGTGAGTTCGTCACGGTTGACTGAATTTAGTGTAGCCACTCTCTCTATTAACCTAAGAAATGAGTTCGTCACTGCTTAATGAGTTGAGTAAAGCCCCTCCCCCTTTTTACCTTGAATATGAGTTCGTCGCGGTTCGCTGTTCAAATCTAGTAATTTAAGCTCCTCCCCTATTTACCTTAGATATGAGTAATTTAAGCTCCTCCCCTATTTACCTTAGATATGAGTTCGTCATGGTTGGCTAAGTTGGCCCTGCAGTGTACACAGCTATAAGTACGATGGCATTTGTTTGGGAGGTACGCCTGGAACGTTTTGACCATCTTGATTGATTTCATACATCCAACAGCCGGAAGTACCCACGCCTGATCACCTTGTCACCTGACCGTTATCGCGTGTTCGATTGAACTACGGGTTTTTCACCTTCAGCAGGATTTTACTTTCTTCGCAGAGGGTGTTTAATGTAAGATGTCCTGGAATCCCTTTACACTTGGATAACAGCTACAAATCTGAAATAAAGCAAAAAACAAATAAATGCGAAGTACTAACTGCATGCAAAATCAGTCGGTACAAAATATTTTTGCGTGCGGTACGAAAATTGTTACGATTGCGTGCATCACCAGAATTAAAGCTCAAGTTTGCACTAGTATTTTGTCACGTTTCGGCGTACGATGCGGATTTTTCCTTAATAAATAATCATAAAAAATTAAAAACACCTTATTTCGCCGACAATGCGATATACTCTCTTGCCTGCTATCGGATTCATCTCAAATTTGCATGTAGAAATATTATCCGGAAATCTCGTCCGGATTTTCCGTTATCCTTGAAGCAGTTTAGTTACCGAGTCAGCGTTTCCTTGTCAGATTCAAATATCTGTATGAAAACTTTCCGGAAGTGTGCTTTCAGAAGATAAATGCACATCGACAATAGTCCATGTTCTTAAAGTTAAGTTCCCATACACAATGCTAAGAAAAGAAATCTACAATGACACATCTCCAAGAAACATTGAACAAGAAAAATCATTTATTTCTCGTAGTAAAAAAAAGATGTGATTTATAACAGGACTAGATTGCAGTACCCACAGGAAAGCAATGAAACCCTCCACCTCGGATACACAGAACCTTAGACAATAGTGTTGTACATCGGAAGACTTTTAAGAATCGATTATCGGAAAATAATCGGAAAGAGTAAACCGATCGATTATCGATTTAAATCGGAAAACAAAAGCCCATGAAAAATGGAACATAAAAGAGAGAAGAATTAATGTTGTACATCGGAAGACTTTTAAGAATCGATTATCGGAAAATAATCGGAAAGAGTAAACCGATCGATTATCGATTTAAATCAGAAAACAAAAGTCCATGAAAAATGGAACATAAAAGAGAGAACAATTGTATTTTTCTGCATAAAATTCAGAAAACTTTGCTGAAAACAAAATATAAAGCATTCAATTTCAAAGTGTCTGCCTGTTTACATTCAAGACAACAAGAATGCTGCAGCGGTTCATGCGACATGTGAAAAGAGGAAAATAAATACCTTTACACAAAATACCTTTCTTTCAGCGACAATCGATTGCAAGAAAATCAAATCGATAATCGGAATCGAAAGAGTTTTAGCGATCGATTTTGTCGGCGACAATTGGTTCATCACTATTAGACAAGCACAAGAAAGAGACACAAAATGGACAAGAACACCAAAATACGGCATCAAAACACTGAACACGAAACACTACACATTAAACAACGTAACAGTACAGTAAGTGAGATCAGGTGTCCGGGGAGAGTACGCATCTCCTGTTTGCTAGAAACATACGTCATACAACGTCTATAAATAGATGTAAGCATTATGTCTATAAATAGATGTAAACAAATCAGGGAAATCCAAGAATGATTTACTAGTCTATCCAATTTGATGCAAACAGACTCAAGAAATAGAAATTTCGTTTCCAATTTCTGAACAGATTTACATCTAAAAGGATATCTACATGCATGAAGTTGCAATTCTGCTTTTCGAGATCTAGAAATTGAATCCCAAAGCAGATACATCTACTTCTAATGCTGGCTGACGTTACGACCTTGCCCTTTGACCTTTGACCTGATTTTTCTACTCCGTACGGAGCATATAATTTATATGTCAATGCATACTATCACAAACACTTGGCCGTCCTGCTAATGACATTTCCTACGTGCTTCTTATCGCATGCTATTTCTGTAAGCGGCTTCCTCATAACGGAAAGAATGCGGGTATCTCTGCCTCATTATATTAAGAATTCAGTTGAAAATAGTGAGATCTCACCTAAGTTTATTTCTGTAGTGGGAAGTGAGGAAGATTACTAATAATTAATGCTGTGCAGATGTCGGTAGGTCGAATGAATGAATGGATGAATGAAGGAAGGAAGGAAGAATTAGGAAGGAAGGTAGGAAGGAAGGAACAGAGAGAAGGAATGGATGGATTGACAAACGAACGGATGGCATGACAAACGAACGATGGATTAAATGCAGAACGACTGACAAACGAAATGAATAAATGAGATACGGTGAGAACGAAGACTTTGACACCTCTATTCAGAGGGTGTGGTATGTGTACCCTCCTCCCTCCCCCTGTGTACGACCCTGAAAACCGATTAGCTGTACAGTGCATGTGGTGCAGTGTAATCAATAATGGATATGATGTGTTAACTTGGGGCTGACAGTTATCAAACATGTGATTTCACGCGTCGCCTTTTCAAATGCCGACTTGACAGAATGATGACAAAAGGTGATGATCTGATCGGTCAGGCGCGGATCCAGAAAATTAGTTCAGAGGCTTTAAGTATGATCCAGGAGCGATATAAGGGTGTGTGTGTGGAAAGGGGGGTTGTGTGTTCGAAATCGAGTAGGAGGGCAATGACCACAGGAGGTCGATGCCAACAATCCACAAGAATATCCGCCTCTACTTTCCTTATATATACTTTGACTAGAGAGCGATGGGAAGGGGCGGGTGTCACTGAACGTTGTTGGCATCGAGTTCCTGTGGGCATGGCCGACTAGGAGGGTTTTCCAATCTTATTTTCATAAGATAATTTGAATGATTTTGAAAAATCACAAACAGTGGCATACAGAGGCTTGACGAATACTAAATATATACTTTGACTACTCTGGGGGAAAGGGGGGGGGGGGTTTCCATGTCCCTACCATATCATACATCAACACATGTCGCATGTCGGTAATAAATTGTGGCAAATATAGTATGACATTCTCGAATTTAAAACGCCAATAATAATGCAAAGGTCATCCACAACGGAAATGACCACACGGACAGGACTGGGATATATAACCGTGCGGACAGTCCACCCCTATTACGCCATTATCGTTGGTCAGTCAACTTTGGCAACTTGCAAACTTATAAATCATTGGTTCAGACAAAAACAAACGTGACTTGGCTTTATGTTTATGATAACTTTGCGGTCCGAGTGGTCTTATCGCTGTTTGATGATCCCAAATATAAACAAAGTCTGAACTTATACCCAAACAGGATCTAAATTCGTGACGGGTAAACAACCTCTCTCTCTCTCTCTCTCTCTCTCTCTCTCTCTCTCTCTCTCTCTTATGGAGAAGATAAAGAGCGGGGGGGTCACAAAACAACACGGTTTCATTGATTTCCAACTGCTGCAGAGAGAAGTCCGGAAACCCTTAAAAACTACCCCATCTGGATCCTTGCGATTATGCGTATTATATAATGGGGGGGGGGGGGGGGGGAGAGTGTGGGAGAAGAAGGGGGGGGGGTTAGTCGCCAATAGTCGGTCACCTTCAATCTATGGATCTATAAAGTACACGTGATAAAGACGCATAAAGGTACCAGTTAGGAAAAAAAACATAGGACATAGGACATTACGGGTTAAAGAGTCGGACAAACAGACTAAACGCTCGTCTTCCTCCTACAGTACAGTTGATCGGCTTAGAACAATAGTGACAGATCTACAAGTCAGATAGTGTTTAACCTCCGTACATACTCCGCCAGCTCACGTGTTCAACCTAATATACATCGACTCGGCTATACTAGCAGCGTCTACGTTTGCTTCATGTACATATTTCATCTTCTTTTGCAAGTGAATTGTTAAGAAACAAAACAAAGCATTTGAGCCTCATATATACTTTAGCTTATTATAATATCATAGGCCATGAAGACAGACTTTTGTCAAGGCCTAGTGGACAGTCAAACTTACCGTAAACCGTGAAGACAGTAAGACTTATTTTAAATCGCAAAAGAAAGCAAAGGCCGCGTGGACAGACAGACTTATTCTAGGCCGCATGAAATCAAAACTTATTCTAGGCCGCGTGAATAGATAAGCCGCGTGGACATGTACATCCATCCTTATTCTAGACTGGATAAAACATGGCAGCGTGGACAATCAGGCTTATTCTAGGCCGCGTGGACAGTCAGACTAATTCTAGACCGCGTGGACAGTCAGACTAATTCTAGACCGCGTGGATAGTAATGCCCTGTTTACACGACGGGTTTAATGCGCATTAAATCGAATTTAATGCGCATTAGATTTTAGCTGCGTTCACACGAGGAATCTAATGCGCATTAGTTTAATTCGCATTAGATTTAATGCGCATTAGATTTTGCCGTGTGAACGCAAAGCGAATCTAATTCGCATTAAATCTGGCGCATGCGTATATGATTTACTAGAATTCAACAGTACATTTCCATCATAACTGGGCACTTTTAATCACCCTTGGACCTCGAAACATAGAATAAGAGGTAAAAATACTTGATTTCATTCACTATGAACCCTCTAAGCAACTGTACTGCGTCTCTTAACTTACGTAGAGTAACATTATATTATGACGTCATTTTATCTCACAATGACGTCATGCAATGCATGCATAAGCCCAACTTACGAAGAAGCAAAACAACATACAGGCATGTATTCGACCCTATTACTATCTAAAGTATACGGCTCTCAGTGCAAATGTACCAAAATCTAATGCGCATTAGAATGTGTCGTGTGAACGCAATGCGAATCTAATTCGCATTAGAATAAAGCGCATCAAATCTAATGCGAATTAGATTTAATGCGCACTCGTGTGAACAGGGCATCAGACTTATTCCATACCGCGTGGACATCCAGACTTATTCTAGGCCGCGTGGACAACCAGACTTACTTTGGACTGGAGAAAGGATGGCCGCGCGGACAGATTTATTCTAGACTGGGGAAAACAAGGCCGCGTGGATAGACTTATTATAGGCCGCGTGGACAGTAAGGCTTATTCTAAACTGGAGAAAGCAGGGCCGCGTGAACAGACTTATTCTATGCTGCGTGGACAATCAAATTTATTCTTCACCTCGAGGACAGTCAGACTTATTTGAGGCCGCGTGGAAAGCTGGATAGGCAGGACAGACAGACTCATCTAGGCCGCGTAGAAAGTCTAATGTATTCCTCGCCGCATAAACATTCAGACAAGTTTTTACATTTAAGGCCGCGTGGACAGACAGATTTTATTCTAGGCCGTCCGACAATAAGACTCTATTCTCGGCCGCGTTTCAGTCTGTCTCTGTGAACAATTTACTAAAAGCTTTCAGATTGTAGACATATCAGAATTTACATACACACGAATGTTACAGAAAAGAAGTATAATTATGAATATAGTCTATGAGGGGTGTACAGGGGGAGAGGGAGGGAAGAAGGGGTAGGGAGGGAGGGGAGGGAGGGGGAGAGGAGGGAGAGAGGGGGGAGGGAGGAGGGAGGAGGGGCGGAAAGGGCAGGGAATGGAAGGGTGAAACGGAGGAGGAGGGGGTGGAAGGGGGGAGGTAAGGGAGTGGGAAGGGAGAGAGAGGTACCCCATTATCCATCCCCCGTCTATGGTAGATTTGTAGAAAACATTGGAGTTTTATAGGCATACGTGAAGTTGCCATGTCATAATAATATCCATAGGAAAACAAGGACAAAAACAAGGAAGATGTAAACATTGATCTACAACAGCACGGCGGGTCGAAGGTCTCCAGATAATAAAATCCTATTGATCATTGCGCTATCGATATTGTATATAAACAATGTTTATCATTATGATCTAACTTCAAGTTTGTAAACAAAACAAGCTGACTTTGTGGGTACAGACAAAGGATTCTAACGTTTGTAAACAAAACCACTGCAATCCCATTTTTGGTCAGAAATAAAATCTTGAAATAAATACTGGTGCTTGGTTGATCGATTTAGCATATACACAATAGTTTAAATTGCTTTAAATTGCATGCATGTCATCAACACCAATGCCCCCACCACCCTCCCTATCCTCACTCTGGCCACCTCCCTACTGGCCCTAAGTTACCCCCCCCCCCCCCCCCCCCCCAAATGGTTTTGGAATCGCAACTGAAGGATGATCTATTTTTTACGAAGGTAGATGGATGGTTTCCTATCCAGCCAAGTAAAGAGCGAAGAACCATTTTCTGATTTTCACCCCCCCCCCCCCCCCCCGGCACCACCACCAACATAATCTACGTGCTACGGAAAAAAATCTGCGGTGAACCTGTCTTCATTTTCTACTGATTTTACACTACCTGTACAAAGAATACACCAATGTCTAACCCTCTCTCATTGTACTCTCTCGAGATACTTTATGTAAATAAAAGCTGACACTTACATATTTTTTCCTTGTGGTTCCACTCCGTTTCACCACATTTCGTCCATATTAAGATATTACTATATTAATCTGTGTCGATTTCTCCTTTAATCTACTGTGCGGGAAAGCTATCACACAATATCCATATGTTACAAATAACACAACCCAATCACCTCTATCGATCTTCACGTACTAACACTTTCACTTTTCTTTGTTGTAGCTAGGACCCCGAGCCACCAAAACATGACCTAGTTCTCGATGTAAACAAACCGCAACAGCTGATTTCGTTTGTAATGAGATGTAAGTAGGTCGGTGTTTCTACGCAGATTTTTCCGCGGATATGGAGCTAAATTTAGAGTCAAATCTGGTTTACGTCATCTTTTTCTTTTCTTCTTTATTTTTGTTTACAATCAAAATACCGAGAAAAATGCTATCCCTTCCTCAAGCGCGGATCTTGAGGAGATGGGGGTTTCAGGAATTTGTCAAAAATTATTGAATTAAAAGTTTTTAAGTTTTTACATTTATCATAGGTGTGGGGGGCGGACAGGGGGGGGGGGTACCTCTCTCCCCCCTCCCACCCCCTTATCTCCTTCCTCCCGCTCTCTACTCCCTTCCCCTACTTTTCACCCTTCCCTTACCTCCCCCCTCCCGCCCCTCTTCCTCTCTCCCCTTCTCCCCTTCTCTCCCTCCTCCCGCCCCCCTTTCTCCCCCTCCCTCCCTTTTTGGCCCTTCCCTCCCCCCTCCCTCCCTCCTTCCGCCCCCTTTACTACCGCCTCCCTTTCACCCTGTCCACCCCTCATAGGTTGTACAAACCCCCCCCCCCCCCGATAGGCTAGAACCCCCCCCCCCCCCATGAAATAAAAAAAATCTAGATCCACCGATGCCTTTCCAGTATGTATAAAGAAGTTTTTATGAGGTGAGTTAAATAAGGGAATAATTTTGCAATAAGGTGAGATAGGTATTTCATTGGTTAGAATGAGAGATTGAGAATCATCGAATCAATTATACTTTACACTGACGCATGCACTATCAGTACCTTAAGTTAATAGACTTTTTTTCATTTCAGACTTCCTTGTTGATTTAACGGGTAGCACATGTACACGTACCACGAGAGCGAAATAATCCAGGCTTAGAGGATTCGTTTTCAAACACCAACCTGTCCCATTATCCACCAAACACCACCCTGTCCCATTATCCACCAAACACCACCCTGTCCCATTATCCACCAAACACCAACCTGTCCCATTATCCACCAAACACCACCCTGTCCCATTATCCACCAAACACCACCCTGTCCCATTATCCACCAAACACCACCCTGTCCCACTATCCACCAAACACCACCCTGTCCCATTATCCACCAAACACCAACCTGTCCCATTATCCACCAAACACCAACCTGTCCCATTATCCACCAAACACCACCCTGTCCCATTATCCACCAAACACCAACCTGTCCCATTATCCACCAAACACCACCCTGTCCCATTATCCACCAAACACCACCCTGTCCCACTATCCACCAAACACCACCCTGTCCCATTATCCACCAAACACCAACCTGTCCAATTATCCACCAAACACCAACCTGTCCCATTATCCACCAAACACCACCCTGTCCCATTATCCACCAAACACCACCCTGTCCCATTATCCACCAAACACCACCCTGTCCCACTATCCACCAAACACCACCCTGTCCCATTATCCACCAAACACCAACCTGTCCCATTATCCACCAAACACCAACCTGTCCCATTATCCACCAAACACCAACCTGTCCCATTATCCACCACTTACCTAGAGAAAGTAGTATATCAAATCGTGGAAGTTTTAGTGAGAATTTCGATCAAGGACGGGCAGGATCGTAACCCCCCCCCCCTCCCCTTTCCTTTTTTGGCTGATAGAATGACACGTCACATGAATGCTATCCTTCCCTGCGATGAATTAATTTTTTTCAGTATAGACTATGTCTATTGTTCAATACTTTTCTGTTTTTTGTCAAAAAATTGCCTGTAACCCTTTCGACCCCCTCCCTCCTTGAAAAAATAAGAAAAGGTTCCAGTTCAACTGTTAAGAAGTTGTTTATCACCCCCCCCCCCCCCCCCTTATCATAATAGGGGATCTGCCGAACATCTTCCAGGGAATCAGCCGTCTGTCTATGTGTCTATTTTTATCTTTACTTAAGGCGATCTGTCAAATGTTATTGATCATTATACAACAATATGACCCAATATAATATCTATAAATAAGTGGCGGATCCAGGTGCTCACTGCTCCTGAAGTCAAACAAAACAATAAGGCTTTTAAGGCTTTAACGAATTCGTGGAGGGGGGGGGGGGCTACCGTATAGCTAGAGGAAATTAGGGAGGGTTATTTTGGGTTACGTACATCATAAATCTTTCTTGGAACATTCAACAGTTTCAATCACAAGAATCTTGGAAACCGAGGCTCAAGGGCGGATCTAATTGGATTTTAGTTGGAGGGAATAGTATTTGATTTAGCTTACAAAAAAAGGGGGAAGGGTCCGGTAAAATGCACCTATATGGTTCTTGCCTTTAAAAATAAAATAAGTTGAATTATAGAGGGGGGGGGGGATTAAACAAGTGATCGCGGACTCATAAATTCTTAAATAATCCGACATTGACAAACAGGAAAGTTTATTGTATAAATACTTCAGAAATAGTTCAGTCACCAGGAAGCATACAATTTCCTTTTTCCGTGTAACAAAATTTTGACTTTCGTGACATTTGAACAGCATACCTTCCTTACTCTATCATGTCTATAGTTTACATAAGTTTTCTAAAGTAAAAAAACATTTTTTTTTTGACAAACATCGTTTCTAGTTCGTTCAGGAAGATTAAATCAAGATTATTATACAGACGCAGATCCAGCTTTTTTTTTTGGTCTGGAGCGGAAAGGGGGAAGGATGGGGGAGGAGAGGGGTGTTGTACAAACGCTCTCGATCAACACCATGGTCGGCATATGCATCCTCAGGGTGTTAAAGGAGGGGACGGACAGGGTGGAAGGGAGGTGTAGAAAGAGGGCGGGAGGGGAGGCAAGGGGGAGGGAGGGGGAGGAGGGAGGGGGAGGAGGGAGGGAGAGATAGAGGAAGCTACTCCTGTTCTCCCCCTTTAAGGGTTGAAGCTAAAATCTATATCGATGAAAATAAAAAGACGAAAAAAGTATTCTGAATCGGCCTAAGGGGTCAGGGGTGGGGTACACGTTTCCTCCCATTACAGCGAATCTTGAACAGTCTGGATATGTGTATTACTTTATTTGGCATATTTTCAGACAGACAATTCTGTACAGTTTTATGTACAATGTATACTTGAAAAATTCAATTATAAGGGATACATGCCAAATTCAGCTTTTATGTCTGACTATTTTATGGTTTTGTTTTCTTATTTTCTCTTAATCTCAATTTCTTGTAAACAGCTGTCCAAGGACAGACTTGTATATATTTGTGATGGATCTAGATGGATTTAGATGATATCAAGATGTCATAGTATGTTGATATAACGTGGTTAAATATGGTTAAATTTTGAAACCAGATACTAGTAAACCTATTAAGGGACTGAACAGGAAACAAGATAGTAAACAGTAGCACTGATGCTCTAAATCAAGAAGCCTTTTAAAGAGAAGAGAGGTGCAATCGAACTAAAAATGAGGTTGACCTACCGACAGACAGCCTATCGAAGGTGCCATCAAAACGACTCATCTTTCGATAGACCGACGGATATAAACGTCCCCCAAAACAATCGCATTTTAGACAGACAGACAGACATGAAATCGAAACCCAACGATCGAGCTACAGACAAACGAACAGATATAGAATTCTTCAGTGTCATCGAAATGTCGACAGACCAACAGACACCGACGTCATACAAAAGATCGACCTGTTGACAGACCAACCGACACAAGTTTCACAAATACGATCCGCTTGTCGACAAACCGACAAGTAGAGGTATCATCAAAGTGACCGACCTTATAAACAGACAGTAGACGTCATTCAAACGACCGTACCTGTCGACAAACAGACCGACAGAGACGTCATCCAAGTGAACGACCAATGACGTCACCAAAACGACCGACCTGCCGACAGACCAACCGACAGACAGGCGTCAACGAAGTGACTGAATTATCGACAGATAGTAATCAAACCGACCGTCCTGTCGAGAACCGACAAACAGAATCGTCACCAAAACGACCGACCTGTCGACAAACCGACCGACATAGACGTCACCTCACTCTACTTTATTATCACCTCATTGATAGGAACGTGCCATCGATGTTCACTTGGGTTTTACACGGTGGTAGCTATTAGCATGGTTAGGATGGTTAACAGTAAATCGTTCAATGACAATAGCAGCTCGTGTAAGGAGCCTGCTGACATTCAGTTAAAGGTAAAGCCCTAAACAAATCAATGACTCCCAAACTAGATTTGCCAGGAAAAAACCTCCACACAATCACACTTCTAGGTTAACCAATTTCTATTTATCGCAGAGCGAACTACGGAATGGAAAAAAATAAATCATGCGCAGAGCTAGAGAGGGTCAATCAAAAGGATCTGGAAACTAACCCCACACTATCCCCATACCTAGGAATTCAGAAGAAATGGACGATTCGGAAGTTTATTCTCACGATTTATTTCTGTATTCATTAACGGCTCTGACCTCTCTTAACCCCCCCCCCCCCCCGTTTCTTTCTGTCTTTACCATGTCTATTCCTATACATTCATTCATGGTATTCGCTCTCGACGTGTATGATAAGAACCCCTAAAACAATCTGAGGGAAATGGATATCAAAAGCACTATGGGTATGCGTCAAACAGCCCGTCCTCTGCTAGCTGGAACGAGATAAAAGTCTTCTCAACCAAGGGAACAGACAAACCCCCAGAAAGGACAGGCATTCGTATATATAAGCGTTTCGGGTGTATCGACGTTAGCGCGGAGAATGAGAAATCAGGCCATCTAAATACCTCAGATTTTGTATTGAAAATATTATGTGAATCGGGGGGGGGGGGGGGGTTGTTCAAACATTCCCTTCAGAAATCTGAAAATAAATCCGCCGTCAAGTTACATTTATGATTTTACTTTACACTACCAATCCACTGACTCTTTCCTTGAAAATACATATATTCACGAATCTTCAACTGTAAAACTCGAGATGGCTTTAGAGTGAAGCTTCAATTCAATTTCATCTTGGCAAAGTTTGACTTCGGGCGTTTAAAACAATGTAAAACATCAATTTTAGTTGCACAAAGTGTTTTCCCTAACAGCTGATAACGCTTCTATTATATACATTTCCCAACCCGACAAAACTTTGAAATCTTGCAATTTATATTCATTTCTATTTCTTCTTTTTTTTCAATACAAATGACTTCATCTATGCATGGGGCGCGAATCTTGATTTTTTTTTTAATTTCCGGGGGAGTCGGTGTTCCAGTCCGTCCATGGGGGAGGGGGTGAGTGTTAAAGCTAATGATTTTGAAAAAAAGGTACATGTATGTTAAATAGGTGGACATACGGGGGGTTTATTTTTTTTTGGAAGGGGGCATATTTCAAGAAGGTCCAAACCCTAATCCCCCCCCCTCTATATCCGCCTTTGCCAAAATGATCAACTTGAACACCCCTTCCCCTCCCCTATTTTTCCACATCCTTGGTCACAATGAAGTTAAATGTATATCATATCACATTAAGACCACAGAAATTAACACTCTTTCCGCCAAAAGCCCATAAACCCTGTCCCGGCTTGTTATTTACATGTTCATTCCACTTCCCGTTAATAATAAATGTAAAATGCTTACAAATTAAATTCTTTGACATGCATCCTGTATTATACGGCGCGGATTAATGAAGAGGTCAAAAGGTTAAAGAACAAGTCCTGACAATGTAACTTATCAATGGATTTGAACTATTTAATTGTTCGTGTATTGATTTCCGATACATGCAAATGTACAAATTCAAATCCAAATGCTAAGTAAAAAGAATCTCTCTCTCTCTTCAATAATAGTCTCATTGTTCCTTTGTTTATAAACAGTGAGGCATTGTGCAGTGAAATTAAAGTCAGTACACATAGAAAATGCTACAAAATGTGAATCATCAACTCCTTTAAAATTCTTTCAAAAGTCCAATGCTTGTACATGTAAACACCAGCCCCCCCCCCCCCCCCCCCCCCCCCCTTAAACAGCTCTCTCCTTTACAGAGTTATCCCCCCTTTTTTGTTTCTTTTAATAAAATCGTCCTCAGAGTCTGTTGACTAAATTCAGTAAAATGACTCACTCTCTAAATTCCTGCCACTTCTTTGCCGACTTTTTCTACACTAATCACGTCTACATTTTATTGCACCCCCTAACCCCTCTTCCTCCAATCTATGCTTCGGGCAGTCCCGCCTTTATTTTATTTTGCTGAAGCAGAACTACCCAATAAATGATGTACGTCGTTGGTACTATATTTCTTTCATTAATTCTATCTTGAAACCCTCTTGCACCGTAGACCCCCCTTCCTTTTTTCCTCCATTCCCAACTTCGGGTAGTAAGTTCCATCTTACCACCTTTCTTTTAACCTGCTGAAGCAGAACAGATGTACATCATTGGTACCATAGTTTATTTTATTTTTATAGTTTATTTTTCATTTACTTTATCTGAACCCCTCTTGCATCCCACACACCCCTTTCCCTCCATTTTTTCCTCCATTCCCAGCTTCGGGTATTAAGTTCGAAATTCCATCTTTTTACCTGCTGAAGCAGAACCACCCAATAAATGATGAAAGACGGCAGTGACGTCGTTTTTCATGAATTCTGTCTAAACCTCTATTGCACCCCACACCCCCCTTTCAACTACTCTCAGTATCAGGTAGTTCCACCTTAATTTCTTTTTACCCGCTGAAGCACAACTACCCAATAAATGATGTACGACGTCGGTTCGTGCCATATCAGATCTCCTAACCATTTACTCTCCTTCATAGAGTTCTATACACGAACGTATTGATTTCTAAGAGAAGCCTTGTGACATCATACAGGCCTTTCTTGGCAGTATATTGTGCTATGTGTGAAACAAATGTCAATAATGGATAAGAGTTCTTTGTAAATTATGTGATGGGTTTTTTTTCTATGCAATGGTCATGCATGGTTTTTAGACTCAATAGATCGCAACCTGGCCTAGAGAAAAAAAAGGGGGGGGGGGGTTGAAAAATATATATCTGAAATAGTCAGGGTATTTAAGGGGGGGGGGGGGGTAAAAAGGTATACATAAAGACACACTGCTGTATATATAACAAGAAGCTGAGGAATTGATAAAGGAATCTAAACATGCTAAAGGACAATTTCAAGTTAAAAACAGAAAAAAGTTATAACTGAACTCATGTAAGAAGAAAGGACAAGTAAACAAAGAAAATAGCCCACATATTGCACATCATCTATAGAATCTTTTAAAATTAGCACCTTTTCCCCTCTACCCTCACCCCCCCCCCCCCTCCCCTCCTCCCACACACACAAGACTTCACATCATTAATCATGTGTAATATTGAAATTGTACTAAAATACCACATATCTTCCTATGTAATTTCCAACAGTTACATTTCTTTATTTCTTCCTTTTCTTTTTTATTTACTTTACCTTTCTTTGATTTATTCCGCTTCCCCTTTATTTTCTCCCACTATGACCTTTTATGAGGGGGTGGACAGGGTGAAAGGGAGGGGGTAAGGGGGTGAGAGGTGGGAAGGGGGAGAAGGGGCAGGAGGAGGGAGGAAAGGGGACAAGAGGTTGGAGGGGGAGGTAAGGGAAAGGTGAAAAGGAGGGGAGGGAGGAGGGACAGGGTGGGGAAGCAAGGGGTGGGAGGGGAGAGAGGTACCCCTGTCCACCCCTATTCCCTTCTCCACCCTCCTTTCACAGCTTCAATATTGAATATGCAATGCAATGTACATAGCTGCACCACTCGTTTCTTGTAAATCACCTTGCAGGTGTTTACTCCAATTAATACACACTAAGCGACATGTATGTACTCAATATGTTAATTACTAAAATTAATCAACGGTGTAAACATCATTAAACACATTTATCACGAAGTGCTCTCACTCACCTTACATCACTCGTGGCCATCATAAACAAAGAAACAAAAGAAAAACGTCATGCTCTTTGTTCAGATCATGTGCACGAAAGAACAAAGCAACAAAGAAGTAGATATTTTTTCCCTTGCTAGATTTCGTGTGTAAATGATATGATATTACAAAATCGAAAGAAAATGTGTGAAATAAAAGTACATTTTAGCGCCATTTCTATCGAATACACAAAAATGTCTGCATGGTGCCGAGGCAAGAAAATGAAAACAAAACAAAGAAAAAGCTGCTTTCTTACAAAATCAGGAGAAAATGATGTAAAAACTTACCTTGCTAGATTATTGAAGCCTTCGTCTTTGATATATCAGCGACAAATGGTCGAATCAAAGCCACAGCTCGCTGAAATCTGTCTTTGAAAACTCGGTGTGCTCACCCCAATACACAGTTCTATGGTTTCCTATGTTTACTTTCTGGCCTTACGGGGAAATAGATGACGTAAAGTCACGTGACCTAGCATGCATATTGTAAATAAAGGAAATGTACCAATATGATAGCTAGAGTTATCTCTCCCTTCCGAATTTTTACCAAGTATGTAATAAAAAAAAATCGTCATCTTCATAGGCAGATCTAGCCAGTGGCGGATTTAGAGGGGGGGGGGGGGGGGGGGGGGGGCAGGGGGCCCGGGCCCCCCCTTTTTCACCCAAAGTTATTGATTCAGAATACTCTTTTTATGCTTAATCTCTTTACTTTTGGGGAAATTTTCGGTTCGCTTCGATCGCCACACTTAATTTTTCATTAGCTGTCTATTTTTTCGTCTTCACTTTGTCTTGAACTTTCTTTGTCATCGTGTTTGAACGGATTCATATGTCATAAACATATACAAAATTCAAAATTAAATTAACACTTGAATAATTACCAGTTTAGACAGGTGGATAGTGGGGTTGCAATGCCTTAATCTTTCCAACCTTCCCCAATTGGTCAAACAAAAATTGAGGATGGAAAATGAGAGAGATATTGTAATCTTATGACAAAATGTAACCATCTATTCCAAATTTTTCCCGACTCGCTCCGCTCGCCAATTTAGAATAATATATATACATGTATGTATATATACATGTATGGATGACTGACCCCCCCCCCCCAAAAAAAAAAAAACAACTTCAAATCTTAAAATTTTCCGGTTCGCTACGCTTCGAGCTGAAACTTTGGGCCCCCCGTTTTCTGAAATCCTAGATCCGCCACTGCTAGCAAATATTCTCATGGCCATGACATGGGAGGGGGGGAAGGGGGGAGTGTACAAGTCCGTCAGGTGGGTCCAGCCTATGATTTTGAAAAAAAAAACGTTTACAAGAGCAAGATTATCCGCAAGTTCCTATGAGGATCCTGACTCCCTAATAATCCTCCTCTCGTCCCGTTCTTGATGTAAAAAAAAAAACAAAACAAAACAAAACAAAAACACACACACACTCCCTCGCACTAAAAATACATACTAGTAGATAGAAAAAGGAATGAAAGGAAATCGAAAAAAAAAAAAAACAACAACAAACAAACAAACGAAAAAGAAAAAAAAAAAACAAAAAACAAAAAACAACCCCCCCCCCCCCCCAACGACGACAACAAAAAACCCAAGATGATCGCGGATCCTTTGTCGGTTCCTGAGGTATGTTATACGATTTTCGGTTTGGACATATTTTTCGGAGACAATAAGTGCTTTACATGAAGAAATAATGGCTATTTCCATGAGAAAGCACATTTTAGTGGCACAATTGACTCTATTCATGGCTTTCTGTTGATAGGTAGACAAGTAAATCCACTACCTGACCTGATGCCGAACAAAGAAAACAAGAGGCCCAAGGGGGCAAATCGCTCATCTGAGTTGCAAACAAAAGAATGGTAATGGACAATTTGGTGGAGGCCCTTGAGTACTTGCTAGAGTTGTATAATCGGAAAAATTTTATAATCGATCATCGGTTTATAATCGGAGAGGATTTTAATCGATTATTTCGATTTAATCGGAAAACGCTAAATTTATATGCATTAAGAAACTAATAAATGCCTTTATTTTGTCTCATGTTGTAAATAAACTTACAAAAATGTTCCAAAATTGCAGTAATTCTAACTAATTGTTTATGCATTAGCAAATGCGGAAGTCGTGTGACCTGATTGTGTGGAGCTGAATATAATGCTTCTGCACATGGTCATCAGAAAGGTCAAAATATAGATAAAACATGCCTGAAAAAATATGACCAATGTTGACCATCAGTCATTGAACTTTTGTAACTTACAGGAAGTTAATCAATTTATTTGTAATCTGGCGCTTGAACTAGACAGGGCCAGAGAGATGTCTCTTAGGCTCATTCAGTAGAGTGTTAACCTTAAAATAGCAAGTTCGAGCCCAGGTGGGGGCAGTCTCGTATAGACTACATTTTGTAACCCATTATTAATAGCAGATTACAGGTACTACAACTTGAAAGTTAATTGATGGTCATTTGTTCTTTTTAGCTTTGTCTACCTCTGTTTTATTTTCTCCGATTATAATCAATTTTCAGAAAAATCATCGATTAATCAAATTCGGACAACCCAATGAAAGATTAATCGATTTAATCGATTAATCGTTACAACACTAGTACTTGCTACCTTGAAGGTTTAGCGAAATCATTATGCGCATCAGTTTTAGAAATGTCGAAAATGCATATTTCACAAACTTTGTTGAGGATCATGAGTACTTGGTTCCTCTGAGGTTTCGTGAAATGTGCAGCGGTTTCAGAGGAGAAGTCGAAAATGTGTCAGTCAATCAGAGCCCTCGGAGGCCATATTTGTTGACCGATAGGCGGGAAAATACAAAATTGGAAGAGGACATTGAGTACTTGCTTCCTGTAAGGTTTAATGAAGTTCTGTGCTGCGGTTGGAGAGAAGTCGAAAATACGTCAGCTAATAAAACCCTCGGCTGCCATGTTTGTAAACCGATCGGTACGAAAAACACAAACTTGGTAGGGACCTTGAGTACTTGCTTCCTGTAAGGTTTCGTGAAAATTTGTGCAGCGGTTGGAGAAGAGAAGTCGAAAATGTGATAGCCAATCAGAACCCTCGGCGGCCATATTTGTTGACCGACTTCCTGTAAGATTTCATGAAATTCTGTGCAGCGGTTGGAGAGGAGAAGTCGAAAATGCATCAGCAAATCAGAGTCCTCAGCGACCACATTTGTTGACCGATCGGCATGAAAAACACAAACTTGGTGAGGGCTTCGTAAAATTCTGTGCAGCGGTTGCAAGGGAGAAGTCGAAAATGCGTCAGCCAATCAGAGCCTTCGGTTGCCATATCTGTTGGTAGCTAAAAAAAAAGTATGGACTTAAGCTTACTACAGAGGGATGTATTTGTGAAACAGAGTATCAAAGTATTTGTGTTTTCGCCTGATAGTGAAGAGATTTTTTCTTTATACAATAGTTGTGCGTCTGGGTAGACCTCTGTACAGTATATAGATCGCCAGGAGGGTTGTATACTTGTAAGATCCGGACAACTACACCGTACGTTATGTATATAGTAAATGACCGTTGTACGATAGGATGGTGTTTTTCATGCCTGTTAAGGTACTGTAAACTATATATTTTCTGAAATGAGGAATGTTTACAAAACGAATTTAAGAATTCCTGGGATTGTTAATATATTTAAATGGAGCTCCCTTCTTAAAGGAGACCGGAATTATGGCCTTTTTTCGGATTTTTCCAAAGAAAATGAAAATTAACAAATAACAGTATGATTAAGCGGCTTTTTTCCATAATTTTCGAAAAAATTGTAATGTGTGCGAGTGATATGCCCCTAGTGAAATCAAAGCGAAGTGCGTAGAATACAATTATTCATGCATTCAACTGTCATGATTAGGCCATTCCAAGTTTTTTTTTCTGTTTAGCGTCCACCCGGATGACCAAAACCTACCTACCTATTCAATTAAAAAACAAAAGGACGTAAGAAAAAACGAAGCAATTTTCAACAAATTTATTGCATTTTTAATCATTTGAGTATCTCTCAGTGTAAAAAAAAATGACGTTCAATAAGCTGACTAAACACATTTACATGTACATTGGTCCTGACCTTCTCTAGAGTGTTCTTGACCTTAAAGGAAATCCTGATCATGTTGACTTCTGCATGCCGTGCAAAAACAGTACAGCATCAGAAATTTTCGAAAATTCTCAAAAATACACTATAGAAATAATTATTGTTACTGACACTGACTGAATCATGCGCGCCAAATCCCTTCTAAATTCAGTTCAAATACGCTTCAAATGCCACCAAATTGCTTCATTTTTTCAACATTTTCTCGGGGGAGACCCCCAAACCCCCACCGATGGGAGGGGGAAACCCCCTCCCATACCATCCCCCACTCGGCCTTTTGGGCCTCGCAAGTGATTCCCATAAAAATTGTATGTGCCCCCCAGCAATTGGGGTTCTGGATCCGCCCCTGCTTTTGCTTCACATATGCATTCGAACAGGGAGGATAATGTTTACACATCATTTACCTTCAACAAACGCAAACTAGTCTAGGACATAATCCTTATCTATATCCACTTTAAAAGTACAGACAGTACCCACAGAACTACCCTGACAACTGATTTAGGTACTGCCCCTCACCAAACATCGACGAAAACGGATAAAAATGTAGTAAAAAGATGTCACTTGAGATCTTTTTTGTTGCTTAGAAAATGAAAAAATTAAGAAAATCCGTAATGTACAAATTCGAAGTCCAGGAAATTGACCTTTTATGTTTTTTTTTTCATGTCACATGCTGAAAACTATACGCGCACGCGGACGCTAAACAGAAATAAAACTTGGAATGGCCTTATGTATACGAACAGTCAATCGGACATTTTTAGAAAATAACACGCTTTAACTTCATATTTAGATAATTCTTATATTGCAAACGCAAATTCCTGCTTCATATGTATCGACTTATTTTTTGACTAACAAAAAAGTCTATAAGTAATCTATAAGGAGTAATTAATCAACTACATGCTTGTTTGTTTACATTTTTGCCTTCGGTTAATATGACGTCGATCACGGATAGTTGCGAAGATCACCGAGGTCGATGTGAAATATCTGAGCCCTTTCCCATTTTTTTTATGCTGAATCTGATCGATTTCTTTAAAGAGAAAAATAGTTTTTGATTCAAAATATTGAATGTGTTTGAAAAAATGAAAAATCATTTTCCCCTTCCACTTTAAAGGTCAGTGGCGTAGCTTTACCCCCCCCCCCCCCAAATGATTTAGCATACCGGCATAATATGGTAGCTACGCCACTGCAGGTCTAATGTCTAATGGTTTATTTGCCTTGAGTCTTTAGACTCATAAGCCTAAACATACATTTACTAAGTATAAATAGAATAATACAATATAATTTCTTAAATACAGAGTTACATTATTCAAACAAGTCGTTCATGAAAGTGAGCAGTGGAGGAAGGAGAGAGAGAGAGAGAGAGAGAGAGAGAGAGAGAGAGAGAGAGAGAGAGAGAGAGAGAGAGAGAGAGAGAGAGAGAGAGAGAGAGAGAGAGAGAGAGAGAGAGAGAGAGAGAGAGAGAGAGAGAATTTCTAAAAATTTACAAAGATTTTCTTCTACTAACCAAGTTTGATAGTTGGACCTCATTGTATCGCGTGTTGTCTCTTATCTCGTTGCCGTTAGATGTTTGTCGGTGTGGTTTTATTGCATGCTGACCGTTATTTGTAGCAATCTTATGAGAGTTTGTTCCGCTGTTTTCACCACAGAGTTGTCTTGTTGGAGAATTTTTCCATCTTTTCTTGTTTGAGAAATTATTTTGTAATGATATTAGTTGCACTTTCTCAGTTTATGACAGATTTCCTAAATACGTCTTAAATTTCCTCAGAGAACCTTGTACCATTATGGATGTCGGTTGAAGCAGTCCCATCCACAATATTGGTTCCAATAAAAATTATAGATGTAAATTTTGTCTCTTTATGCTGTTATGTGTAAATTATTTTTCAATGCACTAAGATAAAATTGATCTGCCTAAGTTATCTCTCTTTTGCTTCGATTATTAAATTATCATTCTAGTCGTTGAGAGTTATCCTTCTTTACAAGCCTAAAGTGCAGCCTAAAGTGCAAAAAAATAAATAAATAAATAAATAAATGAAAAAAAAAAAATCAGATTACATCTAATGCCTATGTATAATTATAGTATAATCAATATCACTGAGGAGATATGGTGAGTGTGTTCCAATTTAGACGCAAGACTGTGTCGATACCTTTCAGGACGTGAGAGAAAATATTTTAAAAGTTCCTATGGTCTTACATCAAAATTTATTTTTTCTTAATTGATCGCTATCAGGCGTAGAAGATAAATCAGCAACATACATATACAGTTTCATCCACTTCTCTCTATCCCGTTCTTGTTGCCCTCTCAAAAATTCACACAAAAATAAAACAGAGTTGTTTTACACGAAAAATGATGTTTTCGTGAATCCCAAAGGACTTCGGCGGAACAGCAACAATAGGTTAACAAGCATGACATTCTCTTTGCATTGTGATGACACAATCCTACAACACATCTATATTATTTTAGACTCTCCAGAGCTGTGGTGCTGTTCAAATCTATTGAAATGACAAATATGGATAATGACCACAGGGGTGAGGTATCATCGCTTGGTCACAAACCAACCCTTTCTTCTATATGTCTATATTAACCCCCCTCCCCCTTGGGGTTTTATATATAGACATATAGAAGAAAGGGTTTGTTAACAAGCGATGAAACCTCACCCCTGTGGTCATTATCCATATCTCCATACACAGGTACCAAATCGATAATTCAGAAAATCATAAACCGAAGGCATACAAAATCTGGATAAAACAGGAACCAAAGCTAACAAACAAAAACCTCCACCACATGAAAAGAAGCGAACTCCCGATATGGGAGTGACACCAGGAAGAGTAAGAATCCCCTGTTTGCATGCAACACCCTCCGCCTAATTCGGTAGAATTGTCACATCCGGTTACTTCCATTTTGGAAATATTATCATATTCTGTGGTTGGTCATATTTCTTTGCCATCGTCATTCATAAACGCCACAATCGTCGTCATCAATCATCATCATGGGATAGAACATGAGATCGCTTCAGCCAGCAAAGCACGGACTGTTTTTCTGTATGGTCATTCATATATAATATTCGTTTACTGATTTTTGTGTATTGGAGTGTCCCTGTGTGTTTGTCATCATCATCATCATCATCATCATCATCATCATCATCATCATCATCATCATCATCGCCAACATCAACATCATCATCATCACCAACAACATCATCATCATCATCATCATCATCACATCTCAACATTTCACTGGATCAGCTCATTGTATTTCAAATATAGGAATAAAAGAAACTGATTTCTCATCTATATTTTATTCATTTCGATAAATATAAACAACCTATAGTGTTTTTTTCTCAATAAATTAATATATCGACAATACGTGTATTATGAAGCGTTACACTTTTCCTCTCTCAAATAGCATTCCGTTCAATATGCCTCCGTAACCAAATTTAGCTACGGAAATGAACGAAAAGCACCGAAATGCACATCTAGGTGAATCGTGAAATTTCGGGACTAGAAGCCGGGGATTTCCGAAGTTCGAGTCCGTATGAAGGACCTGGTTTGCATGAAATTAAAAATACAAAATAAATTGCTTAAAGCAATAAAGTAAATTCAAATATTGAATGGAATGCATGAAATTTGTTTCAAGGTACATATTAAGAACATTTTCAAGGTGAATACATTTTGTTTGTTGTAAACTGAATTAAATGATTTCTAAAAATCGCTACCTTTTACTAAATACAATGTATGTGTGAAATGATTCAATTTGTGAATAGTGGTAGAAGAATGGCAGAAAGAGGGTGTATGGTATTAATAATCAAAAATCAGCATTATACCAAAAAAAAAAAAACCATACTGAATCTAAACATGAACATGATTTGGTCTTAGTATATTGTATTTTTCTTTGACAACATATTTTTCATTTTCCCTACCCCCTCTATTAAAAGTGTACGAAGTCATCTAACACATGTGCACCAAAGAACAATATTGTCTAATGCAAGTATATCGACCTCTATCTGTACGTCATCTTCTCGAGACAGTTTACGTAGCAAGATATTACGTACAATTGCCTCGAGATGTCTGTCTGTACGTATTGATTTTCAGATCCTAAATTGGAGTATCATTGGACCCAGATCTGTATTTTCGTACAATAACATGTATTGTATTATATTGTGTTGTATTGTAATATATTGTATTGTTTGGTATTGTATTGTATTATGTTGTATTGTATTGTATTATATTGTGTTGTATTGATTTGTGTTGTGTTATATTGTGTTGTATTGCATTGTATTGTATTATGTTGTATTGTATTATGTTGTATTGTTTTGTGTTGTATTATATTGTGTTGTATTATATTATATTGTGTTGTATTGCATTGTTTTGTATTGTATTGTATTATGTTGTATTGTATTGTATTATATTGTGTTGTATTGCATTGTGTTGTACTGTATTATATTGTGTTGTATTGTATTATATTGTGTTGTATTGTATTATATTATATTGTATTATATTGTGTGGTATTATATGGTGTTGTATTGTATTGTAATACGCAAGATCGCAAATACAGCTTGTCCGTTCTGATTTGCATTTAGTCACAATCAAAAAGTGCACGAAAATTTACGATCTTCCGTATTCTATTGACAAGACCATTCCAAAGTTTTATTTCTATTGAGCGTCATCTCTTTTCTTGGACATCGATCCCCTCCAAACTGATAACAATACATATTCTATGGATATGGTAACTGTATTCAGCAAGTCAATCTGCAGGGAAGTCTTGTAATCACTTGCAATCAATGAAATAAATTCTTCAAATTGGACTTAAAAAAAACTTTTTCATTTAAATTGTCCAAAGCCTAAATGCATATGTACGCAAACACAAAAAATACAATTTAGAACGATATTTTAATGCCCAATAAGAAAAAATGCCGATAACTTCAATGAAGGAATGTGAAAAGAGCTATAGAATGTTGGTAAAATATATTTTCTGAAACATCAATGAAAGGGTATATGACCTTGACCTATGGGCTTTTGACCTTTGAACCTTTGAATAGATTACCCCCCCCCCCTCTCCCCGTGGAAAAAAATACAAGGTGGCGTTGGCGGCAGAGTGGTACATGTGTATACATTATGTATCTATTTTGGCTTTACTTCCTTTAAAAAGGATTTAAAATTGTATCAAATGAGGAAAAACATGTCTATCTAACATCTAAGTATCGTCTCACACACAATATATCATTATCATATCATTGTTTCCATATAGCAGTATCACAGATCGCATTATTAGCACATTATCATCTAAATAATACATATAATATTAACCACAGGAGCTTGACGTCAAAGACCACAATGATATCCGCTTCTTCTTTCCTTATACAAATGTACATAGAACTTTGACTTGAGAGAGATGGGAAGTTTAGTGTTGTTGGTGTCGAGCTCCTGTGATATTAGCAAATTCGTCAATGAAAAATCTTAATTAATGGCATATTAATTAATAATAATGGTCATGAAAAACCTTTAAAGCAAAGGATTTCATTTTGTTTAAAATCAGTTAAATAAATATAAAATTAGCTTAAATTAAACGGCAACTGAGTATTGACTTAAAATCAAACCATTATTCATCTACCCATTAAATATATTCTCTCTCAATTACAATAAATCTAAACGATTTATTCACAACTATAAAGTTTATCAATTGATTTTTTAAAATAAATGTTGGATAAAAAGATGGAATTTATGATATATCATTCACCCTTTTTTCATGGAATTATTCGAACGAAATATATTTCATACAAATTCCTCTTCGTCTTGTGTTGGGCATGACATTGTATTTGATGAACTGGAAAGACTTGAAATAGACACAGCACGAACTAACTTGGAAGATTTGTCGTTACAATCTCTGTTTAAAACAGCTTTTCTTCCAGTAGTAAGTGGAGTTGCTAACTTTGGAACCGGCGTTTTAGATCCGGACTGATTCCGGGAATTACCACTTGAATAAGAACTTCCGCCACGTGATGTTATACCGGATATTTCATCTCCTACGTCATAATCTTCACAATCGTCATCATACTGAGGACTTCCGTTCACGTGATTATGATCGACTGTCACGTGCCTTTTGATTGACCAATCATTGTTTGTATGCGCAGTGAGGTTGGAAAAAGATCTAGATTTTCCGGCAGCAGCTAGTGATTTCGGTGCAGGTATTCTGGATTTTGGACCAGTCTTTTCGTCTTTCCTGGGTTTTGGATTCAAAATTTCTTTGATTTTTGATACGAGAACGACAGCGTGATCAACACTGGAGGAACCCGGCGATTGCGGCGTTGCGGGTGTTTCGTTCAACTTTTGCGGCGCGGATGACGGCGACTGCGGAGGCACCGAATCGCCTCCCGACCTGACACTAGACCTTCTAGATGACGTCACAGAGGAGCGTGTAGGTGTACTTGGACGAGGGGGCGTGGACACGGGTCGGCTTAATGGCTGAGATGACGAACTTGACCGAGACATGGACGGAGTTTTGGACCTCGGCGGAGTGGACGGTACGGAAGATAACGAGGCCTTGGCGCTGGACGCCGGCGAAATGCCACGTGGTGCGGAATTTTTGCGTTTTATATTTTCGTTACTATCTAATGAGGATTCGTCCTCGTTCTCGATCCCTTCAACGTCCAAATCTAACATTAAGCCGTCACCGGGAGTCTCGTTCACTGAGGCTTTCAGTTCCCTCTCCCGCATTTTCTGGAATAATAGTTCCATTTTGGCATACATTTCGGGATCTTCCGGTGGCGCTTCCAAATCTTCCGTGTTCACTTCCTTAAGTCCGTTTATGGGAAGTGATAAAGCTTCTTTAATCTCGGATAGCGATCTAGATTGAAGCTCTTTTTCATATATATCGTTAGGATTCGGAGTTTTAGAGCGAATTAATTTTGGTGGAATTTTACGATTATTCGAAGAAGTCCTTGATGCCACCGTTTTGGCAGCCGATTCGACCCAAGCTTCTGTTCGATCCTGAACTTTGTGGCCGCCGCCATCAGTTCGTTTAACAACCAAGACGACACCTTCCTCTTTTCCTTTGTTCCAGTGCTCTGGGTCGACGCTACGGGGACGAGGTCGCGAACCCTGCGATTCGAAAGATATAGAGCGACCTCGGGTATTTTGCACCGTATGGTCGACCGATTTCCTCTGCGTCGGTGTTGGCGCACGGGCGATAACTCTAGCTGCTGGACGTTCTGATTTATATTTCGTATCCTCGCTATCTTTAACAGAAATGCTATGTTTTCCGCTCCCCCTATCGACCGTTACAGTTATATTTTCCTCAACGTTCTTTTGACGGGACAAAGTCCGAGAACTCTGTGCTGGTGGTTTTCTCTGGATCATTGGACTTGCGGATGCCGCCCTAGCCCGATTCCTCTCTATGAAGCTAGTATCCGACTCGGACACCAATTTATTTTTATCGATTCCATTGTTCAACGTATTACTCCTCTGATAAGTACCGGAAAGTTTTGAAGATGGAGTAAAAGTACTTGCACGTGTCTCGGGCCCGGGCGTTACAGACCGCCGAGGTACGGGATTTTCTCGCTCTTGTAACGACATCGACCTAAATTCGTTTGGCCCGGGTGTGGTTGATCTCCTATTTTGGTATATGCTTTTGTACGAGTTGTCCGTTGACTGGGCAGTATTTCTTGCGGATGGCGATTTCGCGAGGATGGTGGCCTTCTTGGGCGTCGGCGGCCTGCCAGCGCCCGACCGTGTGGGCTCAGTCTGACTCTGAACAGGTGGCTGAATACTGGTTGTGGTTTTAGAGACTGACCCGACGGGCGTCATCGGCCTTGGAATCAATGACGGCGTCGATGGACGCCCCGTGGGTGTCGCTGGACGCCCGACGGGAGTTGACGGGCGTCTTGTATTGCTACTCGTCGATCCGTCACTACCTTGTGACGGCCGTCTAACCGGAGTTGTGATTTCTGAGTCTGTTTTGAAGGAACATTCATCCACTGTCTGTGACCGTTTCAAAATACTTACAGGAGTACACTCTTTTTCCTTTGTTTGAACTAACGAAGTATTATTATTATTTAAACGATTCACACCTGCACTCACATCATTCGACGATGTCGAACGCGAACTTGCTTCACTTGAAATGTTTGAACTTTTCGCCGCGTTTGCTCGTTCTTTCACACTGTCACTTGCAATGCAAGCCTGTTGTGCCCTGTTGCGCAGTTCGGCAATAGATCTTTGTAATGCATTGAAACTTTGAATCAAAGAATCGCTACTTCCGCTAGGTTCCGATTTTTTCTCGTTTACATTGTCACCAAGTCCTGTACCCGGATCTGTATAACTTCTGTGCAGAGAATTTGTTGCTCTGTCGTCAGAATTTGAAAGACTAGAATTCGAAGTTTGTGATTGGTGGAATGTCGAGACACGTGACATTGGACTACTTTCAGATTCCTCCGCATTTATACACACATAGGCTACATTTGGTTTGTCGGAATCTTGTTTCTTATCACAGATGTTCACAGTTTGCTCCGGCTTAGAGTCCCTTACGTTCGAAACTGTCCTACTATAAGATAAACTGTTACTATACGTTTGTGAAGTATCAGAATTGCCTATAGGCCTTGATACGGGTTTAATATTCGAATTATTGCTCACTGAAAGTTTATGTTTTGAGGAATCAACAGGAGTGGTTGGCCTTGCTAGGCTAACGGGCGTTTTCGGCCGCGACACACTCACAGGCGTCTTCGGCCGATTTGTTTGTAAAGTACTTACTGGCGTTTTTGGTCGATTTGTTTGTAAAGTACTGACGGGAGTTTTCGGCCGTGAACTTACCGGCGTTTTCGGTCGTGACACAGTACTAACTGGTGTTTTAGGCCGCTGGCCCGCGTTCGATGCCAAAATTGTTCGTCTCACCTGTGGCTTTTCCATTTCGAAATATCCATTTGGTGCCGTGGACTTGGATTTGTCACTAGCCTTACTGTCAAGGCTTCTAGAAATGCCACTATTTATACCGTATTTTGAGGATTTCACTGGCTTTTTATTTCCCATTCTATTACTGACTGTAGAAGTCCTAAAACCATCAGAACTACCCTGTGATCGAGGCGATTCCTGACTTCCTTCTGACATGTTCCCGTTAGGTACGGACAACGCACTATTCAATAAGTTTTTGAATTCATCCAATGTCATGGTACTTATTTGGTTCATGTCAACGGGAGGTTGACCGGAACCGGAACCTGACGTCACATCCGTTCCCTCGCTATCGTTTCCGGAAGAATCCATGCTTGGACGTGTGGGAAGCTGGCGTCTTTCAATTTGAGGTGTTGTAGACTTGGATCTGTAAATAGAGACAGCGAATATTTTTATGTAATTCTGTAATTCATTTCAAGTGAAAAATTGCAAAGATTTTTCAGGAACCTAACCAAACTTTTAGTTTGGAAGGGGGGAAAGTATCTTGAAGTTTGTAATGTCGCTCGTGTGTCTGGGTTGAAATGGTCCTCCCACTCTCCCAAGACAAAAGAAAAAGGGGGAGGGGGTTCGAGTCGACATCCTTTTTTTAACATGTAAAATCTTGGACGACATATACATTTTAGTGTCCATAAATAATATAGATGTAAAAATGTAGACGGTAAAAATACATTATTTACATTATGTAGCCCATATATGATTTAGAGTCTCCTCTACCTTCAGCGCATAATATAGTCCGATACAGCTGTCCGACGTATCAAAGAGATACTTGATACGCGGCCCAGTGACATGATAAAGGCTTTACAGACATCTTATACGGGGATTAGAATACCTATAGTGTATTGATCTTGGCAAGAGTATAGGTACTTGATCAATACACTACGATATCAAAGTAACCCGATTTGAAATGCCCAGAGATCTTATATTTGTTCGATTCCATTAATCTATTTTGCATTCCGATTTTCTGACAGGTCAGTATACAGCGTGAGGGAAAATTAGCACTTCAATCGCCTGTCATATCTTACCTAGGCAGTGAAGTCCGAAGAAAAGGGCCGCGACAACGCAAAAATGATTGACCACTTATCATTTTTTTATCAAAAGATTTATGATTTTTTGTCAAGAATAAAAAAGGGGGATGTGAGGAAAAATTCAACTTGTGTCTGAAAAATTCTTTATTTCAAGGATAATAAAATAGAATGAGTCCGGTCGATAGGGGTCATGGAACGTTAAGTTACAGAGCAGACCGATATGACTGTGAAATGTAAATACCGTAGATGCACAGTAGATCAAGACTGAGCCTAGCCTTGACCGCTTCCGAATATGTGCATATACCTGGCTTAAAATAGTTGCTTCCGTCCGTTTTGTGACTCATGATCTCATCGACATCAATATCGACATCATAAAGGACTTCAAATTAAAAATAAAATTTAAGAGCAAAATCAATATCAGGGTTGCCCTCACTCTTGGTGAACAAAATTCCCTGACTTTTCCCTGACCAATTCATGTTTTTCACTGACCAAAACTGCCAAACATTTTAACGGCCTCCTGACCTCCCCATTAGCCATCCAGTCCACCATTTCTTTTTTTTTTTCTGATTGTTTTATGTTTATTTTTCGATATCTTAATGAATCAACATGAAAGTATTCTTATGAGACCTTTATCATTTAAAATTCATTTCTAATTACTTTAATTAAATACTTGAAGGCTGCCATAGACATAAAATTTAAATCTTTAAAATAACATTTTTTCTGCTCTGAAATAATTTTTCCCTGACTTCTACTGGATTTTCATTTTTCACGACCAAATTCTAAAATTCCCTGACCTTGAAAAAATGGTAAATTCCCTGACTTTTCAAGACTGCTGGCAACCCTGAATATGTAGACCTGAGTTTCTTCGATTACGAAAATATATAAAGATAGATCATTACTAGTAATACATGTATTACGATATAAAAATCGGAAAATTATTTCAAGTACGCATTGTGAAGGACAAAAGTGTGTCTAGCGTGTTAAACTTAAAGGAGGATTCAATAGGTCTGAAATTACGAAATCAGCAATTTGGACTTCTTTTCTAATCATTACAATTTTGTTTTAAATATAACCATTACAGAAAAAAATGAGAGTTATAAAGAAAGGAGTCAAACAGGATCCTTCGAGCGCGGATCTGAAAGACGGAGGGGGCAGAGAGGGGGTTCATGACATCCCCTGAAACTTGCCACAAGTGCTGTTTTTTTTTCAGTTTTTCGGTATAATACCCCCCCCCCCCCTTGACGGCTTGGACACATCCTCGGAAAAAAAACATTTCTAGATCCTCACATGACCTTAAAGCCCAAATTTAATGATAAAAAAGAATATAAATTCATTAATTTTGAAAGGGTAGATAGAATATAAATCGGATAAAAACCGTTGTATTAAAATTATGCATTATCAGGATTTACAAACTGTCAAACAGTGGCCCCATTCAAGTACGTTTAATCAATATAAACTATGTTCATTTTCCTTCATTTTAAGGTCTTTTCAAAAGGATTTAACGGTGCATAACATAATATTATTACATTGGAAGGGACGGAATAAGTCCGAACTTGTTCTGACACCGTACCTTTAATTTTCTCTCTTCCTTCGGTGATACTATTCAACCTTAATGGAATGCAAGCGACATAGCAATTTGAATGCTAGTTTAACTGAGAGGTGCAGGCAGGGTATTAAAGTGGGGGAAACGTCCAAAGAATGAATAAAATCCGATTTAATACGATTATTAAACGACGAGAAAGTCAGTTGTGGAATGGCATTGCGCGACATAATTTCTTTTGTTCTATTGTTGAAATTTTTAATTTTAAATCCATGACGAGTACGCAAAAAATGACGACAAATTATTGAGTAACAAGTCATTCAAAGAGCAGTAGCATGCCAATTTTGGGGTATCAGTCAGCGTAAAACAATGTCCTTATTATTCCAAGACTTCGTGTGCTTTTTTCAGCACGCTAATAGTTTTTACTGTACCTGTTTTAAAAGTAAATTCTACATGGTAATTTGAGAAGAATAAAAACTGACGTTTTTCCAATAGAACAGAACAACTGAAAGAATATCGATTTCATTGAAGATAAAATACCCTACAGCGGTGCAGGTATCCAAAATACCAGGTTTAATAGACAGCCACTTATAAACACAATCCACGGAATCAATTCTTCTACCAGGCAATTATTTATTACCACGTAATGTACATTACATATGTCATTTATTATAAATCAATAACTTACCTGGGGGTAGAAAGTATCTTTGTCCTTCTACTTGGTCCCGGTGAGGCACATGATGAGTAAGGGGACGGGGAGACACAACCCCGGGCGGGGGAGGGGGAGAAACATCGTCCTTGAGTCGGCGAAGATGCTCGTTTCGCTGGGGATTCAGGTCGAGACAACCTCGCTTGTAAACTTTCCTTCTGTTGCGATACGAAGCTCCGACTAGTAGCCGAAACCGGTGACGGTGAACGTAGACGATTTGCCGGAACAGGCGATTGGCTCCTTCTTGGAGTGGAAGGTACGGAGTAAGTCCTATGAGCTAAAATATGTGAGTTTGTAACAGTCCCATTAGGTGAGAGAGGTGAGAGCGGGGGCTTGTTCGTAGATGTGACACTGTTTTGATTCACTTGTTGAGACGGAAGGGTTTTTGGACTTGGTCCAGGGGAAGCACTACGCATGCGCGCTGGAGAAGCCGGTCTTTGAGCATTGTTCTGAGTGTTGTAACCCCCGGAATGAGAGGTGGGGCCCATAGACAACTTCCTCTGGGCCTTTGAGGGGGTCGGGAGGGAGTTTGATACTGCAGGAGTGCTGGCACGACGGGTCGGAGTTTTGTTTATTCCTCCAGTCTGCCTGTGACCTGTCAATGTACAGTTAAAAACACGATAAAGTAAACAATACCAAATAAGATCTACAGACATTCAAATATAAATTCCAGCTTTTTAGATATACAAAAGGATCTATTGAGCGACAAATGGTTTATGTACTTCCATTGTGCTTGTAATAAAAACATGGGAAATTGGTCCCGAAATGTGCGTAATTGTAAAAAATTTATGACTGAGTATTTAAATTATCAGAGAAAACTTTGGACACATGCAAAACTATATAATGAATAAAGTTATTATGTATGACGTACATATATTTGGAAATGGTAGTAGATAAAACCAAAACTTTATATATCTTTCACTTGAATAAACTTTCACTTGTTTGAATTTCAAATGGTCAATAACTGGCTGGCGCTGTATGCATGCGCTCGTCTGCTACCCGGGCATTGTTATATTTCCATATTATTTGTTTGAAAAATCAATACGGTAAAAGCAATATCAAATGGAACAAAACTAACAACGTTTTCATTTCATTAAAATCAATGGAACTTGTGTTTATTTTCAACATCTACAGCGGTCCTACTTGTATACGTAGTTGGCGCCAAAAAATGAAAGATTCCAATACCGTAGGATCAAGCAAAGGGCAAAACTTGTATCATCTGCTCTTTTTGTTGCCGAATTTATTTTTATTGTACATGCATATCGCATCTTATTTCCAAATGGTTGCTTTTTAGCTTAAAATCTAGCAAAAGTGCGTCGTGAAAGCAAGCATATTTAGAGAAATGAAGTAGACAAGAAGCTATGTACAGAGAAATTATTTGATCGATGAAAATGTACACTAAAACAGCCATACAAAAAGTTCTGGACACAAAAAGATAAATTTTCTACATATTTCAATTTGAAAATGCTTTGGCGGGCGGTAGTGGGGGGGGGGGGGGGGGGGGGGGGTTAAGAGGATAATCAAATAATGTTTTATTGATTATTACTCAATGCCTATATCAGCTTGTTTTGTGAAATTGAATGACGTATCAATCATGACCTACATTTTGTAAGGGTACATGGGGAATATATGCAAAATCATGTCATAACAAAGGCCACTGACCTTGACCTCTGTGAAGATAAGAATCTATATGAAAATATTAATCATTAATCATGTTCTTAAGGAGGCGTTGTCCTTAATCAACTGTTAGAATGGGCATTGTTCTTGCCTAACGACATAACAAATCTGTACTAATTTTAAAGGACGACAATGCAATATGTTATGTTTTATGGATTTTGAAATAGCGCTACTAAAGCGGAAAAAAAAATTAAAAAAATAAATATATAAGACACGTGCATGTAGGCAGAGTGACTGTTTCTGTAAACTTTACGAGGAAAATCAAGGCAGTAAGAGTTGGAAAATTATCCTAGGAATGCATGTCTCCTGCGAAACATAGCGACACTTGGGAATCACTTTTATATACATGTATAGGGTGTAACAGACATCCAAGTGTGACAGACAGACAGACGGACAGATGGACAGACGGACAACGGACAAAGTGATCCTTAAGTGTCGCAGGAGACACAAAAATGTGCTTTGAACTGCTTACAGAGCATTTGCTCTTAAAGGCTTCATCTCTGTCATTTCTGTGGTCGCTGGTGACAGTTACAAACCTAATCTGACGAAGTATAGCCATAAATAGTGAACCTTTTAACTGAAAGTAACTACTAGTACTTCTCTGGCAGTGACCTCTCAATTAAGGGTGACCATTAAACTGAGGATGTCCATTCTACTGAAAGTGACCACTATCTGACCACTGAGTGTGACCTCTCAATGAAGGGTGACCATTAAACTGAGGATGGCCATTCTACTGAAAGTGACCATTATCTGACCACTGAGTGTGACCTCTCAATGAAGGATGACCATTAAACTGAGGATGTCCATTCTACTGAAAGTGACCATTATCTGACCACTGAGTGTGACCTCTCAATGAAGGGTGACCATTACACTGAGGATGTCCATTCTACTGAAAGTGACCACTATCTGACCACTGCGTGTGACCTCTCAATAAAGGGTGACCATTAAACTGAGGATTGCCATTCTACTGAAAGTGACCACTATCTGACCACTGAGTGTGACCTCTCAATGAAGGGTGACCATAAAACTGAGGATGGCCATTCTACTGAAAGTGACCACTATATTGGATGAGGATTCTGACCTCTCAATGAAGGGTGACCATTAAACTTAGGATGACCACTCTACTAAAAGTGAACACTATACTGAATGAGGATGACAGTCGTATACTTCTGACCACTGAGTGTGACTCTAGACTGACCATTACGCTGAGGATGACCAGTGTAATGAGGATAATTGTTATTCTGGGAAGGACAACTTTCCTAAGGGTGGCGAATATTCTGAGGGTGGCCACTTTATACTACAAAATACTACATTACTGTACTGAAGGCAACCACTCAATAATGAGCATTGAACCAAGGGTGGACCAAGGACCTTGGGTGGACATTATACTGAGGTTGACCATTATGTTAAACTGGACAGTCCGACACAGTTCGAGTTCTAGCATTGTACATTTAGAGGGTAACAACTTTACAGAGAATGACCAGTTTACTCTCACTCTGACGTGCATAGGTTGATCTTTTCAATTCCACCAACAGCGACCACCCTGTCTTTTTTATACACAGTAAACATTTCATCCAAGGCCAAAAGCCTCAAAAGTACATGTACCTCTCGAATTTGGGACCATAGATTACCACTCCCCCCCCCCCTTTTTTCTTCCTTTTGGATCCTCGTACACGTCTTTATACGTACAGGTTAACCCTATGGCATGAAAAAGACTAAATCAACAAACACCCCATAAATCACGACCGGTAACTCCTCTAAATACAAAATCAATACGACAAAAGTCAATATTGATCCCGGGTTCCGACCAAAGCTTCTGGCACTATTGGAATTCAACCACCCTGTGACGTCATCGGAAGTAAAGACTTGCCATTCCTCTTATATATGTTAATTCTATTTCCATCTTCGATCCCGATCAACATTGCACTGGGTCGACCTTAAAATTGTTTAAAATTGTTTTCAACAATATCTAGATGTTTTATATAGAAAGTTCCTTCACGTTCAATTAAAAGGTAAAATTCATTGTGATGGACATTTAAAGTTTTTTTTCTTATCGATTATAAATCAAAACCCTGTAGTAGATAAGATTGTTATTGATCCCGTGGTGTTTAAGTGCAATAAATCGATGAAAATATTTGACTTTTTTTGTACACTATTATCATTTGTTCTTCCTCAGTTTTCGAATTTGTGTTGAATCTTTGATGAGTCTTCCCCCCGCCCCCTATTTCTCCACCCAAAGATAAGCTTATTTTGTATGATATTCTGTTCGATACATTTTTTACTGGCTTATACGCCATGAAAATTGTTTTCTTTTAAATCCTAACTTCCAATGTTTTTTAAAAACAATTTCCAAAGTGAGGGAGGGGGGGGGGGGGACTCAGGTGAGCTGAGGTGATGTTGTTGTAAACAAAGCCAATTACTTAGTAAGTAAATTATTTTTGCTTTATTCTGTCTTTCATTCGGACCTTTTCTTAGATTGCTCAAGATTAATATACTTTTCCTGCATTATGTCCCTTGATCACTACAGTACATATACGGAAATTTGCTTGCAATACAAAAAGAATCTGAAACATGCATTTATGATACTTTCTTGCAGAGATTTGTAAGAGTGTTGCCACGATTAACCAACTTTTCTTTTTATGCCAATTGATCACTATACTGCCGGTAGGGGGACAGAATGATTGTTATATAGAAATGGAACTTACCCGTAAAGTCATATCTGCAAGGACAGTCGCAGTACTGCGAGTAATGAGGAGGAAGAAAAGGAGGAGGTGGGGGGTGATTGTTAACTTAGGAATGGAACTCACCTGTAAATCCACACCTACAGGGATCGTGCTTGTCCAGGTAATGTTCTAACGTATCCCATCCACCACCTACCCGGATCATCACGTGATTTCTCAAAATCTGAACACAGATAAAAAATATCTAATTTACTGTAGGAAACATATGTATTTTTAAAATTCATATATTTTTTCTGAAGTGATTCAAGTTAATAGAATCTCAAATCAATGAGAGAATTGAAATTTGTTTGAGAGAATTCTCTCCTTTACTCAAATTTTCTTAATTTTAGAAAGCCTGGGGACACGAACGCTGTTTTGCAAGCAAATAGTAATTACGAGAAGAAAGAATGGTCATAACGCTTGAATTTACTTAAAGAAAAACATCTTTTCCATCACAAAAGTTTATAAAAATATCTATATTGCAAAAGAAGGAAATATTTTATGTGTAGCGTATAGACACGAAGATCAAAGAAAATATTTAGTCCCCAAGCATCGTGATAGAAAAATTCTGGATCCAACCCTGAATCGACACTTACCCTTACAAACACCAGTGTCTGGGAGTCTCCGATCTTGTATTTCCCCTCCCCAACCTTGATGATGGGGAACTGAACAGGGCACGTACATCGTCCCGCCAGCCATTTCACCTAGAAAAAAATATTGTATCATAAGTAAGTTAGAGTTATCCCGCTTGAACCATGGAAATTGGAAAATGAGCATTTTTCATATTCTCTGTTACATGTACTATTTTTTTTTCAAATTACATTTTATTTGATATAATGTAACTTTTAATTTTTCGTTTGTTCTTGATTTCTCACATCCAAATCATGTCCAGTTTCTTTGTTTAGGTTGGGACCCCTCCCCCCTCTCCCTCTCTCCAACTAGAGCTGCAACGATTCACCGCGGTGCACCGAGAATCGCGATTCTTAGCTCTGACTCGAATCGCGAGTCGTTGTGGTCAGAAACGATTCGAGTCGAATAGTCTAAATAATGCAGAAAAAGGTTCTAATTTCAACTTTAAAGATTCACTAATCGCAGGATTCCCAATAAGAATCGTTTTAGGTGGTGATTTAGAATAAAAGGTGAACCCTTCAAGTGCATTTCACCTAGAAATTCGTAAGAAAATACAGGGTCAGAGGAAATTCGAAAAGCGACTTTTGCCGAAGATCGACGAGTGCTGCCCCAAATATTGAAATGCCTCTTTTAAAGAAGTTGACCTATGCACTTCTTTGTGCAAACTGTTTAATTATCATGTATCCTTTGTGTACAGTACTGACTTTATATCCAAAGAAGGCTGTTCTGTGGAAGGGGGGATGTCTTTAAATAATAATAAACATGTACATCATTCAAAGCTTTCACTTGAACTGGGTTTTTATGCTTTGCTTTTAGATTCAGATGAGGTTTTCAATTAAATTTTCAAATAAATGGAAAAAAATAACGTATCCATGGAAAATTATATCGTGAATAAATCGAATCGAAAAAAATCGAATCGAGACATAAAAATCGAAATCGAACCGAATCGAGAAGTTCCCGACTCGTTGCAGCTCTATCTCCAACCAAGGTGAGAGGGACTTCATTATTTACATTTCATTACGTAGCAGATCGTGTGGAAATAAGAAACAGTCCTTCAATACTTTAAGATGAATGATCCGTGAAGTGCACAAACTTTGTCCTTTATTAAATCTAACCTCACACCTTAAGTAATTTCAACTTTTATGACACAGGCCTAAATATAAATAAACTCTTACATTGAGTTTTCTAAATTACCTATGAAATATTTCGGATGACAAATTTTAAAGATGAGGTAGTACAGGTGCGAATAGAGGTTATTTGGCTCTCTAAGCTTATACCAGCCTCACTATTTACTACTAAGAGCGTACTGTACTTATTTAAACAGGAAGAAAAAAAAAAGGGGAAGGTTGAGGGGTTGGTGAGGTAGGAGGAATGGGGTGGGGTAGGGGTTAGGTATCGGTGTAGGTTCAAATTCACTTTAATTAAATATAAGCATACATTTACTATAATATGATAGAAATATGCTTTGAGTTCGACCTCATCAGTGTGAATTTTGTATAGAGAGGATCACCCTCTCAGCTATATACCCATCCCATTTACAGTTAGTAATTCACCCCCCCCCCCCCTTCCTTTCCTTCCTCTGAAAATCGAAACACCAGCTGACTCGCCAGACTTTGTATATTTTCTTCACACTGGGAAAAAATATTCGACTTCGACCTATTAACCGCGGATTTTCAACAAAAGCACATTATATTTTGAAAATTGTCATCATTTTCGCAGTTTCCCCTGTCCCCTCCCTTTGAACATTTGTTCTTCCAATACACCTGGATAAAAGTTTGTTTTGTGATGGTTTCTTCTGTTCTTTTATAATCAAAAGAGACAAAAATGTAGAGAGATTTTATCACGCGAACCTTCTATTTGACTTTGCTAGATGAGGCTTACCCGCCCATCAAGCCGATAAAACGTTCCTATGCTTGTATGTATAGAAATCAACATATGTTTTCGGTAACATCTGTTATTATTTCATCAAATATTTACTAGAAATGCTGAATTACACAGCTTCTTCACACTATGCTTGGTATTATGTAGATTTATGTGACTTCAAACATATAAAAAAGAACAATCATAATATAATAGTCGTTTGTCGCTTTCTATATGTACATGTATACATTTTATATTTATTCCTATACATTTTGTACTTATTCCTAATAATTTAGTTATTTTCCTTATTTTGTCAAATATTTCAAATGTTTACATGCTGAACTCTTAACCTCCTCCTGACCCAATAACCCCTCCCCCACCCCAATCCCTCCCCCCACCTCAACCACCACCACTAACCCCACCTCCCCACCCCTGCAAAAAATCTTATCCGCACATGCAATATACAAATAAACGGTAGTGTATGTACAAGGCTTCCTAAAAAAGATGAGGATAATCATTCCTCTGGCTTTGGTCTGTGATTTTTCATTATTTTCTCTGACACACCTCCCCCCCCCCCTTTTTTTTGCCTTAAGTGTCTCGTGAAAATCATTTCAATCTTTCGTTAAGCCCTTGCTAGAGGTTATACTGCTATGTCACATTGTTCCCTCCATTTCACAGGGGACAAAAAAGAACAGAAAAGAAAACAACTTGGTAGATATGTCATGATAAGCGAACAAAGAGTCAACAAGTAGGTCACCAATACAATCTCCCCAACATTCCTTGATGTGATGATAGAAATGTCAGGTCATTTTCTTCAACAAAGAAATGAGTTGTCATCTTTAAAAAATGCGGTACATGCAACAATGCACTTGTTTGAAATCATTTGAAGGTGTTTTTTCTGAGTTTGGATTAGAACTATTTTTATCTTACTGGTTCTAATTTCTTTTCAAATTATGGAATTTACGAGAAAATTACAATTAATTTTATTCTTTTATATCATCGTTCCGTTGCTATTTTCTGAAATTTAAAAAATATTCCGATAAAATATGCAGCAGTGCGTGTAAGATTTCTGTTTCGCCAAAGTGTCATTGAAACTTACAATATGGCAGTTTTGTACGAAATAAGACCGCGTTTCACAGTTTTCTATGGTGTCTAGGGAAGTCGCTTCTTCGCGTACGAAATTCAATACGCAATAAAAGCGAAGACAAAGAAATTATGATGCCAAAGGCGAAGTCACAATGCCAAAAAGCGAAATTACAATTAATGCGAAGAAGCGAAGTTCCGATGCCTAAAAGCGAAGCTACGATGCCATAAAGCGAAGTTACAATGTCAAGAAACGAAGTTACGATGTGAAGAAGCGAAGTTACTTCACGAAGAAGTGAAGACGTATGGTAATTTCGCTTTTTCGCGCATTGAAATTTGCTGCTGACGCGAATATCATTTCTTCGTCTTCGCTTCTTCATATTCACGGGACACCCACACTTACTTGTTCGTCAATGACCAAACCGGAGACTTCTGCGGGGGGTTCCTGGTAGTGTTGCTCTAACCAATCCAAAATATCACTTGGCAAGGATTCCTCGATCATACTCCACAACCTTAATAATCTAACCTAAAGATACCGAAAAACTTGGCTAGGACTCTAAAATTACCACATCAGAATGCTGCGAATCTTAAGGCGGGTTGCCGGTCACCATAACAGATCCGGTGTCCGGGGAGACTCGACTTTTATCAACTCCATCGCAATTAAAATGATTGTGTTGGGGCGGGCGACAAATCAGCATTAACTAATTAGTGTATTGGTTCGACTCGTATTCATATAAGATATCTATCAGTATGTGTATTTCAAATTATTAAAGTGATGATTGTGAGATATATTTAAATATACAGGGATGTCTATAATTGTAATTTGTCGGATAGCCCTTGCAGGATAAAGGTTCCAGTACAACGCTCGTATAGAAGAGAATCCGAAAACCTTTTTTATTTTTTTGCTAAAGAATGTCTGTTATTATTTAGGAAAAAGTGAGATTATGAGATTATGTAAGACTGAGAGGAATTTTTGCCAAGAATGCATCGATCATCATATTCCTCGTATGTGAAATATGCGGTTGGAAACCAAATTTTAAAAAATACAAGAAGAAGGAGAATGCCAGAAATGTGAAAATTATCGAATTAACAGCAAAAAGACAGAGAATGTGAGCAGGCATATAGATTTGACTCTTTCGAATAAGATGACACTAAATCACTACTGGAGAACGGAATATCAATGTTTGAATATTTCAGCACTAACATGGGACAATTCTTTCATTTGAGTAAAGGACGGTTTTATGTTCTGTGACAAGGATATTACATTGTGATAACATTAAAATTATTCATGCATTTGCATAACGTTATGCTATAAAGTTACTTGACATTTGCTTTGTGTTAATTTGTAGCATTTACAGTGTATGGGGCCGAAACAAGGAATTATCTGAGCTAGAAAAAATCGACTGAAATTTGTTTCTGAACAGGAACATCTCAAACTTCATAAGTTTAACACTAGTGCTATTACTTTATTAAAAATTGTTACCAACTGTTCTTCTTTTACATTTCATATACATACATGTACATGATGGACAGCTCGAAATACTTTTGTACGTTAAAGGATAACTTTTACAAATTTGCCAACGATGTTAATGAGACATACGGACATTCAAGCAACAAATATCTATTAGCTGGTGTTAATTAAACGATCCTTTCCTATCGTATATATGTCTGTTACATGCACCATCAAACAGTCATCTTATTACACTTTATTACAAATCATTAACAAACACGTATATCTTCGATGGTGGATATCACGTGACCGTAGGGATAGCTAGCTTACACTATATTATTACAAACTAATGCGCTCGTATCTAAGATACATGTTGTTGATATACCACGAGAAAAGATTGTTCTATTATATTTCGTAAACACATGTAAAATATACAAATTGGATTTTGTAAAAACCTCTATCTTCCGACAGCTGATACAATCATTACTATGAGGAAAACTAATTCTAGTTTATTACATTTCGTTAACACAGAAAATATGAATATATTGAATTTTGCTATAACTTTTACAAAATAACCTGGCAGGTTGTTTGCTACTACTAGTACATCAATTTAAATGAATATATGAAGTTAATTGGGAAAAAATGTTCGTCTAGCATTATCTAGAGCCCCAATCCCCATGTCTATTGGAAAGTATAATTGCTTTAAAAAAATAACATCTAGTCGGACTTTTACCTCCTCTACCTTTGAAAAATGTTATGCAGAGACCTATATCCAAACGTTATCAAATTTTACACCGAAATTACTTTGCCAATGAAGTCAACTACAGAAAGTTTGGTAAAATATCAATTACTATCGAGTGTATTCAATAAACGTGTATGTATTTATCGAGTAGGTAGATGGCAAATTTGTGTAAAACAAGTTCGATTGGACCCTAACCAAGTTATTTTACGGGAGTTGGGGCTATGTAACACCTGTCACTCGATAAAAACCTCGTTATGACGTCAAATTTCATAAATAAGTCGTTATTGGTTCAAACATAAGGTAATAATTATATATACAACATGGTACATTGTATAGATCGAGTCCCCGGGGTAAGGGTGTGTTACTATAATTTACTCCTCAAAATTATGATTGAGAGTCACACTACGAAGCAGTTTTGGGATTAGAAGGCAACTTATGACATTGTAGTACATTTGTACTACCTTCCGTAGACATGGGCGGATCTAGAAATTGTTTCAAAGGGAGGGGGTGGGGGGGGGGTAAGTCGGGGGGGGGGGGTTGCAGGCATATGATTTTGAAAAAAAAAAACGTAGAAATGAGAACAATAAGGATTTTTGGCAGATCTCTGTGGGATCAAGAAAGTAAGCAATGATTGCTTCAGAATTGGGGGATGGATTTCCCGACCCCCTTTCATTACTCCTCCAATGCCGCTCATGGATGCAATTCATTTGACTGTAACTTCATTTCACAAAAACGAGCAAGGAAAATAAAGCTAATTTGACGAAATATGTTTCATATCCTAAACCTAACGAATTTCAAATAAAACTATATTTTTTGTATACTAGTGTACAAAAGTAGGTCACAGTGACCTAGTTTAATACACGTAGCTTATTTAAGATAAAGATAAGATTCATCATCTTCCATATTCAGTAACATATTGCATTATAACAATTAGGGGATTTTCAATGATGATTCCCAAGGTAGATCTCATACACTCTCATTCCGTTGCCGTGGGTCATCGTGGGGTTTTACTTTATACCGGTATGTCATGTATGAAAAGTGTATAGCTTTACAATGCACTATAAAATATATATAGAGTCGAATGAAGGTCTTTTGTTGAACTTTCAAACTTTCTATTTGATATTATTCATTGCCTTTTCTTGATTTTCGATGAATATATTGAATTTATTTGTACCATACATCGGAATATTTTTAAAATGAGCACATGGGAGTCAAAAGATATGCATTTATTTGGGAAAGAAGACAATTTGGACGAAACTATCAGAAGAAGACCTTCCAACATACCTACATCCGCCACTGTCATTTAAATGGTTGACAATTTGTAGATATGTATTCTTTTACAATATAGCATATTCTGCTATGTTTGCATTTTGCGCATAGAAAATGATTTATACTTGCACAGCATTTTTTTTTCTGGAGAATTTACTCAGTTTATAACCATAGGCGGATCCAAACTTTTTTGTACGTCGAGTGAATTTAAGTCATTTTAGTCAAGCGCGGACCCAGAGGAGGTAAAGGAGCCAGGATCCCCTCCCCTGTGAAATTTTCCAAAAATACTGATTTTACCGGATTTAACATTTTTCGAAATTATAGGCAGTATTACACCCCTTTCCCCGAATGGCATGGACGCCTCCCCCCAAAAAAAATCTAGATATGCCCATGTATGTGGAGAAAAAGATCAATTTTACGACGTAAACTTACATATGTGCGTTTCTTATAATTTACTTTCAGCACCGACAGTATTTAGTTTCTTTTCCATCTTTTTTTTTCCTTTGCAGATTTACTCTAACAAGTCTATCTATGTATGATTCAGAACAATATTCAATCTATAGGAGCTCCCTCGTTACCTGCTGAATATGCACCCTGGACCCTCACTAAATATTAAAGAATCCTGGATCCACCCCAGCTCTTTATTATGACCCTGGTTTTGCCTACAAGTCCTCCAATTCTTATTACATCAACAAAAACGGTGCAATTTACAACTACAGCTATTTGCTTTTACGTAATATGAAGTAGTCCGCGCTCTATTTGCATTTTAGGCACAAAGAATACCAAATTCAATACACACAAAAGAAACATAACACCACTTAGGGAAATCCTAGATCCGCCCCCCTGGCAAACAGCATGCACTTGCCAGACGCAGACTAAATGAATTAACCAATTAAAACAATTCTCTCTCGTTAGTGCGGACTGTTCCAGATGGTCAGGCTAACAAGAGGCCTAAGATGATCCCATAGCTCCAATTGTCAAAACAATTACTGATGATTACTCACAAATTGCCCGTTTCCTCCCCGAGCGCAGATGTAGACCTATTCACGACCTTTCAGAATGCATTAGAGATCTGTACACAACTTTCCGAACGTTTTACATGTGCTTATTGTTTGTAAGCAAAGTACATGTATACATATTTACTGGGTCGGGGATTCAGGAAAAAAAAAGACAAGGGGAGGGGTGTTCCCAATTTCAAACTCAATCAAAAGAAAAAATGAATTGACTTTTCTTTAGCAAATCATTTAGAATACTAGTACCTTCCTTTGGGCAAGTCGCTCCTCTCCCTCCCCCCCCCCCTCATCTCTCTGCCACCCTCCCCCTCTCTCTATCGTCCCAAGATCATATCATTAGTTTATCACACAGACAAATTAGATTCAAGATTAAGGACTTCACCATACATGATGACATGCATCAACATACATGTTTACCATACGAAAACAAACAAATTCACATCACAAGTGCACATAACAAACAAAGGGGAGACAATTTGAATGTCAAATTAATATTAAGATCTGCATGCCAGTTATCTACCCTCCCTCCTTCCTTCATCGTCCCTAAAGTATATCCTAAGACCTCAGACAAATGAATCGATCTGCCATCTCTCTCCCCCTCCCTCCCTCTATCGTCCCTACACCATCAGCTTACCAAACAGACAAATTAATTCGATCTGCCATCTCTCTCCTCCCCCCTCCCTCCTTCCCTCCCTCCATCGTCCCGTACATTCCCAGCTTATCAAACATACAAATTAATCGATCTGCCAGCTCGATATGGCTACTGATAATGAGTCAATCCGTTATCACCATTACGTCAACAAGGGGAGATAAATCATGATAACTATAACTTCTGTGTAATCCCGACCTGTGTAGGTTAAACCGTTTTTCTCTCCAGTGGAAATCAATCATTCTGTCATAAATGAAAATGAAGATCGACAATCATATTGGTTTCATTATGTTACAGTTTTGTAAAGACAAAAAGTAATTCAGCCTTTATCCCGATCAAGAAGGGGGGGGGAGGCTCTAGATCATGGTTACCTGTTCAAAGTAGATAATATGCATTTTCGACAAAATGCTTTTTTTTTTAATGACAAGGACTATAATTTATACATCACCAAATCCTGAATGTCTTAATCTATCATAGGACGGCCTATGACCCCCCCCCCTTTTTTCCTGCCCTGGCAGACTTGCTGACAATGGGCTTCAAAGTTCCACCCATATCATGTACTATACCTTCCACAATCTTTGCTATTTCAGTATTGGCTTCTTCTTATTAATTATCGTGCATCATCTTCCCTTTTTACACCCAAAGTTATGGGTCTATGATGTTTTGATAGGAGGGGGGGGGTGTTGAGTGGAGTTAGGGAAAAGTGTGTCAAAGTGGTACCATCTACACTGTATTTGGGCTGATAGGGTCTGTCCGAAGTCCCATCCCTAACCCATCTTCCTTCCTGCATCAACAGTAGAACATCTGGTAAAGAGAGGGGGGTTCAAAGGTGCATGGTCATGACCCCTAATTCCCTGGACTTTTATCTTAATGCACTATTTTCCCGATTTTTAAGTATAATTTGCATGTAACATCCAACAAAACGATTCCCATCAGAACCATGCAGTCGGTGTGGGCTGGTAACTGCTGACTTTGATCTATTTACTGTCACTTCTTGTTTACAACCTATATTTTTCCTGGCATCACAGAAGAAGATGATATGGGGAAGTGCTTAGAGTACCAGACACAATCTTATTGATTATATAGACTAGTAACGATGTATAGTGCGCGGAACTAGGGGAGGTGGAGCTTGATGGTTCTTAGGTTAGCCTGAATCTTAGCCTACATGTATACTGAGGTCAGCGTTGGCTTCATGACTTGGGTTGGAAGACATGGAAAAAATTCAACCGATGACTTATAGGACCCCCCCCCCCCCCCCACACACACACACTTTTTTCCCATGACATCAGAATTGACATGGGAGGGCTAGGAACCCATCCTTCCGCCATAATTGTAGGATCTGCTCCTAATTATTTCCTAGAACTCTTCCGACTGTGCGCTTAAAAAAAATCATGAAGGAGGGGGGGGGGGGGGTTGGTAGATACATGTTCAGGGTGATAGATCCAGAACTCTTCCACCTATGCAAATCAAATTTGATATGGGTATTGGTACATGTATAATTATAGAATTGTGGGGCTAATAGGTCAAGGCCAAAGGTCACGCTTCCATTGATTCTGAAATTGTCACCAGGGTAAATTGAATAGCAATGACGTATGTTTTAAAAACATTCGTAAGTTTTATCATATTTTGAAATATGTACTGTAATCAATGTGTGAATTTATGCATAATTGCATTCCATGGCTCCGATATATATATATCTATTTCATTCCAGAAAAAAATTATTCATATTTGCTTTCCATAAATCCCAATATAAATATTCCATTCCAGCAGAAAAAAAAAGGATCATATTAAAGGAGGTGCCAATAATGTAATAATCCGTCTGAGTCATAACGAACCAATTTATTCTGCGACGGTGATGTAATATGAATTTACTCCATGTACATGCATATATCCATGTAACCTGTCTGTTCTAATACACAGCGTGATTTGCACCTGTCTGCAGAGGAAGGCGCCTGAATGCATTAACACGAGGGACAGTCGAACATGTAGATTTCCGATTGATCAAATTCGATCGCAGGATCGGGATCCATGTTACTAGGGGTGTTTTGCAAGTTTGGTGCACCTAGAGGCTTCATTGGTAGCAGGATTTTCTTTGAACATTAAAACTTTCCAAAACGAAACATATCAGCCCTAAAACATGGCGTACAAAGGGAAATAACTCTACTCAAACATAACAAAAATTATTATGGTTTCGCCACCTATATGCCTTCACAGCTTCATTGGGTTTGAAAATTCTCCGGAGAAATGCATTAGGTTTTTTCTCTTTAATATGTGATAGCATCAAGATAAAAACACGTTCATGCAAATTTAGGTGATACGAAAAATGTATTTTAAGACTTTAAGTTTTTTTTCCTGACATCATGCCAAATGTTCGAACTATCACTAGTCAGGGCAAGTCATTAACATTGAACACGGGGTGCATACTGGCGCACTCGGTGTAATACAGTAACAGGATTAACCTGGACTGTATTTTCTGATGATATCAGTGTATACCAGGTTATTAGAGCCATATTTATATACTTAGGTCATTTGTAAGTTTAGTCCACTCTGGTGAAGTAATCAGAAAATATTAGCTATTTAGATCACAGATAAAAGGTATTTACCGTTTCTGTGTCCGCATATAACATTATGTATCTTTTCTTACAGTCCTCTCAAGAAATGTTCAACTTTTGAAGAAGGGGGTATTGCCCGGTCCATTTATAACAGAAAATGATATACATACATGTACATGTAAATGAGCATTTTTTTTTTGCAAAATTCACAGGAGATCACAACCTCTTAAACCCTCGTTACAGACATGGGTATGCTACCCCCTGACCCCCCCCCCCCCCCACACACACACGCACACATCTCCCCAATGAAGTCATTGGTCGTAATGCAAATTTTTTTTGGCATGTAGCAAAAGACTGGCGTTCGGCATATTTAATGTTTAGTTTTCAGTGGACGGAAAATTCAAATTATTTCTACGGTATGAAGCACAATGACAAAATACATGTGTATATTTATATAAATATCAACATATCTAATTTTGTTTTGACAAGCAACGTTCAAACTTAATTAATTCCTCCCCTCGTCAACGAATACTGCCCTGTAATGTACGCATACAATGATACATGGACATGAATAATTTGGTTTTAATAGCTCTGTAAAATACGTGACATATCTTCAACACAAAAGGCGCTTCTTCAATTTCAATCATCGACTTTGTTTGTGCCCTCTTTATTATTTTGTCCCACTACGAAATCTTTGTTTTGAACTTATATTACTTGTACACAATGTCATTACGTTTCCTTTGCTTTTTGAAATTTAAAAATCTTCGGGTTTGGTTAAAAGGTTTTGGTGACATTCACACAATAAAAGACGTTTCAATCCGAAGTATATTCACTCCGTGACAGGCAGGCGTTTTATCGAGGACATCAAGGCAAAATGCATAAGGCTAAAGCATATGAAATAGTTTGTTTTTCGTCTTGATGCTTATGAATATATAGGGTGGTGATTGGGTGTTAAAGATAACCCTCCCCCCCCCCCCCCACTATAACCGTGTACTCCATGCCTCAAGTATCCCAGGAGTGTGAAATGTCTGTAGTATCCGCTTTATGTAAGTGTCAGTTCCTGGAATTTATCAATCCCCCTCACCTAACCAACCCCACTTTGCCACCTCCCTCCCAGCCCCCGACCATACACTTTGTGACTCTAAAATACGATGAGGGTGGGTGTCTGACGACTATAGTATAAGATTATTTTAGAAGATAACAGTTCCTAAGAGAGCTGGCTTCAATTGATCATCCCCCCAACTTTAACCCCCAACTTACTACCCCCTCCCCGACCAAACACTTTACGACTCTAAAATACGATGAGTGTGGGTGTCTGAAGTCCAATAGTATAAGATTTTAGAAGATAACAGTTCCTAAGAGAGTTGGCTTCAATCGATCACCCCCTCCCCAATCTTTAAACCCCCGACTTACTACTCCCTCCCCGACCATACACTTTGTGACTCTAAAATACGATAAGTATGGGTGTCTGACTATAGTATAAGGTTTTAGAAGATAACAGTTCCTAAGAGAGTTGACTTGAATTGATCACCCGCCCCCCAACTTCTACCCCATCCCCATCCATACACTTCATTTATGACTCTAGAATTCGATGAGTGCGAGTGTATGACTATAGTACAAGATTTAGAAGATAACAGTTCCTAGGACAGTTGGCTTCAATTGATCACCCCCCCCCCCCCCCAACTTACTACCCCCTCCCCGAACATACACTTTTGACTCTAGAATTCGATGAGTGCGAGTGTCTAACTATAGTGCAAGAATTTGAAGATATCAGTTCCTAAGAGAGTTGGCTTCAATTGATCACCCGCCCCCAACTTTCTACCCCCCCCCCCCCCCCCCCCCCATCCATACACTTTGTGACTCTAAAATACGACGAGTGTGGGTGTCTGACTATAGTACAAGATTTTGAAGATATCAGTTCCTAAGAGAGTTGGCTTGAAGGCTTGAATTGTCCAGCCCCCCTCCTCCTTCTTCTCCCTGATTGGAAATATTCTAGATATCCCCATGATAGTGTTGTCCTCGTCAAGAAAAATGCCCTCGTCGAAAAACACCCCCCCCCCCCCAAAAAAACTCTTTTCGTCATGTGTATGATGAAGAGGGGGGAGGGTTGTCCAAAATAATTTTCAACGTCAATTTCTTTCTCTGGCCTCAAAATAACTCGATGTTAGAAGGCTCTTTGTCCACTGGAAATTAATCTGTGATCTTACCATACCCTATCAATATTTAGTTTGAGATTTATGGTGTAAGAATATACATTGAATGTGTTACATGGGGACTTTAAATCGATCACGTCGCTGGGCTTTCAGATAAAGGGGTATAATGCCTCCGATTAAAGACCTTTTTCTATGAGGTCAGAAATCCCTATACTAAGGTGTGCCTTATTGACCACCTATAGTACATTTAATTAAAACTACGTGCACCAAGAAATAACTGTCAAAGGGTGCAATTTTTCTTCGGTGATTTTGACCATATTCAGATTTCCAACAAGAAAGAAGGCTGTCGCAACCCCCCCCCCCCCCCCCCCCCCCCCAAGGAAGGGAAATTAAAGGGGGGATGGAGGGGGTAATCAGCCAAAAGCAGAAAGAAATTATTTCGACCGTTTGCGTTCATACTTGTTGTCTTTTCAAAGTAATTTTATGGGATGCCCTGAACATTTCAAGTTTCTGAAAACAGAGGGAAAGGGAGGGGGGGTCTAGTTCCAGGACCAAAAGAGTCAAGATGTATAGAAGAGATAACCTCTCATGTACAAAATCGAACCCAAGACGTTTCAGTGTCGCACACTTCAAAGGATACAAAATCGTTATTTCCAAATTTCATCGAAACATCATGATGCCGTACTGATTGATAACATCCAATTTCTAAACCAAGATCTTGGTTGCATACAACGTACAGATTCGCAAGAGGAAGAAGGGGAGGGGGGGGGAGAAGTAGGAGCTACACATTTATAGAAGTCTGATTCCAAAATTGAAAGTTTTATTGTGAAATGGGACCTTTTTCACTCAATAGTCTTTTGCATTGCAGCAAAATGTTTTACAAAATGCAGCATATTTGCAACAAAATACAAGATCCAACATGGTCTCCTCGGTAATTACAGATTATGTTTGTCGTTGATCTCCTGTCATGTCATATTCAATTCTCTATACTTTTGTAATCCTACAACTTGAATTATCTGAACTATTGATCTGGATCATATTAACGAATCTGCGATGTTTAAATTCCTTTTTATACACAAATAAACAAAATGTTTATTTACCGACAAAGGCTCACGGATTATCGATAATCCCTCATACGTAATTGAGAGTTTAATGGTATATATAATTACATAATTAGCGTAATGAAATATTATTGCGGACCCAGATTTGCTTTCTACTGCAAAAATGGAAAGGGGGGGGGGGGGGTGTCTGACATATTTAAATTGAAAAATAGACCTTTTTCATATGCTGAATATTCCAAAATTAAACATTGTAACTTTCGAAGGTGGGAGAAATCTGTATTTGTTACTATTGTAACTCCCGAAAGTTAAAATTTTAATTACTAATTGACCCCCCCTCCCCCAATCACCTTTCCGATTCTTCTTCTCCTGTATTTTCCTGACACATCCTGGGACATGTTTACAGGGAATTATTCATTGACGAATCTATACTCCTAATCCCCCCCCCCTTCCTATTTCTCCCACCTCCCACCCTCGATCCTGAATGACGTAGCAAGTAATTCGTGACGTAGATCAATTACTAATTTCTTTATATACATAATTAAAACTACCTTTTCATCTAATTCTCTATAATCTTCCATGAACATTTAATTCTATAATCCACACAATTGTAATCGGTCGGTCACTTTCTACACAGGGGGATTAGGGAAAAAAAGACAAATAAATCACGACTTGACATATAGACAATTCTACAAAGGTATTTCAACAAATATATTGAAGATTTCGTGTTTACTTCTAACGGTATGCCAGGGGTTTAGGCAAATATTGTTGAATTTGAACAAGATTTTGACGTGATACTGTATCGTAAGGACATTAGGGGTGTGGGAAGAAAAATAAAAACAAAGTGTAGACGGAGAAATTCTTGAATTTAGTAAGATTTCTGTTAAAGATTAAAAGATACTGAGAAAAGGAATTTTCGAAGGTGGAGTGCAAGGGAGGGGGGGGGGGGGTAAAAACTTGTCAGCGGTTTCCTTGTGTGACGCAACATAATTTGCTAAAATCTCTCATTTGGTTTCATTTATGAAAATCAAAGGGGTGAGGATATAGGGTCCTGCGTCATCGGAAAGGGGGGGGGGGGTTCTATCGGAGACGTGACACCGCGTCCCCAACCTTCTCTTGCAATGTCATTATGAATATACAAGAAGAAAAATATGCACGAATATATATTCACGTATCCTCCATTTTTGTATTCGTTGCATCTATTTAAATCTTTGGCCCCATGTACAGGGACTTGAATCATGAATCGCGTCCCGATGTCCGCGTTAATGTAGAAAATCAGGATAATTTTATATACTATATGTTAAACCAATCATTTTGTCATAAAATCAACGAACCTTTTAAATTGCCAATATATATACAAGTATATCTAAAATGCCCATAAAGGGACAATGTCACGTGGTACCTATACCCCTGGGGAAGTAAGATGCTATCAGGACCTTGTCTGACAAGACGGGGGTGGCAAATATGTAGTTCTTGTTTGCACTGTGTATATATATAGATTCAAGATTCCATAAAAGAAAATCTATTTGACAATTGTACTACCCCCTTTCCCTTCTTAACAGGACCTCACCGAGTGCAACCCCCCTCCCCAAACTTTACCTCCCCTAAAAAGAGGTATACATGTGTCGACACGCAAGATCCGAGAGAACAACAATTACTATACATTTTGCTAGATATTAAATATAAATTTCGTAAAGAATATATAAAATATAAAATACCGACCCACCCCTTTCTTAAAACAGGCAAAAAATGGGGGGTGGGGGGGGGGGTGAGGGTCGGAGAGGAAAAAAAAAAGGGGGGGGGGGTTAAAAATGCCTATACCGTCTGATCTGATAGGCAATACTGTTCTTTATAAATGACTGACCGTAATAAGTAATTGTGGGAAAAAATAAATAATGCACAAACATGTATCAAATTCCGACTAGGGATTAAAGAATCTAGACAGACTATACACCGTGTATAGTACGTGATATAACGAATTAAACCCTTCATCCCCTGCCCCATATGATAAAAATTCCAATAAAGTAATTTGTGAACTCTGGGCTGACATTGTCTTATGTATGTCATTAAAGATGCCGGATATTGACGGGGTACAAAGGCAGAATTAATGTGCCTGTATTAAATACATGATTACAATAGATCTTTGGGAGAGATACGACGAATTTGGCATTTATTTACCTGTTTACATTGTAAATTAACAAGATGACGTGTTTGGTGAATTTACTCCAGGTAGATGGGATAAATGTTATTATATATATAGTAGTGGGGGAAGGTTATAGAGGAGGAGGGATTGAAAAGAGAGGGAGGGGGGGGGGGGGTCAGAATGAGATTTGACAATTAATGCCATAATGGACCTTTGATCATGGGATGGATTTTGAAAGTGGAAATGTTAGACCTTAACCGCCCCCCCCCCCAAAAAAAAAACCCCAAACTGTATTTATTTTGTAAAAAAGAGGGGGGGGGGGGGGTGGTTCGAGACAGCATTCTATTGTGATATTGGCTGTGAATATTCGACATCTTTTCCTGAGGTAAGGGATTCCATGGAAAATGAGTATCTTTAATTCTAAAGAGTGACACCTATAGACCCCCTTTTTAACAGTTTTTCAAGTTAGAAATGCACACCAAGTGTACCGACAGGCATAAAGATGGGGTTTGGAGGTATATATAGTCAATATAATACGCGTTTATATATGATATAGATTAACCCTCTTCTTGTTCACGAACAATAAAATGGAAAGGAACTAACTCGTACCTTAATCAATCAATCAAATTTCGTTACTACATGCCATTTTCAGTTTTGTTGAGAACGTATCTCAGACTTGGTCTAAGATTATCATGTGATTATGGGGCGATTATCATGACAAATATTACACTCTCCTTCCCAGAAATCCGCCTATTTATCGAGCAAAACTATGCTTCCGAAATATGTAAAGCTATAACTAGGTTTAGCGAGTTAATTGCTTATTTTAACTCGTCTGCAATCGCCTGTACATTATAAATTGGATCCAATTTCCGACAGAGCCGATAACGATGTATGGTATGCAGTTTGGAGGGAATGTCTACATGGTTATATCAAATTTCAAAACAAAGGTCTTGGTAGGTTTGACTGAGTACATTAGTTTTCAACTTTTGACTTTAAGTGCCCTCCTCAACAGTTTCTCATCTCAAACAAAGGATTACGGTGGCGACTTTAATCATGCACTTTAGGGAGCCCTCAAATTATCCAAAGAAAGAAGATTTCAATAGGTCAATGCCATCGCCTTGGGAGGGGTGAGGGGTGAGGCAAGCGCGTATCGAGGCGACAGGGAGGTCCCCCCCCCCCCAATCTAGCAAGGAAGTGCCATAAATGGAGATTTTTATTTTTTTTAATAATATACATGTACCGTGAACTAGTTATGTACAAGCCCCCCCCCCCTTTCTATCATTGCTCCCTGGCCCTCCTCAGATTTAATGGGGGATCAACATGAACAAAGTCTGAGAAGGAGAATAGAAAGGAATACTAGTTCTAACAGAGGAACCCCCTTCTCCCCTTGAGTGCTTATCCCCCCTTTCCCAGATCACATGTCATACATTTTGTACATAAAAGGAAAGATGGGGTGAAAGTTTGAAAATTTATATGGGAATAAACAAAACAAGATAAAAGACAAGAAAAAGGGATCAAACAAAAGTACAAAGGTGTAAGTTTTCCTACTCTATCATTAATTAACCAGTGGTTCTACATGATATGGGTTTTGAGGTTTTGTGGTTATAATACATGTCATATACATGTAAACCAAGAACTAGAAACTGTTCAATATAACAGCTGTCACAAACCACAATCACCAGTAACTTCACATGTTAGGTCAAATTCTTGAAAATTTGAGAGTTCTGTAAATTGATCGCCTACTACTGTTAAAGGAGGGGGGGGGGGGGGTAAGCGAGTTCGACTTATTTATTCACGACAGGATAGTAAGCAATGATTATCAAGAACCCCCCATTTTTCCAACCTCTGAACATTGAGTTATCTCCATGTGAAAATTTGGCAATTCGTTTACACAGAAACTAAATGAATTTCGGAACCTGCTATTGGATAAAGCCTTAACCCCCCCCCCCCCCCCAACCACGCAAACCATCTGTCCTTTCAATGTCATACATCAATTTTTTCCGCTAAAAATTATCACTTGCAGTGATAATATGTAATGCAATAAGGGCGTATCTTCTATAAGTGGGTCGGGGCACGTCCTTAGTCCGAGATACTTATGTTATCTTGTATCAGTAGTACAGTACTTGATGACAAGCGCCGACATATAAGTTGATACCAGTGATAGGTAAGGCAGTCAAAACAACTATACTACCGTGTCGTAAATCATATTGAATGTGTGAAAGTACGACGTGCTACATCTGTTCTAAAGGCCCTACTTTATCCCCCTCCCCTCAGACGGGATTTATGTTTTTTTCTCCCCCTCTGACAAGCCAAAACACACATCAAACGAGCTGTCAATTTGTAATTTCTGACAGACGAGAGATTATTAGTAATTGTGTGAAATATACCCATTAATTTCATAGTTTTCGCCTTATTTATGAAAAACAAATCAAACAGTACCACCCGGCGAGCTAATCTATGTTAACTGGAATTTGCTTACAGGGGCTTGAATCTTTAGTTTTTACTCTTATAAAAAAGAATATAACTACCTATATAAGTGACCAGTTTTAAAGAGGGATTCAAGTCCCCGTGAATTAGCTTGTACGTTCAGTGTAACAAACATAGAATTAATTTCTATTCATCGAATTTCAGTTCTAGACGAAATTTAATCTCATTAGTATGTTAAAATTTTAATTAATCGGATAAACTATTGGATACTGTTCAATCGGACGAATAGTGTTTAATCAAGAATTCAAAATTTTTGGCTCCAGTACCAAGATTATATTGTCCCTGGTAGGTCATGTTGTCTAGAGAGACTATATTTAAATAAAAGATCAAAAGTGGCCAATACGTGAAATTTTCAAGAAAGAGCGAACAATCTTCATGTCTCAAATACTATAATATTTTCATATGAACATTCACAGACCCCGAGAAGGGAATAGGCGGTTCAACTTTTTTGCAGAGGAGTAAAAGAGCGGGAAAATACACTTATAGGTTTATTGGCACGGTATACTATAAAGATTCATTTTAAAGAGAAATATACAACTCACCCCCTCCCTTCCCCATACCTCGCTTTATTGATAATTGGTAGATACTAAATGTAGTACTGAAGAAGACTAATCTTCACTTTAGATAAATATATGCTATAGTATATCATACAACTCCCTCCCCATTCAGCTATTGTTTACCTTAATCATATAGTTTTATTTATTTTGTAAGAGCACCCGAAATATCGATTTCACAAGTTCTCTATGCAGTCTCTACAAATATACCAGCCTCTACAGCACTCCAAGAGTCAAAGTTACGATTAAAATATATTTCTGTCGAAGTTTCATCACATTCCTATCTTAAAAACCTACTGTGCCAACCCCATTCAGGTCGTTACAACTGCCATGAGATACACTAACACCTGCAGTGGCAGACCCAGGGTTGGTTCAGAGTGTAGGTGGTCAAGGCAAGACAGAGTTAAGATTGGGAGGGAAAGGGGTGGGTATGGAGATACAGTGTGACGACGGACAGGAGAGGTTATCAGGTTGTGTTCTTATACTCTTATACTTATTTCATGAGATTCTTCGCATTTCACAAGCTTCTTTCATGAGATTCTTCGCATTTCACAAACGGAACGGGGGAGGGAGGAGGGGGTTTCGATTGGGGTGGGTGGGGGGTTAATAGCTCTTTTAAAGCATAGACAACACTCTCAAATTCTCAACGTTACATAACTTTCACTCCACACTGGTTCTGATACTGCATACACCTTATATTTGTAAACCAAACCCTGGTTCCGTTACTGAAACTTATCGATGATACTTATCTCTTACCATTTCATCTAGAGACTTGAGGTCGCAGGTGATTATCTGAGGAGGGGGTTCCCCGGACTCGATCTCTGCGTCGATCTCTTCCTCCATGCGCACAAGAGTGGGCGCGAGCATGCCCAGTTTGGCGCCCACCCGGGCAATCTCCAGCAAACATAGAACAACACTTTTCTCATTCTTCCGTAAAACCAGATCGTCTGTTTCGAAAGTCAGCACTTCCGGTATCCCCAAATTTTTGGTCCAGGAGATAAAATTAGAAACATTATCTCGCGCTTGGAATGTCTGCGGTTTAACGCCTGCTCGAAAGGAAACTTCGTATTTTGGAACCTCAATACCACGGACGAAATTTGATTGAATCACAGCAAATTTTCCCAACCTTCGCTGTTCGTTGGCATAATTTCGGACATTATTAGCGTGCTCACACAAAATGACCCCTGTTTCCAAGATTTCAAAGAAGTTATCCACCGTAATGTCTAGTTGATATAGGCACATGAACCAATCGGCCAGGTCCTCTTTCATCGCGTACAGATACTCGTCCTGGGACTTGAATGCAACCAATGATTTCAGCTGCAGTACCAGCATAGTGCTGGAGGGTGCCGTTCCTGGACTCTCCATTATAAACTTCTCAAACCTCCAAAAACTTGGAAAGTTCAAGTATCTCCAGCTATTATTTACATCTTGACTTATTGATCCCTTTAAGACATATAGAAATCATATATATACCTTACCACCAAAATAAACAGTATATTTAATCCAGGCGACATTTCCCATATTTTCTTTGCTTACTATCTACATGTGCTACTTTTTCCGATGTAAAATCCGTCATTCCATCATTTTTTTTCTGACAGTTGAGATATGAAACACAAAAATAAACTAAATATACAGCGTCTGTATATAAATGTATAACTTTACACTACATTCAACACGCTTCGTAGATCACCGGTAGCTAATACATGTATGTAGTGCGCCATGTTTTATCGGTTTAAACTTGAACATTGATAGATTACGTTGTAATATATGTTATTAACCAATATGAAAACGCTGATAGTAATACTTTTGTAGGCCTTGTCCACTGCCATATAAACATTGACACCTTAAGGCGTGTCGCCAAGTCACGTGACCATTCTTAAGGTACAAAGTTAAAAAGTATAGAAAGTCTCTACGTACTGCCTGCCAAAATTCCATTTAAATCGAAAACCTATCGCCTGTACGTACCTGGCCGTTAATCCATACACATTAAAATGATTCATATTTTAGAGCTATAACGTAATCGATTCCCGACACTTTAAAGAAGAGGTTGGAATGGAAAAACAAAGGAAAACTTCCATTCTGGTCGTGTTTTCTCAAAGAGCATTGCGCCTTGCCATGATGCCGGCTAGCAGACGTTCACTCCGTCCCCGCGGATCGATGAGACTGGTTTTGCTTCCAGCAAAGGGAGGCAAAATGCGCTTCCATCCGTCTCGACTTTCGGTCGTGGAATACGCTGTACCAATACACACATATGTTTTTCTATTTGATCATAGATCATCTGCTCTAGTAAAACGTTTTTGCCTTCTGCTTCGCGTAGATTTCAAGTGTAGGTACTAAATACTTAGTACACTGGTATAAATTATAGCACATTATACGTATCTTTGACGGAGATCAAATGAGCTGATATGCAAATATGACATTATTTTAATTCTGTATAGCATTTGAACTCTGTCCCGTGGGCTTGTTTTTTCCATAGAGGGTAGGGAGAGAGTCGTTTCAACCCCACCGTCGATGGGTATAGTCAAAGGAGCTCGATGCCAACGATCCACAAGAATATCCGCCCCCAATGACTAGAGAGAGATGGGAAGGGGCGGGTGTCATTGACGGTTGTTGGCATCGAGCTCCCGTGGGTATAGTCTACGATTTTGAGAACTTGAATAAACTCAGCATTTTTTTTTTCAAAAATCCACGTCGCGTTGGGTCCCTCACACCCCCACTCTGCAGTTTAGTCAAAAGTATCCTGATTCCAGCTTTTATTTTTCAAAGAGGCGGCATCATATTGAGTCTCTATGTATATGTTGGCAAAATTAAGCCTATATTTTTTTTTTCTTGTGCTATTTTACATAAAAATACCAATAGTGGGAAGTTTCCAGGTACCTTAATTGTTGTCAGGGACGTATATGATTTTTTTTATATACGTCCCTGTTGTTGTCGATCTAGATGTACGGGTTGGATGAGGGGAATAGGAGGGGGGGGGGTGCAATCAGAATAAAGACGTTTTCGAGTTGCTGAAACACGCTTTGTATGGAAATTCATATCTAGTCAAGGTCATATGAAATATGAGACGGCGAGTGTATAAGCCGGAAATTATATAAAAATTGGCGGGAGATATTAATAGAAAGTGATCAAAATAGTTTTTAAAAAATCTGTCACCATGCTGCTTTGATAAAGAAGTAAAAAAAGAGTATGATGCGAGATCAGCTGAATGTAAGATGGCGGACCCCCCCCCCCCCCCCGAAAAAAAAAACATGCGAGGGGATATTGTTTTATATCTTGCCTGCATAATCAATGTCCATTTAACGAAAGGATAGTACATTTTTGAGAGGGGAGGCTATTCTGATACAAGTATCCCCCTTTTTACAATATATCCTGCTAGGATTGGATCTTACATGAAATTAAAGATGTCACTGGTATCGCGTTATATACTAAAAGATATAATAAAACAACCCACCCCGCCACTTTTTTTTCACAACCACCTCTTAGTGTATAATGTAAATTATTTATATTAAAAGAAAAGAAGGGATTTGGATATGTTCTGTAGTGTCAGTGGCAGATCCAGTGCCTCCTTTGCCGAGGGGTCAAGGAGCGAATTTTGCCGATTTTTACTGAAAATGGGCCAAAATATACCTGTTTTTGGAAAATTTTGGGTCAGTGCCGGGGGGCGGACCCCCCCTCCGCACCCCCTAGATCCGCCACTGAGTGTACACATATATGGCACAGCAATCACGGAAGAAACTCGTTTTTCCCGGGCTTGACCCAACGACATGCTGCGGGCAATGATTGTACAACGAAAGACAACTCTTAATCAAAATCGACAGCAGAACAGCAAATTTTAATCGGCTATGGCACACCATGTAAGGTGTCCTGACGACGGGTGATTTTTTGTGTTTATTGTCCTGGATTTTACGTGTTTGTCCTGGATTATTTGTGTTCGTTTCGAGCGAAATCGGCAAAATTTCATATTTTTTAGACAATTAATGGACATGTAGATCATTGTGAGATACGTATCTTTGCATTTAACACTGTAGATGCATTATAAGACTGAATCAATGCTAAGAGCTGTCTGCTTTTCATTGAATTAAGAGATTTCGACTTTTTTAAAATAAAAATCCATGTTCTCGTCGTTTAAACAGACTAGTTTCAAATATTTTAACATGAATATCTTGTGCCAGTTCAACAGTGCTAACCATACTTTTCTCGAGCAATAAAACGGCAATAAAAAGCAGAAAAGTAAAATTTTTAAAAAGTTAGATGTCCTGACTTTTTTTGTGTTCTGTCCTGGATTTTTTGTGTTTGCTGTCCTGGCTTTTGTATATTTCTTCATCAATCTAATAGAGTTTAACTAATTTGTAGGGGATTTTGTTATGACAGTAGCTCCACTTTCATAATAAACCTTATTTTGCCCTTGTTTGTTACAAAAATCACTGTTTATTAGTTCTGATTTCTGTATTCAGATGAAATTTGTCCTTATTTCTTCAAATGTTCTGAATTTGCTATGAAAATTCTAAATGATTACGAATTTATCTGTCAGTACATGTATTTGAAAAAAATCGTTGGCTCGCTGTTGCTCGCCGGTTTTCAAGGCTTTAAATATGCATGGACTTTGAATTTTATAGTCGAGACTCAAAATACATTGATAGAAGATATAGATAGTAATTGTCTTTCATTTTCATTCTAACTCTAGAAAAAAGATCGCCAATCTTCTTTCAATCATATTAGAAGTTAGTATAAAGTAATTGATCAAGGAACCCAGTGGAAGGAATTAGTCTAGAATAACTTCTATTTTCGCTTGTCAGTTTTCCGTAAAAATTTTCTTTGAAACTGGACTTTGCCATCCCCGCCCCTTTCTGGAATCCTAGATCCGCCACTTGTCATCTATACAATTTTGTGTCATAATGTAATATTGGATGTAATTTTGCTATCTTGTTTGCATGCAAAGGTGTACCTCTGATGGAAATAGTAGGAATGGAAACATTTAATTTGACCAGCCAAAAAAAAAAAAAAACAAAAAACGAAGCAAAACAAAACAAAACGAACAAAGGCGAAACAAACAACAAAAATAAATAAAAAAGATGTATGGCCATTCGTTCATCATTCTGTACAAAGTGTCCTATATTAGCCCTTGAAGATATAGCATATACATACCACCGAACAAAACGAAAGGGGTGAATGATCCCCACCCTCTCCTTTTGTGCGAAATGTTTTATAATCTGAAAGAGCGGGGGTAGGGTGGGGGTTAGCCAGGCGCACGCATGTACCAGATGCTTCCACATCGATTTGCAAAACAGACTAAAAGAAGGTGTGCAAAGGGTCATTTTAACGTAGAAAACTGCTCTGTAAATGCGTAAAATGCATTAGATTCCGTGACTTCGCCCCTTGGCCTGGATCCCCACAAGGGCTTCTCCTTGGATCCAATTGGGACATCAAAGCGATCCCCACATCTCATGACTGAAAGTGCTTCCACTTAAAAAGCACTCTGGCTACGCGCCTGCCTTTGGAACGATATGAAAAACTAACCAACATGTCACCGTAGAAAAGAAGGGGAAAACGCATGTGTTTGTGAAACACGAATGCCCCCGTCGGCATCTTTGTCAGTAAAAGTTGTAAAATGGTCAAACTCCAAGATCAAGGCAACAAGGTCAAAAATTTTGGTATCCATGGAAGGGTCTTGTCACAAGGAATACACATGTGAAATATCAACGCCCTATTCCTTACCATTCAAAAGTTATGACCAAGATTTAAGTTTTTCAAAAGTAGGTCAAAGTCCAAGGTCAAGGTCATAAGGTCAAATATTTTGGTATCCATGGAAAGGTGTTGTCACAAGGAATACACATGTGAAATATCAAAGCCCTATCCCATACCATTCAAAAGTTATGGCCAAGGTTAAAGTTTTTTTCAAAAGTAGGTCAAACTCCAAGGTCAAGGTCACAAGGTAAAAAAATATTGGTATCCATGGAAAGGTGTTGTCACAAGGAATACACATGTGAAATATCAAAGCCCTATCCCATACCATTCAAAAGTTATGACCAAGGTGTAAAGGTTAATGTTTTTGCGGTGACAAGGTTAAAGGTTAAGGTGACCATGGTTAAAGTTTTTTGCAGACAAACAGAGAGACAGACAAACGGACAGGAGAAAAACTATATGTCCCCGAATCTTCGATTACGGGGACATAACAAGGAAAACAAAAAGATGTATGCATACAAACAAGCTTTCTCTTCGTTTATACTAAGGCATAGGCCATTTTTATAAAAGTAAGAGCTATTTGAGCGGATGATATTTAAATATTCGCTCGCTTTTCAAACCTATTGAAAATTATTCTTAGATCAAAATCTAGAAAATCCAGGACATCACAAAGAAAATCCAGGACTAGGTACACAAAAAAGTCAGGACATACTCAACTCTTTTAAATTTAGAGATATTAGTATATTTTTAATTGCGGTCCCTAACAGATGATTCAAACATCATAAATACATGAAAACAATCTGAAAAAAATGTCAAATTGAGCATTTTATGGAGTTTGAAACAATTTTATGACACAAAAAATCCAGGACGTACACAAGAAATCCAGGACAAATAACACAAAAAATCATCCCTCGTCAGGACACCTTACATGGTGTGTATGGGATAGGTTTACATTCATGAACAATGATCATTTTCATAACTGTTTTAGACATTAAATAAAGCTTCGTGAATTTTAAATCTTTATTCAGTACAGTTTGGCAATCACAATGATTAAAGAGTCAAACAACAATAAATCAAATAATTCAAAAACAAAACAAAAATCTAAAATAGAACAAAAATCTAAAATATACACTAATTTGGAAAGAATATGGGTTAAAAATAAGCACTTTATCATCACAATGCCCTAAGTCTTTTATCAAGAAGCACTAATTGAAAACAACTAAAATTCTTGAAAACATGAACACAAGTTGGAATCAAAGAAAAAAAAAAACTTTGAAGAGTTGCTGGTTTGAGCATGAGCATTGTTTTTAGCATGAGCAATTCCATTTTTAAATTTGAACACGTTTCGATATGAACACAGATTAAGATCATGAGCAAAGAACTAAAAATATACTGGTATCCAAAATTTTATATAATATATACCTGTATCCAAAATTTTGTTCGTGAACACAATTTTGGAAAAGATTACAATTTTGTTCCTGAACACAGTTTTATTAAGTACAGTTTTATTCTTGAAAATAATTCTGAACATCAATACATGAACATGAGTGCAGTTGTTTTTCAAACAAGTTTTCATCATTAGAGCAGTTTTGTTTCTAAACAAAGTTTTTCATATTGAATGACGTATTCAACTGTTTTGTTCTTGAACACAATTTCAAATTAATAAGAGTACAGTTTTGTTCATGAACACAGTTTTAATAAGAGTACAGTTTTGTTCATGAACACAGTTTTAATAAGAGTTCAGTTTTGTTCATGAACAAAGTTTTAATAAGAGTTCAGTTTTGTTCATGAACGCAGTTTTAATAAGAGTATAGTTATGTTCATGAACAAAGTTTCAATAAGAGTACAGTTTTTGTTCATGAACGCAGTTTTAATAAAAGTACAGTTTTGTTCATGAACGCAGTTTTGAACATGAGAACAGTTTTGTTTTTTCTAGAGCATAGCTTTGATTATTTTCATAAGCACAGTATTTTGAGCACAGCATTTTTTATTAGAACAATTTTGAATGAGAATTAAGTTTTTTTTTCAGATTTCTAGAACATACAGTTTTGAACAGCTTTGTTCATTATTAGTAAGTACATTGTACATATACAATTGTTCTTAAAAGTTTTAAACATGAGCAGTTTTGTTCTTGAGCACAATCTTGAACACCAGTACAGTTTTCTTCATGAACACATATTTTGGCACATGAGTAACTTAATTATGGTTTTGAACATTGGCACAGCTTTGTTCATTATTAGTTAGTACATTTGTTCTCAAGTTTTAAACTTGAGCACTTTTGTTCTTAAATGCAGTTTTGAACACCAGTACAGTTTTCTTCATGAACACATATTTTGGCACATGAGTACATTTTTACATCTCACTCATCTTGCAAGATCATAGTTAAAATCAACATATATCTTTAACAACCATTTAAATACACGAATTTCCATCTATGAAATCCTGGTTCATCGACCACATCTTTCTTCTCTGTATCACTTGGTCAGTCACAATATATCTAGGTCATCTCCCACACTGTTTGAGGAATCGTTCTTTAACATTAATTTAAATGCACTAGTTTCGATCTATGAAAATGTAGTTTATAGACAACATCTTTCTGTTCATTTCAAATGTAACTAGGTCTTTACCTCATAGTTCTTTGCATTGCTTGGTCACAATGTAACTTAGTCACAATGTAACTAGGTCATTTCCCACCCTGTTCACGGAACTGCTGGTACAATCACAACATAACTTCATTGTTACACTCACTGTTCTCGGAACTGCTTGGTCAGTTCTTTCAGGTGATCCTGCTGTCTGTACGCGTTCTGGTACGCCATGTTAGCCTCATCAGGAGAACACGGACGGACAGACAGACACTTCAGATAGTTGTTCCTGCTGTCAAAGGTCCCGACCACCCTAGAAATAAAACAAAAATAGTTGTGCTAATTACTGAATCTATGAAATTTTGTATTCAATAATATAAAACCGCACAAATCTGCACAGTGTTTGAACCAAAATTGGAATCAAGCATGTCTTGTACACAGCATCTTATTGTACATTCTTATTCACCTTACACTTTTTTGAGAAGTTAGGGTTACCAAGCAACTTTACTTAAAGCAGACCAGACATGCACGTTTCGGGTATTTAACCCTCGTCTGAGTGATCAAAACGCATGAAATTATGCGTTAAGGAGGAATCGCATGATTTACGCATGTGGAAACAAAATACATGGAAATTGCATACATTTTGCATGAAAATAATGCGAAAATATATTATGCGATTTTCGCATGAAACTTTTCATGCAACTGTTGTATAAATTTCGCACGATATTCATGCAAAAGGTAAATCGCATGAATTTCATGCGTGGCATTTTTGCCTGTGTACAATACTGATTTTAATGGTAAATAACCTTCCAAAGATCTGACGTGTAATGTGATTGCATATAGTCTATTTTATTAAGGAGTTTGATAAAGAATATTTTAAATAATATAATCATCCAAGAAAATAATATTTTCTTGGATGATGATCAGTAGGACTCTGGGGCTACAAATTCACTATCCATTCTGTCCGAAAAAATTATTAACTAGCACAATTCACTGTGACCTTGAACTTTGACCTTAAAACTTCCTCCTATCATGTGGCAAGTGTCATGAATATATGGGCATCTTGAACTTTGACCTTGGAAGTATTTTTTCGTTTCGTTAAATTCCAAATATGAAGATCGGAGGTTTTAACGTATTAGTCTGCCTCACATATCTTAGTGGACAGACAGATGACTTCATCTACATGAGTGAATCTGAGTATGAACAACTATTGCTGTTCTGAGAGCAATAGTCATTGTCATTATTTGTTTCACAAGCCACATCAGAAAGTTACAACACCACAACAAAGATTGCCGAAAATTAATGTCTCTACTGAATCAGATATAACATGTATCAGGGATTTTTCAAGTCCGTTTTTGGGTCCGATTATCGGACCCATTCCCAACGCCAAAATGGCCTGTATTTTCCCAATTTATGGTTGAAATATCCCAATTTGAGCCTCATAATTTTTTGAAGTGTTCTTCAATAAAAGAGCAAAATAATGACGACTGAAATACATTGCAGAAATACGACATTGATGATCGATGTGTAAACTGGTCAAAAATCTTACAATGTATATCCGGTATAGGTTTACGTTTTAATCATCAAATCGTATCTCCAGTATTGGGAACCCATGACCATGTCGTCTTACAACAGCAAATTTGATACCAAAAAATGACAAAAGGGAGTACATCTTCTTTGTAGAGGAGAGATACTTTCTTCAAAATAAAATTTTGGATAGTGACTATAAAAGAAACAACAGAAAGTAGTTCATGTTCAGTAAACAGAATAGGGCGACTCGGACAGTGGGAATGTCCCCTGTCAAACACTGACTTTAAATCTGAATCCTGATTGATCGTGATCATTAAAGTAGCCCCTCTGACTCTGAACAGATGCCTGTTCCTGATCCTAGAAGATTATCATTATGTCCTTTGAAGTACAATCTAAAGTATAGATGTTTTTACTAGTACTTTGTTTATTTTGATAATAATAAAATTTTTATTGAAGACACTTTTAATAAGAAGGAATTATATCTCTGTATAAGGATTTATTCCATTAAGAATCAAATTAAACTGTTGGAAATTCCCAATTTCATTAAAACGCCGCGATTTTTCCCAATTTTACCGGACCCTGGACCCTAAGTAAAATACCCTGAAAAATCCCTATGTATGAAGGACTGAATTTCTTGCTTCAGAAACTTACTTTGTATCCAAAGTCTACAGCTAAAGTCATGTTTTTATAAGAATGTCAAATTTCAAGGATTATTACTTAGGCCGAAAGCCATATGTTATAAAATGACACCAAAATACTGTATGTGTACTTATTTTGGCACAACCAAATTTTAGCGCAGACCGGGCAAAAATGGGCAAATTGACATATTAGTTTAATCATGAATTGGTGCAAATAACTTTTTTTTCAACATTATTAATCTATAAAAGCTCAAAAATTTTGCGTAGCCCAATGAATTAGCACAGTCTTTATAGCGCTAACTCCGCGAAATTATGAACCCCGCTAAAATAAGTACACATATGTATTAAGCAATAGTCAAGGTATTAAAACGAATGTCAAAGTCAAAGTTCAAAATCAACAATAGGTCAAAATTAAAGTCATGATATTTAGTCAAAGATCATCGACTAGTAATGAGAAATCTAAATATGAAATACAGGTAACATGGCAAGTCCGAGTGAATACACCTTGAAGCTAAGAAGATATATGCATAGCCCTAGGTTAAAAGGTTAAAGGTCACCGAGTTTCAAATTCTATTACCGTATATAGGGAATTTTTTGTGTGTCTAATTTTCGCTAAGTTCGCGAGCTTCATCAAATCGCGAAAAATGGACATAGTGAAAAAAATAGCAATCCAAGGAATGCTTGTGTCGCCTGCGAAGCGGTTTGATTATTATTCTAGAAAGTGGATCAAAATTCTTGAAAAGTAGGTCTAGGTCAAATATCTAGATCAAGGTCAAAAGGTCAAATTTTATGGTCTGTGTAGAAAGGTCTTGTCACAAGGAATACACATGTGAAATACCAAAGCCCTATCACTTACAAATCAAAAGATATATCCATTCTTAATTTTTTTGAAAAGTAGGTCAAATATGTAGGTCAAGGTCAAAAGGTAAAAAAATAATGGTATGTGTAGAATGGCATTGATACAAGGAAAATACATGTGAAATATCAAAGCCCTATCAGCTACCAATCAAAAGATATAGCCAATATTACTTTTCTTGAAAAGTAGGTCAAATATCTAGATCAAGGTCAAAGGGCCAAATTTAATGGTCTGTGTAGAAAGGTCTTTTCAGAAGGAATACATATGAAATATCGAAGCCCTATCACTTACCAATCAAAAGATATAGCGAATCTTATCTTTTTTCAAAAGTAGGTCAAATATCTAGGTCAAGGTCACAAGGTCAAAAATTATGGTATGTGTAGAAAGGTCTTGCCACAAGGATTGCACATGTGAAATATCAAAGTCCTAACACTTACCAAAAAAAAGATATATCCATTCTTAATTTTTTTTGAAAAGTAGGTCAAATATGTAGGTCAAGGTCACTAGGTCAAAAATTATTGTATGTGTAGGAAGGTCTTGTCACAAGGAATACATATGTGAAATATCAAAGCTCTTTCACTTACCAATCAAAAGATATAGCGAATCTTATCAAAGATATAGCGAATCTTATCTTTTTTCAAAAGTAGGTCAAATATCTAGGTCACAAGGTAAAAAATAATGGTATGTGTAGAAAGGTCTTGCCACAAGGATTGCACATGTGAAATATCAAAGCCCTATCACCTACCAATCAAAAGATATATCCATTCTTAATTTTTTTGAAAAGTAGGTCAAATATGTAGGTCAAGGTCACTAGGTCAAAAATTATGGTATGTGTAGCAAGGTCTTGTCACAAGGAATACAGATGTGAAATATCAAAGCCCTATCACTTACCAATCAAAAGTTATGGGCTGTGACACCCAAAGTGTGACAGACAGACAGACGGATGGACAGACGGACAGACGGACAACGGACAAAGTGATCCCTAAGTGTCGCTATGCTTCGCAGGCGACACAAAAAGACACAGATCTTATCCCTTGATCCTGAGCGAAAATCAGACTCGGTGAAAAAATAGACACATCTTTTTGGTGTCACTTACGCGAAATTTACCTCACACGAAAATTGCCCAATGTACGGTACTACAAAGGTCGTAATATAGAATGTCCATTACCTGTGAAGATATCCTCTGGTCAGTTGGGGTAATGGACGGTCCTGTAAAAACAAAATTTGGGGAGTATAATTAATATATAACAATTTCAAGATGTGTTTTCATCAAAATCTATTAAACTTTATATTTCAAAAAGGGACAACTAAATCTCATTTGCAAAAAAAGTTTAGGAATTTATGGTGTGTTCATAATGAAGAATTCAAAATGTTGGGACATTTTGATATCAATCAGTCAATGCCTTGTCTCAAAATTTCAAAATCAAAAAGCTAAACTAGGTACATGTATAAATTCAAATATGATATAAACTGAAGTAAAAATTTCAATAAAATCAATTTTATTGCAAAAAGAAATTTTCTTACTATTTCATAGAATGTACAGTGTAAATCCCCACAATCATCACGTAACACAAACTGCTTTGCCGTCCCTGACTGATCGGTTATCACTGCTGAATCAACTATACCTGAAGGTCAAAGGTCAAATCAATGTCATTTATAGGTACAAGTTATATACATAGAATGTTCATTGTATATCCACACATTCATCATGTAACATAAAGTGATTAGCAGTCCCTGATTGGTGCAGAATCCTGAAGGTCAAAGGTTACATTAACGTCATTTTATCGACCTGTAATTCAAGAAGAAAGAAGAGGACAAAACAGATAATTTATTGAATGAAGTAGTGTCCTCCGTAGGGAAGTTTAATATAAAAATGCAATGATCGCTGTGCGATATAAGTCCCCTACCGACGGCATAAATTTATGACTTGCATCTCTGTTCATCAGTTCATCTTCTGCAACAACAGCCAAGAAAAGTCTGGGAAACTGAATTCACGAAATTTGCTAAGTCCAAGGGCCATAACTCTTGTGAAAATTAGTCAATCTAAATTAAACTCAAATCTGCATCACACTATAATATTGTATTCACATACAAAAAATCAGCTCATGATCTGCAATAACAGGCATGAAAAAGTCCGGGAAACTAAAAATTTCATGAAATTTGCTAAGTCCAAGGGCCATAACTCTTGTAAAAATAGGCCAATGGAAACCAAACTCAAACTTGGTCTGTATCACACTGAGATGTATTCATTTACCAACCAGAAGTCTCTGATGAGACTGAAGCTCTCCTGGCTGATTTGTACATATACACTCAAGAGAATGAATGCTGGACTTCACCTTGCCTAATACCACTTTTTTCATCGACCCAATATATTTCCGTATCCCCCCTGTAAAACACTCTATAACGAATTTATCCTGCTGAATCGCTTTTGGTTTGTGTATGTTACGTCAACATATTCTAAAGCATTTTGGTGACGTCAAAAGCATAAAGCATCTTAGTAGAAGCAGGATATCAAAATAATATTCTGTTAGTAAAATAATACAACATAATATTTGGTTCTTCTCGACCAATCAGATTGCAAGAAATTTGCCAGAGGCGGGATAAATGTGTATCAAGTTTTTTTTTATTAGAACCAACAACCACATGCCAATGCATATCCATCAATTCCTAATTAATTTTTTTCATCAAAATTCAGAGCAAAATTTTTTTTTTTTGAAAAAAACGGAGTCCCCCCCCCCCCAAGAATATCAAATGGACCGTGCCTTAGATTTCTCTAGAATGTGAGAGAATTACTAATCAAATCTAAAATAACAGATGTTTTTATTTTTCAAAAAATGTGGGTCAAAGGTCAGTGATGGGGTCAAAGGTTAAAAATTTGGCTCCAAAAGATGAGCCTTCTCAAGGTTCATAGACATGCAATATATGACAGCTCTATTATCTTATACCCTTTCATCAGAATTTAGTTGAATGGAATGATATACTGACAGTCGGATGGATAGACAAACAGATGAACAGACAGACCTACCACTATATGCCCTTTGATAAAATTAAGACTAAAGGCATAAATAACCTCTCATTTGAGCTGAAATAGTATTGCATAGGATACTCTATAGAGATATTTCCTTCTTTCTTATACTGACCAGTGAAAATACTTAGATCAAGTAATCAGGCAGTTTCAGATTGAAATTAAATATAATAGGACATGTGGCCTACCGAGTGAAATTTCAAAAGTATCGGCCATTTTGTTCTAAAACCTAAAAAGGTTTTAGGCTATTTATTTAGTAAATGTAAAACAATGTAAATAGAATATTGAACGAAGAACATGAACTTTTAGGGCGAATGTGGTATTAATGTAGACAGAAGCTAATTATTAAAATATTATAATACAAAATATTTTTACATACCGGTATGAAATATTTGATCCTCTATAGAAAACATTTCTACCATATATCCCAGTTCAGAAAAATATTTCAAAATCTGCATGAGGTTGAAATGATGTTTTTGATTGGTCAAATTTTAAAAGGACAAAATGACTCGAGGTCCAATTGACAAAAAGGCCTGAAACATTAGTTTATTACCATTAATTAATGGCAGGAACAGGTATCGTACCCAGATAGCTCAGTTGGTAAGAGCGTCTGCCCAGATAGCAGAAGGTCTCGGGTTCAATTCATGGTTCGGTCACATCTTTTCCTCTCCTGTTACAGAATTGGCACCAAACTAAATGACTCAAGGTGAAGTGGAGTTTTGTGTGAGGTTTCCAGTGCATGGAAACCTGAAAAATTGGTAGAGAGGAGTGTGGCAGGAACGGGCATCGTGCCCAGATAGCTCAGTTGGTAAGAGCGTCTGCCTTGATAGCAGAAGATCTCGGGTTCGATTCCCGGTACAGTCACATCTCTCCCTCTCCTGTTACAAATTCAACTTCTATACCTTACACAAGCACCTTTCATTTGGCAATGTTAAGGATGCATTATTGCTATTTTATTTGATAAAATGATCAATCTTTGTGATTCTGGTGTTTCCATTTATCAGAAAGCACAGCTCAAGTCCGTGATCACTTAGGACATTCTACTCTTGCAACAAAAAGTCTCGCTACTCTCTCTAAAAATCTTACACTTTAAACAATTAAAAAATAAGTAAGAAATACATGCATTTTGATTGTTTGTTATCTTTCTTGCACTGTATAAACATAATAGAAAAGATTTTGAAGTTGATTGATTGATCAGAGGAAATTCCGAAACTATCCCCTAGCGTTTCTATAGAATTGAAGATAAAATCCTGGGTCAGGCCCCAAATAAAATATGAGAAAAACTAAATTTCAGACTCATCTATGATAATATTGTCAAATGGCAATAAAGGAAAATTTTGGTAGAAGTTTTCCTGGGTTGAAATATTTTTGTAAGAGTCGGCTTTTACAAATGATTTTTTTTAGTATTTTATTTTAATTTTTTTTTAATTTGATTAACACATAGAAGATATGCCAATAAGGCATCTCTTGTTATATTATCTTCTATTAAAACATGTGTCACTTGCTTTAATGTAAACATTATGAAAAATTTTATCAAACCACACAGTTTTAGTTACATCCCATTGGGGGTGGTACTCCAAGCAGTGGAGGAATTTATAAGAAGAAAGAAAGATGTAAGAGTTACCTCCCCCCCCCCCCCCCCCCCCCCCCCCAAAAAAAAAAGCTTACACAAGCACAATATTCCTTTCATTTGGCAATGTGAAGGATGCATTATTGCTATTTTATTTGATAAAATGATCAATCTTTGTGATTCTGGTGTTCCCATTTAACAGAAAGCACAGCTCAAGTCTCAGTGATCACTTAGGACATTCTAGTTACCTCCCCCTCTCCCCCCCCCAAAAAAAAAGCTTACACAAGCACAATATTCCTTTCATTTGGCAATGTGAAGGATGCATTATTGCTATTTTATTTGATAAAATGATCAATCTTTGTGATTCTGGTGGTCCCATTTAACAGAAAGCACAGCTCAAGTCTGTGATCACTTAGGACATTCTAGTTACCTCCCCCCTCTCCCCCCCCCTCAAAAAAAAAAAAACTTACACAAGCACAATATTCCTTTCATTTGGCAATGTGAAGGATGCATTATTGCTATTTTATTTGATAAAATGATCAATCTTTGTGATTCTGGTGTTTCCATTTAACAGAAAGCACAGCTCAAGTCTGTGATCACTTCGGACATTCTTACTCTTGCAACAAAAATTCTCACTACTCTCCCCAAAAAACTTACACCTTAAACATGTTAAACAAATAAAAAATAAGTGAGAAATACATGCATTTTGACTATTTGATATCTTTCTTGCACTGTATAAACACTATAGAAAAGATTTTCATGTTGATTGATTGATCAGAGGAAATTCCGAAACTATCCCCTAGCGTTTCTATAGAATTGAAGATAAAATCCTGGGTCAGGTCCCAAATAAAATATGAGAAAAACTAAATTACAGACTCATCTATGATAATATTGTAAAATTGCAGTATCTTTGTTTATTTATAGTTTCTGTCACTTATGTACTCTAAATGCATGTAGAAAAAAATTTTATTAGGGTAAGAGAAAATAGCCATATACCCATTTTCCAGAATCCTAGGGAACAGGGACTGAAGTAAAATACTGTAATGACATCTAAACTGCAAACCGAATGATGATGATCGGATAATATTTTGGAATAAATATATTAACTATTATCCACAAATTCTGGGAAATTTAGCTATCATATGAGATCACATGTAGTTTAATAGAGAGAAAACAACCACACCCATTTTCTAAGACCCTTGGGGTCAGAGACTCAACCAAATATGAGGTGGACAACGAGATTACAGACCCATCATATTGCATAAAGAATTTAGTCTCCATTATTTATAATGTCAGCGCTGTAAGCATAAGATTATATGGAATAATATAAAAGAAAATGGCCACACCCTTTTCTAAGACCCTGGGGGTCATTGGCTCAAACAAAATATCAGGTGCACAACTAGACTACAGACCCATCATATTGCAAAAAGAATTATGTCTCTATCATTTATAGTGATAGAAGAGCTATCCGGACAAAATTACATAGAATTTAATGACCACGCCCATTTTCTAAGACCCTGGGAGTCAGGGACTGAAACTGAATGTCAGGTGCACAACTAGACCATGGACCAAGTAAAATACAAAAAGAATTAAGTGTCTATCTCTAACAGGTTCAGAGGAGTTGTCCGGACAAGAATTGTTGCCGGACGAAGGGTGATCGCATAAGCTCGACTGGTCTGAGACCAGTAGAGCTAAAAATCAGTGCATTATTTGCAATAGAACCAAAGAAAGTCCAGAAACTGAAATAATCATAAAATTTGCTAAGTCCAAGGGCCATAACTCTTGTAAAAATAGGTGAATCTAAAGCAAACTCAAACTTGATCTGTATCCCATTGAGATATATCCACATACCAAAAATGAGTTCAATATATGCAACAACAGCGGAAAAAAGTCCGGAAAACTGAAATTTTCATAAAATTTGCTAAGTCCAAGGGCCATAACTCTTGTAAAATTAGGTCAATCGAAAGCAAACTCAAACTTGATCTGTATCACATTGAGATATATCCACATACCAAAAATGAGTTCAATATATGCAACAACAGCGGAAAAAAGTCCGGAAAACTGAAATTTTCATAAAATTTGCTAAGTCCAAGGGCCATAACTCTTGTAAAATTAGGTCAATCGAAAGCAAACTCAAACTTGATCTGTATCACATTGAGATATATCCACATACCAAAAATGATTTCAATATATGCAACAACAGCGGAAAAAAGTCCGGAAAACTGAACTTTTCATAAAATTTGCTAAGTCCAAGGGCCATAACTCTTGTAAAATTAGGTCAATCGAAAGCAAACTCAAACTTGATCTGTATCACATTGAGATATATCCACATACCAAAAATGATTTCAATATATGCAACAACAGCGGAAAAAAGTCCGGAAAACTGAACTTTTCATAAAATTTGCTAAGTCCAAGGGCCATAACTCTTGTAAAATTAGGTCAATCGAAAGCAAACTCAAACTTGATCTGTATCACATTGAGATATATCCACATACCAAAAATGAGTTCAATATATGCAACAACAGCGAAAAAAAGTCCGGAAAACTGAAAATGGGACAGACGGACAGACGGACAGACAGACGGACGGACAGACAGACAGACTGAGAGGAAACTAAGAGTCCCCTTCGGCGTTGCCGGTAGGGGACTAATAAATAACAATGAACACTCTATATCCACAAATTTTCGGCCACTCGGCCTTTATCAAGTGGAAAAGCACGAATACAAAAGAATTCTACGTAATATCCTTAACTGCTGGTAAACAAAGCCCAGCGTAAAATGAACAAGGTATGACGTCACTTGATAAAGGCTGAGTGGCCGAAAATTTATTGGTGAAAAATGAGAATTCCGATGATGGGTGCAATAGTGTACATTCTCTTATTTGATATGGAAATCAGTTTCAATCATCAATGTCCTGTGACCTTGACTCATGTTTTGTGAAGAAAGGTGCAATACATACATCAATATGAGTGAGTGAAACAATTTTCAATCTGCAAAATCTTATGACCTTGAACTTTTGACCCCTAAATCAATAGGGCACATTCTTGACTTAGTGGGAACATTTCAAGGAATTTTCATGATGATAGGTACAATACACACTTCACTCTGATCTGGAAATAGTTTCAATAAACATGGTAAACACAATGATATGACCTTGAACTTTGACCACAAATCAAAAGGGCGCATTCTTGGCTCATAAGGTGAAAGTGTATAAAATCTAATATTAACTATATGTTCAAATGTGTTTGACTGTAAACTTGAAATGTAATATTCTTCAAAGGGCAATAAATCCTGTAAAAGTAGGTCAACAGCAAACATAGCTGAACATGATCTGTTAGTAACTTATCACTCTACACACCAAGTTTCATTCATCTTTCTTTAATGTTAACAGAGGAAAGTCCAGGAATTTTTTTTTTCTTCAAAGAGCAAGCATAGTTGATCTGTCACTCATCACTTCGAAGAACAACACCAAGTTTCATTCAAATATCTGTAATGGTGTCAGAGAAAAGTCCAGACAACCCTGGTGTCACAGATGGACAGACGGACGGATGGACAAACAAAGTGACGGACAGACAGATCCAGTGGAAATCTACATGTATTTATTTCTTTTGGTTTCATGGATGGAGAACTTATTATACATGTAATGGAAAAATGACATACATGTATGAACTAATCAATTGATACACAATAGCTTTGCTCTGCCTAATTTTTGCCTTTAGGCGACAGAAATCTAATTCTTAGTTTTATGGATCCGCTGACCCTAATTTTACCACAATTGGAAAAAAAATAAAATGAACTGATTGTACATTTTGTTTCTTGCACTCTTACAAATTACTGGTTATTACTTTTCATTCTTACCTAATCTTTATCATGCAAGTGTTTTAGAGAATTCAGCTTTGAAAACATATGATAAACAAGCTGAATTAATATCGTGATCATGGCACAAGACATGAAATGTTGAAATTTACTGATTTTTATTTTATTTTTATTCCCTCCTCCTACCCTATTTTTAAAAAATAAGATCCGTAAAACTAAAAATTAAATTTCTGTCGCCTTATCGACTAATGTATGTTTACACTAAAATCAGTACATGACATGACTACAATAAATTTTGTACTTGTACTCTAGGCTATTATGTATACTTACCATAAAGTTCAAACATCAGATTCAGATAATCTTTGTACTTGTTCCACCTAACCACTCCCTCTGTATTGGTTGTTATTATATGTAACGTACTGTCGTCTGTCGTCTTGGCTGGAGTCTATAATTAACGTTATAAACAATACAACTATAATATTGAGTCTTTGCAGAATACAGAGTTTTTTCCCCTTACAGACGGTATCTGACGTAAAACCATTGTGACGTCATGAAAATGGTATGGTAACATCGATTTTATAACATCATTTCCCAGACTTTTAGGACTGTTTCAATAGAATTTGATGACGTCATAATCAGTCTATGTCAGATACTGTCTCAAATGGGAAGTAACTCTGGTCTTTGAAAATATCAAATATACAAGGGCTGATTGATATGTTGTGAGCCTCGGTTTTCTGGGATGCAGAAGGTATTCTGCTGATAGATTATCTCCAAACATAGGGTAATCAAAGATAACATAGCTCACCTATACAGGTTTTTGTCAGAAACAAGGTTAAAGTTTTTGAGAAGTAGGTCAAAGTCCAAGGTCAAGGTCACTAGGTCAAAGGTCATGGTCTCAAATGAAAGGTCTTGTCACAAGGTATCCACATCTGAAATATCAAAGCCCTACCCCTTATAGTTCAAGAGATATAGCCCAGGTTAAAGTTTTGTCTACGGACGAACGACAACGACGCCGAGAGTATGGCATTAGCTCTCCGGACTTTTTCGTCCCGGCGAGCTATAAAGGACAAACAATCAATGGTACATACTGTGCTTCAATACTAACACAGTTGCAGGAAAATATTTTTGAGCCGCAGAAAGCTCACTGTGTTGTTCCATCAGGACAATGCTCCTGTTCACAAGTCTTAAGCACTGCCATGACTGTCCTTCATGATTGTGGCTTTAATATGATTGAGCATCCGCCTTATTCACCTGATCTTGCTCCATCAGACTTCATCTATTCCCAAAACTGAAAAAAACTATTTCTGTCACCCGCTTTCAGTCCGATGATGACGTCATACTTGCAGTGGATGGCTTTCTGACCAGTCACGATAAGTAGTTCTCTCAAAGTGGTATTGAGGCCTTTTAAACACCGATGGCAAAAGTGTATAGGTTCTGAAGGGGATTATGTAGAAAAATAATGCAAAATGTCTGATAAAATTCAAAATCCATCAATGCGAGGCTCACGACATATCAATCAGCCCTCGTATATATTGTTTCTTCATGATACTATATGTAATATATTGTTATCTGCTGTCTAATGAACATTATAAACAAAACAATAATTATATTGTTTCTTCAAAATACTATATGTAATATATTGTAATCTGTTGCCAACATTACAAACAATACATTTTATCATATGTTTTCATCTTGATATTATATAATATCAGGGATTTTTTAAGGGTTTTCCAGGGCCGAAATTCGGCCCCATTCCCAATGCTGAAAAACAGGCATTTTCTCAATTTCTGAGCTTAAGGTATCCGTTGTACAATAGAGTCATTTTTCAAAGCGGCTAAATCATCTCCATTGTAAAGTATGGTAAATTGTATGCCTGGTAAGGTACTATAAACTATATATTTTCTGAAAGGTGATGATGCCCTGAGTACAGATATAAGACTCCCAGGTCTTAAAAATCAAAGGGGAAAAACTCTTGTACAACTTTGTTATTTTGCATAAGTTATATAGAGAAAATAGACAATTTAAATGCTTCATCAGTTATTCCCCTTTGTTTTTCTGGTCACAAAATTATTGTTTCTGATCAGTGGGCATTATAACCTTTCAGAAAATATATGGTATATGGTACCTTACCAGGAATGAAAAAATGCCCTATTGTACATCGGATACCTTAAAATTTCCAATTTAAAAAGTATAAAAACCCCTTTGAAATTACTGAAAATACATTTATAATCTATCTGTTTTACAATGTACACTATCTGAAATATAATATTCTTGGTACTCATACTTGCCATTGTCCCGGCCGGGACAAAAATTGTCCCGCATTTTCGACCGAAAATATCTGTCCCGGCCGGGACACGGAAAATCCCGATTTTTTGACGTTTCATAAAAAAAAAAAAAAAAATCGGCGTAATCATGGTAATATTGATTATTCTTTGTCGACTTAATAAAGAATTGAAAGTCTTTTCTTAAACTTTCATTGTTTATTTAAACGTCTCCAATTATCTACGCTATATACCCATATACAGTAATCAGCCGATAATCGACCTATGTTTTGATAGTAATACAATGTAGGTTGATTAAAGGTCGGCTGTCCCACAAACGTCGCTAAATACATCCATGCAGCATTAACTACGATATATTACTTCCTAATTATAGTGAATATATTATGATAATCATTAGAAATAAGAGTAATAATGTATCTGTGTATGATGTTTTCTTGAACTCTAATACTATCAAGCAAAACTATATTGATAAATGGTGCTTAGATATAAATATTGAAAAAGATGATATTAGTTATACCTTTATTAATAAATTACCCTTTATTGTTACTAAAGATCCAAAACTGTGTTGGTTCCAATATCGCTTGCTTCACCGTATACTTCCAACGAATGTTTTATTATTTAAAATGAAAATTAAAGACACAACATCTTGTGCATTTTGTAATACAGAAGAAGAAACATTATTGCATTTATTCTTTCATTGTAATATTGTTAATAAATTTTGGGGAGATTTGCTATCTTGGATAGAATTAAATGCAAATACCACTGTACAATTTGAAAAGGAAACAATAATATTTGGCAAGAAATTCAGAAAATGTAGAAACTGTTTAAATCTAATTCTTCTACTTGCAAAACAATTCATCTTTACACAAAAAATCAGAAACAGACCACTTGATGTTGACGCCTTCATAGTTTTGTTAAAAAATTATTTCATGATAGAAAAATACATCTTTGCAAAAAATAATAAATTAGTAAAGTTTTATAAAAGATGGGAAATTTTGAAACACAATTTTGAGTAATGTATTACTTTTATTATTATGGAATATTATGATTATAATTATATAGATAATATGAAACAAAACATACTTTGATTAATATTTTCAGGTACGAGTCTGTGAGTGAAAGTTGTCCTTTGTCTTTACATGTATGTTGCATAAAATGTTAAAATGTTTGCATAAAAATAAAAAAAAAAAAAAAAACATTCATGCAGCATTTCTCTTGTTGATATTTTTTTTTAGCTCACAAAAAAATTCGATCATTGAAATAAATAAAGCAATAGCAATAGTTATACGATGTGTAAGCCAAGATATGAATTTATTTTTATGACAGGAAACAACGTGATGTAAAACATGTAAACAAGATTTAAAAAAAAAAAGAAAAGAAAATACGCAACCACGGAACGCTCTAGAGTAACTATAATATGCTCTTTATTATTATCACGTCAAAAAACTCTCAGTATCAATCAAAGTACGTTTGCTTAGTGTCGTTTTTAATACCCGAGTCGTTAAGTTTTATTTAAATCGCCAACGTCAACGCAGGCAACAGCGCAGATGTTCAATACTTATGTTCAGAAAGTTGTGAATATAAAACGTGAACAATAGAGTAAACATGGAAAAAGACTTTTAAAACCTTCACAGAGAAAAATTAAATAGGGTAGACAAGCTCAATGAAGCGCCACTTTTAGAAATGCGTCCGACGAGGAGCCATCTACGTATACGGCGCGCGTTAATAAGATTTATTTTTTACTCTGACGTTCTTTCGTTTGCAGAGGGCAATGATCTAGTGCAATTTTGGATTGCAATATCTGAAGTTCAACCTCCTAAAAGTGTTCCTCTTTGTGTCCCTCATTGGCGTTATATTTGTCCCGCATTTTGATGATATGTCCCTCTTTTTGTCCCTCTTTGCAGTGACAAAACTCCGAAAAATTATGGCAAGTATGGGTACTACAGGTGTCTATATGCCTTTATTCATCTTCATTAGAAGCAAATTTTTGCTTGTTTTCTCAATTTACTTGTATAATATTATCCCCAATTTCTATTAAATGTCGCTATTTTTCCCAATTTCGAAGGCCCAGGCCCCTGGAATCAAAGGGTAAAAAAACCCTGAATTATATCTATTATTCATAACAAATTGTCACACGTCTTGGCTGGAGTCTCCCATTGACAATTATTACTATAACATAATAATAAAGTATTGTTTCTTTACAAAATACATGTATGACATTATACGTAACATATTTTTATCTGCTGACCATTAGTACATTATAAATTCATTTTACCTGTTTTGAGGTTCCTACAGTATTTACTACTTTCTGAGTTGAGCTTTGAGCTGTATTGTTGGAGAATGTATGAGATGAAATGGATCTTGAATTTTGATCTGCAATAAAAAAAAAAAAGAAAATTAAGCTTGTTATTGGATACAACATTTTCCTTTACATTTTACAGTACTATTAATAAGAGTTTCATTTTTATTACATGATAAGATTGAATAGGTCACTAGCCACTTGTCAAATTTCATAATGGCTGACAAAGTGAAAGAAATGTCTGAGTTCGGCAATTTTGCAAACTGTTTCATTGTTACATCTCAATGGAATTGCCTCTTTTAAATAGTGTTGTACATTGGAAGACTTTTAAGAATCGATTATCGGAAAATAATCGGAAAGAGTAAACCGATCGATTATCGATTTAAATCGGATAACAAAAGTCCATGAAAAATGGAACATAAAAGAGAGAACAATTGTATTTTTCTGCATAAAATTCAGGAAACTTTGCTGAAAGCAAAATATAAAGCATTCAATTTCAAAGTGTCTGCCTGTTTACATGCAAGACAACAAGCAGCAGTTCATGTGACATGTGAAAAGAGGAAAATAAATACCTTAACACAAAATACCTTTCTTTCAGCGACAATCGATTGTAAAAAAATGAAATCGATAATCGGAATCGACAGAGTTTTAGCGATTGACAATCGATTGTCAGCGACAATTGGTTCATCACTACTTTTAACAGTGACGTCATAATGTAAAACAACGCCAAAAGCTGTTGATTGGAAAATGGTCTGTCAAAATCAAAATATTTTGATTAATGTTTTGGACATTTTTTCAAAGTATACCCTTCAGTCAGGCATGAAAAAATATGCATAAGTTTCTCCTAGTAATAGTAATAACTATACAGGTTCATAGATACAAGACCCTGGTATAGGAAGGAAAACAGCAATTCATTATTCTGTCTTTTCGTTGGTCAGTATGCTCCGGTGTTCAATTTTGGACAGTGTCTAACATAGAAGCATTATGACATAGTAAATGTTCAATAGAAATATCAGTTTTGTAGCATATTTCCCTGAATTTAACATTGGTTTCCATAGAATTTGATGACATCACAATACTGTAGGTTAATGTCATATATCGTCCCGAACAAAAATCCCACATACATTTTAAAAATAGTTTAAATTGACTATTCGGCCTTTTCTTTATGTGGAGTTAATTCCCATATGGGGCAGTATTTGACGTACATGCATAATGACTTAATCACATCATGAAATTCTAATACAAACATTGAATTTGAAGCACATTTCCCCTGAATTTTATGCTCAGCCTGGTTTCTAAGGATCATACAATAAGCTAAAAGTGAATCACAATATATTGCAGTATTTTATAAGCTGTATTGCGATATATTGATTCTTTTCATTTTTATCATTTTTTATGTAAAATAAAACACCGCTAAAGACGGTATGGTCAGATTGCAAAGTAAGTTTTTGTCACTAAATGGGTCAATGTCAATAGGTCAACTATACAGCATAAATTGAAAGGTTTTGTCAGAGGCAACCTACATGTATAAAATAAAGTTTCTACTGCATACAGTTCCATAGATTTTGCTTAAACCAGGAACTTTAACCAAAATCCTTTACTAGGTCAAAGTCCAAGGTCAAGGTCACTAGGTCAAATGTTATGGCATAAATTGAAAGGTCTTGTCATGGGCAAGCTTCATGTATAATATAAAGTTTCTACTGCATACAGTTCCATAGATTTTGCTTAAACCAGAAACTTTAACCAAAATCCTTAACTAGTCGAAGTCCAAGGTCAAGGTCATGTATAATATAAAGTTTCTACTGCATAAAGTTTCTTAGATTTTGCCTCAACCAGAAACTTTAACCAAAATGTTGACAGACAGACGGACATGGTCAATCTATAGGCTGGAATTGAAAGAAACACACCTGTCATTGATAATTGGTTGGATTGCAAAGCAATTCCGGTCTATAGATTGACGATGTCCGTCTGTCCGTCCGTCCGTCTGCCGTCAACATTTTGGTTAAAGTTTCTGGTTGAGGCAAAATCTAAGGAACTATATGCAGTAGAAACTTTATATTATACATGAAGGTTGCCCATGACAAGACCTTTCAATTTATGCCGTAACATTTGACCTAGTGACCTTGACCTTGGACTTTGACCTAATTTTAAAATTCATTTCAACTGTGAGCCGAGCGATGTGGACCATGGGTCCCTTATTTTCAATTAACCTGATTAAAATCAAAGTGATTCAATGAATTCCTATAAACTATTAACCTATAAGGGTAGTATTTCGATGTAAATTTATCAAATATCATCTATTGTTACACCTCTACTGGTTTCTATAGAAATTGACAAAGTCACAATCAGTTTACAAATAGGAAGTTACTCCGTATATCGAAAATACCAATTTAATTGATTGGAATTCTTTTTACCTCTTGATACATTAGGTTTCTGTGCCTGTGGTGTTGCTGCATTATTCACAGGAAATCTGTTATCCCCAGCCGGCCCTGACCAGGAATTTGTCGAGGATTGTCCCCCAATGAGGGACCCTGAACTTGCTCCTCCCCAGGGCGGGTCATTTCTGTTGCCACGCCCTAAATGACCAGCGCTATGTCCACGCCCAAACTGACCAGCGTTCTGTCCATGCCCAAACTGACCAGCATTCTGTCCATGCCCTGAGTGACCAGTACTATGTCCATGTCCTGGCTGACCAGTACTCTGTCCATGTCTATGCTGTAACTGACCACTGGTCTGAGGTCTCTTGGTATCTTGATTTTCACCAGAAGTAAAAGACGGGTAAGATCTATTGAGAGGAGATCTATGCTCCTGATTCCCATGGTCTTGCTGGTACTGACCACTTGTCAAGCGTCCACTCTGGCCTTGTCCTGATGACCAGTTTGAAGTAGGCCTATGCTGTTTTCCTTGCTGTGTAAATGACCCTCGATTTCTTGAAAATCCTCCTCTGAAAACAGAAAAATATATATAACACCTCTAGAAGAAAGTTACTTTTCAACAGTAAATAGACGGTCAAAGTGATCTCCAAGTGTCGCTATGCTTCACAGGCGACACAATAAAAGTAAGTCTAAGTCCAAAGTTTAGGTCACTAGGTCAAATGTTGCAACATTGATTGAAAGATCTTGTCATAGGCAACCTACCTATACAGTAATTGCAGCACAGTGTCATGTTTCTACTGCATATAGTATTATACTAGAGTTTCTGAGATTTTGATTCAACCAGAAACCTTAACAAAAATATTAATGACAGAAAGACAGACGGATGGACACAGTCAATTTATAGATCAGCATTACTTTGCAATCCAGCCAAAAATGCCAATAATATGAACTTGATTCTTTGTGTTTTATGCCACAAGTAGATAAGAAGGATACGGGTCAGTTTACTGAGAACTCCACATTATTCAAATATTTTATGTGAGAGTTATTCCTCTTTGTCTTCACAATAAATACTTTATGTAAGAGTAAGACAAACACAAACTCACCTCGAGTTCTGTTGCTGTTGATGGATGGATGGATGTATTGAGAGATGGACAGACAGATGAACAGAAAGACAAACACAAACTGACCTTGAGTTCTGTTGCTGTTGATGGATGCATGGATATAATGAGAGATGGACAGACAGATGAACAGAAAGACAAAGACAAACTCACCTCAAGTTCTGTTGCTGTTGATGGATGGTTGGATGTATTGAGAGATGGACAGACAGATGAACAGAAAGACAAACACAAACTCACCTCGAATTCTGTTGCTGTTGATGGATGGATTGATGTATTGAGAGATGGATGGACAGATGAACAGAAAGACAAACACAAACTCACCTAAAGTTCTGTTGCTGTTGATGGATGGATGGATGTATTGAGAGATGGATGGACAGATGAACAGAAAGACAAACACAAACTCACCTCGAATTCTGTTGCTGTTGATTGTTATAGGAATTGACGTGACCTCGTCCCCTGTTATTTCTGTTGTCTTGGCGACCAAACTTACCTGTAGATGGAAAGACATGGAAATTTCAAATTTATACAGCTACAAAAGTATGTATCTTAAATGATGCTGAGTAACAAACTTTCACTGAATTTTTGAACCAATACTCGAAAAAAAAAAAAATCTAATCAATTAAGTTTTGGCTAGATGACAAATGTTTTTTCTAGAGTAATTGAACCTATGACCCTCTAAGACCTTGAAATCTTGGCTTTAGCTTCAAAGGCAGAAAACATAAACTATTCTTTCTTTATCATAATAAAATCGGAGTATGAATTTTTTCCTTTCATGACCTTGACCTGTAATTAATGAACTTGGAGATGTAAGAAGTAAAAAAAGTTTAAGTTTTTTTTCATTCATTTTTGATACACTTAAGCTATATTGACAAAGTTTCCTCTGGAAAGTGGGTATTTAATATTTCTTTAGAAAAAAATATTGGAAGTAAAATACCTTGTACCATTTTTCTACTGGGTTTTGTCCATGCAACATATTGTAATGACCTTAAAGGTCCTTTATATGGAAATTATAGTCCAGGAGGCAGCAGCGTAGGGACGCTATATTTTATTTCTCATCTTAATCAAACTGTTTATGCAGGTGCACAGACAGTGATGATTCTACTGAACAATCTGAAATCTTGAAGACATACTAATACGCCCCCTTCTCATCCCCTTGAATCGGCCATTGTAAAAGATTTTTATCATGCTTTTTCCAGTGGAAATATCCAATAATTCATGAATTTTACTTACTGCCAGAATGTTTTATATGTGAAAGGCTGCTTCGTGCAAAAGTTGGCAGAATTTCATCCTTTTTCTTAATTACCCAGGTATGACCTTAAGGAGGTGAAAATGACAATTTCCTCAAGCATAAATAACCCTAGCTATACAAATACTGTAGGCCAAATTCAAGGTTTGTGGTATTTTTGGAAGCACCGTTTCACTTTAGAAGTGGAGAAAAAATTACAACTGTACACATGTAACAAGTTTGAAAAGGATTTGTATTACAATTTTCTCAAATTCTTTTTTGTGCATTGCTATAACAAACCTTGTTGATTTCCTCTGAAACTTCTCTCTGTATGATTATTCCTTGGCGAGTGAGAATTTGGCTTGCTGAAACCATGAACAGGCATCAAATCTGAAGACAATGACATGTGTTTCTGATCAGTAGATTCAATATCAATAAATAGTCCATAGTTCTCTCCACAAGTTTCAATATAATTTGGAAACATAGTGTAATCAAAGATTACAAAGCTCACCTCATGGCAGCACTCTATCATGGCAGCAAACAGAAAGTAGTCAAAGATTACACAGTTTTGAATTTGAAAACCTGTACAACTGAGAACCAACAAAAATGATACCACACAAAAACAAACTAGAAAAGGAAAGTAGAGTGTTTCATTTATTGACCTAAATTTTGCATGAATAGGTGTACTCTATTGATACCTAAATCTTCCTAACATGTGCATTCAAGCGGAAAATATAGGTCATGACCTACATGTACATTTGAACATAGATATGTGATCTACTTATAAAGACACATAATCAGTGCAAGTTTGGACTTCCTAGCACTTATAATAGAGAAATAAAACTTCTGAAAATTGATACCCAAATCTTCCTAACATGTGCACTCAAGCGGAAAATATAGGTCATCACCTACATTTGAACATAGATTTGTAATCTACTCCTAAAGACGCATCATCTGTGCAAGTTTGAACTTCCTAGCACTTATAATAAAGAAATAAAACTTCTTAACATTGATACCCAAATCTTCCTAACATGTGCACTCAAGCGGAAAATATAAGTCATGACCTACATGTACATTTGAGTGTAGATTTGTGATCTACTCTTAAAGATGCATCATCTGTGTAAATTTTAACTTCCTAGCACTTATAATAGAAAAATAAAACAAATCTTAGCATACTAGTGCGGACGTCGACGCGGACACGGACACGGACGACAGGGTGATAGCATAAGCTCCCTCTCTTTTCGTGAGGTGAGCTGAAAATAACAACTTAATCAAAAACAAAAAATAAATAAATGAAAAAACTTTAAAAACTCCTGATGATACCAATGAAACCAGATGAGTTTTAATTCTGCGTTTGTAATTTTATTTCCAGTAGATTTTACATAAATTTAAGTTTAAGTTCAATCAATTTGAACCTTGAGGCTCCATGTACTTCCATGAGTCTGAATGACAGACTGACACGCAGAGACTCAATACATATCTTACCTTCATGAGGAGTTACGGACAGACAGATGTACAAACATGAATGAACATGTCAACATAACTGCCCCTTGAGGACAGACAGATAGACACACAGACACACAGAAATAAAATATGTACCAACCAGAGGAGCTACTGTCAGGAAAGGAATGTTCATTCAGGAACTGATTGCCAGGTTCCGTTATGACAGCCTGTCGTGGTCTTTTTCTCGCATTGAATATTGGAGCAGGAACCGATTTTCTCTGAAAAAAATCTAGTGATTGTAAGATTTTGGCATATATATTAAACATTAAGTCAGAGCAAATCCAATAAAGCTTTTTAAAATTTGAAAATTTGAAGTTAAATGGATTACTAGTGGCAAGGACTTATAAACAGACTGTTTATAATTTAATCCTTGATACATGTACATGTAATACAAACACACATTTTTAATGTTAAGTTACTTAACTGTCAGAAAATATTCACTATAAGCAATTTACTGTTACAGAAATATTTTAGTGTAATACACAATTATACTTAATGACATTGGAATTGAATCAGTGCTACAACTACTGGCAAGTTGTTTCCAAAGTTCAAGTTTTGGAGAAAGTAAGTAAGCAAGTAATATTTATTTAAGTAAGTAATATTTATTTAAAGTCAGCACTGTGTACATAAATAACAAAGAACATAAGCTCTGTAGAGCTTTTACAACTGACATGTACATAATACTAATACATAAGAAAAAGAAACCAGTAAACATGCAAAAAATAAAAAAAAATTAAAACAAGCACTGGAAATAAAATGTACATGGCAAACACTGACTGAAAGCTATAAACAAGGCAAAGAAAGAGAGAGAGAGATAGAGAGACAGACAGACAGACAAACTGGCAGATCTACAGACAGCTGCCGATTGATTGAAGCTGGCAATAAATAAAATGTAAATTTACCTGATTCATTTCTGATGATAATACTGATAACAATTTCACTCTCACTGCAAGTATAAAATATACTTCTTCAATTATTTCTGAAACATATAGATACAGATTCTTTGACGAGTTATAATTAAATGTCTAATTAACAATAAGTAATCTGGACCTGTTTTTATGCAAATTCTTTGTAATATAATGCTGCAGCGACTTTTCCTTTATCATATTTATGGGGACATAATACACTGACAGGCTTTCTACTCTACCTTGATGAAAAAGTAGGAACAGTAGAAAGCCTGAACTAAGTCAGAAGGATCAAAGGTAGACAGCATAATCATCGTAAATGCATCAGATTTATAACGTGGATATATGATCTTAGTACCATAACCAAAAGGACACTCAGCATGGTACATGTACTTGACTAATCTATATATAGCCTTGTACCAGTCTTCACACTTGCAGTCTGACTGTCTGTGAAGACAGGACCCCATGACAACCCCAGTGTCCAAACCTCTTTTTAATTAAGTATACATGTATACATGTAGACATGGCCTTGACCACTTGTCCTCTGAATGTAGGTCAGAATCGGACTGTATTTCGTACCAGACAATCTGAAACTCGCCAAACTTACCAGACAAATCTGGTAAAATTTGCTTCAGTCTGGTAAAATATTTCAACTTTTTCTTAATCAGTGTGTGAAATTAACAATGGCGCGCCTGAAGGCCAATATGACTCTACAGTAAATTGGATCCTTCTATAATAGACCTCAGCACTTGCCAAAATCCATAATGGCTCAGGCAATGGGCTGGCAAAACTACAAAAAATGCCACTTTCATGCATTTTTTCATGTTGTTTCAATTAGAATTACATCTTTTAACAGTGATGTCATGATCATGTGATGAAAAACAACGCCAAAAGATATGTTGACTCGGACATGATTTTGAGTTTTTAATCAAGATCGGAAAATGGTCTATTAGTCATAGAAAAACTTGTATATATATTTGAGCATCAAAGTCACATAAACATTAAGTCTTTCAGGGGCGTAGCTGCCCATACGCAAGTACGCAACTGCGTACACATCATTTTGCTAAAATTAGTAAAAAATAAATAAATGAATGAATAAAAATAAAATGTTAAGAAAATAATCAAAGTAGAACGAGAGTAGGAAATATAGAACCTCACAAAAACGAGATCATTTGAACAGCGAGGAAATAGAAGAATTACATCAACATGTTATGAACATTAAAAAATGCACAAATAGACTCATATTGAATCGAACTTCGTCATTTCTATAGCCATTTTACAGTGGAAATTGAGTGTTTCAAATTGCCATAATTCACCAGCTTCCGGTGGCAGCTTTGCCCCCATGGACCCCTACCAGGGCTTTGCCCTGGAACCACTAGAGGCCTCAAGGCGGCCCCCAGACCCCTGCCTACACTAATTTGAGTACACATCATTTCTATTCTGGCTACGCGCCTGTCTTTAAGGTATCTGATGTACAATAGGGCATTTTTCCATGCCTGGTAAGGTACCATAACCTATATATTTTCTGAGAGGTTATAATGCCCACTGCTCAGAAATAATAATTTTGGGTCCAGAAAAACAAAGGGGAATAACTGATGAAGCATTTAAATTGTCTATTTTCTCTATATAACATATGCAAAATAACAAAGTTGTACAAGAGTTTTTCCCCTTTGTTTTTTAACACCTTGGAGTCTTATATCTGAAATCATGGCATCATTACCTTTCAGAAAATATATAGTTTATAGTACCTTACCAGGCTTATAATTTTCCATACATTAGAATGGAGATGATTAAAACGCTATGTAAAATGACTCACTTGTACAACGGATACCTTAAATATTAACTTTGTACATGATGAGCAGACGACGACGTCATGTCACATAAAAAAAAGCTTTTCGAACGGGACGGATTCCGATTTGATTTTAATTTCGAATTTTGAAGAATTAAGACAATTTCATTTAATTATATCGCATCGATGTGCTTGATACTGCATGCAAGTAATGTGACAGAAACTAGAAAGTAAAAAGCTACCCTTGCTGCGGGAAAATGTTTGAAAGCCCCTCCTGCAATAGAGAGTTCTCTAAAATAAAGTCAACTCGGGTCACAAATAACTCGGACGTACGTAATTGTTCGACCCCTTCCCTCGATGGGTTTTAATGCAGTGGCGGATGCAGCGCCCCCTTTGCCGGGTATCAAGGGCGAATTTTGCCGATTTTTACTGAAAATGGGTCAAAATATAGTTGTTTTTTTTTTAATTGGGTCATTGCCGGGGATTGCTGGACACTTGCGGGGGGGGGGGGGGGGGGGGGGGCTTCCGCCGCACCCACTAAATCCGCCACTGTAATGCTACCTGCGGGTCCCCTGTTATTTCTTACTTACGTTAATGACATGAAAATTAGTATTGATGATGATTGTAAGGTTTTATTGTATGCAGATGATTCGGCTATGTCTATTCACACAAGGACCCCAAAGTGATAAATTATCTTCCGTTATGGAGTCATGCCACGATTGGCTAGTAGATTATAGAAGTCGTCCCTTCATTTTGTCAAAACTGAGAGTATATTTTCGGACCTACATCAAAATTGCCCCAAGCTGTCTTATATTTTTCCTTCAAGTGTAATAATCATATTATTTGTGTACAAAGTTGCATAAATTTTCGTCAGGGGCGGATCCAGAACCCCAACTGCCGGGGGGGGCACATTCAATATTTTATGGGAATCACTTCCGAGGCCCGAAGGGCCGAGTGGGGGAGGGTATGGGAGGGGGTTTCCCCCTCCCATTGGTGGGGGTTCGGGGGGCCTCCCCCGAGAAAATTTTGAAAAAATAAAGCAATTTGGTGGCACCTGAAGCGTATTTGAACTGAATTTAGAAGGGATTCCTTCAGTGTCAGCAACGATGATTTGTACATTTAAAAAAATTCGACATTTTCTTGTGCTCGGCTTCCTCCTCCTCGAGAAATGTTTGAAAAAATAAAGCAATTTGGTGGCATCTGAAGCGTATTATAACTGAATTTAGAAGGGATTTCGTCAGTGTCAGCAACGATTATTTGTATATATATTGAAAAATTTTCGACATTTTCTGGTGCTGTATTGTTTTCGCACAGCATGCAGAAGTCAACATGTTCAGGATTTCCTATGGAAATTGGCGGACAAAGAAGTTTTGAAAGGGCAGACTGAGAGAGAAGGGTTAATTATTTATCGGCAATTCGAGTCGATTCTGAAAATATAGAAAAACATTTATTTTTGACTCTTCAAGTTGCAAAATTCTTGGAGGTAACCGGTCCAAATCTGGCCAAAACAATTTTAATTGTTCATTAAAAAGAGTGATCATGACCTCAATTTTAAAACGACATTAAAAAGGTTGAAGAAATGTCAATTTTATAGAAGGTCATATCGAAGATTTGGTAAAGAAATATGTGTGTTTTATGCCTTGTATAGGACTCTTATTCCCCATTTTCCTTCCGAAGAAGAAAATCCGCATGGACATGATTCAATCCTAGTAGGTTGTTTCCGAAACGTTTACTGTACGTCCACGTACAACTAGACGATGGACATGGCAGCATTGCATCTATCCCGACTGTTACATGTATCTATCCCCGAGAAAATTTTGGAAAATTTATTTAAATCGGTGGTTTCTGGGGTGTTTTGGGGCTATTTCTGACTAATTTCATAGATTTAGTTCGGAAACAGTAGTTTGATGCTTCCAAAAGCATGTCATAAGTGCCCCTTCTTTGGGCACTGCCGGGGGGGGGGGGGGGGGGGCACGTGCCCCCGTGCCCCCCCCCCCCCCCGTTGAATTGTTAATTCCACTGTCAGAAAAGTGAATCAAAGATTGAAATTTTCATACAGAAATAAAGGACGTCTTTCTTTGTCATCTAGAAAATCACTATGTACAGCTTTAAACTGAAATATCGCAATGTGACTATATATATGTCATTTAGATTATGCCTGTGCAAGTTGGTATGAAGGGCTTACAAATTGTTTGAAGAAGAAATTACAGATTTGTCAAAATAAAATAATTCGATTTATATCAATTTGATATATTATATAGGCATAGTTTTTCTCACTCACTTACGTCGTGAGACAAAAGAAAAAAAAACGTAGACGTAGCAGTTTGAGATTTCCTTTTATCACATGATACACCCTTTATTCAGTTACATAAAGCCATTTCATAAATAAATGTTATGATAACACGTTACATATCACTTTGGGAGCGTGGTCCTTGGATGAAGTGCTCCAGATACTTTGTGACGTCACAATAGAAACGGCGACGTTGGCGCGTTATTTGCAAGAAATGAAGTCAAAATCATAACATTTTGACGTTATTTTGATCAATTACATCATATTTCATGTGATAAAAGAATCTCAAATGATGTTTCTATTCCATACCGTATTTATGAAACTTGTTGTGTGATTTTAATCCCCTCGCCAAGGCTCGGGGATGTAAAATTCACACAACTCGTTTCATAAATACCGTATGAAATAGAAAATCATTTGAGATCCTTTATGTCTCACACTCCACATGACTTCTATTATGACGTCATAGAAAGTAACGTCACGCCACCGTTAGATTTGTGTAGGTTTTGGTATTGATTTTTATAGTTTTAAAAATCATTATACTAGTAGGTGATAAATGATAAAATGAGGTGAGTGAGAAAAATAATCAATCACGACTTTACGACTGAGACAGGGGAATCTCACCCTCGTGAAAAAGATTTGCTACATCCACGACTCGGATTAATGTGATGTCTTGGTGAATGTATTGCCCTCATGGTCTGATTTATTTTTTCCCCACTTGTATATAACCCCATATATTTTTTGTGGTATTTCCGTTTTTTGGTGATGTCCATCGTTGTGGGACACGGTGGCGGGGCCCTAGGTAATGGTACAGTAATCTAACATTAATATCCCTTCTGGGAATGCCAAGGACCCTCCTACCCTATTTCTATAGGCGTTCTCCTTACACAGGAGGGATCTACTAGCATACAGATACAGATACAGATATGGCAGCAATTCACAAACATTAGTGCTTTTCACTATCTATGAATGAACAGATGATAGCATATTAACTCAATCCAATGTAATACTCATTTAATTTTTCAATAATTAATTGAATTATATTGTATATCCACTCACTTTAGTAGAGTCCATTCGATCAAAGCCTTTGATTTTTCGACTCTTTACACTACAATTCCACATTCTAAATTGAAAGAAAGACTCGCAAAATTATAAGTAATGCTTTTACAAGTAAGAACGGTAATCGCAAATACAAATTTATTGTTGTTAACTATGACAAAACCTACTTTGTAAAAGAAAAGTCCGATTCTGACAATAAGTACACTGAAACAAATATTATTCAGATGTTAAATTTTCTGATCGACAACATTTTTGTGATGTTTGGAGAAAGGTCTTCCAGTAAATTGTCGGAATTCCAATGGGGACCAATTGTGCCCCACTCCTTACCGACATTTTCCTTTACTCGTACGAAGCTCTGAAGGGAAAAGATACTTAGCTTCTGACTTCAACTTCATTTACAGATACATAGACGATGTGTTGTTCATCAATAATCCAAAATTCGCGGATTACCTGAGCAGTATTTATCTTCGGAGCTTGAAGTCAAAGAAACTACAGAGACAAATAATTCCTATTTGGACATAATGTTGTCCTACGACAATGATGGTCACTTGAACAACTCACTCTATGACAAACGTGACGACTTCAATTACAGCATTACAAACTTTCCTTTTCTGAGTAGCAACATCCCTTCATTGCCTGCTTATGGCGTGTTCATATCTCAGTTGATATGCTATGCCAGAGCAAGTACCAAATATACGGATTTTGTTCTGAGAGCTAGGCGTCTTTCATATAAGCTTCTCAGTCAGGGATATGTTTGTGACCGACTAACATCGTCACTGAGGAAGTTCTACGGTCGATATGGGGAACTCGTCATACACTATGATGTCCCACTCTCCAGAATGGTTGATGATATTCTGTCATTGACCATTTGAACCATCTAACCAAAGATTGTACTCTATGTCTTCCGAAATGGAAGTAACCGGATGTGACAGTTCTACCGAATTGAAGCGGCGGGTCGTTGCATGCAAGCAGGAGATGCTTACTCTTCCTGGGTACCTGGTCTCACTCCCATATCGGGGGTTCGCTTCTTTTCATGTGGTGGAGGTTTTTGTTTGTTTGCTTTGGTTCCTGTTTTATCCTGATTTTGTATGCCTTCGGTTTCTGAATTATCGATTTTGTGCTGTATACAGGGATATGGTCATTATCCATATTTGTCATTCAATATATAATGGACCCCAATGGAAATAAGCCTCCGGGCTCTTTGAGTTATCCTTGATATAAGACAGGAATTTATTAATAGTCAGCATGTTCATACTTAAAAACTATCATAGTACGCTGTTCATAAATATCATGTGTGCATGTTCAATTAGTTTGAAATGAAAAGCTTATAATTGATTTAACTGTGATCTGAGTCCGTGATAATTATTTTGTGTGCATATCATAATTTTAAGAAATTTGTATTGTGTTTTAATAACTCTGTTTAAGACCCATATAGGACCTATTCAGTAAGATTTTGTTAATTTTTTTCGTAAATCAGAAATTGGAAATAAAGCTTGAAACTTCAATATTTTTAAACACTTATGTAGGTTTGATGAAATATTTGAAAAATTCTCGGCCAAGTTTCTCGGTAACTCGGCTTCGGACCTCACCAAATCGAAGTGTGTTAGTCTCTATGCCTAGGCATGATTCCATGAACATTTCAGTCCTCTAGTCAGAAATTGGAAATAAAGTTGAAACTTCAAATTTCAAAATAACTTATGTAGATTTGATGAAATAGTTGCTAAGTTCTCGGCCTTGTTTCTCGGTAACTAGGCATCAGACCTTCGCCAAATTGATGGTGTGTGAGTCTTTATGCCTAGGTATGATATCCTGAAAATTTCAGTCTTGTAACCAGAAATTCGAAATAAAGTTGAATCTTCGAAATTTTTAACACATATGTAGATTTGATGAAATATTTGAAAAGTTCTCGGCCAAGTTTCTCGGTAACTAGGCATCGGAGCCAAACTGATAATGTTTATGTCTGTGCATGAATTAATAAAAATTCCAGTCCTGTAGCCTGAAATAGGAAATAATACTTCAACATGACTTTTTAACACTTTTGTAGATTTGATGAAATGTTTAAAAAGTTCTTGGCCTGGTTTCTCAATGACTAGGCATAGGATAATCAACAAAATGATAGTGTGTGAGTCTTTCATGCCAAGGGTCCGATGCATAGTTACCTAAAAACAAGGCCTACATTTTTGCACATATTTATCAACTCTCAAACTACCGAGAAACAAGGTCGAAAACTTAGCAAAAATTTACCTAAAATCTACCGAAGTGTTAAAAGATTGAAGTTAAGCTTAATTAGCACTAATAATATGTACATTTGATGAAATATTTGCAAAGATTACACTTGATTCTCGGTATCTAGGCATCGGACACTCACCAAATTGATAGTGTGTGAGTCTTATGCCTAGGGCATGATTCAGTGAAAAATTCAGCCCCGTAACCACTTATTGGAAACAAAGCTGAAACCTCGAAATTTTTAACGCTCATGTTTTTTTTGTGTGAAATAGCTGCTAAAATTCGAACTTGTTTCTCGGTAACTAGGCATTAGACCTCACCAAATCGATAGTGTGTTTATCTTTATGCCTATAGGCATGTTTCCATGAATATTTCAGTCCTGTAGTTAGTAATTGGAAATAAAGTTGAAACTTCAAATTTCAAAATAATTTATGTAGAGTTGATGAAATAGTTGCTAAATTCTCGGCCTTGTTTCTCGGTAACTAGGCATCAGACCTAACCAAATTGATAGTGTGTAAGTCTTTATGCCTATGCATGATTCCCTGAAAATCTCAGTCCTATAGTCAGAAATTGGAAATAAAGTTGTATTTCGTATCAAGAAAGTTAAATGCATGGTTGTTTGAAATACCAAAAAAATATTTTAATTTACGTGCAATCCACCGAAATATATGGCTTCAAAATCGGCTTAAAGTCGTAAAATGCTGAAAAATCGTAAGAAATGGGCATAATTCTGGTCAAAATTTATGAAAATAAGTAGGGCGCCAGCCCTTACCCAAAATAATTTTCATATTAAAAGTTAAATTTGCAATGTCTCTTTTGATCTACATAAAATTTGTGTTGGGTGAAGGTTGGCGCCTATACTAATTTTAAAGATTTATGCAGAAAATATGGCGATTTTCCTTCATTTTCCGTCATGCAGAGAAAATGACGTCACAATGTGACGTCATAACTAACGCACGTGACGTTTTGACAATGAAAAATATTTACTTTCTATTTCGGCAGGTATTTGAGATAAATATAAGAGATGCTGAATCATAATTTTCATAAAATTATTTTTCGCAAAAATTTAGGGCCGATTTTGGTAGTTAGTGAACCTACCCCTTTAGCAGGAATGAAAAATAAGTGTACATTTGCATCAAATCAACTCATATTAGTTATGCAAATCCAGTTTCGTATCCAGAATTTGGAGGGGGCGCAAAATACTTTTGAAAATGAAATCGGTGACATATCGTTTTTTGTTACAGGAGAACGTTTTCGTTATTGGTAGGAGATAATCATTGCTTTCTTGGGAACTTCAGGATAAACATGATAGAAAGTGAAACATTATTCTTCTTTTTTTTATTTTAGGGGTATGAGCAAACATATGAAGTGACAGAGTATCTTTCATTTTAAATTCAGACGAATGAAAAAGATCTGTTTGGCTCTTTACAGTGATCCTTCGTGTGAATACAGAAAATCTCAAATGTGGACTTTTTTCGACTTTCTTAAATCACGCAGTCATACGTACTTGTAACCCTATACGGATACTGTTCTGGACCCCCTTAAGAACTCTATCTGTTCTTAAATGATGCTATGAATTTGAAGATTTATTTGAATATATTTTCTTAAATGAAAATATATAAATAAATATGAGAAAATCGAAACCCGTGATGTGACGTCATAATTGATCCAGAGCTTTCCGATGGAGTTCTTTCGGATACTGTTCTGGACCCCCTTAAGAACTTCGTAACCAAATATTACAACAAGGTCAAAGTTCAAAGTCGAGGTCACTATGTCAAATGTCTTGATATCAAAATGTAGCACTTCTTAACCAAAATATAACTTTATGTATAAGGTCTAAGTTCAAGGTTAAGGTTACTAGGTCAAATGTCTTGATATCAAAATGTAGTACTTGTTTTGGTGAATATTTGTATGACATATGAAAGCCCTATCACTTTTACTTGAAGAGTTATCTGTTTTATGACCTTCTTAACTGGACGGATGGACGGACGGACAGGGTGTTCCCTGTATACCCCCCAACCTTCGTTTACTGAGGGTATAATAAAATATGGTAAGTAATTCTGTCGAAACTCCCACCGCGGGAGGCTAGTTCGCCCTCTAGACCCTTACACGATTTATGCGATCGAACGAAATGTGAATATCAACAAAACCTTTTCGTATTAATTATGGTAAATGTCAAAAATGTGGAAGAATATTCTTAGATGTTTTAATATCTAAAGTGATTGAATTTATGAAATGAATCTGTGATAAAATTTAACTTTTCGTATTCGCTTTGCTTGAATGTTATCAAGTAGATATGAATTAGACATATATCTATCCTATATATTTTTACTCTTATACATTAAGACAACTCTGTTCTTTGTATCTACGTTTCAAAACTACGCTCCTGACAAGTAAGGACATCCATATGCAACAATAATAATAATGGAATTTGTTTGACAACCCGGTGATTATCTGATACTAGTACATATAGGTGTCTTTTAGTTCTACATGTATGAACAGAAAAAATTCCCACTTACACCCCAACAAACCTTTCTGCCTCTGAAATAATAGATAATAACAAATCAGCTCATGCTTCCTTTGGCTTTAACACTAACAAATTAGATTTAGATTTACCATACTTATACTGCATACCTAAAATGCACAAGAATCCGTACAAACAACGTTTCGTCGCTGGTTCCTCAAAATGTTCTACCAAATCTGTATCGATCTTACTCACCAAAGTTTTATCTGAAATCAAATATGGGCTTCAAAAATATTGTTCGACAGTATATTCTCGCAGTGGAATCAACCAGATGTGGATTTTAAAGAATTCGAAGGAACTTTTAGAACATCTGAAATCCACTCATTTTAGTAGAGTCCATTCGACCAAAGCCTTTGATATTTCGACACTTTACACTACAATTCCACATTCTAAATTGAAAGAGAGACTCGCAAAAATTATAAGTAATGCGTTTACAAGTAAGAACGGTAATCGCAAATACAAATCTATTGTTGTTAACTATGACAAACCTACTTTGTAAAAGAAAAGTCCGATTCTGAAAATAAGTACAATGAAACAGATATTATTCAGATGTTAAACTTTCTGATCGACAACATTTTTGTGGTGTTTGGAGGAAAGGTCTTCCAGCAAATTGTAGGAATTCCATTGGGGACAAATTGTGCCCCACTCCTTGCCGACATTTTCCTTTACTCGTACGAAGCTGAATTCATTCAATCTTTGGTCTCTGAAGGGAAAAGATACTTAGCTTCTGACTTCAACTTCACTTACAGATACATAGACATCAATAATCCAAAATTCGCGGATTACCTGAGCAGTATCTATCCTTCGGAGCTTGAAGTCGAAGAAACTACAGAGACAAATAATTCAGCATCCTATTTGGACATAATGTTGTCCTACGACACTGATGGTCACATGAACACCTCAATCTATGACAAACGTGACGACTTCAATTTCAGCATTACAAACGTGACGACTTCAATTTCAGCATTACAAACGTGACGACTTCAATTTCAGCATTACAAACTTTCCTTTTCTGAGTAGCAACATCCCTTCATCGCCTGCTTATGGCGTGTTCATATCTCAGTTGATACGCTATGCCAGAGCAAGTACCAAATATACAGATTTTGTTCTGAGAGCTAGGCGTCTTTCAGCTAAGATTCTCCGTCAGGGATATGTTTTTGACCGACTAACATCGATCGTCACTAAGGAAAGAAGGGAGGAGATCTACAACAAGACCCCGTTGCAGCATCAACAGTAAAACACCAAAACACCCGATGCAAAAACACAAAAGACGAGTACAGCACGATACGGAAAAGAGACACACGACATGTAAACATCAAACACAAAAGACTACACATAAACCGACGAGACCAATGGGTAACCGGTGCCGACTTTGGACGGCCATCTGTCACGCAAGTAGCAAATGGTGTGGTTATCCTGGATTACGTGCGCACAACCCTCTCACTTCTCCAATTACCCAGAGGTCTCGAAGAACGTACAATTGTGGTGTAAAACAACCTCCTCAATGTAAGATGACATCACACAAACAAGACCGCGAAACGCAGAGTTCTACGGTCTAAGTTCTAATGAGTTCTAAGGAAGTTCTACGGTCAATATGGGGAACTCGTCATAAACTATGCTGTCCCACTCTCCAGAATGGTGGATGATATTATGTCATAGACCATTTGAACCATCCAAGCAAAGATTGTACTCTATGTCTTCCGAAATGGAAGTAACCGGATGTGACAGTTCTACCGAATTAAAGCGGCGGGTGTTGCATGCAAGCAGGAGATGCTTACTCTTCCTGGGCACCTGGTCTCACTCCCATATCGGGAGTTCGCTTCTTTTCATGTGGTGGATGTTTTTGTTTATTAGCTTTGGTTCCTGTTTTATCCTGATTTTGTATGCCTTCGGTTTCTGATTTTCTGAATTGTCGATTTTATGCTGTATACAGGGATAGCATGGTCATTATCCATATTTGTCACTTTCATTCTCAGAAAACGTCACAAAGAACACGTTGGCGACTTAGTAGACTAAAACTGCTAACACGAGAAGTTTACCCAACTTTCTGCCTTTCAAATATTATCTTTAGAAATGAAATATGTTTAATCTAAATTTCGTCTGAATACATATATCAAAACAAATAAACAATATTTATTATCATATTTAAAACAAGGTTTGCAAAATAAGACTTCAAATGAAACTCGAGTTACTGTCATGACAACCCCTCCCCCCCCCCCAAAAAAAAGAATGTAAAACCTTATTGATAAATTGATTGTTTCAAGAAATTAACAAAAGCCAGTACTGCAAACACAAAAAAGCCAGGACGAAACACAAAAAAGTCAGGACATCTAACTTTTTCAAAATTTTGGTTTTCTGCTTTGAATTGCCATTTTATTGCTCGAGAAAAATATGGTTAGTACTGTTGAACTGGCACAAGATATCCGTGTGAAGAAATCTGAAAATAATTTATATTTCAAACGACGAGAAAATTGAATTTTATCAAAAGAGTCAAAAGCTGTCAAATTAATGAAAATCAGCTTTAAGTACTGATTCAGTCTTATGATACATTTACAATGTGTAATACAAAGACACGTAAATTGTTTAAAAAATGTGAAAGTTTGCCAATATCGCTCGGAACGGACACAAAAAAATCCAAGACAAACACGAAAAATCCAGGACATCCAGCGTCGTCAGGACACCTTACATGGTGTGTTTTATCTCAATGTTAGAAATACGGAGTCCTGATAAGAGAACATATTTAAACTTGACGACGATTAGGAGAGCGTGTATAAACCGGTTTTGCATTTCCAGTTATAAGGTCTTGGTGTATGTTAGTATGGAGGAAGTCATTGATGACATGGAATCAGGTATTTGACCGCTTATATCGATCTTTTTACTCATAAGTGACTTATCTTACCAGTATGTCTTCTTTCTGTTAAGATCATTTGATACAGAGAAGTATATTTAATATGTAGCAGGGCGTGTGCTAAGTCAATGTACTTCGATCATGCTAGACGTAATATTATGTCAAGTGAAACAATATATATAATGTGTAATATATAAAAACACAAAAAGGTACAAGCGACCACGACACTAAATGTGTTTAAACCCAGCGGAAGGGACAGTACATCCCTTGAGCCCTCTGGATACACTAATGTGCACTTGTATCCAGACGGAACAAGGGACAGTACGTCCCTCATTCCGTTCGGACACAAGTACATAAAAAAAACATACACACTCTCATGCTAGTCAGAACCTGCACTATACTGAAGCTCGAAAGGCTATACCTAGTACACAGGTAGGTAATATTCTCAATTCATGAACCAAAGCAGACCCCGCGAGGGGCGAGACCAGGTGCCTAGGTAGAGTCAGCGTCTCCTGTTTGCATGCAACACCCGCTCAAAAGGCTATAACTACATTTTTTGTAGTACACAGGTAGGATATATTCTCAATTCATGAACCAAAGCAGACCCCGCAAGGGGTGAGACCAGCTAGGTGCCTAGGTAGAGTCAGCGTCTCCTGTTTGCATGCAACAACGGGTGTAAATTGATTTTGCGATATCATATAATCGAATTTGTGATATCACAAATTCGAATTTGCGATATTAAGAAATCGAATTTGTGATATCACAAAATAGAATTTGTGATATCAAAAAATCTGATATCACAAAATATGACGAAATTTGTGATATCAAAAAATCGATTTTGTGAAATCACAAATTCTATTTTTTGATATCAAATAATTGGTTTTTTTATTTGTATCAATTACTATTTATTCCCTACTTTTTGATAAAAAAAAATTGAATTTGTAATATCGCAAATTCGATTTTTTGATATCACAAATTCGATTTTTTATATCACATATTCCGTCATATTTTCGTATATTCGTATATTAATCGTTTTTTTGTTACAGGAGAACGTTTTCGTTATTGGTAGGAGATAATCATTGCTTTCCTGGGAACTTAAGGATAAACATGATAGAAAGTGAAACATTATTATTCTTTTTTTATTTTAGGGGTATGAGCAAACATATTAAGTGACAGAGTATCTTTCATTTCAAATTCAGACGAATGAAAAAGATCTGTTTGGCTCTTTACAGTGATCCTTCGTGTGAATACAGAAAATCTCAAATGTGGACTTTTTTCGACTTTCTTAAATCACAGAGTCATACGTACTTACGTTCTATCACATATTTTCTAACCCTATATATATGAATGAATCTGAAGGTTGCACATCCCCCCCCCCTTACCAAAGAAAAAACTTTGTTTGCCTTATTTAAGATATTTCCTCCCGAAATGTCTCCGTGTACTATATACCGGTACTTTGCTAACCCCACCTCTAACCCTATAAGTATTATCAACCTGTTCAATATACAATGTATAAAGCTCTAATTTGAAAATAGACCGGACTGAATTGTGGGCCTTTAACCACAAGTCAGGCCCGTAACCAGAGTGCTTTTCAGGTGGGAAACAGGGGGTTTTGTAGCTGCCGTGAGACCCAAAATGGGTCCCTGATGAAGCTCTGATGAGGATTCACAGGGTGAAGTTCCAGAAGCCAATGCATTTTACATATTTCCAGGGCATAATTAACCTTTGTACACTTTTTTTGGGTCATTTTTTTGTTTTTGCATAACTACGTGAGAGCAAATGCTTACTTGCGTGCGCCTGGCTACGCGCCTGCAAGCTGGGACTTAACTCACCTGAGAGTATTGGGGGTTTATGGTGCCTTTTCGATGTGTACAATACCTACATTTCTTAACTTGAAAAATATTAATAATTGCATCCGTCAAGCTTCCTAACCAACAATGTTCTTCGATCCGCTTCTGAGTTCCAAAATCATTTGATTTAAAGCATATGTTAAGTATCCGAAACGTGCATGCCTGGTCTATGCTGCAAATCTATCTGTTCTTAAATGATGCTATGAATTTGAAGATTTATTTGAATATATTTTCTTAAATGAAAATAAATAAATAAATATGAGAAAACTATATGTGAAATATCGAAACCCTACCCCTTATGTTTTAAAAGTAGGTCAAAGGTCATAGTCAAGGGGTCACTAGGTCAAATGTCATGGTATGTATTAAATGAAAGATCTCGTAATGAAAAATCTATATGTGAAATATCAATGTCCCACCCCTTATAGTTTAATGTAGGTCAAAGGTCAAAATCAAGGACACTAGGTCAAAGTCAAATGTCTTGGATGAAATAAAAAACAACCACGACCTGAACAGTACTCACAATAGAGCACCGAATGGAGTAATACTTGTTATGAATGGAAAGCCCTATCACGTATACTTGAAGAGATATTCGCTTTAAGAATTTTAACCAAAATATTACCATGAAGTCAAAGTTCAAAGTCAAAGTCATTAGGTCAAATGTCCTGGGTTCAAATCGTGGCACCTGTAAAAGTGAATGTATCTTTGACAGTAAGTGTTTTGAATATACTTCCCTGACATTGTCGCCATAGCACTTTCTATATAGACATAACATCAGACAGTGCATGAAGCTTTTATATTTTCATTTTCATGCTTCATAAACATCGACGGCGGGTGCGGCTAGCCAACAGGGGATGCTTACTCCTCCCGGGCACCTGGTCCCACCTCTGGCTTGCTGGGGGTCTGTCGATGTTTATTTTTGCGCTCTATTGTGAGTGCTGTTGAGATTATCGTCAGGATCTTCTTTAACTCATTTAATATATGAAAGCCCTATCACTTATACTTGAAGAGATCTTCGCTTTAAGAACTTCTTAACCAAAAAATACTACAAGGTCAAAGTTCAAAGTCGAGGTCACTATGTCAAATGTCTTGGTATCAAAATGTAGCACTTGTTATGGTGAATGTAAGTAGGAAACATGAAAGACCTATCACTTGTATGTGAAAAAATATATGCTTTAAGAACTTCTTAAACAAAATATAACTACATGTACATGTATAAGGTCAAAGTTCAAGGTCAAGCTTACTAAAATGTAGTACTTGTTATGGTGAATATTTGTATGAAATATTAAAGCCCTATTACTTATACTTGAAGAGGTATCTGTTTTATGAACTTCTTAACCGGACGGACGGACGGACGGACAGAATGTTTCCTATGTACCCCAATCTTCGTTTGCGGGGGGTATAATAAAATAGGGTAAGTAATTCTGTCGAAACTCCCACCGCGGGAGGATAGTTTTACCCCTGGACTCTTACACGATAATGCGATCGAACGAAATGTGAACATCTACAAAACCTTTTCGTATTAATTATGGCAAATGTGGAAGAATATTGATTTTTTAGATGTTTTAATTTAAATCTAAAATGATGGAATTTATCAAATTAATCTGTGATAAAGTTTAACTTGTCTTTTTCGCTTTGCTCAATGTTATTTCCGGGTCAATAAAAGTAAATATGAATTAGATATACATGTTTGTATATCTAACCTATAGACATTCAGATATCTTTGTTTTTAGTATCTACGTTTCAAAACTGGTCTGGCTACGCTCCTGACAAGTAATGACATCCATCTGCTGCAATAATAGCAAACGGTGTGTTTATCCGGAATCTATGTGACAACCCACTGATTATCTGATACTATTACATATAGGTCTGTTTTAGTCCTTCATGTATTACCAGAAACATTTTTCATTCTGAGAAAACGTTACCCAACTTTCTACCTCTCAAATATTATCTTAAGAAATGAAATATGTTTAATCTTAATTTCATCTCAACACAAATATCAAAGCAAATAAACAATATTTATTATTATATTTAAAACAAGGTTTGCAAAATAAAACCTCAAATGAAACTCGAGTCACTGTCATGACCCCCCCCCCCAAAAAAAAGAAGAAAGTAAAGCCTTAATTCATTGTTTCAAGAAATTAACAAAAGCCAGGACTGCAAAAAAAAAAAAAAAAAAAAAAAAAAAAAAAAAAAAAAAACCAGGAAAAAACACAAAAAAAGTCAGGACATCTAATTTTTTTCTCTCAAAATTTTGGTTTTCTGCTTTGAATTGCCATTTTATTGCTCGAGAAAAATATGGTTTGAACTGTTGAACAGACACAAGATATCCATGTAAAGAAATCTGAAACTAGTTTATATTTTAAACGACGAGAAAATTGAATTTTATCAAAAGAGTCAAAAGCTGTCAAATTAATAAAAATCAGCTTTAAAAAGACACGTATCTCATGATGATCTACATGTCCGTCAATTGTTTAAAAAATATGAAATTTTGCCAATATCGCTCGGAACGGACACAAAAAATCCAGGACAAACACGAAAAATCCAGGACAATTAACACAGAAAATCAAGCGTCGTCAGGACACCTTACATGGTGTGTTTTATCTCAATGTTAAACACACCATATAAGGTGTCCTGACGAGGGATGATTTTTTGTGTTATTTGTCCTGGATTTCTTGTGCATGTCCTGGATTTTTTGTGTCATACAATTGTTTGAAACTCCATAAAATGCTGAATTTGACATTTTTTGTCTTCTGTCTTTTTGTCTTCTCGACTTTGAGACCGAATAACGGTTAGGTACTTCTTTGATGTTTATTCAGTTTGTTTTCATGTATGTATGATATTTTAGTCATCTGTTCGGGACCGCATTTAAAACTATACGAATATCACTAGATTTAAAAGAGTTGAGTATGTCCTGACTTTTTGTGTACCTAGTCCTGGATTTTCTGTGTGATGTCCTGGTTTTCCCTATTCTAAGAAAGAAAAGTTTTAAATTTATTTGTATCTGCGTTTCAGCATTACTCTGGCTACGCTCCTGGCAACTTCGGACAGTCATTTGCTGCATTATTTAAAACAAATGTTTTCCGGAATGTGTGAGCACGACCCATTATTAACCTGATACATATTGGTATCTTTTAGTTTAACATGTACAAACAGAAAACTTTTTTTTCATTCTTAGGTAACGATCCAAAGAACATGTTAGTGACTTAGTAGACTATGCACTCGTGATCAATTAACACAGGAAGCCTTTTAAATAAGGACATATTACATCTGAACATAGAATCAAAACTCATGTACAGTGATTTTTGTAACAAACAAGGGTTGCAAAATAAGGTTTCAATGGAAGTGGAGCTACTGTCATGACAAATTCCCCTAAAAATTAGTTAAACTCTATTAGATTGTTGAAGAAATATACAAAAGCCAGGACAGCAAACACAAAAAAATCCAGGACAGAACACAAAAAAGTCAGGACATCTAACTTTTTTAAAATTTTGGTTTTCTGCAGTGTATTCCGGTTTTTTTTGCTCAAGAAAAAATATGGTTAGTCACTATTGAATTTGCACAAGATATTCATGTTCAAACATTTGAACCTAGTCTGTTTTAACGACGAGAACATGAATTTTTATAACAAAAAAGTCGAAATCTCTTTTAAAATTTATTGAAAAGCAGACAGCTCTAAGCATTGGTTCAGCCTTATAATGCATTTACAATGTTTAATGCAAAGATACATATCTCACGATGATCTACACGTTAAACGTCTTTAAATTCAATACCATCATTTAAAACCTGAAAAATTTACAGCATGGACCAGACATGCACATTTCGGGTACTAAACCTTCGTCAGTGATCCTCAGTCTAAACAATGTAATATTGCCAAATAGTATGAAAATTATCATGTCCAAAAATGTACCAAAAGACGTAGCAGTCAGTTAATTGTCTAAAAAATATGAAATTTTGCCGATTTCGCTAGAAACAAACACTAATAATCCAGGACAAACACGAAAAATCCAGGACAATTAACTCAAAAAGCACTCGTCTTCAGGACACCTTACATGCTGTGTTAAATACGGAGTACTAGTTTTTGTCCTATTGTCCTTTTAAACTTTACGACGATTACACGAATTACACAACAAAGATAGACATAGGAGTACGTGTGTTACGTATGAAATTACTCAATTTTCTAATTTCGGTTAAATTTCTGTAATTTCATTTTAAAAACTTACTTTTCACATCAATTATTCAAATTCTTAGAAATTCATAAATTTTATAATTATTAATTTTAGAATTTCATTTACATTTTATTTCTGTTCAAAAATCACTTTTCTAATTCTAAATTGGCAGAATAAATTTATCGTAAACAACTTAAGACCCTGTAAGTAATTTTATCACGTCTTAACCTTTTGTACGTAATTGAGTCAATATACACACAAGTGTTTGATACCTTGGGGTACGTTCATGCTTGCAAACTTTGTAATTATAGTGTCGGCTTCTATTGTTCATTTACGACACAAGTAATCCTTAAGAAAACTTTGGTAATCTCAAATCTGTCACTTCCTCTACGAAATAATTCTCGGAATTTTTGTATCCTTGCGCGGTCGTGCTAAGAAATTCAGCAAGTCCTTTTGTTATTCTAATGGTACCCTGTTATTTGATTGGTCAATTTTGGAAATTGGGACTACTTTCAAGGGACGCCAAGCTTTTGGGTAGATCAGGGCTTCATTCCAAAAGCCTGATCAAGAGAGAATAAACGTTATAAATTTTATCTGGATATTTTCTTCATTTTTACAGGTAAGCGTCCCTATATTTTAATTATATTTTAAGTAAGGAATTAAGGTTTATTTCTGAACTGTCATATTGAATGTTTTAGATTATTTAAATTGTTTCTTTGAAATGTGTCTTTCTTAGAGTACTTGATTTGTAAGAAAATGTAGAGTGTAGAATTTATGTGCAAACTTTGTGTGATATTTTCTATTGGTTTACGCTAAGTTTTATATGCTCAAGAACGATAACTCTAAATTTTATTCTGATTCCCCTTTATTTGGAACTCTCACATTTGGAGGTATGATTTGATTGGTTTGGCGAAATGTTCGAAGCAAAAGAAATGTGTTCCATTTTTGATTTCTCCTATTTTCATGTAAGTTAGCAAAATCAAAGTTTAAGACCAACTTTATTTTATAGTTTAATGTTTGAAATTAATCTCCATTTTGTGAAAACCTTAGATGATCAGTATTTATTGCTCAAAAATTGTTCAGACAGTTTGTCTCATTTCATTTCACTTTTGAACACTTGAAATTATTCCTTGATTGAAATATTTCCCTGTTCTATTCAATGTCTCATAATCATTAATTGAGTATTATAGTTCACATACACCAAGATGTGTTCAAATTGTTTATTTTAGTGAACAGAGTATAAGTTTTGCATTTGAAATTGATTTTGGATATTGTTGCCACTGTTATCATTTTGTTGAACATTATAAAATTGCTCTACTTTCATATTGATTTATAATCTAAATAAGATTCCAAAAGCCTGATAAAGAGAGAATAAACGTTATAAATTTTATCTGGATATTTTCTTCATTTTTACAGTGGACAGCCTGGGATTGGTCTATCCCACATATACAAGGCGGGCACCGGAGTTACAGGGTAACTTGATTTGGGCCCGGTCTCTGTGAAACTGAAAGGTCAAGTCACAGTCCCTCGTTAACATTGGGGACAGAAAATTGTTTGTGACAAGTGGTGGAGAATATTACAGATCCCGGATTACCTCTCGAGCTCATGACATATTGGCTGAGAAGCAGACCAGAGATTTCTACCATGACTACTGAGCATTCCCCAGAAAATGAAAGAGAAGTACAACTTTCTCATGAGGATTCAGTCCCAGGATATGCTACAGGTGGGCAGGATTCACATTTATTAATAAATCATACTGACTCTCGTGATCATTTACACATACCTGTACAGACAAGTCATACACAGACTATGGAAGCAAATATAGGCCATTCCAGTATACCGGTAGCTGCCATACAAGGGGACTCCCAACACAGACATAAAATCAATGTTACAATGGACAAATTTAATGGATACTCATCACCATCATTGTTTTGGGAGCAGTTTATGTCGTACATTGCATTACAAAGAATGCAGAGAGGGATGCAGTAAAGTCATTTCCCTTTTTACTAGGAGAAATGCCGAGGGAGTGGTTTTACCAGTTACCAATGCAAAATCGTGCTTCACTTAAGAAATGAATCTTATATTTTTTCTGTTGATGCAGGTATCACCCGAAAAATTGGACAGAAAACTGCATCAATGCGCGTAGCGCGTTGATGCAAAAGTTTTCTGTCCAATTTTTCGGGTGATACCTGCATCAACAGAAAAAATATAAGATTCATTTCTTATCATTTAATTATGGAAAACAGACTGTTTTCTTTTATCTAAAAACAATCAATCACCGCACTATATTTCGTAAGTCGGAAGTTTCGTAGTGATACCTCTGCCAAAATAAGTTATGGCAGCCGCCATGATTCAAACAGCGAACGATCGTCCCTCTATATCTTTGGAATAAGGACCAGTTTGAGCAAATTCTACATGTTCTGTTTATTTTTGAGTAAGTAGAAAAGAAATGGTTCCCTTGAAATGATATGCAAACAGCAACAAATTGTATTTTCAGCAACGAGTTCATTCGTGTTTGAGGGAACCCCCAGTTCTAAAAATAGTGCTATAAATAGACTTCCGTGAAAAATTTTGTTGATCGATGTATCAACAAAATTTCTCAGCCAATCAGATTCTTCGTTTCTTGAAAATGACAATGGAAATTAAATGATTAGAGGCTATACGCCTTGCCTTCCTTCACAGATTCAAACCGACCATCCCCTTCAATGTTGAGATATGGGACTTGCAACAGAAAGATGGTGAAAGTGTGGAAACCTACCTACATAGGGTCAGGAAGAAGGCTGCAGAGTCAAATGTGCAAGAAGATTTCTTAACGGCAAGAACTATCAGGGGCCTTAGACCAGAGATTGCGACTATTGTTATGCCCCAGTCCCCTCAAACCATTGAGGAGCTCAGGACCCAAGCCCTATTGGCAGAGGTCACAGTACAGGTGACAGGGAAGAAAACAGACACAGGAAGTGATAACCTTGTTAACATTCTTACAAGTGCATTAGAGAACATGTCAGCGCACATTGGAAATTCTGTGACTGCTGCAATAAATGCAGTAAGTGTGAACCAGAGACAAAACATTCCGATACAATACAATGGACCCCACCCAAGTGGACCCCATCAGTACAGTGGACCACAGGAAATGAACCACACTGCAGGTGCAAGGGACCCACATCGGATACAGCACCCAAGACCCCAGCAGTTCAGGCAGGGAGCCAGGCAGTACAAGTGCTATAGCTGTGGGGATATCCGGATGAGTGGGACTTTCCTGTGGATATTGGTCATGATGCTCATTTCCTCTTCCTTTGGGGTGTCTGTCAGAAAGGTCTCAGGTGACACAAGTGGGTCGGTCCTGCAGCGAGTAAATTCAAGCAAGATGCCATGTTGGTGTTGGCCCAGGAATATTGGCTTCATACATTTCATGTCAAGTTACCAAACCGAGTGAAAATTCCAGCTCTTACTCAGTGCATCCCAGATTCGTCAAGTTGTAAGGTGATCAACAATGTACGCAATTTTCTCTTTGCTCTACATAAGGAAACTGAACAACATATTGGAGACACTATGGCATCTATTAAAACTCTAATTCCCCAGTCTTCAATTCATCAACGGAAAAGGTCATCAAGGTCATTACTACCATTTATTGGGTCATTGTCAAAATCACTGTTTGGGACAGCCACTATCGAAGACGTCAATTTGCTAGCAAGACATATAAATGAACTGAACTCTCGCACAAGTAAATTGGCAAGTGCCATGCAACAACATGGTAAACATCTATCCTCCTTTATTTCACTGGTTGACAAAAGAACGAACAATTTACTTAAGGGTATCAAGCTGAATTTACAGAAAATTGATAGTGTTGTCTCACAATTTCAGTTTAATATACAACAAATGGAATATGCAATGTCTAATATCTCTGTAGTTATGATGCAACAGGTAACCATGGCTACAAATCTCCGTAGCAACCTAGACAAACTTCTCTCTTCTGTTGAAAGTCTGGTAGAAGGAAAGATTTCCCCCTTTCTCATTTCTAAACGTACCTTAAACAAAGTCCTTTTCAACATATCTAACATTCTCAATAAGAAATATAAGACATTCTTTCTAACTCACAGTAATCCTTCTTTCTACTATTCCCATGCACAATTTCTTTACACTAGGAGCTATAGTAATATTTATATAACTATCAAGTTCCCTGTGTCCACTCACAAAACTCCATTGCAATTATACAGAGTAATCTTCCTTCCAGTACCTGTGAATGATTCATCCTCACACGCTACCCAGCTTCTTTCTCTCTCTCCCTACATTGCAGTAACACATCACCATGATCATTTTGTCTCCTTACAACCTTCTCAACTTATTAACTGTGTACATGGAAATACAATTCTCTGCAATTTTAATATTCCCCTTACTCCTATCACAGTCCCTGATTGTACCATGGCTCTCTTTTCTAACAATGCTAAACAAGTTCACCAACTATGTGATTTTCGGTTCATGCCTCATCTACTAAAACCTGATATTGTAGAACTCTCACCCACCTCAGTACTACTTTATAACATTAAAAACCTAGCTCTAGATTGCCCACATGAGAAAAAAGTAATTGAGGGTTGTTCATTTTGTATTTTCAATGTTCCATGCAAATGTTCATTATCAACTGACTCCATGTTTTATTCTCCTCGATTGGTTGATTGTTATAACTCCAAATCAAATTTCACAATGTTACACCCTGTAAACTTGGCTTTGTTACAGAATTTCTTTGATGAGTCAAAATTAAGACATGTTTTTGCTGATACAACATTCCCCAACCCAGTAAATCTTAGTGTACCTCAGTTTCAGATTTATAATAACAGTTTTAGTAAAATTTTGGCAAATGATCATGTCAGCCATTTAAGTTTGAAAAAGATGAGCAAGGCCGCCCTTAAAGATGAAGTAATTTTTTTCTAACTTGGCCGAACCAGTCATTGAAGGTGATATAACTATTCCATCTGCTTGTCCAGATACAAATACAATTATGATTTTTGCCACTATGGGAGTTGCTGCCCTTTGTTTCGTATTTTGTATTGTTTCATTTATCAAGATGAGGAAGATGGCTATAGTTTTGCTAACATTACACAGAGCTGTTAGTGTCAAATCAGAGAAAGTACCATCATTTATTTTTGAGAAAGAATCAAATATAAAAACTGTTGAGTCTGACGATACATTGACTAACACACTTAATATAGAACTTTCATGGACACATGCTATTGCAATAATCAGTGTTTTGGTACTTTTAGTCTTGCTTGTCTGCATTTACCTACTGTATCGATCAAGACGTAATAATGGTACTATTCTGGTTTTAGAAATTACTTCTGGGAGTCTTTGTGTTACCATCCCGATTTTGCACTTGACATTATGTCCATCCTACTGGCGTATTAAGAAATCTAGAATCAGGGGACTAAGTATTTCAAATTTTCCATCCACTAAATTGTTTGCAAATTGGGCACCATTTACGGTTACAAACAAGGCAACTGATCAAACGATAGATGTTCCACAAGAAATTAATATTGGTTGGTGGACACATTACCAGCTTTCTAAGATTTTCAAGCACCCTTTTTGTGCTTACATTTTGATAACACATCAGGGTTATTACACAGTATTGAACAACAAAAAGAATGATGCCCATACATCTTGTCTTTCTATAGAAACTGCATAAATTTTCAAGATTTGAGTAAGATTTTTGGAATCAAAATAAGGGGTTGTACACGTATCTCAATGTAGGGATGGCCTTTGGCTTAGTTGCAACTCTCTCATTTTCCTTTCTAAATTTTTTTTCTGAAGATTTTGAGAAACTCTAGTGATCCAATCATTTTTCATACCGTGCATCCCTCACATAGACAACAATTATGGTACATGACTGTCAGATATTATGCGTAGTCTCATATGACCTTTGTAAATATAATTGTATAATTATAGAGTGGTTTTATACTTTCACATGAGTTCATATTTTGTAAATATAAGTGTGGTTCATATTACTCATCTGACATTATCATATTTTGTCATAATATTTTTGATATGAATGTTTATCGTGATCTCATATCATATGTGTGGTTCATATTACTCATCTGACATTACCCTGTTTTGTCAAAATATTTTTGATATGAATGTTTATCGTGATCTCATATCATATGTGCGGTTCATATTACTCATCTGACATTACCCTGTTTTGTCAAAATATTTTTGATATGAATGTTTATCGTGATCTCATATCATATGTGTGGTTCATATTAATCATCTGACATTATCATATTTTGTCATAATATGTCTAATGAGTATGGAGTGTATATCATCATTTGTCCTCACTCTATTTTGTTTCAAGTAGCATTTTGATTGAGAATGTGTTTTTTAATTCCTGTATTTGTTTATCTCATTTGTAAATTCATATATATATTTTTGTTAGGACCTCACATTTTATAAGCTTCGGGGTCCGAAGCTAGGTGGTCTGGGGGGTATTGTTACGTATGAAATTACTCAATTTTCTAATTTCGGTTAAATTTCTGTAATTTCATTTTAAAAACTTACTTTTCACATCAATTATTTAAATTCTTAGAAATTCATAAATTTTATAATTATTAATTTTAGAATTTCATTTACATTTTATTTCTGTTCAAAAATCACTTTTCTAATTCTAAATTGGCAGAATAAATTTATCGTAATCAACTTAAGACCCTGTAAGTAATTTTATCACGTCTTAACCTTTTGTACGTAATTGAGTCAATATACACACAAGTGTTTGATACCTTGGGGTACGTTCATGTTTGCAAACTTTGTAATTATAGTGTCGGCTTCTATTGTTCATTTACGACACAAGTAATCCTTAAGAAAACTTTGGTAATCTCAAATCTGTCACTTCCTCTACGAAATAATTCTCGGAATTTTTGTATCCTTGCGCGGTCGTGCTAAGAAATTCGGCAAGTCCTTTTGTTATTCTAATGGTACCCTGTTATTTGATTGGTCAATTTTGGAAATTGGGACTACTTTCAAGGGACGCCAAGCTTTTGGGTAGATCAGGGCTTCATTCCAAAAGCCTGATCAAGAGAGAATAAACGTTATAAATTTTATCTGGATATTTTCTTCATTTCTACAGGTAAGCGTCCCTATATTTTAATTATATTTTAAGTAAGGAATTAAGGTTTATTTCTGAACTGTCATATTGAATGTTTTAGATTATTTAAATTGTTTCTTTGAAATGTGTCTTTCTTAGAGTACTTGATTTGTAAGAAAATGTAGAGTGTAGAATTTATGTGCAAACTTTGTGTGATATTTTCTATTGGTTTACGCTAAGTTTTATATGCTCAAGAACGATAACTCTAAATTTTATTCTGATTCCCCTTTATTTGGAACTCTCACATTGGACATTTTGATTGGTTTGGCGAAATGTTCGAAGCAAATGAAATGTGTTCCATTTTTGATTTCTCCTATTTTCATGTAAGTTAGCAAAATCAAAGTTTAAGACCAACTTTATTTTATAGTTTAATGTTTGAAATGTTAAACGTCTTATTAATCTCCATTTTGTGAAAACCTTAGATGATCAGTATTTATTGCTCAAAAATTGTTCAGACAGTTTGTCTCATTTCATTTCACTTTTGAACACTTGAAATTATTCCTTGATTGAAATATTTCCCTGTTCTATTCAATGTCTCATAATCATTAATTGAGTATTATAGTTCACATACACCAAGATGTGTTCAAATTGTTTATTTTAGTGAACAGAGTATAAGTTTTGCATTTGAAATTGATTTTGGATATTGTTGCCATTGTTATCATTTTGTTGAACATTATAAAATTGCTCTACTTTCATATTGATTTATAATCTAAATAAGACTCCAAAAGCCTGATCAAGAGAGAATAAACGTTAAATTTTATCTGGATATTTTCTTCATTTTTACAGTGGACAACCTGGGATTGGTCTATCCCACATATACAAGGCGGGCACCGGAGTTACAGGGTAACTTGATTTGGGCCCGGTCTCTGTGAAACTGAAAGGTCAAGTCACAGTCCCTCGTTAAAGCTGAAAGCCTACATTAAAAACTTTGACGAAATAGTAAATTTTTTTGGGGACGGAGATTGTTAGATATAGACTCTAACAATCTCCGTCCCATGACATAGAAATAAGCTATAGCGACCCTTCACACCTGCTGACGTATGCATACTAATGAAGGTACGACCTAAAATCCAGGTACATCGCTACAGCGCCGGTATATAAGACGAGCTTCAAACTCGTCCACCGTGACATTCAGTGATTAGAAGTCTGGGAGTAAACACATGTAACACCTGAAATGAGAAATGAAGTCATCTGATGAGTAATCAGAGATAGGCAAAAAATCCACTTTGAATAAAAACTTTAAAATAAAGCTTGCAGTGCATATCTAGGGCGGATGCAAGTACGGAAAGATGGGGGGGGGGGTACATTTGCATTTGAATTAAGTCAATACTATTTAAAGTAGTTTCAATAAGCTTTTTGTCTTTGCGGAGGGAGTGGGTTGTACATCCAGTTTCCTTGCTCAATGACTAAATTTTGACCAACTAAAAATGATTTAGCTTTCCTTTCATTTTTGCAAACAGTGCTGGATCCGCCCATGTGAATTCGTACTTGTCCTTTGATAAGCCATTTGAATGAAGGCAGTATGCATATGTAGTATTATGGTAAATTGAAAATTATATTCAGGACGAACAGACTGAAGAAAAAATATCGTATCTCACCTGATAAGAGAATAAATCCTGATGCATCATCAATCTGACACTTGCTATGCTACTTCCGGTATAAGTTTATCGCTGAGAGTGTTCGTTTGGAAGCAATACTATATATATTTCATTTGAACTGTCAAACATGTTTGCTGAGTCGCCATCGCAGCCATATATTGGTTTTGAAAATAATAATCAATGACCACATTGTGAAACTCCAGTTTTTTTAGTCAAAATGATAGTTTTCTTCTTTTTATTTTTTTTTCAAAAACAATAGCTAGAACATCCCTTCCTCAAATGGCTAGGAACCCCTAGAAAAAAAATCTATATTCGTCCATTGATAAATGGAGCATTAGAAAGACCCTTACCATCTTTCCCCTATTTTAGATCCGCGCATATTTCAATAAAATTATATACATTTATTTATCATCTGTATTATATGAATAAAACATGAAAACAAAATGCAATCATGTAAAATATGTAATATATGTATGTCAGATAAAATGGAAAATTAAAAATCTTGAGGAAAGAAAATTAAAATTGTATTATTAAATTCGACATCATTAGTTCATCCTTTCTATTTCTGTGAAGAGATTACCACGAGTACTAAGAATCAACAAAAGATAATCTTAAATTATCAATTCTTAGCTGCATTTGTTTGTCAGAATTCACTGTATATCCTATATATTTAAATTACTTACTAAATTCACCGAGAATAAGGCGAAAGGGAAAGGCGGGAGGAGTTCTTCAACCTCGAAAATGTAGTGAATGAGACGTTGTTATTCTACCTCATGCAAACGAACACTCTCAAAATGTCAGTTATACCGGAAGTGATGATTTTCGTCTTGTATACAGGAAGGCTGACATGGAATTTCTAGAGGTAAGATATAACAATTAATGGGCACACATTTCAGGTTTTGTTTTTATTTTACTATTTCAGACGAAAAGGCCGAATTCAAAACTAGTATTGGATATCCAAATAGAAACTAATTTAGGGCTATTGAAGTAGTGTTTGTTTTGCAAGGGGGGGGGGGCTTAAAAGAGATGGGGTCTTTTCATATATTCTTTGTTTATGTTTCAACGTAGGTAGATATTTGCAGCATATAGAGCTTTGTACATTGGCGTTCGTACTGACTTTATAGACGTGGTATAAGGTGGGGGGGAGGGGATTTTTAATTGTATTTAATAAATAAGTTCATTTCTTCGTAATTCAAAGTTTTAGATATAAATGCCTGCTTTTGAAATCGATTATTGATTATTTCATCGAATAACTTCATTTCTCATTTCAGGTGTTACATGTGTTTACTCCCAGACTTCTAATCACTGAATGTCACGGTGGACGAGTTTGAAGCTCGTCTTATATACCGGCGCTGTAGCGATGTCCCTGGATTTTAGGTCGTACCTTCATTAGTATGCATACGTCAGCAGGTGTGAAGGGTCGCTATAGCTTATTTCTATGCCATGGGACGGAGATTGTTAGAGTCTGTATCTAACAATCTCTGTCCCAAAAAAAAAATTTACTATTTCATCAAAGTTTTTAATGTAGGCTTTCAGCTTTAACATTGGGGACAGAAAATTGTTTGTGACACGTGTATAAACCGGTTTTGCATTTTCAGTTGATATATGTTAGCATGAAGGAAGTCTTTGATAACATGGAATCAGGTATTTGTCCGCTTATATCGATCTTTTTAAGTAACTTATCTTACCGGTATGTCTTCTTTCTGTTAAGGGGTATGGACAAACCGTTATTCGCCATATTGGATTTTATGTAGTGTGTTATTGAAAATCTCTCCTGACAACGAGTCATGGCTCCAACTTCAACTATTTTAATCCCAAGTATTCTCAACCCCAATAGCTACATTTTCCCATATTTTCTACGGAAAATCACATTAAGATTTTAACATTAGAAACTTTTTAAATTCATGCACCGAACTGCACAGCTGCACCTCAGAAGAATTTATTAATAATACTATAACTTACCTTAAACATTACATTGATACTATATCTACAACCATTTGTCCTTCGATTTTGAGTACAAGGTCTCATTATCATATAAATCGCTTGTTAATACAACACGGTGTCTTTTCGAACACGAGTTTTTACAGGTAGCCATTTTCACGTGCCGATCCGCCCCAACATAGGTAGAAAAAATAATCGATTTTAAAGTTCCTGGGGTAATTCACTAGAATTTCGACTGTTTGCGATTCAATTATTAATTATTTACATGATATATATTAGAGAAGTGGGATAGTCATGTGAATTATAGGTGACAAATTACAAATGTGCAACATTCCGGGGATCCGCCCCTGGATTCATTTCTATGTTGATATGGCTACTAGCCCCTTGCGTGTAAAATGAAGATACCCGGTATTTTGAGAAAGTATGATCAAAATTGGAGGACAAATGTTTGTAGACATATGATGATAGTCACGTTTAAGGTAGGTTATAGTATTAATCATGAATCCTGCAAACCTGTAGCTGCGCAGTTCGGTGCACAAAGTTCAAATGGTTGTCATGTAAAAATATTGATGCAGTTTTTGTTTAAAATTATGGAAAAATGACGATGTTGAGGTAAAGAAAATTCAGTATTAAAATGGTTAAGATTGGAGTCTTAATTCTGCAGAACGACAGATTTTCAAGTATGCTTCACGTCAAATCCAATATGGCCGATAAACTTTTGTCCATACCCCTTAAGATCATTTGATATAGAGAAGTATATTTCATAAGTAGCAGGGCGTGTGCTAAGTCAATGTACTTCGATCACGCTAGACGTAATATTATGCCAAGTGAAACAGTATATATATAATATATATATCACTGAAAAAATCTTGTTCCTTTTTTATAATATTTTTGCAGATTATTAATTCAAATTTTATGAACATTACGGGTTAGAAAGTAGTTATCGCCGAGCTGTAATTATCGCCGTTGGTACATTTCTTTGGTTCTACGAATGGCAGAGACTTAATTCTTTCAGCATTAATACTACTTATATTTATCAAACTGTGTATGAAGTTTAAGATGAATCCATGCGATAATAGCTTAGATCTTAGCACCTCAATTTCATTAAGATTTTTTTCTTTCTACGAGTTCCCCGGGGCGAGAGTGGTTTATCTTGCTTCTCTCTTAATCATTCTTGATTACTGAAGCAGTTTTAAACTAATTTGAATCATTTTTATAACAACGTATTAGGAAAAAAATAGAGCATTTTTTTTGGTGCAGTGATATGTTAAACATTATACTTAATCAAGTTAATGTCGTCTCATATATATAAACAAGCACTGATGAATCATTAGATATTTGCACAGTTTTTTATAGTTTAGTTAGAAATAGAAAGAAAAAGAAAGGAGAGTTGAGAGTAAGAGATAGATAGTAAATGAGAAGAGAAAACAAAAACACATTCACTGGATTGTGTGCATGGATATGAGGCGCCGTTTTACTATTTAGGTCTTCCGACTTCCGTCGGAAGACCTATTGTTTTCGTAACCGTGGAAAATTGGATCAGCGATTTCTCAAGAACCCTGTAAGCTAGGACAATGAAAGTTCTCCAACGTTACGTTTGGAGTAAAAGCTAGATTGGTCTTTTTTATTTTTGGTCTCTGTTATTTTTTTTATCATGTTTTTTAATAGATTCAAATATTTGACGGGAGCGTCGAATTACTCAAAAGGACCGAAAATTTCATGTTTTGCTATTTGTAAGCTTAAATATCTCGTATTTTGCTATCTACAATTTCCATTCTTTTTGAAAGTCGACAGCCATGCAAGATATGAAATGCTAGATGCACACTGTAACGATTTATTACGATGACGTCCTTCACCGTCCTTCATATTTCCAAATTCAGAAGTTCATAGGAGGAAGACACTTTTTTGCTTATAATAGTAAACAAAAATTAAGCTTATGAAGTTTCCTAATAATTTCAATATTATTATTTTTTATCCATATATCTGTCTTATTTAGTCTTTCTGATTTTTCCTATCTCTTACTGTTGAAAAGATATGAGCATTTCGATATTTCGATACACCTTCACGCCAACAGATCGGGCGCACACTAAAATTGGTAGTCCGAGTCCGACTCGAGAAAAGCAGTGTTGAGATTTTCAAATTCCGATTTCACGGCAATGATGAATATGCATTTCATAAATACATTTCGATATACAAAATTTGATTTTAAAACAGTTGATTAATTTAGAAGAGATCAGCTACAAACCAGAATTTACACACAAAAAGTGATAGTTTGATTCCGATTTCTAACCTACAGACCTGTTTCTAAACTTCAATAACTATATTTTGAACATCAAGTTTAATTTCTAATTCTAGCAAACGTTCGAACATAATTTTCGGTTGGTTTATTTACAAATTGATGAACAATTTCTCCAACATTCTTCCCTCTCCTCGTTTTTCGAAAACAGTTCTGTTTATATTGAACGATGTCGCCATGATGGAAATTCAAAATAAACTTTGAAAAAAGGGAAGGGGGGGGGTTCCAAATTTGAACCTGCACAGCGAGAACCTCATGGTATTTATATATATATATTGAACGTAACTTGTTATTACCATTTCTCTTCTCAAGAAAATTGGTTCTACAGCTACGAGCTCGCCTTTTTTATGGGGGAAGGGGGCAGGAAGAATTTGCAAAAAAAAAAAAAAAAATCCCGGCTCTGAAAAATGCTGAAAAAAATATTCCGGCCCAAAGGGCCGGCAATTTTTTTTCCCGGACCATGCAAAAGTAAGGATACATTGCATGATATGGAAATTTTTGCTGGCCCTTTGTGCCAGACAATTTAAAGTCAAAAAATAATTAATATAAATACAAACTGTTCACATAGCAGTATCTACCAGAGACCTAATACGCATAGACACAAAAATCTAGAAAAGGTTCTATTTAAACATCATACAATCTGTCTGAAATTCGCTAATTGCAAAGAGACATCTGAAGGAACGGTTATTAACTCATACTCTGTAACAGCGGGGAGTTTAACTTACACAGACATTCACAACATTTGACAATTTTTTTAAATCCGGCCCGAAGAACCGGCGAAAATTTTTCTCCGACTCTGGTAATGGCTGAAAAAAATGGCCTGCTCAGAAAATTGCTGAAAAAAAATTTACCGGCTGGCAATAGAATTCCTAACCCCCCTCCCCCCCCCCAAAAAAATCAAATGGTTGCTCACCAACAATTATCGGTTTGAAAATTTAATGTTACTGCTATTTGAAAACTTAAATATATAATATAAATACATGTAATGTGACGTCCTTCATATTTCCAAACCAAAAATTGTATAGGAGGAAGACACTCTTGTTGCAACTGCAATAAGAAACCTTTCTAGTTATTCCCTATTTTTTGATATCACAAATTTATTTTTTGATATCACAAATTTATTAGTTGATATAAAAAAATAATTTGTAATATCAGAAATTCATTTATTGATATCACAAAATAGATAATTTGATATAAAAAAATCGAATTTGTTTTATAAAAAGAAATCGATAAGATTTTGTGATATCAAAAATTACAATTTTTGATATCACAAAATTCATTTTGTGATATCAAATAATCGAATTTGTTTTGATATCACAAATTCGAATTTGTGATATTAAGAAATCGAATTTGTGATATCACAAAATAGAATTTGTGATATCAAAAAATCGATTTTGTGATATCACAAAATATGACGGAATTTGAGGTATAGTAAATCGATTTGTATTAGCCGTTTTACTATTTATTCCTTTTTTTTTGATAAAAAAATTGAATTTTTGATATCACAAATTCGAATTTTTCATAACAAAAATGCGATTATTTGATATCACAAAATAGAATTTATGATATCAAAAAATTAATTTTTTTAAATAACAAAATATGACGGAATTTCTGATATCAATTTGTGATATTAATCTGATATCAATTTGTGATATCACAAATTCGATTTTTTGATATGAAAAAATAGGGAATAAATAGTAAAATGGCACCTCATACATGGAGTGCATTTGATAATTCATGAAGAGTATTTAGAGAGAAAGAGAATTGAAAATTTAAAGATGATTCAAAGAGCTGGTTTCCATTTATACCATTCTTTTTCAAAACCAGACATTTTATTTTCATTTTTGTAAGTCTGTTCTAATACTTTTATCATACATCTTAAGTATTACAGAAGACCTGAGAGTGAAAGTGAAGATTTTTGGCATTTACATCTGTATATGAAGAATTTACTATAAAGAATAATGTATGCTGTAGATATGTGCTTTCTGTTATAAGGTCCTAAAATGAAATAAGCCTTATTGAAATCTAAATGTAATGAGAATGATTCGAAAAAATTAGTCATTTCATATAAGAGAATTTGAACTTTTTCACATTCCCACAACAGATGCGTTATATCTTAAATTTCATCACCACAAAATGTACATAATGGGGAGTCACATATTCCTATTTTGTGGGCAGTTTTATTTGTGGTAAAGATGACATGGTTTATTCTAAATTGAAAATATTGTAATTTTTTATCTTTAAACATTATAATCGATTTATAAATATTATTAAAATTAATTTCATTATTTTCAGACAATTTAATTCTCCATTTTAACTGGAAAGAGATTTCGTTCATAGTTTTAGAGAAAGTTAGGATTTTGTACATATCTTGATATCCCTTTTTACTTTTACATAGGACACTTGTCATTCTAGGAAGCCATATTTCTATTGTTTTCTCTACATTAATATTATTTTTTTCTAAATATCTTTTAATGGCAATAACAATCCCATGATACTCCAAAAAGGTAGAATTGATACCAAAAATATCTTGAAATTCTTGGAATGTATAAAAATTATTATCATCTTTAAGAATGTCAGTTATAAAGAAACCCAGTGTTTATAGAATACAGTTTTATTATTAACCAAAATGTTACTGTTATACCAGATAGGAATATGAGACGAATTTACTGATTTATCTGAAATTTCATCACTTTTCTGTTGAAGTAATTTCCATGCTATTAAAATATCTTTCCAAAATAAGTTTGTCTGTTGATCTATAACTTTGTCTACATAAGCTGTCCCAAATTTCAAAAGTAATTTGATATCGAAAAATTGTGAAATAATATTTTTCCAAATTCCCTCTGTATTTAAAATTCTTCTGAGCCATGTATTTTTCAGTGCAATGATGAGAGCCTTAATATCTAACATTTTTAAACCACCATTTACATATTCTTGAGTGATTATGTTACGTTTAATTTTAACAGTTATTTTTATTCCATGAGAAACTAAATACTGTACCATTTAATTCTTTCATAAAGTCATATTTTGGATTGGGCAGAGAAATAAATAAGTGGTTCATTTGGGATAAAAGAAGAGAATTTATAAGAGTCATTCTACCTATTGGAGTGATGTTTCTGTTTTCCCATTTTCTAATTATACTCTGAATCTTTTAAAGTTTATTTCTGTAATTGATTTCACATATGCTTGTTAAATCAACATCTAAATTTATCCCGAAATGAATGAATCTGTGTTCACCCCATTTTAGTCCCCAATTTTTACATAACTTCTCATAGCTATATTTCTTTTTACCGCTCCATGTGACTTATGTTTTGTCAAAGTTTACTTTAAGGCCAGATATATCTTCAAACCATTGAAATTATTTTAGGGAAGTATTAAGAGATTCTTCAGAGCTATTAAGAAGGAGAGGAGTGTCATCAGCGTAGTGTGATATTTAAAACTCAAATCTGTCTACAATTATTCCTTTAACTTTTGGTTCAGTTCTTATTTTAATTGATAATATTTCTGCACAGAGTATGAATAGGTACGAAGAGACAGGATCCCCCTGACGGCAGCCTCTTTTAGGATTAGATATTTCTGATAAATGCCCTCCCAAGATAATTCTTGAATTGATATTATTGTACAGTACTGTTATCCATTTTTTCAATAGAAGGTCCAAATTTAAATAATTTGAGTACTTTTTGAATAAATTTCGATGATACTGAATCAAATGATTTTTCAAAATCTATGAATAAAAGAAATCCTGGAATTTGATTTTCCTCATTGTACTGTAGTAGATCATATATTGATCGGATATTTTCACCTATGTAGCGGCCTGATATGAATCCTGTCTGTTCTTTACTTATTAGTTTATCGAGAGTACTCTTCAGTCTGTTTGCAATAGAACATGAGCCAATTTTATATACAGTATTAAGAAGGGTTATGGGTCTCCAGTTTTTAATAAGTGTTTGGGTTTGTTTTCTTTTGGAATACACGTTATTATACCTTCTTTTTGTGTGTTTGATAATTCTCCATTTAAGTAACCAAAATTCAATGATCTAACGACAAAGTAACCTATTTTTCCCAAAAAATTCGGCTGAAAATCCATCAGATCCTGGACTCTTATCTTGCTTCATATTTCAAAGAGTATCAGTTGCTTCTTTATAGGTAATGATACCTTCTAATTTATTAGATTCAATTTCTGTAAGTTTTGGTATTTCTAGGTTTTCAAATTCATAATGTAAGTCAATATCTATCAAATTTGATTTTTCTGTATGTAAATTTTTTCGTTTCATTTAGAATTTCTTTTTAATCTGTAATTAAGTTACCATTATCTTTTTCAATGCGTGGTATTATCTTGTTCACAAAATTTCGGGATTCTAGATTAAAGAAGTATCTTGAAAGCTTTTCACTACTTGCTTTACATTTTGCTTTTGAACGTATTAAAATTCCTTTTGTTTTTTTATTCGCAGATTGTCAGTAATTAGTGTTTATTAAAATCGAGGTCAGCTAAGTTAGAATTAGTGGGGTGGATATGATTTTTTAGTTTTTTAATTTCATCAGCAAGTTCTTTTTTTACTTTCAGTTATTTTTTTTATGTGATGCAAAGGAGATAGTTCTACCTCTAATTTCCATTAACATAACATCCAAGAAAAGTTGATCATTAATAACAAATTTAATGTCGTTAATTGGAATTTGTTTTAAGTTTTCACGATTGTATACATGAAGTGCATATTCAGAAACAGTGTCTAGAAATCTGACGTCAGCACTCACGGCTTTAAAGGAACACGTGGCAAAATACTGTGAAACTGTCATGAACAGGAATGGCGTAAACTTCTTTTGGTCTATTAAAAATTCAGGGGATGTGATTGACAAAATGAAATCAAGAAATTTTGAAGCAAATACGATATCTTCATACGACTTTTCTAATATGTACATCACGCTTCCTCACGACAAAATAAATGATCGACTGTCTAAACTCATTAAATGGTGTTTAAACTTATGTGAAAACTTATATTTGTACTTCTGAATCGAAGGGTTTCGTTTCCGCCACAGATTACAAATCATACAAATCATGGACATGTGGTGACCTGTGTATTGCCTTGTCCTTCCTTTTGGACAATATTAATGTAAGATTTGGTGAGAAACTCTACAAGCAGGTTGTAGGGATTCCAATGGGTACTAAATGTGCGCCTCTTGTTGCAGATTTATTTTTATACACGTATGAAAAGGAATTTATCCAAAATCTTCAAAAACAAAGAAAAAATGATGATGTGAAATGTTTCATTGGTACTTCTAGGTACCTGGATGATATTCTTTCTATCGACAATCCTGTTTTTGAGAAATATAAAAATGTTATTTATCCACAAGAATTGATTTTAAACAAGGCAAACGTTTCAAACACAGAAACACCATTTTTGGAACTAAATATCAAAATTGTTAATGGAGAGATCCATACAAGTGTGTATGACAAAAGAGATGATTTTGGATTTAACATAGTAAATTTCCCCTGGCTTGACGGTGATGTTCCTAGATTACCGTCCTATGGTATCTATATTTCACAGCTCATCCGGTATGCTAGAGCATGTACTGATGTTTTGGATTTTCATAGTAGAAATTTACAAATTACCAAGAAACTTTTAGGACAAGGTTTTCGCTTTCACAAACTAGTAAAGACTTTCTGGAAATTTTACAAAAATTATTGTCAACTTCTTCTGAAATTCGGACCAATACAGGCAACAGAGTATATTACTTTGGGTATTTCACAACCTGCATTTTATGGTGACATTATTAACAAGATAAGAAGGATCAAAGATAGACAAAATCACTATCGAAAATGCGTCAGAATCATCAAACGCCTTTTATACCGTGGGTATGATCCTAATGTCACCAGACGGACACTAGGCTTGGTACTTGACCAATCTACAGTCTTGTACAAGCGCATTCTTAAAACTTGCACTCTGACTGACTGTGACGACGGGACTCCATGACGAGCCCTGTCCAAACCTCTTTAGAGAAGACAGGGCCCCGAACACCTGTCCTCTCTGAATGTCAGTCGGACTCCTCGGGTGATAACATACATGAGCTCACGGCGGCAGAGCACGGATTGTATTACGTACGCCCTCTTTTTATATCCATTTACATATTCATCTGTGTTGCTTGGGCCCCTGTGTTTTGCGGTCTTGTTTGTGTGTGGTCATCTGACAGTGAGGAGGTTGTTTTACACCACAATTGTACGTTCTTCGAGACCTCTGGGTAATCGGAAAAGTGGGAGGGTTGTGCGCACGTAATCCAGGATAACCATACCTTCTGCTATTTCCGTGGCAGATGGCCGTCCTAAGTCGGCACCGGTTGCCCATTTGTCTCGTTGGTTTATGTGTAGTCCTTTGTGTTTGATGTTTCTGTGTTGTGCGTTAACGTTCCTTGTCCCTTCCGCGTCTCTTTTTGTGCTTGTCTGCTTTGGGTTTTTGCTTTGGGTGCTACAACCTGGTGTTGTTGGAGATCCCCTCCTTTGTTTTAGGGTAAAACACTCGAATTTTTTGCCAAAATTCACAGACATTTTTAGGAAATTTTAATTTATTCCTGCTTCTCAGCTCCTCAGTATTGCATATGATCGTTCAATGATGATTTAGAAAACATCTTTAAAATCTCCTCTTTCAAATGACATATATCTTATATTTTTATTTTTTTTTGCAAAATCCTCGAAATTAATTATCTTATACAGAAACCTGTATTTTCAATTAGAAATCTCAGATTTCTGTATATTTATTTAAAGAACCCTTATCTCTTATGAAAGCAATGATTGAAAGCTATTTTCGAGTGTAACTTTTCACACTCTTTCAGATCATATATGTTTTATTAACATTTCATTCAAAATCAAAGTGTTTTTGGGGAAAAAAACGTATTTTTTATTTTAAAAATAGCTGATTTCTGGAGAATATTTATTGAATCTATAGAACTTCTTGAAATGATAGCAGGAACGTATTTTGAACTGTAATTATTTAGGTTCACTCATATATTACATGTATGAAACATAAAAGGTATTTTTTCTACTTAATTTTGGGGCAAAATGCCTGTTTTTTGTCTAAAAATAACTTATTTCTGGAAAAATTCTATTAATTCATTTTCTTTGCTAAAACTATACATTTAAAGCTATTATCATAATAGAAAGTAATCATCTTGTCAGATGATTTTGAAATTTAATGTAATAATTCATTAAAAACCATCATTTTTTGGTAAAATATGCATTTTTTATGCAAAAACCACTTATTTTGAGAAAATAAGTACTAGCTCTCTTAAATTGCCTAAATTGATATGTTTTAGCGTTGATATTATGCTGTTTCTTATCAAAACTGGATAGGAATGTCATTTGATAACTGAAATTTAATTTGTATCTTATTTTTGGCAAAAAACCTAATTTATGTGCAAAAGTTACTTATTTCTGTGAATATTTTTTTTAAATTTATATATTTTGTTTAATCAAAGCTGGGGAGGTTTCATATAATTAGATGGCATAAATGTGATCAAGTTTAATGAGTTAGAAGATATTTCTTTGATTATCTTTCTAATTTGGGTGGAAAATCTCAATTTTTATTTAAAAATCGCTAATATGTTGAAAATACTTATTTCTATGAAATCAGTCGTTATTATTTATATTCAAAAGTGTTCCTGGATATATCATAGTTTGTCCTTGTAAGTCATATGCATTTGAAATCATCCTCTGTTAATTCAATTAGTACATTTGTATTTTGGGGCAAAAAAAAAAAACACCTAATTTATTAAAATTATTATTTAAATTAACTTATTTCTGTGAATATTATTTTAAATCTATATTTTTTATTCTGTCAAAGCTTGAAAGGTTTTATATAATTGGATGGCATAAAAGTGATAAAGTTTAATGAGTTAGAAGAGATTTCTTTGATAATCTTGCTTTTTTGGGTGTCAATTTTTATTTCAAAACCGCCGATTTCTGGAAAATCTTTATTTCTATGAAATATGTTCCTGTGTATATCATAGTTTGTCCTTGTAAGTTAAAGAAGATCCTGACGATAATCTCAACAGCACTCACAATAGAGCATCAAATTGAGCATCGACGGACCCCTAGCAAGCCAGAGGCGGGACCAGGTGCCCGGGAGGAGCAAGCATAAGTCATATGCATTTGAAATATCCTCTATTAATTTAATTGGTATTTTGGGGCAAAAATATGTTTTATATGGATATACAGCCTATATCAAGAAACTTACTATAGAAAGTCTCATATTTCAAACTATGATTATAATCCTCTGTATTTCCTATTTAACTGTTTAGTTTATCTTAACTTACTTATCATTTTATTCTTATTTTGTGAAATGTTACTATTAGTATGTTTTGGTAAAAAAAATAAACAAAAAAGATGGAAAAGCAAGCATGTTATTTAACACAATAATGTAATAAAACACATTTCGATGTTATATATTGCTAGATTTTTTAGGATAAAAGCTTGCCTTTATTTGTGTCCTAATATTTATGTATTTTATGTATTTTACCCCAAATATTACACAAAATTGAAGTGAGATGATAAATAACTTAAGAAAGAATAAACAGTTAAAGAGGAAATACAGAAGATAATAGTCATAGTTTGAAATATAAGACTTTCAAAAGTAAGTTTCTTGATATAGGCTATATATTTATATAAAACATATTTTTTGCCCCAAAATACCAATTAAATTTACAGAGGATACTTCAAATACATATGACGTTCAAGGACAAACTATGATATACCCAGGAACACTTTAGAATATAGATAATAACAATACATTTCATAGTATTAAGGATTTTCCAGAAATCAGCGGATTTTAAATAAGAATTGAGATTTTCCACCCAAAAAAGCAATATTATCAAAGAAATTTCTTCTAACTCATTAAACTTGATCACTTTTATGCCATCCAAGCTTTGATTAAATGAAAAATATAAATTAAAAAAAAAATATTCACAGAAATAAGTGAATTTTGCACAAAAATTAGGTTTTTTGCCCCAAAATAAGATATAAATTGAATCTCAGTTATCAAATGACATTCCTATCCATTTATAATAAGAAACAGCATAATACGCTAAAACATATCAATTTAGGTAAATTAAAAGAGCTAGTACTTTTTTTCTCAAGATAAAATTATTTATAAGGGCACTTACTTTGGTGGAATTATATAGAGAAAATTCCCGCCATGTTTTCCCATCTTAATCTTTTATAAGTTTTGAGGTGAATAACTCTCCTTACCATAGCTACCTTGAGAAATTAAGTTCATATGTTTATTTTTACCACATACATGTATACGTCTCAAAACAGAAATAGTAAGTTTTGCAAAAAAAGTGTTGATATATTGCCTTACCTAATTCTTATGAGGTCCTACACTTAACGTATCCAATGTACAAATTTAAGCAGTGTTAAAATTATCTCGGTAATCTTCGGCAGAGTCTCGATAGTTTCCGTGGCTTGAGCGACGGTCGGCATGCTGACCTTTGATGATAGAAACCATTATTTATGTTGTATTAGGTATATTTAGGTAAAAATATGCCATTATTCTTACTATATAATACACTTGATATTTATTTGTACAACGGATACCTTAAGTGTTTGTAAAGTACCGCGATTTGTTTTTCATTTTTGCCAGTGCATTGTAGTATTACTTATTATCTTTTTAAAATATCGTTCAGTCATATGCTACTTTTCTTTATAAGTTAAAACTTAATATTTCCATTGCAGAAGAAACACTATGTTAAGCGCCCGTTAGGCAAAGGGATTTATAAAATATAATTCTGGTTGCATACTATGACGTCACGCTTTAGTTGAAAGTACGGAGAATTTACCAACGTTCAGATACTTTTGACGTTATAACATTCAATACGCTCATTATTAATGTTAAACATGGTGCCTGATATTTAGTACAAATGGAAATATAAGAAATGACTTTCTTACTTTAGGTGTTCGTGGTAGTATAATTTTGGTTGGACACGTGCAAAGTTTCCCAGAATCGCTTCGCGAATCACGGAATTTGCACATGACGAACCAGAATTATACTATCATGAAGACCAAAAGGAAGACAGTCATTTCTTAAGTATCTGAATCATTTGCTCTTTATAAAGTGGAATGTAGTATACAAAATTACATTCCTTATCATCAATTATTCTATACCCGTACAAAATGTGTATATTTACATCTGTATTTTCACGTATGTTATTTTAGAACAGAAATCATGAGATAAAGAACAGATGATAAAACGATAACATTTCCTGAAAAAGAAGAAGTTTCTTAATAAACTGTGTAATTTTGATTTCAAGTGTCATTTGAAAATAAAAAATGATTAGACGTTTACAGACTTGTTCTCTCTTGATAGCATAATTTCTTTCCGTCTAATGATATTTTATAATAGCTTGAATATATATTTTTAAAAAAATCAGAGTTGATACGACAGAAGGATAATGATTATAATTAATATTTTTTCATGTCATTGCAATAAACGAAAACATGTTTATTGGTTTTCAAAATGCAATGATTTTGCGATTTCCTGTGTGTATGTAAACATCAGAGAATTACCTAACAGTTATGCAGTCTCAAAGTCGAGAAGGCAAGGCCAAATCGTGTCTCATGTTAAACATACACTAGTCAAACTTTCTAAATTACCATTTTACTTGTAAGTTGAATATCATGAGTGGTATAGATATATCGTTCTATACTTACATTATATAAAAACAAGGAAAGTTCGTCAAGTGAAAGGCAAAAAGTTGTCTTACCTTGATGAGTGTCAAAGCATTTAAGCTAAAAAAGGTCCGCTTTAAGTTTTAAAGAATTTTTTTTCTCTTTACGCAAAAGGCAAGCTACCATAGAAAAGTTCTTATCGTTTTTGTGTGATTCATTTTTCAATTTTTAAAATATTGGTTGTTTATATATATATATTTTTTCTTTCGTCACCATTGATTCACCGGGTAAAAACATTGTGTTTCGCAACATATTTCCTGCGATGCATTATGCGATTTTATCCTACGCTATGCCACTTTTTCATGTAAACTAAGTATCAAAAAGGCAACACAAGCGTAGCATACGTCGCAATTGCATGTTCTATATAACTGAGCAAACTGATTTTAAGCCTGATTTCACAGTGACATTGACCCTTGTCCTTGAAAATTAACAAGGGGGACATTGGATAAGAACAGCCTGTGGAATAAGGCATTTGACCAGGACCATTGAGTGGCATCCATTAGGTAAATGAAATTACCCAGTGACATTGCAAGAATTCTAAATGGAATAACTTTCTCAGTGAGCTTAGATGACATCATAAATTTAAATTACACTCCTCAAAGGCAAAAATACTTGCACTGATAAAATACGGGAGTTAAAGAGTTCTTACTCTATTCGGAAGAGTAACAGTTATCAAATCTCTCATTTTACCAAATTTAAATCACTTATTTATCTCCCTCCCAGATCCACCTAAACAATATACAGCCGATCTTAATAATATACTTCTTCATTTCACATGGAATGCCAATTGCGATAGGTTCAAAAGAAGCTTAATTAAGCAAGATAAAGTCCTGAGTGGTTTCAACTTGAAAAATGTTCCATGAATTTAAATGATCATCAATGGGGAGAGGGGGCAACTCTAGATGAATTTACCTGCGTTGAGCTCTAACGAACATATTTCTTCCATTTTCTAAACTTTTGGGATTATTACAAAATAAACATATAATGACAAATATGGATAAAAAATCTTTTTAGATAAATGTTGCACATGTCCTTATAAAAGAAATTCTCTTAAAGAATCCACAACAGATCTTACACTGATGCCAGTATGGTACAATTCTAAAATAACTTTAAATAAAAAGTCAGTTTTCATCAAGAGTTGGTACTCTTATGGTTTTACATTCATTTCAGATTTCATTGATATGCAGGGAAATATATTACAAAAGTCAGAACCAGAGATTATGTATTATAATAGACCCATATCAGCCATTCTATCATTTTTTAGGAAGTATAATTATAAAAAGGATACATTCATATATACATCTTATCAAGTTTTAAGTTATTACTTGAAAAATATTGTAACTGAGGAAACATATACTAGATACATTTTAGTAGATCTAGATTTATGTAATAAATAACAATAAACACTCTGTATCCACATATTTTCGGCCACTCGGCCTTTATCAAGTGGAAAAGCACGAATATAAAAGAGAACAAAATCCAGCGTAAAATGAGCCTACTTATAATCGAAAATAAAAACGAGAGTGTGATACTAACTTCTTTTCTAAGATGGGAACAGGATTTATCCTTTTCTCATGATGCTGAAAGTTCAGTTGAAGCTTTCAATGAATGCTTTCTAACAACAAAATTTAATGATCCTTCTTTACAATGGTTCCAATTTAGACTCTTACATCGAATACTTCCAATCAATAGATATAAAAACATTATTTACATTAAATCTTCAGATGCATGTTGATTTTGTGATGATAAAGAAGGTATAATTCATGCATTTGTTATTTGCCCGTATATTTCTCAAATCTGGACAAGACTCAGTCTTGATATTTATAATTAAGCTGTAAACAAGTGGGTTTTAATCTTCAAAATATTTTGTTTGGAGAAATCCATTCTAAGTCGAATAAATTCTCATTAATTTCAACATTCTACATGCCAAATTCTTTATTCATAGATGTTCAAGACAAGAAAATTGTGTGTATTTTAACCCTCTATTAAATTCTATTTATTTCAACCATAAAATACAAAAATTTCTCTCATACCCGCGTATGTGTTACAGTGTAGGCCCATGAAATACAGCTATGTGAGCTACTTCTGTATCACATATCACGTGACAGCTGTATCACATATCACGTGACGCTATTGTTTCGATTGTTTACGCTATTATGACGTCATGATTTAAGTCCGCAAAACAAACAAGCTAGCGGCGACGTCGCCATAAAACTTCGATTTTAAGATCGTTTTTAAATGTACTCTTGCGTTTTATTTTGAAAAGCCTAATATTCGTAGTTTATTCTTATAGAATAAACCATTTTCGGGGTCGCTGAATTCGAATATCGCAAAATTTTTGCGATTAGATCAACTTGACATTTTTTTCAGATTTCGTCCCTTTTCTTTTAGTTTTGTTTTGACCCTTAGATATGAGAGAAAAATACTCTTTCATGTTCTTCTATGAAAGATACATCGTTTCCACCCTCGGGGTCTCAAAATTTTGCAAAACCCTCGGCAAGCCTCGGATTTTACATGATTTTGAGACCCCTCGTGTGGAATTGATGTATCATTCATAGAAGACCATGAAAGAGTCTTATAACATTTCGGGATAAAAAGGAGCAGAACTGTGTAAGACTATGGTTCGAGTGGTAATGTTTAACGTCTTCAAAATCATTAGCATCATTTTAGAGCAGATAAATTTACATCATGGACCAGACATCGGATATTTAACTCTCGTCAGTGATTCACAATCTAAACAGTGTAATATGACCAAAATCTAAGAATTATGTCCTTAATTTACCGGAAGACGTAGCAAAATTTCTAGGATATGATGCTACAGGACCAAGGTTTTAGAAATTTGAGAAAATTTTGTAAACAAATTTTAAAATGCGTTTGAAGAAACGACCATTTCGCCTTGACCGAACTTGGCTACATGTGCCCTCAGGGACTCTTCGTCCTCCAGCAGTGACACTCACCAAGTGGTACAAATGTTTAACGTCTTCAAATTCATTAGCATCATTTAGAGCAAATAAATCTACAGCATGGACCAGACATGCACGTTTCGGGTATTTAACCATCGTCAGTGACCCTCAATCTAAACAATGTAATGTGACCAACATCTGAAAATTATATCCTAAATATACCAAAGACGTAGCAAAACTGCTAGGATATGATGCTACATTTGAGAAAATTTGAGATAATTTTGTAAACAGAAAATGTTCAAATGCGTTTGAAGAAACGACCAACAAAACTATATCTAAATTAATGTCTTGTATTATCAATTGTTCATACATTCATCAACAAACTTGAGTTGATATTCATATTTAAGATAATTTCAGATTGTGTATATGTAATACTTCTTTATTTTAAAATAATTCCCATTTTTTGAAAGATAAATGGATTTCAATGCACTGATGTACACATACCGGATGAAAATAAAGAATGTAAACAAAACTTTTTTGGACAGTCGGTTTGGAAGCTGCTACATGTATGATTCCCCAAATATGTCCGCGGCGAAACCCAGGTGTGGATTCAGGGAATGAGGACCCCGGAAGCTAATAATTCTCACACATTTCCGAGGCAGCTTTCTACCTTAGAATCATTGAATGACGTTTTGTGTTTTTCATTTAAGTATGAATTTTATTTTGCATTACTATGTGAAGGTACCTGCGTACCTGCATACGCATGGCTACGTGTCTGGAAATAAGAATATCAAATATCTGGACATCAAAATATTCACCTTCGATACGCATGTCTTTACCAATTTGCAGTAGTCAAGGTTAAACGATTATTTTTACGTTTGAGACAATCGCCGAATGTGACATGTTTTGATAGAGCTGTTGTGACGGATGTTGCATGCGGGCAGGAGACGCTTTATGCATATGGTCGTACTTCGGAGATGCTTACTCCTCCCGGGCACCTGGTCCCACCTCTAGCTTGCTAGGGGTCAGTCGATGCATAATTTAGTGTTCTATTGTGAGTGCTGTTGAGATTATCATCAGAATCTTCTTTAACTCATTTGTGTCACACTTTGCCATGTGGAGCTCTTAAAAAAGTTCTCCGCGAGGGGTTTGACAGTAAGTGTTTTGAAGTTTTCCCTGACATTGTCGCCCTAGCACTTTCTATATAGTCATAACCTCAGACAGCGTATGTATTTTAGATATTTTTTTTCATTTTTGTGCGTGAACATCGAGGGCGGGTGCGGCTAGCCAACAGGGGATGCTTACTCATCCCAGGCACCTGGTCCCACCTCTAGCTTGCTAGGGGTCCGTCGATGGATACTCAATTTGGTGTTCAATTGTGAGTGCTGTTGAGATTATTGTCAGAATCTTCTATAACTCATTCGGAATACTGTTTATTCCGGAATTTGCAACTGTTGTAATAGAAGAAAGAAGGGGATATCCAACAACTGTCAGCTACAGCACCTACAGCAAAACTCCAAAACACCCATGACGGAGGTTGACTAAATAAGCTGGCATATCCTGACTGTATGTTTACTACACCTACGTGTAAAATTAGTAGGTAGTGAAACCAGGTATTAATTCAAATATTACAAGAATCCTTTAGTGCCCTTTCTACTATTGATGTTACTTCAATTTAGTTATAATAAATACAGTAACTGGATAGTAATCCCACAGTCTCTAACTAAAAATAGCAGGTCAATAATGAAGGAAGCTGTTTTTTTCACTTTCCATAGATGTTCTGTTTTACGAAAGTTAAGGGGACACTTCTCGCAACACAACAGAAATGTTTAGAATTTGGTTAATGTAAAATGTTAGGAAAATAATTCTCATTCAATCAATTGACATCTAATCGGGGTTCGACACAATGGCCACAGGATGGCATATTTCTAACTTTCCTCTACAAATGTCAAGGGAAAGCATAGAGAGGAACATATTTCTCTGCGAGTCGTTGTGTTCGAGCTCCTGTGTGACATTTATAGTATATAAGGAAAAGTCAAGATTTCTTTTGGTTCCTCAATTCCGTCCAATATGTGCTCCCCATTTTCGGTTAAAATACTTACAGTTACGTTCTTTTATATTAAAAGTTAAGGTCTGCGTTTTTCAACCAAAGATCTCTACTAAGACGTAAAATTCGTTATAGTCCATTCAAGAAATATCTTATCAAATAATTATTCAATACATACCCCTTATACGTGTACCTTAGTACAATGGTAAAATCAGTTTGGTACAAATCCCAATATTTCGAGATTGAGATATGCCGTGTAAAGTTACAGAGAAATAGCAAGGGTATATTGGTTCGACTTCGTCCCAACAACATTCGATAATGGTCGTCCTGGCCAGAGCAATAAACACTGGATCATTGCACCTTTGCTCATTGGTTCGCATATGGACCGATACACCAGAGAGGATGGCCTTTCGGCGTACATGTAATTCAACGTGTATATTCAAGAACGTTTCTTTGGAGATCACATCCTTTGTTTGAAAAAGAGACACGAGATTATCTATATTGCAAATATTTAAAAATTTAATAACACATGTTAATTTACAAAACTATTTGAATTTTAAATGAAATCTGCTTAAGAAGGTATATATAGCTCAAACCTTCTATTTTGAAAAATACATAGTCAGGTTTCCAGAATTCCTCGCGAGTTTTCTCTCTCCCCTGCAGCTTATTACCTCATGGAAATGTGTTACTCCGTCTTAATATTGACTTTGCGAATATGAGCTTTCAGTATACGGGAAAATGAATGTATGTACCGATCGAGTGCTACCACATGCCGTACACCGAATCATAAGAAGTATATAAATGAGTAAATTTGTAATAGGAAATAACCTCTTTTTATATCCATTTACATATTTATCTGTGTTGCTCGGGCCCACTTGTTTTGTGGTCGTGTTTGTGTGTTGTCATCTGACAGTGGAGAGGTTGTTTTACATCACAATTGTACGTTCTTCCGAGACCTCTGGGTAATCGGAAAAGTGAAAGGGTTGTGCGCACGTAATCCAGGATAACCACACCGTCTGCTAATGATGTGGCAGATGGCCGTCCTAAGTCGGCACCTTTTGCACATTGGTCTCGTTAGTTTATGTGTAGTCATTTGTGTTTTATGTTTTTCTGTGATTTGACGTTCCTTGTGCCACTGCGTCTCTTTCAGTGCGTGTCTTCTGTTTGTTTTACAGTGGATGTTTTGGGAGGTTGCTGTTGGTGCTGCAACTAGGTGTTGCTAGAGATCCCCTCCTTTCTTTTAAAAACATTTTGATTAAATTATTTCAGTGAAGCATACTTTTATGATTAAAAAGGTCATCTTCATCAATTTCGCTCAGCCGAACATCTGTAAGATTTGAATTGAATTTTGAAAATCCAGTTGCTCACTATATTGATAAAATTACTGAGCCAAATATTAATTTCCTTGTTGTGTCACATGTACATTGTCAATCGTGAAATACATGTTCTTTTGTCATAAAGTTCTGTGCATCAGATGCGCATTTCAACAAGTTATTTCTCATCAGCTCGAGGCAAAATCAATAGTAAATCCACATAATGTAAAACAATGAAGAGAAAGAGTCTAAAGATGATCCATAATTTCTGGCAAAGAACTGCTAAGGACAGAGCTGTATGCAGGGAATGGGGGGCGGACAGGGATTACCTCTCACCCCCTCCAATCCCCTTACCTCCCCGTCCTGCCCCACCTCCCGCCCGCTCCTTTTCACCCTTCCCTTTCTCCCTCCTCCTGCCACCCTTCCTCCCTCCTCCCGCCCCCATCCTCCCTCTCCTTTCTTCCCATTTTCTCCCTGCCCACTCTTTCCTTCTCCCGCCCCCTTCCTCCCTCCTCCCTCCTCCCGCCCCTTCCTCCCTCTCCCTCCCCTTTCTTCCCTTTCATCCCTGCCCCCTCTCTCTCTCCTACCTCCTCTCGCCCCTTCCCCCTCCTTTTCACCCTGTCCACCCTCTCGTATGCCATCAAGGAGATACCCCTCAGTCTTATGACGTATGACGGAGAATTTGAAGATATATTTCATGTTTAGTGCTAAAACACAGGTTATTGGTAGAACTGTTCAAGTATATAATTTCATTGATCATTTATTTCGCATATTATATATATCGGCATATGTGGTTGTAGTTATTAATTCATATAAGCCTACCAATTAGTATTTTTTCGCGTTTTCTTTTTTTTTTTTCTCAAAATCGATATGGCTAATTTTAATGAAAGAGAACAATTCATTTATGTTTCTATCTCTCGAAAAATCATGGTTAATTTGTATGTGTATTTCAACAAAATCCTATAAGGGTATAGAAACTGTACATGGGAGTTGTATTGAATTGTTCCCATTGATTTCCGATTAATTCAGTTTTAAAAAGTTGAATTAAAAAAAAAATTCTGGTTTATGTACACTCACTTTGTCAAAATAAATATCTCAACTAATGGAATGAATTATCTTATAAAGCCATTTCTATTTGGCATTCTGTCAACAAAGTTTATTAATTTTCTGACTGGTCAATGTCAAATTATAAAGATAATTATCTCGAATAAATCATTATTTCTATTTTCATAAACGCGTGACAAATTTTAGAACATAATACATAGTAACAATCATGTTACCAAACATTTCCTATGGGTTGGTTAACCAAAACGTTGACAAAAATGTCTAGACGAAATAATACCAATACAGTTATTTAAATACCTTATGTTGAAATGCTAAAGAATTCCAAACGAACATGACATTGCAATACAACATTGCGTGTGTTTATACAAATAAAAGATATATAGACTTGTCGTCAAGACTTGGACTTTTAATACACAACCCGCCGTAGTCTAAGGCAGATCACATTTGCGGAATTATGTTAGGACAACAAATTCAATCTTTTCGGTGATAAGAGTTTGGGAATAATCGAAATAAATCTCATTTCCAGCATGGAGTAAATAAGGTACGTTTAATCAATTATTTATGTATTTCTTGGCGATTAACTATGTGCTATATCGTACTGCGTTCCCAATGTATGTTGAAATCTAATATTCAAAATTCTTTTGAAACCGAACAATTAAATGTACAGGTCAAAATAGATTTTTGAGTTCTTCGACATCGTTTTTAATGTTGGAAACAAGGGAATTTATGTCGTATTATCAAATGCAAATATTTCATTATCAAATGTGCAATAGAGATTAAGACTTAGTAGAGCTTATTTCTGTTATCAAAAAGTTCTTGGAATTCCTAAAACGTGGGTCCTGTAGCATCATTTCCCACCCATCCTGGTTCATCATACGGTAAAGTTCTGGTTATAATAACTTTCAAATTCTTTGGCTACATTGCATTGTGTTGGATGAGGATCACTGACGAATATTAAGAACCCGAAAATGTATCTGATCTAGTTTGAAGACGTTTAACATTGAAATGAAGTAGTTTGTGCGAGCTTTAACACTTCTCGCGTAAGGGAATTAATCGATTTATTCCTTTTTACCTTGACATTGCTTTTGCTACAACTTTTATGTACATTTTGTCTTTACAGATGTTTTCACTTGGTCGCAATAATGGTCATAGATTGCATACCGGTTTGAGGACTTTTCCCTACTTAAAAAAGATTCAGGTTTGTAAACGTGAAGCATGACTCACTTGGATGAAGCAAGGTACGGACGTGCGTGTCTGTTGGTACTGAACGTATGTCCGTTCACACTCAGACACGTGATAGATGATTACTATGCAAAGCAAGGATCCCCGGATATACAAGACTTCTTGAACAAGAACAAGCATAATCTATATCACATTATGACAAAGAAATGTTGTTGTAGACTCATACAAAGCTGTGTTACTCCAATGTACCGTTCACAGTGGGATCTCCTCTATACGAAAAATAGGTTACCATGCAGAGGAACATGCTTAACAGGAGGGGAGTGTCCGTGTAAGTTTGATCCAATACCTGGTATAACGTCAAATGAAATGGACATAACTTTGTGCTGTCTAGTCATAAAGAATATTTGCCAAGGTCCAGGAATAAACATGACTCACATAGACACGATTCGCAATATCAGATATAAGTTGATACATGCTAGCAGCGCCACTTTAGATGAGCCCACGTACAATGGTTACTGGAGTGACGTTAAAAACGCAGTCCTTTTTCTGGCGAATTCTGTTTCATCTACCGTCCACACAGACACAGCTAAAATGATACAAGATCTTGAGACTCGAGTGATGAATAAATATGAATTGGAAGAGCTAAAGAAAGTGATTATCAACCAGAAAATGCTGGAGGAGGTATGTTTTGTAGCATTATAAAATTTGTATGAGGTCAATGATAAATAGACTGATGACATTTTGTCTGAAAATCATTTTGGCTTAAAGTACTACTGATTATAAACATTAAAGAAGTATCTATCAGTTATTCAGTCTCAAAGTAAGGTAAAGGTATTAGATTTTCAATAGGAACGGTTGCAAACTTCGGAATAAATAACATTCCGAAGTGAGAGCAGATGCCTGGGAAAAGTCAGCGTCTCCTGATTGCATGCAACACCCATCGCAACTGCTCCATAGAAATTTGTCAAATTCGGTGATTGTCTCGATGTACATATCGATAAGAAAAGGGAATGATCTCCATCATGACCATCCTGCATTCACCCAGCGAAACAAACCCACAAGAAAGTGACACATAAATGACATCATACAAACTCAAAATCGCAAAAATACACAGGAATATTCACTAGAACATCATACAAAATAATCGTAACAGACGTACAGAAACATTAAACATTGATGACAACACATAAAAGGAAGGAGACCAATGTGCACCCGGTGCCGACTTTGGTCGGCCATCTGCTTTTAGCAAATGGTGTGGTTATCCGGATTACGTGCGCACAATCCTCCCACTTATCCGGATACACAATTGTTGTATAAACATAAAACCTCTCCATGTCAGGTGACATCACAAACAAGATAGTCAAACGGACGGCCTCTCGAAATGAAAATATGGTTAAGCTTCAATTCGGTAGAACTGTCACATCCGGTTACTTCCATTTCGGAAGACGTAGAGTACAATCTCTGGTTGGATGGTTCAAATGGTCTATGACAGAATATCATCCACCATTCTGGAGAGTGGGACATCATAGTGTATGACGAGTTCCCCATATCGAGTGTAGAACTTCCTCAGTGACGATTTTAGTCGGTCACAAACATATCCCTGACTGATAAGCTTAACTGAAAGACGCCTAGCTCTCTTACCCTAGGTTAACACTATGTTCCCGGCGATCAAGACAGTCACGGCGGCCAAAAACGTAGCACACCGTATGATTTTTAGCAGTTTTTATATTGGTATTCAAGTTCTGTTAGGTCTCGTTTCGTTTTCGCACGATCTATCACGGTATCCGTGACGAACCGCGGCTCCTGAATCCCGGAGACCTGACGGCGCAATACGTTTCAACCCACGGCTTGTTACGGACGTTTGTACGTTTCCTCACGACCTGTCATGTTCTGATAAGGTCTGTCACGGTTTGTTACGATCCAATCAAGTTGACCAAGTCTACCAAGTTCTGTCAAGGCCCACTACGATTAACCGTGACCACCGGGAAAAGGAGACACAAAAAGCTGCATAAAAGGGTTTGGTTTGATATACTTCTTGTGTGACCGTGCGTACCGTGCCAGGCCGCAGTAGAACTTGAAATAAACCGTAACAAGCCGGGACGTACCGTGACTGAACGTGACGAAACGGCTAACACATTCCTTAGCTCACCTTGAGAAATCGTGGCACACCTTGATCAAACGTGCATCTGCCCTAAAGCAGCCGCAGCTAAACGGGACATAAACTTGGCAGACCGTAACTCAACTTCACTAGGATCGTAAGTTGCCGAGTCATACTTTTGCTTCCCGTTCCGCTACGGACACTGTCCCAAGTTTTGTTACGACCTGTAGCGTTCTGTCACGTTGCGTTGCGTTCGATCCGTTTTGCTACGGTTTCTAAAGTAGGCCATCTGCACCGTGGGCTGCCGTGACAAATGTTCTGACAGTTAAAACATTTGCCCCGTCAGCCCCGGCGACCACGACTAGTTACGTTTGTCGATCCCGTTCCCCTACGTTGTCTCACGGTCATCACGTTTCGTCCACGGTGGCATGAAACGTGGAATCCGTGGCCACCGGGAACATAGTGTAAATGAGGGATTAGCAATATCCTTATATTTGGTACTTGCTCTAGCATAGCGTATCAACTGAGATATGAACACGCCATGAGCAGGCGATGAAGGGATGTTGCTACTCAGTAAAGGAAAGTTTGTAATGCTGAAATTGAAGTCGTCACGTTTGACATAGAGTGAGATGTTCATGTGACCATCAGTGTCGTAGGACAACATTATGTCCAAATAGGATGCTGACTTATTTGTCTCTGTAGTTTCAAAATCATAAAATACCGAATACAAAACACAGTGCAGACACGCACAGAAACACAGATTCTATGTAAATGGATCTAAAAAATTCTATGGCATGCGCATGTACACATACGGTAACTATTATATGTTTGGTGATGATGACAGCCTTTCAATCACAATCCAGAATGTCACTGATCATTCTAGTAAGGGGGATCTGATATAAGAATTAACAACCCGAAAAACGTTTCTGATGCATCAAAATTGGTTTTAAATTTCATTTAAGAATGAAATGAGTTGGAAAATTTCAATTTTCTCATACAGATTATCGAAAGAATGCAATCATTATAAGTCGAACGTCGATATTACGAATTTCATCTTGACTGTATTTCTGACAGATAGAACAAAACTCAAGTCCAATCATATTCTGATGTGTTTTTTAATATATATATTTTAAACATATTTTTGTAGAACTTTTAGTTCTAGGAATAGACGTTGAAACTTTTTAAATAAAATCCAAACAAATAATTAGAAAAAAGGAGGGGATCTCAAACAACACTCCTATGCAGTTCCCAAAGCAAAATCCCAAAATACTCAATGCAAAACACAGAGCAGAAACGCACAGAAATAGATGCATAAGTGACAATGAACAACCAATTCATATCATAGAGACATCAAACATAAATGACTAGTCATAAACTAACGGCACCATTGGACAACCGGTGCCGACTCAGGACGGCCATCTGCCATGCCAGTACCAGACGGTGTGGTTATCCGGATGCACACAACTCTTCCACTTTCCAATTACAAAGATGTCTCGCGCAATTGTGGTGCAAAATAACATTCTTACTGTAAAATGAACATACAAACAGACAGCATGACGCAGGGGCCAGAAAACACACAGAAGGATATGTGAATAGATATAAAAAACAAAAGGCGTACGAAATACAGTCTATCCTCTGCCGGCTGTAGCGAGTTCATGCATTTTATAATACGTCATTTTGAAATTATAAAGTCTAATTAAGCAACGGTCAAGGATAAATATTTAAGAAGTAACTATTCAGTCTCAAAGTCGAGAAGGCAAGGCAAATGTTAAACGTTTTTAAATTCAATAGCATCATTTAAAACCTGATAAATTTACAGCATGGACCAGACATGCACATTTCGGGTACTAAACCCTCGTCAGTGATCCTCAGTCGAAACAATGTAAGATGGTCAAAAAGTATGAAAATTACTATGTCCAAAAATGTACCAAAAGACGTAGCAGAATGGGTGGGAAATGATGCCACAGGACCCACGTTTTAGAAATTTCAAAAAATGTTGTAACAGAAAATTTCAAATGCGTTGAAGAGACACGATCAACCGAAGTTGATCGAAATTGGCTACATGTGCCCTCGGGGACTCTTGGTCCACCAGCAGTGACACTCACCAAGTAGTTCAAATGTTAAACGTCTTTAAAATCAATAGCATCATTTAAAACCTGATGAATTTACAGCATGGACCAGACATGTACGTTTCGGGTACTAAACCCTCGTCATTACAATTCAAATAGAAACGGTTGTGTACCTTTGAATGAATAACATTCCGAAGTGAGACCGGGTGACCGTGGGGAATCAACGTCTCCTGACTGTATAAATTTTCGCCTCCTTTTCTTTTGGTATACCTCCATCAAACAAAGAAAATTTGACTCGTTCCTTATCTAATTTGTGTAAAAAGGCAAAAACATAAGATATTTTTCAACATAGCGCTATCGAAAAAAAATACTTTCCTGATGTTCAAGGATATTGAAAATCTGAGTAATGAAGTCTGAAAGATGAAGGTAGTGATGTGAATAACTACCATAACCCTATATCTTATAATACGGAAGTGCTCAAACTCTACACCTTCTTGAAGAAAAGTTCAAACCAAGTTTTATGCACCGGACACGTGTTTCTTGTATGAAATCCTCATCAGTGATACTTCCAGCCAAAATGATTTTCAGGAGCCACAAAAATTGATATCATTAGGGGCCCTCTGATTATATTTTTGGAATTTAAATTTGTAAATAAACATTACAAAGAGCGCACGGCTTCAAATGTCCTGTAGGGTAATTAGCAAATAGAATTAATAATTATAGTTAACATTGTTTTTCTTTGATAATAAATATGTTTCAGAGAGTATCTGAGACAGAGAAGAACCTGGAGAAAACAAATGAAAGTGTCGTGCGTGTAGAGGAAAATGTGAACCAATTAGAGGAATATGTTAACCAAGTAGATGGAAATTTGAACCAGTTAGAGGGAAATGTGGCACAGATACAGGAAAGTGTGAGCCAGTTAGAAGGAAATGTGGACCTGTTAGATAGAAATATGGGCCAGGTACAAGGGGACATGAGCCGGTTCGAGGGGAATTTGAACCAAGTGGAGGAAAACGTGAACCAGTTAGAAGGAAATGTGAGCCGGTTAGAGGGAAAGGTGAACCAGTTTGAGGAAAACGTGAACCGAAGAGTGATAGGATTGGAAGGAAATATTAGTAGGACATCTACAGAAGTGACAAGATTAGGAGATACATTTAATCTAACATCAGAGTCGTCTAAGAGAAAAATATCGAAACTAGAAGACGAAATTGGTATGTATTTACCCTATGACCTCTTTTTGTATGTTTTATGTCTTTTTGCATGATTCCGGTATAATAATGTTTCGTGATGTAGATAATTCAAATAAAGTAATCTACTTGTCTTGTCTTTATGTCAAAAATGTTTTCATATCAGTATAACCTGTAATACTAGGATGAGTTAGGCTTCACTCATTTCTTTACAGTGTCTTTGTATGGATGCATCTTTGAGGGTGTGTGAGTTGGTTTCACGGTGGATGTCTTGCAGACGTGTAGTCAGAGTACTTTTCAAGTGGAGTCCCTTTTTATGCTTGGCATAGGGTGCAGGCGCTGGGTGCTTGAGACCTCTAATTAATGCTCATGTTAACCATCCTCAGGGAAGTGGCGTAAAATTATCAATATAAAAAACTCTTTCTCTTCGGAATGAAAATAGATAAATTCTTTTTACATTTTTCAGGTGAGCAAGGCAAGACAATAAAGTGTATAAAACAACAACTCTATTCCACATCGGACAACTCATTAGGTAATTGATATATGATTTATTTATTTATCTATCTAAAAGTCTTCGTTTAACTATTTCTGAAAAAAATATTTCCATTTTGGTATATGAGCTCTACACTAGATATGATAATAATTGTTTATCGTATGGAAAATATGATCATTGAGTAGTTTAGGTAATAAAATGGCATAAACAGTGGTTTACCCGGTAGTTCTTCGGAAGCTTTTTACACTATCCAGGCTATATTGAACAAAGGAGGGGATCTCCAACAACACCAGGTTGTAGCACCCACAGCAAAACCCCAAAACACCCAATGCAAAAAGACAAAGCAGACAAGCACAGAAAGAGACGCGTAAGGGACAAGGAACGTCAACGCACAACACAGAAACATCAAACACAAAGGACTACACATAAACCAACGAGACCAATGGACAACCGGTGCCGACTTAGGACGGCCATCTGCCACGGAAATAACAGAAGGTATGGTTATCCTGGATTACGTGCGCCCAACCCTCCCACTTTTCCGATTACCCAGAGGTCTCGAAGAAGGTACAATTGTGGTGTAAAACAATAGATGTGTGTAAGAAGAGAAAGAGATCCCTCTCTTTTGAGGTTGAATCTAAAATCAATTTATCTTGAAGATCAGTAAATGAATTGTTATGAAAGGATCTGTCTTGTATTCCTAGTCATTTTTTATTGATATGGAATAAAGCTTGGCTGTGTCAGAAAATCACTTCGGCATTTTTAAAATAAATTCCACTGATGAGTATTTGCTATCCGCATTGTCATGATTTTGATGTTGCGTTAGAACCTGGCGTCTAAAAATCTGGTGTTCGTTGTGTCCTGTGGGTGTGTTCTGCTGTGGTCAGTGCCGAGTGATCTAGCCGGAGATCTTTTACAAAGTTTTCTAAAGACGTTACAAAAGACATCTACTGTCCTGTTCACTAAATCCAGAGCACTCTGTTTTGGCGATTTATTCTGTCGTATGAAGAATTATGCTATAAATGATCGTTTCCAAGAATTGACCTCCTTTAGTCGTAACTGGAAATTAACTTCAACTTACCCTATCAGCTGCTTTCAAACCGCAATATGAAAAATAAAATGTCTATGGGAAATTTCCATGTAAATTTCAAGCCGCCGCCATATTATTCTCCGTGTCAACAATAGTAAACGTCAAAACCTCCGACGTCACTCATTTTCAGCGATTTTACTATAGAAAATCCCCGTAGACTTTATATTTTCAACATATTTCTAACTTATCTGACGCACAGCCAAAACAATTGTATTTTCTGTTACGACTAAAGGAGTACTTTAAAACTGACATCTTTTTGGAAGATGACATAATCATATTTTAGAGAAAACCGGGAAAACAGGGTGCTCTAGAATTAGTGAACAGGACAGTAATTCAAAGGTCAAAGTCACATGAAGGATTTTGAAAGCTTTAGTAAAAAAAAAATTTTTCATCTGTGGAAATGGAATTTGAATATAAAAAAAATCGGGGTATCTAATATGTTTAAGCGTCAGTGAATAAAAGGAGAAAGACAAAGATGAGATGTCAGCATGACATATGAAGTTGGAATGGTCACAGTGGAAATCGTAAATGAAAAATGGGAATAATTGGATCACAACATTGAACGCGAGGGTCAGCTGTCTCTATATGTATATGAATAATCTATCTACTCAGACATTTAAGCGATCCGTGACGAATGTCTAGGGAACTTATATTATAGCCTGATCGTCGGCGTCAACATCGTCAGCGTCGTTAGTTGCGTGGACAAAACTGAAACCTGGACTACATCTCGTGGATTTGAGCTTTGATGTTATACATGTAGATTACTCATAACTATACCTTTCATTTTCGACCTTATTTTTTACCCATTGACCACGACCTTGGAGTTAAACCCATTTAAATTAAAAAAAAACACAGGATATATATCATGTACTACATGTATAAGGGGTAGGGATTTGATGAGCATCGTGCACTATAAAGGGTAGGGATTCGATATTCCTCATGTGGATTTTTCATGACCAATCCGTTTATTTGGAACCTTCACGTTTGATCTAGTGACCTTAACAAAGGAGTTCAACCTCTTAAAAAAATTTAAGCAGGACTACATCTCGTGTATTTTTCGGATAGAGTTTTGATGTCACATGTAGATTCCTCATGCCAAGACGTTTAAATTTGGACCTTTACTATTGACATAGTTACTTTGACCTACTTTTAAAAACAGAACTTTAACCAGGGCAATTTGAAATGTGCTATAAGGGATAGGCTTTGAAATTTCACATGGCAAGACCCTTATTTGAGACCATTACTTTTGACATAGTGACCTATACCTTGGAGTTTGATATACGTTTTAAAAACATTAACCTAGGCTATATTTTACAATTCCAGAAAGTCATTTTCCTTTTAAAAACAGAACTTTAACCAGGGCTATTTGAAATGTACCATCAGGGATAGGCTTTGATATTTCACATGACAAGAACCTTATTTGAGACCTTTACTTTTGACATAGTGACCTATACCTTGGAGTTTGACATACGTTTTAAAAAACATTAACCTAGGCTATATTTTACAATTCCAGAAATGTCATTTTTCTTTGAAAAATATATACGGCGAGTAATGTTGTCCGCTGTAAATCTTATTGTAAAAACGAAATTGGTTGCCACTGAAAATGATTTTAAAGGCGCTGGATCAATTGAGAATGAAATATATACAAATATGTTAACGTATTTAAGGATGTTGTTTTCTATCGATGCAATAGAAGTTAGTACCTGGATATGAAGATATCATCACATCTTACATGCAATTTCTACATTGCAACAACGCATTCTTCCATTCACTTCAATCTTATTCTTTAAACTACATCAATATAAATAATATGTGAATCACAGAAACCTATTTTTGTCTTATGTTAATCAGATCAGGATCCGAATGTGGGCACATTGAAACAGAGACTAATAAAAATCAACGATGATATCAGCAAAGTTATCCCCTTATCACCTCTACAAAAGAGAAGAAACGACTTACCGATAGAGCTTTTATTCGCCAAATTTGTCATCCATGAAGACCAAAATTATGCAGAAAAAGGAGACAACTCTGATAGAATGTCCGGTCTCGATAGTTCTAGTCAACTTCCCGGTAGTAGCGATAGCTTAGACACGCAAGTTGATTCGAGATTTGTGGCGGACAGTAAAGTCTCCTCCTCCGAGGGTCATCCAACAAGATCATTCCCAGAAGTGTGTCCTAAAGAAAAAAGAGAACTGTCGAATCCAGATGATATATTTAAATTGAACAATGACATATCAAACAGCATATACATGTTAGGTGACGCAGCACACGGTAAGACAACATTCTGTAAATGGCTGGTAAAGAAATGGTGCAATGCGCAAAACGAGGATGGACAGGGTAGAGAACTTGATGTCTGGGAAAAGGCTTTAAAAGGATTTGACTTTGTTTTCCTTTTACAATTTCGTTATGTTAACCCCAACAGAGCTTCTGTTATAGATATGGTCTGCAAAGATGTATCAAGGAGTTTAAATGCTATACGCCACGTGTTGTCATCGGAAAAGTACAAAAGTCTTGTCATCATGGACGGCCTTGATGAATGGAACCCAAACAACGAAGCAAGAAGAGGGCTGAAGTGTCAAGGAATGCCAAATTTAGACGAACTGTCTAATACGGTGACTTGCTTTATATCAATGAGACCTTGGGTTTTTCCAGCGATATCAGAATTAGTACAAATACACGACAGAGTTATAGAAATTCTGGGTTTAAGCGAAACTGGAATGAAACAAGTTATTAAGAATGTCCTTTTAAATCGTTACAAACTGAATGAGAACTCCTCAGAATATAAAGAAGTCCACGATAAAATCGAAATGAATTTAAATCAAAAGAATTTAAAATCATTTATGCAGATCCCTTTGTTAGCTGTAGTGTGTGTACAGATATGGTATGAGGGCAAACAGGTGGGGTATGGTATGGCGAGCTTCTATGCTGCCATGTTGAATATGTTAATTGAAAGAGCAAATAAGAATCATACAGTTCAAATAGAGGATAACAAAACTGTACAATGTAAAGTTCCAGATATATTATCAGAACATGTTGACATTGAAAACTGTCTTTATATACTATCAAAGTTAGGAAAAGTAGCATACGAAGGTTTGCTATCTAATGAAAAAAAATTAGTATTTCAGAAAAGAAAATTAGAAAAAGAAATAGGTGTGACAGAATTACAGTTTGCACTAGACGTTGGATTGATCAGTCAGAATGAAGCACCAAGCCTTGTAGCAAAGGAAGTTAGTGTGCATTTTTTTCACAAATCTATACAAGAATTCCTGGCTGTGATCTACATTGTAACAAACAAAGAAGTAAGTGACTCATTCTGTAAAAATTTGTCCAATGTCAAGGTCATCATGGAGTTATCTGATGTTATCATGTTTATATGTGGTATGTGTCCATCCCTTGGTAGTATTATATCACAGCGTGTAGTAAGTGTAACCGATGATGACACAGAGATTTGTAAATACAGATATTCGCGCTTAGAATTGAACGCTACTAAAGTGTGTGATGAATTATACAGAATACAATTAAGTTGGTACAGGGAGTTACAGTATAGAAGGACAACCAAGCCTGTGACATTCCACGTATCAGATGTTTACCTGGACGAAATGAGTGGCAATAATGAAGTGAGAATGACTAAACAACTTCTTTCCGATCAGCTTGTAGACATACGGTCACTGTTCTTACTCATGCCTAATAAGAGAGAATATTTTATAACTTACAAAGAGTTGAATGATTATATGTCTAATTCACACAGCACAAGGTCACTTGTTATGTTTTTTATAAATGGCTATATGAGTGATTGGTCTCTTCTCACAATTTCCGCACCTAAATTGAAAAATTTGAATGTATTTAGTTTGAAAACAAACATAAATTTTCATGATGTTAACCTTGCGCCACCATTGCTGAAGAATTTGGTATCACTACGACTTATATTGTTGGCAAATGTCATACTGGGAGATAGAGAATTGGGTCTCTCTAATATGACATCGCTACGTGAATTATGGTTAGACAAGGTTAATTTTGGTGAAAGAGGACTGAGTCTGTCTGTTGACATGCTAAATCTAGAGGAGGTGAGACTTTTTTGTATATGTATGTGTGAAGCACATTGGCAAAAATTTATCCTGTCTTTGAAAAAGATACAACATGGTTTCGATATCAGGTTGCACCACACGGACATTGATACTGAAACAAGAAAAGAAATTTATTCGTCTTCTGATTTTAGTAATGTACGTGATCTTAAACACATATTCGATCCGACCGAAGTCTTGTTCACTTTCAAAAGAGCATGGCCATTGCCACACGCTACAAGTGATAATGATCAAAATGAATCCCTGTAATTAGGTAATATGTTAAAGCAAATAGACATTTCATCATGCAATTATCAACTCTCAGTTTTTATGAACTTGTGAAAGCAAGGGTATGTTATCATAAGAAAAGCTAATTTTATTTGATATTATTTATCAACTTGATTGTACAGAAAATAATATCAGACTCTTTCATTGATACATAGGTTTTACCGAATAATTGACACTTTTAAAATCTGAAATATAGGTTTAGGTCAGATACACGTTTTACGATTTATTATTATTATTTCTCGGTAAACTATTTGTAATTTTGACGTGATATTTAGTTTGTGAAAAATTTGAATAAAGCAGAATCTCGCCCAAGTCTTAACACTGAATTTATAGATAAAATCGCCCAGCATATCATCATTTTGTACACAAATTAAATCTCATCAACTACAGTAAGAAAAAGACAATTGTAACAAAGACGGGATATCAGCAACACAATTTTAGCAAAGGAAACAATAAATTGATACCTTATAAAATATGAGAAATACTTTCATTTTCTCATGAAATCATTCTAAACTACGAGTACTAATGCAATTTAGAAATGGCAATAGACCATTTTCCAATTCTTTTCATTGAGTTAAAAGTATTGGAACATTTTGGTGTCGTTTTTCACCATGACGTCACAACTGAAGACAAACTCGAATATCACGTTACATTGAAAAAGAGCGTGAACATTTTCTACCTCTGTCATTTTACTTCATCTTTTTTTCAGCTGTCGTTTATATTTAAGAGCAAAAGTCAATACATTCTTATAAGAACGTAATGTCAATTCCTTAAAGAATAGGTCGTATGTTTAACCCGAGTGATAGCAAAAAGATCCAGACGCAGTAATTTCGTCATAGGCATGTTTTAAGGTGTGCCTCAACCCTGTTTTTTTTCAGGATGACATTTTCTTCGCCATTTCCACATTTGAATCCTTATCGTATATAAAGGGTAGACAGGGTTAAAGGGAGGGTGAGGAAGGAGGAGGGAAGATTGACAGGGAGCGGGAGGGGAGGTAGGATGGAGACAGGGGCGGGAGGTTGAGAGAGGGGAAGAAAGGGAATGGAGGGGGGGGGGGGGAGGGGCGGGGGAGGGAGATAGGGCGGAAAGAGGAGGGACGGCGGAAAAGGAGGAAGAGGAAGGAGTGAGGAAGGGGCAGTATGGGGCGGGGGAAAATGGAGGAAATATTTCCTGTGTAATATCATTTACTTGTAAAAAAGAACATCTAAAGTGTCATTTATTGATTTTACTCAATGACGCCTTAGAGATATTCATGACTCATTTTCTAATGTTTGATGCGGTGGACTGGGTGAAATGGAGAGGGAGGAAGTGGGGGGAGTAGGGAGGGATGGGGAAGAAGAGATATGGTGGGGAGGGTAACAGTAACTAAAAGAATCAGGAAATAACTCTAAATGTAAATGACATTAAATTTTCTCTTTTGAGTTCATGTAGAGGAATTACAACAAAATTCAGCTTTATATTCCTAGAAATTACCGGCTCGCTTCGGTCGCCGCAGTTTTCTGTCCATTCTCAGCGGCTCTCCTCGCTCGCAATATTTTTTTTATCTAAATAGGACTATTCTTTATATTTCAAAGTTCATATTTCAAATCATAAGAAGTAACCTATATTAGATGCAGTTGCACGTAGCATTTAAATGAAATGGCTTCCTGAAAGGTAAATAATTCAAAGATATATAGAGTCCATTTCTATATACAATAAGCGTGCAATTGAAGGAACATAACCCAAATAACGTAAGTAATTTCAGTAATACATTTCTAAGTTTAAACTGTTGTCTTGAAAGACATCAAATTGCAATGTACCATATCTAAAGTTTGTAAACAGATTTATATTATAAAAACAATATGTTATCACTTTGTCAAGAAGTGAATAAAAGAAATGCATAAATTAAGAAATATTTACATTTATTAGAGAAAATAACATGGATTAAGTAATTCTGTTTATAAATCACAAACATTCTTGTTTATTAAGAGATAATATCATATCAATTGATAGAAAAAATTACTTGACCCCACTTAGCTGGAGAAAAAGTTATTTTGCGCAAAAAATTATCTCGCCCCAGCAAAAACCCAAGCCTCGTCCCCATGAATACCAAATGGGTCGTGTTTAAACAACAATTGATTTTAAATATAAGTTATGTACACTAGTAAAGACATGTACGCTTGCATTATTTAAAAGTTTAAAGGTCTATCTATACACCATGTGACAATTATGCCTGCTAAGTGTATTGGCATAAATAGTGGAGATACCCTTCTTTCTTTAATGTATTTCCCTTAAGCACAAAAGACTGTTGATTGAAAATAAGTATTGCTTCGGATGCGATAGAGGGTGAGAGGGGGTTGTGATGAGGTGTACCCCCTATGCGTCCACAATATTTCGATAAAATCGTCGGTAGCGTAATCCTTATTACTGATATTTAGACGAATGACATTCAGTATTAAATTCCCGTCCTTGTTTTCCTTACGTAATTGACCCTTCCGAGCGCGGGAAAAATTTGAGAAATTCCATGACGTCACAATGCAATTTCGATGTTTGACCGAGGTTTGAATTTGTTTGTCCGAGGTAAACACATGGTAAAAGCATTGTGACGTCACGAAATTTTGCAATTTTTTCCCGCAATCGGAAGGGTCAATTCCATATCTGTACACTACGACTTGTTATACTACTTGATTATCTGAAACAAAAGATATGTATATTGTACATCCTTAGGTGTCATGAGAATTATAAAGTAAAAATCTAACTATTGTATGTACCATTTTACTTCTTATAATGTCTATATAATTCCTTTACTTCAATTACGATATAAAGTATAGAATAATTGTTTGTATATAAATATGTTGTTCAAACTATGTGTTCATATATGATTATCATTTAGTGCAAAAAAAAATTGCTCTTCATTCTTTTTGATACAGTATACAAATGAATAAAACTTTGTTGGAATAAATTTTACATTGTGTTATCTTTGTCGTGTGAGCATGACGAATTGTGCCATATAATACGGTAATTCTTGAATTCATTAATTATCACCGAAATTTCATGAATGAACGATGAATAAGGTGGATATCAAAGAAGACTTTTCATGAACCGACCTCATTAGAAAACAACAATAGGTCTGTAACAGGCGATGGACGAAGGACAACAGGTCGTAACAAGAAAGGCAATTTCTAAACAGAACAATGACAAATATAGATAATGACCATATCCCTATATCAGCACGAAATCGATAATTCAGAAAATCATAAACCGAAGGCATACGAAATCAGGATAAAACAAGAACCAAAGTAAATTAACAAAAACTAACCATACAATCTTTATACGGATATCAAGTTGCTTGTAGCTTCGATTTTGGAAGGTCATAGGCAGTATGAGAGTGATTGGTAATACATGTATCATGATAATGTACACACAACCTCCTATTAGTAGACATTTTCCATCGTGACGAACTTCGCATTTCGAACTTCGTACTTCGCACTTCGAACATTGAAGAATCAGTGGAGTAGCTGCCATTTACGTATAAACTCATAAGCGGAGTCATCTACCTATTGATTAGTATCCACAATGGAATAGGTTTATTGCAATTCCTGTACAACTGACGCTTTTTTGGCAACACAATTATAAAATTAAAGTGCGAAAATCGAAGTGCGAAGTTTGTCACGGTGAAAAATGTCTAATAATTAACATCACTTTTGTAGAAAATTTTAAAACAGCTCCCATAAGGTGACACAACGAACAAGGAAGTTGACACAAAATCTGGCTATACTACCATATAAATCCAGGGATGAGTGATCATAACAAATCCTTTCCTTAGCACAAACCCTTTCCTCTACAAGTCTATATCAATGAGTTAAAGAAGATCCTGACAACAATCTCTACAGCACGCACAATAGAGCACCAAAATGTGCATCGACGCACCCCTAGCAAGCTAGAGGTGGGATCAGGTATCCGGGAGGAGTAAGCATCCCCTGTTGGCTAGCTGCACCCGCCGTCGATGTTCATGCACGAAAATGATCACAATATATAAAATACATGCACTGTCTGAGGTAATATCTATATAGAAAACCCAAAGGGTGGACATTCTCTTTATATATGATCGTTGCTCTCTAATTTTCAACCCTGCATGCTGATCCCATGGATAATATTTTTGGTTTGGTCATCTCTATGTTAAAAGAAATTCAAATCAAAGATTCATTCTAAAAGTTGCACCGGTCAAATACAGATTGCTAGAAGTGGAAGCCACGATCGTGTACAAAAGAGATATATAGCTGTTATATAGGAGTTGTCTTCCTTTGGCGTTCCATTATAGAGTTTGCGCATAAATGGGTTTGTGGCGAAGCTATGATTCCTTGCCCCTGTTCGTATAGAATACTGAGGCATTGTTCATCAAATCGATCAGCGGTACACATAGACACTAGGGGTGTAAATATATATCGATAGATTGCGATTTTTCATACATTCGTATCGTATCGTACAAAATGCGTATCGCAATACATCGCACCTAGTATGTAAATTATATGAATGAATCATTGATTCACTTTGATTTTTATCAATTAAACTGAAAATAAGAGACCAAAGGTCGGCATCACTCAAAATCAAAATAGATTATGGTAAAAGTAATCATAATGATTCAATGATTTGTGTTTGTTTCTTTCAAGCAAATGACACTGACAATAGTGAAATTCAATCAAAAAAATATAAAAAGCATAGACAAATATATGAAGAGGAAAATGATTTTACATCAAAAATAATAAAAATGAAAATAATAATTGAAGTGTTCCCACTCTATACCCTCATGCAAAAATTTCAAACCAATTTTTGCACCAGACACGTTTTTCGAATATTTAATTCTCATCAGTGATGCTTATAGCGGGAACGCCAAAAATCCATTTCAGAAGCGCCCTCTTGTTTTATTTTTTTAATTCAAATTTGTACATTCACTTTACAGAGAGTACAATATATCGCAATATATAAAGAAACAATATACATAGAGAATAAGTTTCTTAATTTGTGTTTTTTTTTATGGTCATGCAACACACAGCAAGTGCGTTTATCGTACATTTAATGCGAGTTAGAGCATTTCATGCGATAAATGCACTTGCTGTGTGTTGCATACCCGTTACAAAACACAAATTATGACATTTATTCTTTATATATGCACCATAGTTGTCTGTTTTATTCTTGTTTTCTAAAATTGCTTTTCTTGGTAAAAGGGTGACGTTAAAATTCATCTCACCGCGGGTTCAGTTTGCAGGTTAGAACAGCCATCGCGGCATGTTTCTTTTGAATTTGTGCAGAGTGATAATACACGAATTGCAGCTCGTTCCTTTCAATAGCAACATCTCAGGGAATTTCATTGGTTGTGCATATATGTAGAAACAATATATTGCAATACAGCTTATATAATATTGCAATACACTTGAGTTGGCATATTGTTTCACCCAAATACACACAGTACATAATGATAACGATAATAAGAATTGTGAAGCACGTAAAACTACAAATGTGCTAAAACTTCAACGCCAGCGGCACATATGACATCTACACTAAACAGACAAACAAACAATGCAAAACCAAAGATGAATTCAGCACCCTTAAACAGAAATAACATGTTATGCATTTATTTTCTTTTGATTTATTATAAATTATGATGACTTAAATTATCTGGAGGCTGCCAGATAATTATCTGGTGACCGCCACTTGATTCATCTGGTGGCCGCCAGATAATTATCTCGCGGCCGCCACTTAATTTATCTGGCGTCGGCCAGGTAATTATCTGGCGGCCGCCAGATAAATTATACTTCATACCTGACACCTACGGTCTTCCGTAATATTAAATTTTCATCAGTGATGCTTCCAGCGGAGCCACCAAAATTCATTTCAGTAGCGCCCTCTTCAATTTTTTGAATTTAGATTCGTGCATTTATTTCAAAGAGATTGCGCGGCTCCAAAATTCCTGTAGGGTCGACTCAGTAGCATATCCAAATAAAATCTATCTTCAAAATAGCATTGGAGGAATGGTGCTAAGATGTTAACCTCCTCTAATTTCGATAATATTTATCTATGAAATGGCTAGTTTCCGAAATAGCAAAAATGCATATATATGATGTCACATTCATTTGATAAAGGCCAAAACAAAACTTCTTTCAGGTGACAGAGCTGGAAAGAAGTAATTGATAAACTTGACAAAAAGCAGGTCACGGGGAACGATTTTTACTGCTCCACACTGCAACGAGAAATACGTGTTTATATTAAAGTATCACAAGCGAACGGCGCGCCAAAGTCTCGATTCTTTTTCAATTAGGCCAGGTTAGGCATGTTAGATCTAGGAAACAAAAATTTTAATATAGGGGAAGGGAGATACTTTCTTAAAAAAATCTGGATCGAGATTTAAAACAAAAAAGGAACATTTCGATACGAAGAGAATGCAAAACCAAAACAAACAAAATATACAAAAATATATGAAATTTGTATAGACTACAAGACTATATTACAACAACTGAATTGTAGTTCGCTTCTTTTCATGTGGTGGAGGATTATGTTTGTTTGCTTTGGTTCCCGTTTCGCCTCTTTAGAGAAGACAGGACCTCGACCACCTGTCCTCTCTGAATGTCAGTCGCACTCCTTGAACGATTACATACATGAGCTCATTACAGCCGGCAGAACACAGACTGTTTTACGTACACCCTCTTTTTATATCCATTTACATATTCATCAGTGTTCCTTGGACCCCATGCGTTTAGCGGTCTTGTTTGTGTGTGGTCATCTAACAGTGAGGAGGTTGTTTTACAGCTAATTGTACGTTTTTCTGGCTTCTGACTTCTGGGTAATTTGAAAAGTGGGAGGGCTGTGTGCACGTAAAGCAAAATAAACACACCGGCTGCTACTGACGTGGCAGATGACCGACGTAAGTCGGCACCGATTGCTCATTGGTCTAATTGGTTTATGTGTAGTCATTCATGTCTTATGTTTCTATGTGATTTCAGCGTTCATGGTACATTTTGCGTCTCATTCTGTGCGTGTCTGCTTTGTGTTTTTTCAGTGGGTTAATGTTTTGCCGTTGGTGCTGCAATCGGGTGTTGTTGGAGATCCCCTCCTTTCTTTCTGATTTTCTATGCCTTCGGTTTATGATTTTCTGTATCATTATGTAATCTCAAAGTCGAGATGGTAAGAAGACGAATTATTTGAATTTCCATTGGAATAGTTGCGAACCTCGGAATGAACCACAGGGAGAGTCAGCATTTTATGTTTGCATGCAAGAAAAATGTTATCTGGTCCGAGTGGCCGCAAAGAAAAAGTGTGTTTGTAATCATTTTTGTTGTAAGGAATACACATGTGAATTATGAAAGCCCTACTAGTATCATTCGGAAATTAGTTATATTCAGACACCTTAAAGCATGTGCTAAGGACAAACATGCAGACGGACCAAAACTGTATGCGCCCGAATCTTTGTCTGGTGCATGGAAATTGGTTTGGAATTTTCTTCAAGAAGGTTTCGAGTTGGAATCCTTCGACATTATTAATATAGACACTTATTTCACGTAGCAGTGTGGAGCAGTTAAAATCGTTCCCCATGGCCTGATGTTTGTCAAGTGTATCAATTACTTCTTTCCAGCTCTGTCACCTGAAAGAAGCATTGTTTTGACCTTTTATCAATGTGACATCATATGTATATTTTTGCTATTTCGGAAACTAGCCATTTCACCGATGAATATCATCGAAATTAAAGGAGTTTAACATCTTAGCACCATCCCTCCAATGCTATTTTGAACATAGATTTTATTTGGATATGCTACTGAATCGACCCTTCAGGAAATTTGGAGCCGCGCACTCTCTGTAATGTAAATGTTAAAATCTAACATCAAACAATTAAAGAGGGCGCTACTGAAATTATTTTTGGTGGCTCCGCTGAAAGCATCACTGTTGAGAATTTAATATTCGAAACACGGGTCTGGTGCATGGAAATTGGGTGAATTTTCTTCAAGAAGGTATAGAGTTGGAATCCTTCGACATTATTTGATGCGACGAATTATGCTTAAAATAATCCGTCGAATAAATATTTTTCAAAAAAGTATTTGCACCGAATATGTGCTATTTTTTTAAAGACGAGAAAACTATCCAGAGCTTGGGGTCGAAGTCAAAACCTTTTGCATCACAGACGAAATCTGTAGCCATTCTTAAAAGGTTACATATTAGCCAGATTGGTAAAACAATTTCCTAGAGTTTACTGCCGGCTTGGTGCGAAAATATTTAGTCTGTATCATAGAAGAAATGAAGCAAAGTTCTAACTGTAGAGATATTACAATACGAAACGAGGTTACAAATGAAAAATGTTGGATGTACGAATAAGGCATGTTGCATTTATATTTTGCGAATTTTCACTTGTAAATGGAAAACACATCAAGGATTACAAGTGACGTTAGCCGTCCTTAGTCGGCACCGGTTACCCATTGGTCTCATTGGCTTATTTGTTGTCTTTTGAGTTTGATGTTTCTGTGTCGTGTGTTTCTTTTCGTCTATTGCTGTGCTCGTCTTTACGTTTTCGAATCGGGTGTTTGGCTGTCGGTGTTGCAACAGGGTCTGGTCGGAAATCCTCTCCCTTTTTGTAGAATTGAAGATCAGAAATGTACAAATACAAATTTGCAATTGCAAAATTGCAATATTAGCATTGCCAAACTACAAATTACAATTATTTCATTTAAAAAATTCAATTCCATTGTGCAAAAGATAACACTTCTCAGTTTACATTCACAACGGCTGAATTCATCATTGCGGAAGTTCTTCGGTCGCTTCGGGGAAATTATAAAATCATATCAGATACCCCTTTCCAGAATGATCAGTGACATTATACTTTGTGATTGAATGGCTATCGTCATCACCAAACATGAAATACTTACCTGATATACCTGATATGTACATCAAAATTTACATCGAAACAATAACCGAATTTGACAGGTTTCCATAAAGCTGCTGCGACGGGTAATTCATGCAGTCAGTAGACGCTGACTCTCCCCGGGCACCTGGTCTCACTTCGGAATGTTGTTCATTCCAGAGTTCGCAACCGTTTCGACGGGAATTCTCACTATTTTGCTTTGCCTTCTCGATTTTGAGTCTCAATAACGGTTAGGTACTTCTTTGATGTTTATTGCAAACATGCACATAAAAAAATATTGATTCACCAAATCTGCAAATGCAGAGTTGCCAGGTTAGAATTTTGACCCATTGGCTTTCTATAGACTTTCAATACAAATGTCTTTTTTTACATTGAAACCTTCTGTCGATTCTTACCAAAGGGAAGAAGAGATATAATCTTTAAAATCATGTTTTTTTTTCTATTGGGTAACTACCATCATAAACACGTGCACATTTCTTCCTACCGTTCGATATTGTATCCCTCCTTGTAGCCTTTATTGGTTTATTGATATTAAGTACCCGAAACGTGCATGTCCGGTGTTTGCTGCAAATTTATATATTCTTAAATGATGTTATTGAATTTGAAGACGTTTAACATTGGTAGCATTTGGTGAGTGTCACTGCTGGTCGACCAGGTGCCCCGAAGGGCACATATAGCCAAGTTCGATCAACTACGGTTGATCGTTTCTTCATGGCAATGCATTCGAAAAATTTCGTTGTCAAAATATCTTGACATTTCTATAACATGGGTCCTGTAGATTAATATCCCAGCCATTTTACATTTGTATCACCCGAGGAGCGGATGGCCCTGTGTTCTCTGGAGATGTTTACGCTATTGTGACGTCATTAGTCGTAATGTAGAAACCTGTTAACATAAAAGAGGAGAATTTATGAGAACTTATCGTTGAAGATTAACCAAAGTTTTAGATCGTTCGTAAATAAGAAGGATGATGACTTTTTGAAAATCAGAGGGTAAAGTTAAAGATCTCTATGGACTTTTGTGTCATGGACGCACATTCTGCTACGTCTTTTTGTACATTTTTGGACATAATTTTCATACTTTTCGGCCATATTACATTGTTTAGAGTAAGGATCACTGACGAGGGTTTAGTACCCGAAAAGTGCATGTCTGGTCCATGCTGTAAATTTATCAGGTTTTAAATGATGCTATTGAATTTAACGATGTTTAACATTATATTAAAAATTTAAATAAATATATATATTAAAACACGCAAAGAGGGTTTTGGATGAATCAGTAAAAACAATCACATTGTATGATTTCTTTGCATTGAAACGCATATATTCATATGACATAATTTCATATTCATGGTGCTACGTTCTCTTCATATTTTTCACCATTTTGTCAGCTTCCATGTAATGCGAGTTAATTTTCCAGTATAAACAGCATTGTGGAAAGATAAAATCTTAGCAATTATTTAAAGTTATGTGCTCTCTAGGTTATGTGCCCTTAATGAGGAAAAGTTCATGGGATGTCCTTATGATTTCATAGCTGTGTTTTGTAAGGTTCTTTAACAGACCTTTTTATTTAATTTAAGGAATTACCATCAAAATTAATGCATGCACAAACAAATGGAAAAAAATGATCAATATCAGAATGCATGATACCCAATCGTTTAAACATAATACCACATTAAATTTTTGGCATGAAATGGCGAGGGATCACAGTTCAAGATTTCCTTCTTTTCGGTTGCTCCTGAAATAAAAAACAAAACAGTTCAAAATTCGATTAGATTAGCTTTGAAACACTACTTATCATATGCATGTGTATTCTAAATTTTTATGTCTTTTTTTTATCTTTGTAAACTCTGATTTTGTTAAGAAGATCAACTCCAAGGTCAAGGTCATAGTACACCGTCCAACAGGAAGCAAGTACTCAAGGTCCTCTCCGAACTTGTCCAAGTATTTATTTTTTAACTTGATTGGAAATCCAAGACTGGTGTCCTTAGCTAAAAGATGTCTCAGATGAGCGATGTGACCCCTTTGTGCTTTCTGGTTTTTTTTAAAGTAGACGAATCAAAGTTTTTGCGTATAAGCAACAAAGACAGACAGAAAAACTGACAGATCAAACACTTTGACTATGTGGCCCCCAAACCTCTGATTACGGGTTTAATAAAATATCAATACCTACCTATTTCTCACCGTAAGTGTAATATTTGTTAAAGAAAGTGTAATTTTGATGATCAAAGCCTAATTTACGAAAGCTTATTAGTGCCATTTTTGGGAGAAAAAAAATTTTAAAAGTCGTTCTAACAAGATAAAAAGTCGTTTAAACGAGATAAAAAGTCGTTCAAACGAGATAAAAAAGCGTTTAAACGACATAAAAAGTCGTTCTAACAAGATAAAAAGTCGTTCAAACAAGTTAAAAACTCATTGAAACGACTTTTTAAAACTCGTTCAAACGACTTACGAAACTCGTTCAAACAAGATAAAAAGTCGTTCAAACAAGATAAAAAATCGGTCAAACGAGATAAAAAGTCGTTTAAACGAGATAAAAAGTCGTTCTAACAAGATAAAAAGTCGTTCAAACAAGATAAAAAGGCGTTCAAACGAAATAAAAAGTCGTTTAAACGAGATAAAAAGTCGTTCTAACAAGATAAAAAGTCGTTCAAACAAGATAAAAAGTCGTTCAAACGACTTTTTAACTCGTTCAAACGACTTTTTAACTCGTTCAAACGACTTTTAAAAGTCGTTCTAACAAGTTTATAAGTCGTTCAAACAAGATAAAAAGTCGATCAAACAAGATAAAAAGTCGTTCAAACAAGATAAAAAGTCGTTCAAACAACATTTTAACTCGTTCAAACGACTTTTTAACTCGTTCAAACGACTTTTAAAAGTCGTTCTAACAAGTTAATAAGTCGTTTTAACAAGTTAATAAGTCGTTCTAACAAGTTAATAAGTCGTTCAAACAAGATAAAAAGTCGTTCAAACAAGATAAACAGTCGTTCAAACGACTTTTAAAAGTTGATAAGTCGTTCAAACAAGATAAAAAGTCGTTCTAACGACTTTTTAACTCGTTCAAACGACTTATAAAAGTCGTTCTAACAAGATAAAAACTCGTTCAAACGAGTTTCTTAAGTCGTTTAAACAAGATAAAAAGTCGTTAAAACGAATTTTTAACTTGTTTAAACGTTCAAACAAGAAACTCGTTCAAACAAGATAAAAACTCGTTCAAACGACTTTTGAAATAACCATTTATACAAGATCAAAACTAGATCTGATTGATGTCTATATACTTGCATATTAGATCTAGATTTATGATAACGTCTCAACTTTACTTTTTGACCGTTTGACCGGTCTTTCCTGATATATACATGAACTGAATAAATAAGTATACCCTTACAGCGAAGGGAATTGGTGTGTAACCCCCCTTCCCCCTCGGACTGTAATAGCTTGACACTCTATAGAGCCACATTCCTTGACAACATAAAAGTTGCTTTACTTGGACCAATTGTTACATTTGTAACATTTTAGATATTTGATTGAGACCGTCTAGCAATGAAGACATTAATAAGATACGAGTATATTCAATAATCAAAACCGATCCTACAGAAAGAAGGGGATCTCCAACAAGACACAGTTGCAGCATCCACAGCTAAACACCAAAACTCCCAATTTTAAAACAAAGAGTAAACAAGGAAAGTAAGAGACACAAAAGGGACAAATGGCAATCGGTGCCGGTGTTATATAGTAGTTTTTTTCCTCATAGTAGCTTTCCCCCATAGTAGCTCCCCCCCCCGCGGAAAAACTGCTATATAGTAGTCTTTCCCCATAGCAGATTTTTCCCCCTACCGTGACTGGTTTGGATTTTATCTTTTTTATTATTTTGCATCAATGGTTATGATATGGACCTAACTCGAAATGCTCAATCAATTTGTCTTATATCATCTGCATGTTTGTGTATCTGTCTGTTTGTTTATCTGTCTGTGCCTGTCTTTATGTCTGTCCTTTCCTTTCTTCCTTTATATCAATAAAAGAAACTTTCTTGTCTGTCTGTGCGTGTGTTTAGTTACCTGTCTGTATCCCTATATGTCTCTCTCCGTCCGTCCGCCTGCCTGTCTGTCTGAGAGTGCATCTGTGTTTTGTGTATGTTTGACTGTTTGTATGTCTGTCGTGTCTGTCTTTGTGTAAGTCTGTTTGCCAATCTGTCTCTCTATGCGTTTGTCTGGCAAGGTGCATCTGTCTATCTGTGTGTGTTTATTAGTGTCTGTCTATCTGTCTGTGGGTAAGTGCCTCTGTATATCTGTATATCGTTCTGTGTGTGTCTGTCTGTGCATGCATCTGGAAGTTTTTCTGTCTGTATCTTTCTTCATGTATTTATCTTTTTGCGTGTTAGTATATGTGAGAGGGTGTATGTTTGAGTCAGTCTGGTTTTTTTTCTGTCTAGGTGTCTGTCTATCCCTGAGTCTGTCTTTCTTCTGTCAATGAATTTTCTTCTGAAATGCTGTTGAAAATGGAGATGATACTGAAATCAATGTCATGTGTATTTGTCTTTTTCATGTCTGTCTACGAGTGAGTAAATCTGTTTGTGTGTGTGTGTGTGTGTGTCTGTCTGTCTGTCTGTCTGTGAGATTCTCTTATGTATGTCTGTGTCTGTCTTTGTGACTCTCTATATATATCTTTGTCTTTGTATTTGTCCGTCTTCCTGTTTGTCTGTTTTTGTGTTTTCTGTCTGTCTGTCTGTCGCTGTGTGTCTGTCGGACTCTTTATCTAGATATGAGCTTGCCAGTCTGCAGGACTGTCAAATCTCAAGGTCAGTGTCAAAGCCAAAATCTTAATTCAAATCTTCTCCCTAGTTATGCTGTGTTTGGAATGGGAGGATTATTTTCGTGCTTTTTTACAACATGGATTAAATAACATTCCGGAATTCATTCGAGGGGGTAAAATGGCTATATATAGCAGTTTTTCCCCGGGGGAAGATCTACTATAACACGGGGGAAAATCTACAATATAGCAGAATTTCCCCAGGGGGGGGGGAACTTCTATATAGTAGATTTTACGGGGGGGGGAACCCCTATATAGCCATTTTTCCGGAGAAAAGATGGCTAGGGGGAAAGACGACTACATGTATATAACACTGGTACGACGACCATCTCCCATGTCAGAAATTAAGCAAATGATGTAGTTATCCGGATAACGTGCACGTGCACGTGCAAACAATCCTTCCGGTTTTTTTTCTTGTTACCCAGAGATCTCAGAGAAATGTTGTATATACATGTATGTATGACTCCAAAACGTCGTAGGGGCCTAAGTAACATACAGTTAAATATGTATGAATGGATTTAAAACAATTTAAACGAAAAACAGTCCTTCATCTGGCAGCTAGGGCGAGCTCTTGCATTGTTCGATCGACATTCAAAGAGGACAGGTGATAGGTGCCCTGTTTTGGACAGGACTTGTCATGGTGTCCCGTCGTCAGTCATAATGCAATGTTTAAGAATGCGCTGGTGTAAGGCTGTAGATTGGTTAAGTACCATGCAGAGTGTCCTTCTGGTGACAGCAAGATAAATAAATCCATGGTATAGAATTAAGGCGGTAGATAATTTTGACGCATTTTAATTTTGATAGAAATTTGGTCTACCTTTGATCTTTTTAAGCCTAGCTACGCCCCTGGAATTAACATGTGTTTATCCTTTTGGGGAATATTTCAAGCCTTTTTATCGACTTTTTAAAACTGAATTGCTGGGGCGCTATTATTTTTTTTTATTAAAATGTACATAGCTATAATAATCATACTTCCATAAAATGCGATGTTTTAATAAAAACCAAAGGGGAAATTCGGACCTGTGTACGTACATGTAATGGGCCTTTTAGAATTGTATCTACGGACAGAGCGGATCTTTCACGGCCCGAGCATTTATATTATTTTCTTTAGAACCACTTGACAGTAAATATCAATTTTGTGCCTAGAATTTCAAAGGGCATGGTCCCGTCTCAGTCAAAGACCCCTCGATCCTACTAACCCTTTCCCCTTCCCTTGCCTGCCGAATCCTCTTCAGCACCGCCCTGACCTCTCTAAAAGAGAATTGCATGATGATGGTTCTACATATATACATGTATCAGTAGAGATGTATTGCTTATTGTATGATATACTAGTACATGTATGCTTCGTATGCATCATATCAACATAGGTTTAAAGTCCCCATTATTACTATAGCATGTATCGATCCAATACGAATGTTATACACTGTATTGACAGCTTTGATAAAAAGTCGTTTTAACGACTTTTTATCTTGTTTAAACGACTGTATTGACAGCTTTGATAAAAAGTCGTTTTAACGACTTTTTATCTTGTTTAAACGACTTCAGAAACTCGTTTGAACGACTTTTTATCTTGTTTGAACGACTTTTTATCTTGTTTGAACGACTTTTTATCTTGTTTGAACGACTTATTAACTCGTTAGAACGACTATTTATTTTTTTTTTCTTTCCAAAAAATGGCACTAATAAGCTTTCGTACTAATTAATATAAACCACTTATGCAATTCTGAGAAAAAAAAATTGAGAAAAAAAAAAACATAGTCTGCTTCGACAATTGTTACGAATTTTGAGAACGTATGTGTTTGACTACATGTATAAGATATGGAAGACGTTTGTTAAATAAAGGGATCCAATATACTATAGAAAACGTCAATTTGCTTAAAATTTAGTTGTCGGCGTAAAATGGAATAGCAGCAACGTAGGGTGTAATCTTTTAGGTCGAAAATCGGAAAAAATACGCCAAAATCGTAAATATAGGCAGGTCTGTAAATGTGAAATGAATATTCATTCTTTCTCTCTCTCTCTTCATGTAGGAATTTCTAGCAAATTGTTATAAAAAAAAAACATTATTTGTATAGAAAAATTTAGCAAAGTTCAAAGTTTCGAGGAGATAAAAATAAATACCCTGAAAAGCAACCCCTCCACCTCCTATGAGTTAAAGAAGATCCTGACGATAATCTCAACAGCACTCACAATAGAGCATAAAATTAAACATTGACGGACCCCTAGCAAGCTAGAGATTGGACCAGGTGCCCGGGAGGAATAAGCATCCCCTGTTGGCTAGCATCACCCGCCGTCGATGTAGGAAGCATGGAAATGAAAATATATAAAATTCATGCACTGTCTGACGTTATGTCTACAAAGAAAGTGCTATGGCGACAATGTCAGGGAAGTATATTCAAAACACTTACTGTCAAACCCCTCGCGGGGAACTTTTTTACGAGCTCCACACGGGAAAGGGCATAAGTGTGACACAAATGAATTAATGAAGTCCAACAAATGTAAAACTAAAAAGCATGATTCCTGAGAGGTATATACTGGTAGGGTAGAATTTACTTGCTGTTTATGCAATATATATTCTTCTGCTCAGCAGCTGACACTTTCTTCCCCCCCCCCCCCATCTCCCCCGTTTGACCCAACAGAAAATCATTGTGTTTGCCTAACTATAAAAAGGAATACATCATCAGCAGTTGGAAAAAAGGAAAGAAAGAAAAATATGCCGATGTGTTTTTGAGTTATAAAACTGTGGAAATGCAGTGTAGGTGGCAGTACTGAAATGCCAAATGGTATAAGAAAGGTTCAAAGAATTTTAAATTATCGAATTGTTACAGTATATGATCATATTATAAATGCAGCTTCTTCATATTGAAATTTCGATTAAATTATTTCAAGAGAATTATTTGTTCAGAAAAAAAAAAATGAAAATAAAAAATGTTAGCAAAGTTCCAACTTCCAATGAGCTGAGGAGATTGGATACCCTAAAAGCCCCCCCCCCCTCGATAAAAAACACCATTCCTGTGAAGTTTATCGTTTAGAAGAAACATAATAGAAAGAAAGCTGGTAGGGTAAATCGATTCAATTGCTATCTACCTGTGGTTAAAGTTATATATTCCCTGCTCAGCAGCTGGCCAGCACTTTTGTCTCCACGTTTCCGTACGTAGCAGGAGATTGCTGATTGACAGGATTGAATTTGTTCGTCGTCTTGAGAGGCTCATACACGCCAGATTTATGTTTGAACTGATAAACTGCTTGTAGTTAATATGTATGATGTTATAATTAATATTTTCTTCACACACAACTGCACAACGTAATCCCCTGCTAAATCTGCCACATTGTTTATCTTGGAGGCACATATTTTAGTGAGGAGTACTACGAAGGGAGGTAACTCTGAGTGTGTAAAACATGAAAATAGCTAACTTTCTGCGCATAATATCTTGTTACTTAACAAATGCCACACCAAGTTTTCTTAATGTTTCATATTTTCAATGTCTCTGCTTTAATATTTTGTGTTTCACTTATTCGAACTACAGGTGCCTTTCAATATATGACTGTTTGAATTTTAAACAATTTGGTGGTAAAAATTGCATGTTTTTTTTTTGCTTCTCTTTGCTTAAATTTAGGTTTGAAATTGCAGAAATTCATTTCTTTTTAATAATTTAACATGCCCAACATTTTTTTGCTGCAACTGAATTAATTTATTTTATTTTTCTTCAATGAACTCCTCATCATTAGCGGAAAACTGAGATACGCTGCATTTTTCATACTTATTTTATATCAGACCTTTTTGAGCGAGGTTACCATAAATACGAAGAAATTTTTGGGAAAATTTTTTCCCGTATTTTAAGATCTTATGTGACTGTTAAAGTATGTGCAAAATTTCATAAGAATCGATGACATGCTATTTGGTTGATATTTTGGTCGTCTTAGAGAATTCATATTAAATCATTTAAAGATTTGAAATTTATGCATTTGACACATATATTGAAACAGGTAGTTAATATTTACTTATATAACCAGATGGTAACGTCGATTCTAATTGGCTGTTGCTCGAGCAATTATATCCGATAATGACAGCTGACAAATGATAATGACTCGGTGTGTTTGTTGATTTTGTTCGTTCAGAAGTTAAGTCCATGAATATTGAAAATGACAAAACGAAGGAAGATTTGTTGAAGGTACAAGTTAGATGTGAAATTTGATGTTCGTGGGTGTCCCCAAGATGAAAATTTGATGTTCTGGGGGTGTCCCCGAGATACCAGGAGAAAACTGCAAAGAAGTTATCCTCAATTTATGTCAGAATGAGCTGAAAATAGAGAAGGCGAAGGGATGAGTCAAAATTGACCATACGTATCAATCAGGCAAAAAGATGATAGGACAGAGATCCAAACCACGCCCTATAGTAGCAAAGTTTCACAGTTACGAGGTTAAAGATGAAATTACGCCGAAGAGTAGTTAACTATCCGAAACGAAAATCGGAATTAGTCAGCGCTTTCCAGAGGAAATCTATGAACGAAGAAAGGCGTTAATTCCTATTACGAAGCGAGAGCTTGAAAAGGGTCGAGAGGTCATGTTAGTCAGTGACCGATTGTTCATCAACAACCGTGAATACAAACCAACCTAGGGGTGCCATGAGGATGTTCGAACTTTTTTGTAATGTAGAAAGGTTCCACAAGAAACTTTAAGACAACGGCTTTTTTAACTGTGTTTATTCATATGAACGTATTTGTTTAGGAAAGTCGATAATGACATAAAGACCTCTACAAAGCCCATATTTGTATAATATTTACTCTTTCAGACGGAAAATGATGAATGGGCTTGGGGTACGCCCCTACGTCCCCTTCTTAAATCCACAGGAACCAAGAAAATGAAATGATGGAATTTCCAACAAGACTCCACAGCATCCACTGCGAAACATAAAAGCACCTTAAGTGAAAACACAGAGACGACATATACACAGAAATAGACGCAAAAGTGACAAGGAAACCAAATATGACATCAAAACACTACCACAAAAGACATCACATCATCAAACGAGACCCATGGACAACCGGTGCAGACTTAACATAGCCTTCTACCATGGTAGTAAATAATGATGTGCTTATCCGGATTACGTACCCACAACCTTCACACTTTTCTTGTTACACAGAGGTCTCAGAAGTAACATTAAACATTTCAAATTGACACGTTTTCTTGGGTAATGAAATGTAGAATGATTTCAGGAAAGAAGGGCAATATATTTACTCTGTGACCAACTTTCTAAAATAAAGGAGGGGATCTCCAATAACACCAGGTTGCAGCACCCCAAAACACCCAATGGAAAAAAAGACACATACAGAGCAGACTTGCACAGAAAGAGACAATAAACCATTTTATATTAATTATTAACTTAGTATGAAAAGTAGCATATGACGATTGCCATGAAAATATATAAAACATATGGGATCTAGTGTTCATCTATATATTGGTAGGGAAATGTTTTCTATGTTTCTAACTATTTGTCGGTGCGGTATCTACCGTTTTCACTGTGTTAATATTATTTGGTTTAAGGGTCAAAATAATGCACTTAATATGAGAGAAACAATAAAAGATGATTTAAAAATCACATCAATAAACATCAAAGAAGTATGTATCGGTTTTTCAGTCTCAAAGTCAAGAAGGCAATACAAAACTACCAGAAATTTCATGTGAAAGATTGCGGACCACGGAATTGATAACATTCCAAAGAGAGACCAGTTGTCGATGGAGAGTCAGCGTTTCCTGCTTGCATGCAACACGCGTCGCAACAGCTTCATTTGAACTTATCAAATTCGTTGTTTGTCTCAGTGTGCATATTTATGTACGTATGAGGTAAGTAGTTTTTGTTCGGTGATGATGACAGCGATTTAATCGCAATCCAGAATGTCACTGATCATTCTGTAAAGGGAGATCTGGTATGCTTTATCATATTTCCGTAGCAACGAAAGAACTTCCTCGATCAAACAAATACGTGATTTTCTTTTTATTTAATTAATAACAATTAGTACATTGTAATAGAGGATTTTGATTTTCCGAAAACTTAACAAAGTTCATTTCTTCAGTTTAAAGAAAACCTAAGTAGGGTAGATATTAACATTATGTACATATACGAAGTGGAAGAAAAAAGAGGTAATATCTAACCCGGAAATTCATGTCCTAAAAGAATCAAACATACTAATACGAGTCATCAATTTTGTATGAAAAGAAGCACATGAAGATTGTGATGAAAACAGATAAAATACAAAGGTTCTGCCATTACAAACATCAGATACATTCAGATGGACTGTGTCAATGTATTTTGGATTGAAGCAAAAGTTTTGTGCATGTACCTATTTAGCGCAACCAAATTTTAGCGGATACAGAGCAGAATTTGGTAAATTGACATAATAGCGCATTGACTTCAATTCAACATTAATCTATTATCTCACCTCATTTTTATGCATACTGGAATCATTACCCATAATTGTTCATTATGCAGTATCTGGCATAAATGGATCCTGACCACCACTACAATCATCATCATCATCATCATCATCATCATCATCATCATCATCATCATCATCATCGACACCACCACCACCACCACCACCACCACCACCACCACCATCATCATCATCATCATCATCATCATCATCATCATCATCATCATCATCATCATCATCATCATCATATGTGACATATGACGGTGGCCATACTCTGGTGAAGTGTAACTCATAATACCTATCATATTCATAAGCATCATCATACTCACTATCCTGTGTAACATTGAAGTCAGAAGACAACCGGATCTTCGTCTTAGATTCATCATCAATATTCGTACCATTCAGTTCAACATTAAATCTATGCTCTATATTAAGTACAGACACGACTAACCGTTTCCATTGTGCTGCTGACATCTCTACAAACACTAAACTTACCCTTCGTAAATGTACTATATTAGAAGAAAAATCCAGCCCTCTTTCACCAAGGGTCACACTCCAAAGCAGTAACTCACGTAGAGAAGTCATATCAGACAAATCTAATCCTCTGTCACCCAGGGTCATATCCAAAAGCCTTAACACCTGTAGTGTAGTCATGTCAGTCAGATCTAGTCCTATGTCACCTAGTTTCACATCATACAGCTCTAGCACACGCAGTGATGTCATGTGTGTCAGTAGTGAAGGGCAGACATTACCATCAAGGTGAGTGTCGTCTATCTTAATATGATGTAGTTGTAAACATCTCAGTGATGGTATACAAAGCGGAGGTACAGACCTGTCATTGTCACCGCCATTCATATTGTGAATCACTATTGAGATTGTTTTGTTGTGTTTGTTACAGAGAAAGTCATGTAGTTCCTTGTTACTGATACCACGCTCTCTATCAGTAGGTAAACTCCACAGCCGAAGTGACCTTATGTCTACATGGGGATCTGACAGGAGTTCCCTTGTCACCTTCATAGTTTCTATTTCACTGTCATTATCCAGACAAACATCCGATACATGGAATGTCACTGGGCTGTCCCCATTTTTGTCCTGTAACTCTCTGTACCAACTCACCTGTAGTTTGTACAGTTCCTCCACTGTGCTGTTATCGTCACCAGGTGATTCTCTATATTCACAGATCTCTGTGTCACGGTCTGACACACTTACAACATGTTGTGATATAACACTACCTAGGGAAGGACACATGCCACATATAAACATGATCACATTAGAAAACTCCATAATGATCTTTACATTTGACATATGTTTACAGAAGTCACCTACCTCTTTGTTTGTTACAATGTAGATTACAGCCAGGAACTCTTGTATAGATTTATGAAAGAAATGAACACTTACATTCTTTGTAAATAGATTGGAAGCTTCCTTCTGACTTATCAGCCCAACATCTAGTGCAAACTGTAGCTCTTTCTCACCTATTTCTTTTTCTAAATTTCTTTTCTGAAATACTAATTTTGTTTCATTAGATAAAAGACCTTCATGTGCTACCTTTCCTAACTTAAGCAGTACAGAAAAACTGTTTTTAATGTTTACATGATCAGATAGAATATCAGGTAATTTACTGTCTACTGTGTTTCCATGTTCCCTTCCTAGTTTATATTTTCCACTTGCTCTTTCTATTAACATATCTAACATGGCAGCATAAAAGTTTGTCAAAGTGTCTCCAATGTTGTTTCCCTTATACCATATCTGTACGCATACTACAGCTAACAATGGAATCTTCATGAATGATTTGATATTCTTATTATTAAAATGTTTCATTATTCTTTTTCTTGACGATTCAAGTGACTCCTTCAAATTATAATGATTCAAAAGTACATTGTCAACAACTTTTTCTATTCCATTCTCACTAAGACCATGGATTTCAATTACTTTTTCGGACGTTCTCACCATTTGTGAAATTTTTGCAAACGCCCATGGTCGCATAGAAAAAAAGCATGATACAGTACTTGACACACAAATATTTGGCATTCCTTGATATGTGAGCTGTTTTCTGGTTTCCTCGTTTGGGTGCCACTCATCCAGGCCGTCCATGATTATAAGGCTTCTATATTTGTCAGAGGACAAAACATGGCGAACAGTATCATGACAGTCTTTTTCCCTACTTAGTGTGTCCTGGCAGATCATATCTATAACAGATGCTCTAGAGGGGTTTACATTTCGAAATTTCAGTAAAAAGGTAAAGTCAAATTCACACAATGCTTTTTCCCATATATCTTGGACTGGAATTCCCTTACAAATTCTTTCTTGTGCATTGCACCATTTCCTTACCAGCCATAAACAATACGTTGTTTTCCCATGGGCAGCATCGCCTAACATGTATATATTCTTGGCTATTTTACCGTCTTTTTTAAATATGTCATCTGGGATTGTTACTTCTCTCTTTGTTTGGGAAGAAGAAGGAATGGGACATGAACTGATTGATCCTCCAAGGCCTGAAAATGGTATGTCATTTACGTTATTTACGTCCCTCTGAGTGGCTGAATCGTAATGATAACTTCCAATATCAAAATCTGAAGCTCTGTTCATGTCTGGAATCTTGGCCTCCACGGGGGTTTGATTATATAGTGAACTGTAATACTTGGGTATTAAAAATCTCTGCCTTTGTGAAGATGAATTATGATTTCTCATATCAAATAATAACGTTCTTTCCATATCTAGTGTGTAGGGCACCCTTAATGTTTGTTGTTGACCAGGAAATCCAGGCATTTGAAATCTCTGACTATGTGAATCATAATTTCCTATATTAAATACTGAAGCTGTATTCGAGGATGGTATGTTGGGCGTCTGGAGGGTTTCATGAGAAAATGAACTGGGAAATCTTGGTTCAGATAGTTTAATTGCTTGTATTTGTGGTTCAGTGGGGGTTTGATACAAGGCACTAGGTATTGGAAATATCTGCCTTTGTGAAAAAGAGTCAAACCTTCCAATTTCAAACAATGAGGCCGAATTGCTGTATTGTCTATACATAGAATTGTTTCCTTCACTAGTCACTTGTCTACTAGCTATCACTTCATCAGCTGATACTTTATATGAACTCGCACCTTCAGATGAACTATGCCCCCTTTTTGCATATTTGGGTTCCTCTCTGATGACAACTGAGGCATACATAAGTTCAATAGGCACTTCATCATCTCCCTCTTGAAGAGGAGATATGGAGATATTCCTGGTTGCCTCCTCGTTTACTCTTATAAGTTCTTTCTTCAATTTGGTTACATTCACTTCCTCTTCTGTTAAAAGGGAAAAAATCGAGATGTTTGTGAAACGTGAAATGCTAATGGTGACGGCCGCCTTGCGAGATAAAAAGCTTTTATAAAAAGCATTTTCCCAAAAACCCGACAAGGTCAAAATAGATAGTCAATATGACAATATCAAAATAGGTAGCAACGGTTAGAAATGTTCAAAAGGAATAAACGTGAAATGTTTAAGTTATTACCATTAATATGGTGGGTAAAGTTTCCAAAGGTTGGTCAAACGGTGGGGGTGCTGAATAGGGAAAGATTGTGAAAGGGATGGTGTTTCATTGAGTTAAACAAGGGAAAGATGTTATTAATGGAAGCAAATCAGCAAAACATTACTATGAAAAAACTTAAGTCCACTAATTTACATTGGACTAGAATTAGTTTTATAGCAATGTTTTGCTGATATACTGCCATTTATACCTTTTTAATGTTTCAAAATGTTGTTCAAAGGGTGGGGGATGTTGAATAGGGAAAGATTGGACGAGGGATGGTGTTTCATTGAGTTGAACGAGGGAAAGAGGGTATAGATGGCAGTAAATCAGCAAAACATTGCTATTAAACAAACTTAAGTCCAAACACAGTTGACATACGTACAAATAGATAAAAAAGGACTAGAAACAACAAGTATGACATCAAAACGTAAAACACAAAAGACTACTCATAAACCAAGAAGATCAATGGGCATTAGGTGTCCATTTAGCACGACCATTTGGCATCTGCCACGATAATTGAATTTTGCTTATCCAAATTACGAGAGCAAACCCTTTCACTTTTCCGATTATTCAGAGGTCTGGTAGCTTTCTCATATCTTAAATGTTTTTCAAAATCACATGAGACAAAGTAGATTGATAATCATATGCTGCCTACTTTTTATAATAAAATTATATCACACTTATGTGCATGCACATAATACTCACTATAAATAGTGATAAGAAGATGAAATATTTTCTTAAAGTCGTTGGGTACACATAAGAAACGTAACTCTAGCCAGCATATGTATCCCTCAGAGGTTTCCAAAGTTCAACGTCGCGTAATTCGCTTATTTTCTAACAGATTGAAATGAAATTGATATCTATGGAATCAGAAAGATCTTTTCTCAATGTTTATGTTACAGGCAATAAGTTTAATTAGGGTTTTCAGTCCTGAAATTTAGGTATTTCGTGTAAGTCCTGTTTCGATTAGTCATTACATGTATTTCCTGAAATTGGCCAGGTATTTCATGTAATTCCTTTTTTTTCATGAAATTTTACACTTATTTCCTAACTTAAATTTTGTCTTTTATGCTTGTTTCATGCTGAATCTCCTCTCTGTCAAGTAATAAGGAATGTTTATGCTAAATAAGTGAAAATATTTGAACTAGAATAGGTAATTTCTATAAAAAAAAACTGCTCAAATTTTGATGTCCATTTCGCATTATCTATGCAAAAAGGACTGAAAAATCCCAAATTACTATAAAACATCGATATATCAAAAGTAGTTTACATAAAATAGTATTTAACCTTCAGAGTTGACAAAAAATTGCCAAAATATTTCTATTTTTAATATCTTTAAAGGATTTACGATACATAGAAATATGTTAAATGTTATATTATTGGTAGGCAACGAATGTCCCTGCCCGACAGCAAGCGTATACGTATGGAAGTGGTAAAGGTCTTCAAATTCAATAGCACCATTTAAGAACAGATAAATATGCAGCATGGACCAGACATGTATGTTTTCTGCATTTAACCATGGTCAATGATCCTCAATCTGAACAATGTTATATGACCAAAGAATATAGTTATTATGTCCAAAAATGTACCGAAAGACGTAGCAGGATGGGTTGGATATGATGCTACAGGACCCATGTGTTAGAAATTTCAAGAAATTTTGATGACAAAAATTTTCGAATGCGTTGAAGAAACGATCAACCGAAGTTGATGGAACTTGGTTAAATGTGCCTTCAGGGACTCCTGGTCCACCAGCAGTGACACTGATCAAGTGGTACACATGTATACACATGTAAAACGTCTTCAAATTCAATAGCATCATTTAAGAACAGATAAATCTAAGTCAAAGATTTCTGTTTCCACAGTCTCCCGGTAAAAAACTTTCGGAAATGTCCATTCCATCGTGTTTATCTAAATGCATGTACTTTTAATTGCACCAAGTGTAATTGAAATCGGTTATTAAGAACAAGACAGAACAAGACAATATATCATCATTGCACATTGGTACGTTAGCTATAACATGTATATGGAGTTACGTACCATACAAACAACTGTAGGTTAATTCCAGTCTGATAAAAATCAGCACTAGCCCCCCCCCCCCGCCTTATCCTTCGTCGAAAAGTGGGCAAAATTATGCTTCTGAGAGTTTTTCCATCGTTCGAAGACAAGTGTACATATAGCATCGTAGTAAGATATTTACTTCTCTCGAGACGATGAGCTATTTTCCTTTGTCTTATAATCTTACAGCTTCTATTTCTCTCGTTCAGTGATGGGATACTACATTTGATTAATATGAACACGAGAGATATTTACACATCCTTATTGAATCATTTTTATAAGGTTTTTGACAGTCAGGAAATAAGTGTAAAAAAGCTTAAATATTTTAGGAATTACATGTCATTCCTAATATTTTGGAGATTTCATGAAATCCCTAAAATGACCAATTTACCAAAACAATTGCGTTTGGTCATGGGCATAATAATTTTTAAAAACCGTCAGGTTTGTAAAACGGCTTACTTTTGCGCTATGCGTAAAATGTCTACTCAGCGACGTTACTTACACGCTTTCCATTGGGCATCCCGCAAAATGTTCAATAAGCACTAGTACTTTGCTTTTACAATAAAAGTTTAAATTTCTTTATCATTATAATGATAATTTTAAATTTACAACACTTTACCTGTAGTTTCTTTTCAAGAAAAGCGCAAATCATATCGAACATTTATGAAACATCTCAATTTGAGGGTAAATGTTATCGAGAAAAGCTATTCGGAGGAAAACATATTTTGCTGTATTTGGCGCCATCAGTGTTAAGCGAGAGGATGGGTGTTAGCTAAATAATGCCGAAGGATTCCAACTCTCTACCTTCTTGAAGAAAATTCCAAACCAATTTACATGCACCAGACACGTGTTTCGAATATAAAATTCTCATCAGTGATGCTTTCAGTGGAGCCACCAAAAACAGTTTCAGTAGCGCCCTCTTTAATTTTTTGAAGTTAGATTTTTACATTTACATTACAGAGAGTGCGCGGCTCTAAATTTCATGTAGGCTCGATTCAGTAGCATATCCAAATAAAATCTATGTTCAAAATAGCATTAGAGGGATGGTGCTAAGATGTTAAACTCCATTACTTTCGATGATATTTATCGGTAAAATGGCTAGTTTCCGAAATAGCAAAGAAATATATATGTTGTCACATTGATAAAAGGCCAAAACAAAGCTTCTTTCAGCTGACAGAGCTGGAAAGAAGTAATTAATACACTTGACAAACATCAGGCCACGGGGAACGATTTTAACTGCTCCACACTGCAACGTAAAATAAGTGTCCATATTAATAATGTCGAAGGGTTCCAACTCTCTCCCTTCTTGAAGAAAATTCCAAACCAATTTACATGCACCAGACACTTGTTTCGAATATAAAATTCTCATCAGTGATGCTTTCAGCGGAGCCACCAAAAACAATTTCAGTAGCGCCCTCTTTAATGTTTTGAAGTAAGAGAAAAAACTCAACAAGTCCAGCCGTATTTGCGACGTCATTTATCGCGTATTTCATACCCAATTAAAACAGCGTTTTCACTGTCAAGCATAATTTGACATTCTCTACACATTCCACTATATTTTTTTTGTATTTTTAATGGTTTTCTAGATGTCCCAGGAAAAAATGACATCATGACCCCAACGACCTTAAAATGCACATATCAAAATGTTGGACATCGAAAATTAAGCTGAGATATTACAGTATACAAAGATTGTAAAGATTGATTATTATGTATTTTTTCAGAAAATTTTGTTAGTTCTTGAGTTCTGAGTTATTCATATTACAACATTTATTGCTCATATGCATGCAATTGTGTAATATATACTGACTCTCAAACGAAACGTTACGTATAAATAAATTTACCATATACAAACGCACATTTATATTTTTTGGTTGATTTTATCACAAGACAAATATAGATAATGACTATATCCCTCTATACAGCACAAAATCGATGATTCAGAAAATCATAAACCGAAGGCATACAAAATCAGGACAAATCAAGTACAAAAGCAAACAAAGAAAAACCTTCACCACATGAAAAGATATGGGAGTGAGACCAGGTGCCCAGGAAGAGTCAGCATCTTCTGCTTACATGCAGCACCTGTCGGTTTAACACGGTAGAATGGTCATATCCGGCTACATCCACCCTGGAAGATATATAGTTTAATCTGTGGTTTGATGGTACATGGCGAATGGGTAATCATAGTTAAGCAATACCTTGATAAATAAGATAATTTGATAGAACACAGATTCTTAATTCCGTTTTCTACAGTTCTCCTACCACTCATATTTACACTATTCTTGGTTCGTTTACGTTACTGTTAAGTGAGCCGTAGAGAGATTAAGCTGTGGCGCTTTCACATGGTCTTACAGGCCGCTGATCTATCCAATTATCATGTGACAGCTAGCTAAACGGGACAATTATTTGCGTTTATAGGATTTACGCGGCAACGTCAAAGTGACGTAGACCAGCTGCTTCTAACATTCCAAATATTTGACGTCGCTGTTCTTTGATTAAGTTTAACGTATTGTTGAGCAAGACATTTTGAAACATTTTATGATTTTTTTGCGAGATCATATTCTATCGAACACGTTGTTTAATTCACCTGGATCAAGATACTGCATAGCACGTGCAAACTTTAAAAACTTATATATTGGCGTTCTGGATGAGTGAACAGAGCGAAAAGTTGTGTATATTGAAGTAACTAGACTTATAAAATAATTTTATCATAAAAATCCACAAATTTCAAATATTGATTGAAAATTGTTTGGAATACAACCGTGTATCATTTCTTTTGGGAGCCAGTATATCTACATATATACATGTATTGTTTCAGGAATATCAGCGGTGTTCGTTATGTACTAATGATAATAAAATTATGTACTGATTGAAAAATAGTACCTGTAAAATCATCAGTTTTCGGATTTACTACTTCTTGTCTAATCTGCTTGCTTTTCTGATCTTGCAATCCTAAATAAGCAAAAATATTAAGCATGTACAACCTCATTTAAGACATGATTCGAGGGTAATAATAACAAATATGGATAATGACCATATCCCTGTATATAGCACAAAATCGACAATTCAGAAAATCAGAAACCGAAGACATACAAAATCAGGATAAAACAGAAACCAAAGCAAACAAACAAAAACCTCCACCACATGAAAAGAAGCGGACTCCCGACATGAGAGTGAGACCAGTTATAGATAAAAATGATTATACCTGACAAAAAAAGAAACGCACCACTTAATCTTAATTCTATAAAATGTATGATGTTATGTATAGGTATTCCATTCTTTTCCATGATAAATCGTAAGTATACGAGTGACTTATTCTGTCAAACACCAAACGAATCCGTCTTCATGATCAGACACAGCGCCATGATAAAGACGCTTGGTTCAAAACACATGTCACAAAATATCTGTTCACTTTTTAGAAATGACAAAAGCTGTTCAACCAATTCAAATTGATATTTTTGATTTGATTTTTTTTTGAATAACGATTAAAACTTTTCCCTGAATACAATTTCATATCATTGCTTCAAATGACGTCATCAAAAAGAAAATCTAAAGTTGTTAAAAACATCAAAAACATCAACTCTTTTGAAAATGAAGTCCGTGGTTTGACATTTTTCGCCCTTAAATTTTTCGTTAAGCTTAAAATTACCCTCCTACAGCTGGAACCTGACATTTTTTTTCGCAATCACAGTTTTCAGAAGCAATAATTCGATCCTGACAGGTCTTTTTTTTCGTGCATTTTAATGGTTTTGGACGTGATTTAGAAGCTTTTCTGGTATTCCATTTGATTATATCAATGTGATTTCACAGATAAATCTACAGCAGATAAGCCAGAATAGCTGAAGACAAAATAATTGTTCCTTTGGGATAAGAATTGCAGAATGATTATATCCTTTATTGTAAAGCATACCCCAATATACGGAAATTTTCACGAAGACATTCAATTTTTAGATTTTATGGCATATTTTGACTACATTTGAAAAGTGAAACCAGCATTCATCTGTATTTTTTACTAAACATTTGCTGAAAGTGGTAAAACAACAAAATTTCAGAAGGAAACCAGACCTGCGGCCATGCAACAGGAGCTAGAAACAACACGCTTTATTCAGCATTATCATTGTGATATGTTGCGAAAAAATGATCGAAATGTGTTTTATCTCCGGTAATTCGAGTGCTGGAAAAAGAAAACTGTAATCAAATGTCCAATCAAATATATTTATGGTGAATTGAAAAAAAAAATCACTATATAATATGATGTGTGTTTCTTTTTCATTGGGTATACAAATAAATATTGCATGGTACCTTTCTATAGCTTTGTTACAGCGTATTCTTAAGAATTGCACTTTTATCTGTTCTTAAATGATGCTGTTCAATTTGAAGACATTTACTCTACTGACCTAAGCGATAGGCTTCCCCTCATTAGCTGAAAGTCGATCGGACTCGGGTGAATGATTGCATTGGCTCAATCTAATTGGCTCAAGTTTTGCAAATAAATGTTATAATATCACCATATTCTATCGCACAATAGCCTGTTTTCTAACTCTGCCTGAACATTACGAACCTCATTTTAAAATGCATATTACAAAAATACATTCAATAAACATTTCTCAAGAATTATTTTGCTTCGTCGATGTTTTCCTCAATATGTAAGAAAGCCACAAAAGATTGAATTTTCTGAGTTTCAGAGGGCATAACATTGCTAGTACGTAAATCATGACCTTGACCTATATTAGGGTGTAACCTTATCATTTGAAGCAAAAATATAATATAAAACATAAATTGAATTCTGTAATCATTGTATTCCTTTTTTAATTGAATTTCGCAAAGGGAAATGAGCAAACTCTGAACTAACTTTTTACGTAAGTAGGGGAGTAACTTTGAACATAACTGAACAGAATTCAAGTTCATCCTTGATCTGTATTTTTTGGTGTTAGTGTTATACTAAGATATAAATTGAATCTCTAGCAGCACTATTTTCCTTTAAATGCATGGACATCGCATTTTACCCCAACTCTGACAAGTAAGCTTCGAAATCCTGAATAGTGTTCGACTAATAACGGTTATGTGAAGACAGGGTATGCATTATCTTATACCGGGTGCCTAGACTTTTATACCAGGCCCTCGCAATAATATCTTTCTTGTTGACGTCACTTCAAGAATATTAACAAAAAAAAAATCATCGATGGGGTAACCCCGTCATCTAAGAAAGGAGGGGAACTCCTACAACACTCGGTTACAGTACTAACAGCAAAACCCCAAAAACACCCTCTGCAAAAACACAAAGCAAACACGCACAGAATGAGACGGAAGTGGTACAACGGACGCCAGATCACATAAACACCAAACATAAACGACTACACATAAACCAATGAGAACAATGGGCAATCGGTGCCGACTTAGGACGGCCATCTGTCACGTTATTGCTCAGCAGACGGTGTCGCTATCCTGGATTACGTGCACAAAACCCTCCCACTGTTCCGATTACCCAGAGGTCTCGAAGAATGTACAGTTGTGGTGTTAGATGACCACACAACCCTCACACTGTTTCAATTACCCAAAGGTCTCGAAGAATGTACAGTTGTGGTGTTAGATGACCACACACATACAAGACCGCAAATGTCGGGGCCCAACCAACACGGATGAATATGTAAATGGATATAAAAAGAGGGCGTACGTAATACAGTCTGTGCTCTGTCGGCTGTAACGAGCTCATGTATGCTATTACCCGAGGAGTCAGACTGACATTCAGAGAGGACAGGTGGCCGGGGGTAATACCAGGTCACTAGGTTTTATCCCGACCAAAGAGAATAATACTGAATTGTACTGCGGAACTATGCATTTTCTTTATCGAGATGCATTACTTTCACTAATAGATTTAAGAGCAATGCTCATAAACTGAATTGATTAATTATAACGGTTACCAATTTAACATGTTTAATGCCAATAAACAGCAGGAATGAGGAATAGAATACGGACATGGACATCACTACAGAATGATAGAATTATATAGAGATTGTACCCAGAAATAAGCTAATCTAAGGGGGGTTTGATAAAATATAAATATCAAGAATCAAGGTATAAAGGATCTAGGGTGGGGTATCAGGTTTGGATGAATCCAGGATAGGCAGATCGCATAATATACATTTAATTTAGGAATATATGATTTAGGTATAAAGAATTAAGAAGCATTGATCCGTACCAACCGCCTCCTCTAAATGTGATATTCTTCTCTTGTAGGACTGTACTGTACTGCTAATTGTCTCTCCTAGTTTTGTCAGATGTGTAGATGTCTGGCTCAAACCTCCCTCTAAATCCGCCACCTTCGCACTTGTCTGACTAAATCCTCCCTCTAAATCCGCCACCTTCGCCTTTGTCTGACTCAAACTTCCCTCTAAATCCGCCATTTTCGCCCTTGTCTGACCCAATCCTCCCTCTAAATCCGCCACCTTCGTCTTTGTCTGACTCATTCCTCCCTTTAAATGTGTTAACTTTCCCCTCACAGCTCTCTCTACATTTGCTACCGTTTTGTTTGATGTGTCTAGATCCTTCTTTATTTCTGATACATTCTGCAAAGACAATAAATCCTGCAAGTTACAAAACATGGAACAATCAGTAAAGCACAACTCTATACCTTCTTGAAGAAAATTTAAACCAATGCACCAGACACGTATTTCAGATATTTAATCATCATCAGTGATGCTTCATGCCAAAGTGCTTTTCATAAGCTGCCCAAATTCATTTCACTAAGGCCTCTTAGTCCAGTCCTATTTTGATTTGAAATCGAACTAATTGCAAAAGAAATGTTTTTAGTATTATGCTGTAAGTTGACATAATTGGAACAACATATCAAAAGTCCTCTAAAATCCTCTTGGTGGAAATATGATTTTTTGGCCTCACAAAAATACAATTTTTTGCGCAAATTAGAGAAATTGTCATTTTTGGTGGTTAATTTCTCCATAAATAATGACTCATAGAATACCATTCTTCTTCCTTGAAAAGACTGGCTATAATATTATCTGCTGAAGCCAAATAAAGGATGGTTATGAATATAATTGAACATTTTTATTGGTTTGAAATTGCCAAAAGTGGTGTCGAAATTTGATAAAATGAGCGTATCCCCCATTTTCAGGATATGATTACATGGAAACGAATTGAAACACCATCTCATCATCAGAAAAGTGTAAAAAAAAAAAATTAGCATATTAAAAGATGATGCATTAACTTTTGTGTCACAATGATTCTTCTTTTAAAAAATCGACCACGTAACCAGCTGGTTGCATCATTTGTTCAGGTATTCATCAAATTATAGCAAAAAGAGAGAAAGTAAAGCTTAATTTCACCCTGATTGTTGAAGCTTAATTGAATTTAAATTATGTTGTTAAATATTTGGAGTCAAATGAATTAAATGAATGTGATTTTATACTGTTTTGACCGCTGATTTTGTCAAAATCTAGTATCAAAGTAGACAATTTTGATCTTTTTAGAGAATTGTTGAAAAAATAAGGCCAACGTTTTTTATGTTAAAATTCCTGATATTTCAAAAATATGTTGACCGATTTGCTTTTAATTTTGCATGACAGTCATTGGTGAAAAAAGCTATCTAAAGCTAGAATTTCATATATCTGCCGACGTATTATATTTAAAAAATCGAACATTGTTTAATTTTTATAATGGGAGCATAGGGAACTGACTTAAAATTCCCCATAATTTTTTCCTAGATTAGAAAATGTTAGAGGACTTTTTGAAGATCTTTCAGTTGGTATAAAGATCATATAAAAACAAAAATGACCATGCATAGTCTTGAAATAAAAAAGTCCTCCTCAAAAGTGTGTTTAAAAAGCCAGGACTTAGTCAATTTTCTCACTTTAAGTCAAAATATCATTCTGATTCAACTTATACTTATTCATACTTATTTTTTTCCTACACTACTTAAAATTTACTTTTTATCTTATTATATTCATAAAGTATATTGAGCATAATTATGAAATCAAATAAAAAATCTATGCTTACCTATTTCATTTTAGAGAATTTTCTGAATCAAATTGACAAAATATTCATTCTCATTAAATAATTTCTTAAAATGTATGGCCTCAACCGACATCATAAATATTATTTCACTTGTTTTGATGAAGTATAAAAGTGTGTAGTACAAGCGTTCAATTAACAGAAAATAAAGCTTTTTGTTGTTTATCTTGATTCCTAACAAAGGCCACAAACACGTGCTCAAGGCGGTTTTGCTAACTGAAAATTGCCATTCTTACCGTTTTTAAATGGTCCGTTTTCCTTACAACTATGAAGCTTGAATTTTATTAAATGTCTTATATAGTTACTTAAGATGTCATAAAAGCTATTTTATGCTAAAACTGAATCTTTCTCTTGTTGTTCTGATCAACTTAATATGACGCATTTGGTCTTTTTATATTTTCACTAAAATGATGGGGGGGGGGTCTAAATACTGCACTTCCCGTGAAGTATCGAGTGAGGACTTTTAATATGTGTTTTGTACGTGTGTTTAGACATTAAATCAAGCCTTAAAAATTCTTCTGCAATTACTTCCATTTCAGCCCATTTTTTTTTTGCATTATATGACTGGACTATCTGTTTTTATTTTCAGAATCTAAACTTACACTGTACAAACTTAAACAACTAGCTACATGTGTATCAAGAGTTTCTACAGGTTCTACTCTAGATCGTGAGTGCAAAGTTGTTTTTTCATTTTACTTACTAGTATCGTTTTTTTTTTTAATTTCAATGTAGATAAAATTTCAAGCTTTACAACATTTTCAAAAGATAATCATCATACCTCTTAACAAATCTCGAATTTTATGCTTAGACGTATCACAAATTGGTCTTTAGATCTATTTCATTTTTGTGATGACCAATTAACACCATGCATACAGTACAACGATAAACCAACCTCTTCCAACTCTTCTATTCTTTTGTGATCGACTAGTGCTTTTCTAATTTCTCCTAATTCACCGGCATTCATGACTCGAGCTTCTACATCTTGTATCATACTCAATGTATCTGTATGTACTGTTGGTGACACGTGGTTAGCAAGGTCAAGAAGAGCAGTTTTCACTTGATTCCAATAACCATTGTAGGTAAGCACGTCCAATTGTGCTTTTTCTGCATGAATTATATGATTACGGATCGTGCGTATTGTATCAACATGAGACATTTTGATTCCTGTGTGTCTTGAACAAGTATTTTTTATAAAAAGACAGCATAATGTGATATCCATAACGTCTGATGTGACACCGGGCTTTGCGTCATATTGACACGGGCAGTCCCCTGTATATCCTGTACGACAAGCCGACGAGGTCTTGATGAAAAGAAGATCCCACTGTGACCTGTTCATAGGAGTCACCCTGCTTGGTATAAGTCTACAACAACATCTTCTGTTCTTTAAATGAAAAATATCATGTTTGTTTTTGTCGAGGAACTGCTTGAAACTGGTATATCCATTCTTTACATGGTAATCATTGATCACATGTCTTAATGTAAAAGGACACACGTTAAGTATTAATAAAGATGCCCGTCCATATCGAGCTTCGTCAGCATAAATCATTGTCAAGAAATATAAAAATTCAACCTTTAATACGAGTTGTTATTGTAATCACTTATTGAAATTCCTTTCCCCGTCTTTTTTTACGTGCCATCAAGTTCAAATCAAGTTATTTAAACTCAGTGCAGTACTGGTTTGAAATTTGGATCACTTGACGGAAAAAAAACTTCTCGATCAGAATGGTTACGCGTTCATCATTTGGCATGTCTGAATATGCTATGATACAAGTGTTCGTCACTTAATAAATCTAAAATCAGTAGATTTACATAATGATTATTATAGTATTCCAAAGTCGACGTGGAAATTCAGCTGATATAAACTATCTGGAACACCCGTCTGAATTAAACCACAAAACATGCAGGTAACGTTTCTATTGTCTTTACAAGTAAACCTCAATTCAGTATTATGACTTCGAGCCAACAAAACATATATTTTCCTATATGTTTATCATTGTAAGTGATCTTATTCATCCAAACAAAACGCGTCAAACCTCCTCTTTTGTTTCCTTTAATTTGGAAATACCCATTACTTATTATAGAAGATATACATTTCAGTCCTTCTTTAACAGTATCTCACTAATTCACTGTCGAGTTTCACGTGATACGCAAATAATATGTTCCACAGGAATCCTCATCGATTTAAGCAGGTAAAATACTGCTGTCTAAATCTACTTTAGATATTTTTTTAGGCTCATCATGTAGCCATCGTTAGTAAATATATGATGGAAATCTACTCTGATCAAAAATATAGTCATATTCGGAGAACACTTATTGTAATAAACAGAAAATTTTCTATGCTTACCATATATTATAATATGGTAAATTGACAGATAATCTGAATATACGTCTATTTAAAAAGTAAACTACAACAGAACATTTTGTATCTGTCCCTCTGCTAAATAAAATGTTGTGTATGCCTGTCTACTAAATTAATTCATGCATATCTATACAGTATTTACCTGGTTTTAATTGAAAGGGAACATATTGGAAGATATCATTCTCGTATCATGTGATATGCAACAGTGTTATTGTCAAGCCTAGGTATATTGAATATTAAAAAAAAAGAGATGATAATCTATTTCATAGTTTGTCAAGGAATGTAAAACTTGCATTCTGTATGTCTACTATTTATAAAGAAACAGTCAATCTCTAAAGCAGAATGATGAATGACACATGTTTTTTCAAAATATACCTACATGACTTGTATGGGTCGTTTGCCAAATTTTAAAATAGACGGAAAAATAAAAGAACAAAAATTAGTTCAGTCAGAACTTTCTTACAATTACACTGCAGGCTTATTTTCTTTAATTCTTTTAAAAGAAATGGATTGCTTCTATTTCACATAAATATTGATAAAAGAAAGACGGGGTACCACATACCAACAGAAAAGCATATATACGTACAAAGTAAATCAGACCATCCAAGTAGCATAAAACAGTCAATACCATATGGTCTATGTCGACAACATTTTTGTGGTGTTTGGAGGAAAGGTCTTCCAGCAAATTGTCGGAATTCCTATGGGGACCAATTGTGCCCCACTCCTTGCCGACATTTTCCTTTACGAAGCTGAATTCATTTAATCTTTCGTCTCTGAAGGAAAAAGACTGTATTACGCATGCCCTCTTTTTATATCCATTTACATATTCATCTGTGTCTCTGGGGCCTCTGCGTTTCACGGTCTTGTTTGTGTGATGTCATCTTACAGTGAGGAGGTTGTTTTACACCACAATTGTACGTTCTTCGAGACCTCTGGGTAATTGGAGAAGTGAGAGGGTTGTGCGCACGTAATCCAGGATAACCACACCATTTGCTACTTGCGTGACAAATGGCCGTCCAAAGTCGGCACCGGTTGCCCATTGGTCTCGTCGGGTTATGTGTATTCTTTTGTTTTTGATGTTTACATGTCGTGTGTCTCTTTTCCGTCTCGTGTTGTACTCGTCTTTTGTGTTTTTGCATCGGGTGTTTTGGTGTTTTACTGTTGATGCTGCAACGGGGTATTGTTGGAGATCCCCTCCCTTCTTTTTAGCTTCTGACTTCAACTTCACTTACAGATACATAGACGATGTGTTGTCCATGAATAATCCAAAATTCGCCGATTACCTCAGCAGCATCTATCCTTCGGAGATTGAAGTCAAAGAAACTACAGAGACAAATAATTCAGCATCCTCTTTGGACATAATGTTGTCCTACGACACTGATGGTCACATGAACACCTCACTCTATTTCAAACGTGACGACTTCAATTTTAGCATTACAAACTTTCCTTTTCTGAGTAGCAACATCCCTTCATCGCCTGCTTATGGCGTGTTCATATCTCAGTTGGTACGCTATGCCAGAGCAAGTACCAAATATACGGATTTTGTTCTGAGAGCTAGGCGTCTTTCAGATAAGCATCTCAGTCAGGGCTATGTTTGTGACCGACTAACATCGTCACTGAGGAAGTTCTACGGTCGATATGGGGAACTCGTCATACACTATGATGTCCCACTCTCCAGAATCGTGGATGATATTCTGTCATAGACCATTTGAACCATCCAACCAAAGATTGTACTCTATGTCTTCCGAAGTGGAAGTAACCGGATGTGACAGTTCTACCGAATTGAAGCGGTGGGTGTTGCATGCAAGCAGGAGATGCTTACTCTTCCTGGGCACCTAGTCTCACTCCCATATCAGGAATTCGCTTCTTTTCATGTGGTGGAGGTTTTTGTTTATTTGCTTTGGTTCCTGTTTTTGTATGCCTTCGGTTTCTGATTTTCTGAATTATCGATTTTGTGCTGTATACAGGGATATGGTCTTTATCCATATTTGTCATCTGAGGATAAGACGGATATGTAATGAAGAAACGGTTTATTTAAATCACAGACGTGAGCTCAAACACAATCTCAGAAAAGAAGAGGATATAGTTCAAAATTATTAGGAAGAGAACTCAGTAAAGTAGACAAATTAAAGGGATAAGATCTCCTAGGCTACGTATACCGTCATAGAAAAATTAAATCTTATCCCACCCATCCTGCTATGTCTTTGGGTACATTTTTGGACATAGTAATTTTCATACTCTTTGGCCATATTACATTGTTTAGATTGAGGATCACTGACGAGGGTTAGGTACCCGAAACATGCATGTCTAGTCCATGCTGTAAATGTATCTGTTCTTAAATGATGCTATTGAATTTGAAGACGTTTAACATCGACAGAGTTCCGCTGGTTCTTACATACACAAAGAAACTACCAGATGTAAGGAAAATAATTCACAAACATATGAGTATTCTTCATTAATCGGAAAAGTTACAAAAAGTATTTAAATCACCACCAATTTTAGCTTTTCGAAGGGACGTAATTTTGGAGATGTACTAGTTCACGGGAAACATAAGAAAATTTTCAAGGGAAAAGGAAAACAGGAAGTCACATGTTCTACATATTTCAAAATTTGCTCGCTTATCATGGGTAATTCGTCAGTGGAAACCAACAACACAACCGTTAATATATATCAGTATCATATCTGCAAAACATGGAATGCCGTGTATGGGATAAGGTGCGATAATTGCGATCAATTTGTTTATGTCGCGGAAACGGAAAGATCTATAGGGGAGCAAGTCAAGGAACATTTAGCAGACATAACTCGCGGGAGAAACAAGAGCGTACCAAACTATTTCAACCAAAACAACCATAGTATTAAGGACATTAAGATTGCCATTCTAAAGAGATGATTGGAAAAATCTCGCTACCATTGTAAAACTAAAAAAATATTTTGGATTGATAAATAAAATACAGGGATGTCATAAGAGTTAAATAAAAAATTACAATCGGGAGTTCTCTGGACGGAAATTTCTCGAGGAACATAAAGCAACATTCCGCAATTTAAGCAGCTTTATATATTATAATTGGGTACGTGCGGTTCTTCTCCTTCTTTTTGCCGCTATTTTTTTCTTTCTTAAGTTAATATTAATACATATATTGGTGGATTCATAGTAAGACATGCCGTTGTTATATGGATTAAGTGACGTTAAATCAAGAACAATATCTTTTTAACAATACGTCGTGATAGATATCGATAAACAAAGCGCAAAATGAACTGAACTCAGGACAAATATTTTGATGAATGTTAACAGAGAGAAAAAATGTCATCAAGCAAAAGGGACTCCAGCCTGAAGAAGGATTCGGCCGGAAGGTTGGGACTGAGCAATATTTATTGACTGTTTTATGATTTGATTTTGGAATAAAAAGATAGACTTCACGCCAGAAATGTACATTTGTATCACTTGGTGAGTGTCTTTGCTGGTGGACCAGGAGGCCCGAGGGCACATATAGCCTAGTTCGATCAACTTCGGTTGATCGTCTCTTCAACGCATTAAAAAGTTTCTGGTATCCAAATTTCTTGAAATTTCTAAAACGTGGGTACTGTAGCATCATATCCCACCAATTCTGCTACGTCTTTCGGTACATTTTTGGCAATAATAATTTTTACTCTAAATGGTCATATTACATTGTTCAGATTGAGGATTACTGACGAGGGTTAAGTACCCGAAACGTGCATGTCTGGTCCATGATGCATATTTATCTCTTCTTGGATGATTCTATCGAGTTCGAAGACATTTAACATATGTAGCATTTGCCACCAGATAGGATGTTTAAATAGTATTCGGATTACATTCTTCAAATTCATAGCATTATTACATGCACGTTAAAATCAGATTGTAAACGTTATGTCCAACAAATACCGAAAGACGTAGCAGGGTGTGTGGGATATGATGTTACAGGACCAACTTTTAAAGAAATTTCGAGAAAATTTTGCGAACAGAAATTTTTGAATGCGTTAAAGCAGACGACCATCAGTAGTTGACTTGGCAACATATTCAAATATACTGTATCGTTCTCAATTTATTTGCTGCTAACATTATTGAGAATTGTAAACGTCAGTAATTTGATTGGGAGATGGATATTTTTGATAATTATTTTAGTATTTGTTTGTACATGAATTACTTTGAAGACATGAAGCATTATAATAACTAATATAATACTTTAGACATTGAAGGGAGAGAAATTCGTGTGTCAAATAGCTGTATGAAAAACAGATTGTCACAATGCAGGATTGCGTGTTTATCTTTTTTATGACTGAGCATCCAAATTTACCCAGTCAAGTGTTTTCAAATATCATAAAGAAGGTTTTATCTTTCAGTTTATCGATGTTCATCTTACACAAAAGCTGAAGTAAAATGAATTATCAGTTCAAAGCAATTCGTGCGTTTATCAACTATTTTGTTTATTCTTTAAAGGGTACCGGGGTCAATTTTGCAAGTCACCGATCATATCATGAAAGAATACCCCAGTGTCACAAAGCCTATGTGATACCCGTGTACACTCTAATTAGCATGAAACATATATGAATACCATATTATGTAATTTGAATATTACAAATATTCAATAAATGAGTACGTTATTTGATAAATGTCGACTGTTAATTTTACTGACACTACAAGCATTGTACTTGGCCTGGGTGTATACGGGGTTTTGTGTTAGAGTGGATGCAATTTTCTACAAGTTGAAAACTTGTTCTAATCCTCAACCCCTCCCCAAACAATCATCGAAGTCCCCTCAGCTATTCTAGAGACTATATTGAGTTTTGCCTTTTTCATTCATTTACTGCATAATTGTCACATATTTGTATTTCAATGACTTTTAACAAGCGTTTATTTTCTTGAATTATCCATTATTCTTTTCTTATGTGAAGGAGAAAAGGGTGGAAATACTTTAGATTTCATATTCTTATCATGCAACATTTAAAGCAATCGGTCGATTAGGAAAAAAATACGGCGTTTATCTTAAGGAGTGACTTCGGAAAGCGGCACAGTAAATTACGTCCAAAACGACGCCACGTAGATTACGGAGTACTTATCATTTTTATTCTTTTCTTCTGTCTCTTAATTTAAATTCACATTGAGGCATAAGTCGTTTAATGTATGTTAATCTGTTCAAATATAAATCATATAGATTAAAATAGGCAATCATGCGATAAATTCTTTCCCTGGTTCTATATTTAATCTATTCACAATAGGTGCATAAAGAATTTCATTTTAGAACGTGTGGATCATTCAGTTTTGTTTTTTTTTTCATGTCGTCCAAATCACTCTGTTTATTATTAATAAATGATTTTCATCAAATTATTGCCTTCGTTGCAAAATATAGGCATATTAACGTGCGCTCGAAACATTTTCTTGCGCTCAATATGTATCATCTATAATAGTATAATGTCTTATGTGGAGTTTGTATCAGCTTGATTTAAAGATCTATGATTTCATTTTGCGTAACAATTGCAGGAAGACGTCATTATTTCCAAGCATACTTCTTTATCTTTATGGTGCTTCTTGTAACAGTGATATCTAAATACCAATGTATCGTTAAAAGTTCAAATTTCAGTATGATATCTTTGAAATTCTATGAAATGATATTTATATATATCGACTTTCTCGGCGTTCGTGGTTAGAAATGATAAAGGAATTATGTGCGTGCGTACACGATTTCGATATCTCAATTTTCGTACTACGCCGCTATACGTCACAACACATCATTCGAGACAATGATTTAAATGACATAATATTTCAATCACCATGATATTGTATGAATTGATTATAATAAACCTCATCAATGTATTGTAAGAAAATTGTAGGGTTATTGTCACGCATTCCTGAAATATCGCGGTTGTCTACGAACTTTTCGAACAACCCTCGTACATTTTGACCTTCGTCTCTAAAATCGATGAGAAAATTGCGTCAACTCTAACACAAAATCCCGAATACACCCAGGAAAAGTACAATTATTCTTGTAGTGTCAGTAAAATTAACAGTAGACAATTATCAAACAATGTTCTCATTTATTAATATTTGTAATATTCAAGTTACATGTTGTATTTATTTATATTCCATGCTAATTAGAATGTACAATGGTATCACGTAGGCTTTGTGACACTGGGATTTTTCTTTCATGATATGATTGTTGACTTGCAAAATTGACCCCGATACCATTTAAAGAATTAACTTAGTAGTTGAGAAACGCACGACCTGCTTTGTACTAGTACTGATAATTCATTTTACTTCAGTTTTTAAGTAAGATGAAAATTGATAAACTGTAAGATAAAACCTTCTTTATGATATTTGAAAACACTTGACTGGGTATATTTGGATGCTCATTCATAAAAAAAAGATATACACGCAATCCTGCATTGTGACAATCTGTTTTTTCATACAACTATTTGACAGAAGAATTTCTCTCCCTTCAATGTCTAAAGTATTATATAAGTGATTATAATACTTCATGTCTTCAAAGAAATTCATGTACAAACAAATACTAAAATAATTATCGAAAATATCCATCAACCAATCAAATTATTGACGTTTACAATTCTCAATCTTGTTAGCAGCAAATAAATTCAGAACGATACAGTATATTTGAATATGTTGCCAAGTCCGACCAACTACTGATGGTCGTTTGCTTAATCGCATTGAAAAATTTCTGCTCGCAAAATTTTCTCGAAATTTCTTAAAAAGATGGTCCTGTAGCATCATATCCCACACATCCTGCTACGTCTTTCGGTATTTGTTGGACATAACTTTTACAATCTGATTTTAACGTGCATGTAATAATGCTATGAATTTGAAGACATGTAATTTGAATACTACTTAAACACCCTATCTGGTGGCAAGTGCTACATATGTTTAACGTCTTCGAATCATCTAAGAAGAGATAAATTTGCATCATGGACCAGGCATGTATGTTTCGGGTACTTAACCCTCGTAAGTGATCCTCAATCTAACAATGTAATATGACCATTTAGTGTGAAAATTATTATGACCGAAAGACGTAGCAGAATCGGTGGGATTTGATGCTACAGTGCCCACGTTTTAGAACTTTCAAGAAACTTGGATAACAGAAATTTTCAAATGCGTTTAAGTGACAATCAACCAAAGTTGATATAATTTGGCTACATGTACCCTCGGGGACTCTTGGTCCACCAGCAGTTGTACTCACCAAGTGGTACAAATGATTAACGTCTTTAAATTCGAAAGAATCATCTAAAATGAGATAGATTTGCATCATGGACCAGACATGCACGTTTCAGGTACTTAACCCTTGTCATTGATCCTCAATCTAAATAATGTAATATGAACAATTAGTGTGAAAATTATGTCCAAAATGTACCGAAAGACGTAGCAGAATGGATGAGAGATTATGCTACATGACCCACGTTTGAGAAATTCTAAGAAATTTGGATACCAGTTATTTTTGAATGCGTTGAAGAGACGATCAACCGAAGTTGATCGAACTTGGCTATATGTGCCCTCGGGCCTCCTAGTCCACCAGCAATGACTCCCACCAAGTGGTACAAATGTACATTTCTGGCGTAAAGTCTGTCTTTTTATTCCAAAATCAAATCAAATCATAAAACATTGATGTACTCACCTGCAATGGTGTTTGGAATCAAGTGAAAACTGCCTCGACCTCGCTAACCACGTGTCATCCACAGTACATACAGATACATTGAGTATGATACAAGATCTAGAAGCTCGAGTCAGGAATGCCGGTGAATTAGGAGAAATTAGAAAAGTACTTGTCGATCACAAAAGAATAGAAGAAGGTTGGTTTATCGTTGTACTGTATGCATGGTGTTAATTGGTCATCATAAAAATGAAATAGATCTAAAGACCAATTTGTGATACGTCTTAGCATAAGATTCGAGATTTGTTATGTGATATGATGATTATCTTTTGAAAATGCTGTAAAGCTGGAAACTTTACCTACAATGAAATTAAAAAAAAAGATACTAGTAAGTAGAAAGGAAAAAAAACATTTTGCACTCACGATCTAGGGTAGAACCTGTAGACAATTTTGATACACATGTAGCTATAGTTGTTTGTACAGTGTTAGTTATACACTATGATGTCCCACTGTCCAGAAAGGTGGATGATATTCTGTCATGAACCATCCAACCAAAGATTGTACTCTATATCTTCCGAAATGATTCTTCTTAATTGACTGAAATCGGTCTTCCATCTTTTGATATTTTTTGTTCGTACCAGTGTTTTTTCTCCTTGTTTTTGGGACCGAATTTCTGCCTCTTCCCAATGCCAAATTACCTCTAATAACTCTGAAATTCCCAAAGAGGAATCATGAAAAAAGACTGCCAATTCTGGAAGTCAGCACAAAATGTATCTGTGCAATTTTTATTCTATATTCATCACTTGTTCAGTTCAAGCAAATCAATGGATCATAAGCAGTGTTAATAAATGATACTTTAGGGTTAGACTTTGGTGACAGTTTGTACATGTATAAATAAATTTCAAATTTTAGCAGTTTTCCCAAAAGTGACAGGCACCGTCCCCAAAATAAATAAAAAGAAACATGGAACTTACGTTTATCAGCATTATGTTTCACAAGTGCTTGATGAAGCCTGGTAGTCATTTTTTCATGAAGGAAGGAGATCTCCAACAAGACCCCGTTGCAGCATCAACAGCAAAACACCAAAAACAACCGATTCAAAAACACAAAAGACGAGTACAGCACGAGACACACGACATAAAAACATCAAACACAAAAGAATACACATAACCCGACGAGACCAATGGGCAACCGGTGCCGTCTTTGGACGGCCATTTGTCACGCAAGTAGCAAATGATGTGGTTATCCTGGATTACGTGCGCACAACCCTCTCACTTCTCCAATTACCCAGAGGTCTCGAAGAACGTACAATTGTGGTGTAAAACAACCTCCTCACTGTAAGATGACCTCACGCAAACAAGACCGCGAAACGTAGAGGCCACAGAAACATATTTCTAGTTTCAACAGTTCTTCAACTATTTTTCTTTTTGAAAAAAAACACGACTTTTATTTAACTGTTTACGGCTTTATTTCTTTATTTACTGTGTTACCAAACTTTGATCAAATGTAAACGTCTTCATATTGAATAGCATCATTTACGAACAGATAAATTGGCAACATGGACCATGGCCAGACATGCACGTTTCGGGTACTTAACCCTCGTCAGTGATCCTCAAATCTAAACAATGTAATATGCCAAAAAATATGAAAGTTAAGGAGGCTCAATAATCGTTTGACGTCATCAGACATCGAATGCGGTACGTTTATATGTGGCCTTTTGGTTTTTCGGCCTTCCAACCCCCTCCGTAATTCGCTTGTTTCCTGACGGATTTCGACATGTTTGGTTTCGATGAAACCAGAAAATTATCATCTACAATCTGAGTGTAATAAATATGTAGTAAAAATTATCGTTAAATTTATAAATACAAAAATATTCCGTAATTGAGACGCCATGGCTACCGCCGTAAACGTATCGTTTTTATAACGTCTTCATCGATTATTCAACCGCTTGTTGCCCGGGATCAAAAATAAGAAGGTAAATTTAAGTTAACGATCAAATAGGATATTTCTTGAAGATTTTAGCGATATCAAAGATAAGATATTTCAAGTTTGGTTTCTCTAATAATCTTTGGTTAAACGAATTTTTCTTCAATTTTGTCAACTTTCGTGCTTTTCAGTGAGATATTATCGAATAAAGTTTCCCTACTTGAAATATTTCAGCGAGTGAATTTTAGTTTTAACCCTGCTTCGTTCAAAGATATATCCATTTTACAGATAACTGCACGCATTATCGAGAACGACGGAAGTGATTGACGTCCACTTATTGACATTGAACGTCAAAATGTCTATAAACACTTCCATTTACTTTAGGTCTATTTCTCTGACATGCATTCATATTTCTGTATCTCTAAATAAATTCATGGAACCAGAAATGAAATTTTGAACAAAACTTTTTAAAAGCTTTGACTTGAACTTTTTTGAAAAAAAACTCATTTAACTGTCACTAACAAAACACGAAAGGTGAGTTTATAAAGGAAAAGGGCGAATAACGCTTGACTAGGGATATTTAGAATTACACACATTACTTCCCTTTTCTTGTTTATTTTTTCGACAAATTATTCGTAAACTTTTTTTTCCATTTCGATTATCATAGTTGTGTAAGTATTCTTCCTTGCACCAGAATTTGAAACTATCGCTGAATGTTGGGAAAGAATAATCTCGACTCGGAGTATCTGATTTTTTACCTCACCTGAGCTATTGTCATAGCACGCCGTCCGTCCGCCGTCTGTCATCTGTCTGGCGTAAACCAAGTAGATTTGTACAATATGGAAACGAGGTAAAGCGGGATGTGGTGTACTTTTGTAAAAAGATAAAAGTTTGGTGTTAGAAAATATGTTAATTATAACATAAATGATGCTATTGAATTTAAAGACGTTTAACATTTGAACTACTTGGTGAGTGTCACTGCTGGTGGACCAAGAGTCCCCGAGGGCACATGTAGCCAAGTTCGATCAACTTCGGTTGATCGTCTTTCTCTTCAACGCATTTGAAATTGTCTGTTACAAAATTGCTTGAAATTTCTAAAACGTGGGTCCTGTAGCATCATATCCCACTCATTCTGCTACGTCTTTTGGTACATTTTTGGACATAATAATTTTCATACTTTTTGACCATATTACACTGTTTAGACTACTAAGGATCACTGACGAGGGTTTAGTACGCGAAACGTGCATGTCTGGTCCATGCGGTAAATTTATCAGGTGTAAAATGATGCTATTGAATTTAAAGACGTTTAACAATATATATTTTCATCATTATGATAATGTCAACTACGGGAACGGGGCGTTTTAATTTAACTTGTTGCAAAGTTTTACAAAATCGTTACTATGATAACCAAGTATTTTAGATCAGGATGAACGATAACATGTACTTTTTTATATTTTTTTTCGAAGGACAGAGTTCTTGTCATTGAAAAACATGTAAAAGAAAATAACTTCTGACAAAGACTTCTTATCACTTTGATGTCAAATAAGGGTACTGATTACTTTTTTTAGATTCTGATTTTGGGGTGGGAGGTACATAAAATGTACTTTTCTGGAACAGTTTTAGCTATTTCACCCTTTGAAAGCATTATCTATAAAGAAATATACAAAATCGATGATATTATGGTGAAAATTATTACAAGAATGGTTTTAATCTGGAATTATTATCAATATATCATGTCTTTATCTATCAAAATTCATTGTGTTGTGACAGATCTCGCTGTTGGTTTACATATGTATATTCAGAGGACCACTGGTCAATCAAATGAACGATGATATGTTATCTTAATTACAAATACAAATCATCAGATACCAATGTTAAATACACAACAATTTTTTTTTTCCTCTGACAAAGAATTCTTGGATTATTGAGCCACCTTAAGACAGAATAAGCAATGATATGATAATAAAAACATAAGCTGTGTCTTGTTTAAGTGTGTTTCTGTAAAAATAATGAAATCTATAAAAAAGGATTAAATATTGCAATAAATCGCAATATGAAATTTTGTATCGCAATATATCGCAATACGTTTTTTGGCCCGTAATACCTAGCCCTACAATATATACGTATGATCTGACATAAAGTACAGCAATGTTACACATCATGATTCATATGATTCATAGCTACTTACCAATGCGCACTCTCTAATTCCAGCGGCGAATTCAAGGGGGCGCATACCCCTCCTTAATCAAATTTGCAAACCATGGGTAAAGATATCATTTTTTCCATCTCAAAAAACTAAACATCAGTAAAAATCAACTTCTTTTTACTTTAAATGATTGTCAAATGCATAAATGTCAATGCAAGATGGTCTTTAAAGGCTAAAATGCATGATTTCCCGGGGGACCTTCCTGGTACCCCTACTAGATCTCCGCCCTGGACCCTTTTAGGACCTACGCGGTCCCCAAACCCCTTTCCAGTTCTTCCGCCCCTCTAACTCAAAAGCTGGATCCGCCACTGAATTTTAATGCTTATGGAGAAATAGGAAACAGGCAATCAACATTAGAGCTAGAGCGTCTAAGTATTCATTTAGGCGCTTTTGTTTCTAAAAGGAAAAAGACATTCAATGCTTAGTGTATGACCGCATATTAAGTATTACAGCGAAATAAACACAGGCAATTTCATTCTGGAAGTTACGTGTTTTCAGAAAGCAAGATATGTAACGAAAGAAGAGGGGGGATCAAAGAACATGCGGGTGCAGTACCCTGAACAACAAAGAACCCATGCAAATACAAAATGATGACATACACAGCAAGAGACATAAAATACAAGAACACCGAAGACAAGACAGAAACATCAAACACAAATAAAAAAGACATAAACCAACGAGACCAATTGGCAACTGGTACCGAATTAAGATAGCCATTTGCTACGCAGATTACCGGATTACATGCACAAATACATCCCGCTTTCCCGATTAATAAGACGTTTCGTCGAACTCATGATAATGGTGCGAAATAACCTCATTGCTGTAAGATGAACATACAAACAAAACAGAAATACACAGGAGCCCGAGCAACAAACAACTGTATAATTATGTAAATTGATATTGAAATAGAGAGTGTACGAAATGAAGACCGTGCTCTCCGTGAAATAACAGACCAGTTATTCAAGAAACCTAACTGTCATTTTGATTGAAAACCAATTATTCTATTTTATGTTTCTGCAGTTAACCCGACCTTTTAAGTATTTCAATTCCAAATAATTCTTTTAAGATTTAATTTAAAGTGGTCTTGTCGTTAATTGAATCAATCAGTTCTTTCCAGAGTCAATCCAACAATTGTACCTGAAACAGTGCATGTTTTGTATATTTTTAATTAATTTTCGTGTTTGAACATTATATTCGTACCAAATTATACTCTGTTAATTTACGGAAGTTACACGAAATCTACGATTATACGAAGGACCTCGCATATACCGATACACGTTCCCCAGAATCCATACTACAAGGAGTGATCTTGGACATTTCTACTTTTCGTTTATTTCAAGCAGTTAGATCAGATAAATCAGAGGAGAAAACAAACCGCCCTTTCATTAAAGTAAGATTTGCAAACAAAGGTATTGATAACTTGAACCTTGGTCAAATTTTGAATCACAAAACTGTCACAGAAAAAATCCCACCATATTTCAAAAGAAAAGAAACTCCTTGTATTTCCTACAGCTACACACCAACAGTTGCATCTAAAATTTACAATTACAAACGATTCCTGCAGTGTATTGATTTGAGTAATCCCTCACTTCATCCACTTCCCTGCCAATGTTCTTCATCGGATTTCAACTACTCTCCTTGTGGACACGTTATTACTGGTGACCTTAGTATAGTCGAGAACGACAAGTTGAGAGAATTGTTAAAAAAGTGTCCCAAATACAGAGAAAGTATGTCCTTTACATGGAACCAAAATGTCAAAATTATCATGGACTCTTGTGAGGAATATGCAAGAAGTTGGGCAAAGAAAGAGGATGTAAAGCTCGACACCCTTTCCGAATGGATAAAATCAATCAGAGGGTTACTTTTATCTAGAATTAACCGATTAAAATCAACTGTGAACACCAGATTCGTGTCTATATTTAAAGACCCTGATGTTATCACACAGCTTACTTACCTCCAAGAACATTATGTCATCACACCAGCGGACAAAGCCTCAAATAATTACACATTTACTTGCAAAAAGTACTATTCCGACAGTCTGGTTAAAGAGTTGGGTTTAAATTCGACACCTGGAAATCCCACTTGCACCCCAACAAGCCTTTCTGCCTCTGAGGTGGTGGATAACCGCAGATCAGCTCTTGCCTCCTTTGGCTTCGACACTACCAATTTAGATTTAGATTTACCATACTTATACTGCATACCTAGAGTGCATAGGAATCCGTACAAACAACGTTTCATCGCTGGTTCCTCAAAATGTTCTACCAAATCTGTATCGATCTTACTCACCAAAGTTTTATCTGAAATCAAATCTGGGCTTCAAAAATATTGTTCGACAGTATATTCTCGCAGTGGTATCAACCAGATGTGGATTTTAAAGAATTCGAAGGAACTTTTAGAACATCTGAAATCCACTCATTTTAGTAGAGTCCATTTGATCAAAGCCTTTGATTTTTCGACACTGTACACTGCAATTCCACATTCTAAATTGAAAGAAAGACTCGCAAAAAATGATAAGTAATGCGTTTACAAGTAAGACGGTAATCGCAACTACAAATTTATTGTTGTTAACTATGACAAAACCTACTTTGTAAAAGAAAGTCCGATTCTGAAAATAAGTACACTGAAACAGACATTATTCAGATGTTAAACTTTCTGATCGACAACATTTTTGTGGTGTTTGGAGGAAAGGTCTTCCAGCAAATTGTCGGAATTCCAATGGGGACCAATTGTGCCCCACTCCTTGCCGACATTTTCCTTTACTCGTACGAAGCTGAATTCATTCAATCTTTGGTCTCTGAAGGGAAAAGATACTTAGCTTCTGACTTCAACTTCACTTACAGATACATAGACGATGTGTTGTCCATCAATAATCCAAAATTCGCGGATTTCCTGAGCAATATCTATCCTTCGGAGCTTGAAGTCAAAGAAACTACAGAGACAAATAATTCAGCATCCTCTTTGGACATATTGTTGTCCTACGACACTGATGGTCACATGAACACCTCTCTCTATGACAAACGTGACGACTTCAATTTCAGCATTACAAACTCCCACATCCCTTCATCGCCTGCTGATGGCGTGTTCATATCTCAGTTGATACGCTATGCCAGAGCAAGTACCAAATATACGGATTTTGTTCTGAGGGCTAGGCGTCTTTCAGATAAGCTTCTCAGTCAGGGATATGTTTGTGACCGACTAACATCGTCACTGAGGAAGTTCTACGGTCGATATGGGGAACTCGTCATACACTATGATGTCCCACTCTCCAGAATGGTGGATGATATTCTGTCATAGACCATTTGAACCATCCAACCAATGATTGTACTCTATATCTTCCAAAATGGAAGTAACCGAATGTGACAGTTCTGCCGAATTGAAGCGACGGGTGTTGCATGCAAGCAGGAGATGCTTACTCTTCTTGGGCACCTGGTATCACTCTCATATCGGGAGTTCGCTTCTTTTCATATGGTGGAGGTTTTTGTTTGTTTGCTTTGGTTCCTGTTTTATCCTGATTTTGTGTGCCTTCGGTTTCTGATTTTCTGAATTATCGATTTTGTGCTGTAAACAGGTATATGGTCATTATCCATATTTGTCATCGACGGCGGATGCGGCTAAACAAACAGTATAAGTTTACTCCTACTAGGGACATGAAGGTAGAGTGAAATAGTAGGCAATGTAACATGTGAAAGTCTGGTCCGTGCTGCAAGTTAATCTGTTCTTAAATGATCCTTTTGAATTTGAATACGTTAAAAATGTGTACCACTTGGTGAGTGCCACTGCTGGTATTCGATCAACTTCGGCGATAGTTTCTTAAACGCATTCGTAAATTTCTGTTATCAAAATTTCTTGAAATTTCTAAACCGTGGGTCCTGTAGCATTATATCCCAACTACTCTGCTACGTCTTTCGGTATATTTTGACATAACTTTCACACTTTTTGGTCATATTTCATTGTTTAGATTGAGGATCACTGACGAGGGTTTAATACCTGAAACGTGCATGCCTGGCCCATGCTGCAAATTAATCTGTTCTTTAATGATGCTTTTGTACTTGAAGACGTTTGACATCTGAAATCATCCGTGAGGTTCATCTGAATTCCTATACATTCCTGTGACGGAACTTATATAGGCGTGACCATTAAAACAAATAAAGATAAAGTCATACTAATAAAACAAATAATCAGCATTTCAAGTAGATACATGTACAATATTGAAACAAATTATTAAAATATCAAAGAGATAGAAAATAAAATTGTTCAAATATGATTGAAATATATCAAACCAAGTGCCATAATGACAAGGCTATCATACTATACAAAAGCCATGTAATGGGGAATATAACAAATGAATATGCATGCAATGAAATTAATATGAGTAGTATTATCGTGTTTGATTTCAACATATATAGGTTTCATTGTCCTTTTCGAGACGTTATTATAGCCCAGATATGTATATGTAATGACCTGCGTATAAACGATGTCACTGTCTAAAATGCGAGAGTGTGTTAGAATACCATATAAGACAAAATACATAAAAGGAGGAAATATTATAAAGTGCCACGTGACGAATGATTACATTATTATACACTCTGGCGGAGGAAGGAAACTGAACAAAGTGCTCTTCAATAGCTTGATATCAACCAGGCAGTGTGACTTTGTATCTAATATTGTTTGGGTGAATTAAGAGATTAACACATATTTTTTAACCTACAAGCCCTGTGGAAGAACTGAGAATTATTTTTGACGCATCCACAAGATGAATGGAGTACAATACTAAAGAGATACGGATCGAAGAGTGACTTAAATTTTTCAGGACTCACAAGGTTTTTAATGTAGGACCTCAGCTTTAAGTGTATGTGTATGTTTAAGGTCAGACACCATATCGTTTCTAAAGAGATTAAAACTGAAGGTGAGATCGAAATAAGGATTAAAATAATCGAAAAAATGTAAGGGTTATTGAGCTTCGGTGTACCGAATATTTTTCTGGACAAATATTATAATAGATGTGTACATCAAAGAGGAAGAAATAACACGGACGGCGGCGTCACCAGATCCTATATTTGTTAAGGAGAAAGAGGAAACAGACTATCGACGGCTTTACTAGTCACCAAGTATCTGGGTAGTGTGTTTCATACATGCAGACTATAAAGTGAGAATTCGAACAATATACGATCAAGATAATAAGTGAGTCCTACTTAATTCGAAATTGACATGTTTCTTTAAAGTTACTAATAGCCGCTGACAAATCTTAAAGCGACTCTTCTGTGACAAAAACTTCAACAATGATGGATTTTCTCGAAGACACACATCATTAAGCTATATCTGCATATTATGGGGACAAACTCCCAAACCAATGTGACGTTCAGAGACAAACTTAGAAAAATGAATTAATTTACAACCTTCATACTATTATTAGTTAACTTTCACCATGAGTTACGCAGACGAAGCTCGATATGGACGTATGAGTTTATTACTACTGAATGCTTGTCCATTTACCTTACGACATGTGATCAATGATTACTATGTAAAACATGGATATACCAGTCTACAGGACTTCCTAGATAAAAACAAACACGATCTTTATCATATATTGAGCAGAAGATGTTGTTGTAGACTTATACAAAGAAGGGTGACTCCTATGAACAGGTCACAGTGGGATATTCTTTTCATCAAGAACTCGTCGTCATGTCGTACAGGCTATACAGGGGACTGTCCATGCCAATATGACTCAAAGCCCGGGGTCACATCAGACGTTATGGACATCACACTATGTTGTCTTTTCATAAAGAACATTTGTTCAGGATATGCAGGAATCAATATGTCACACATTGAGACAATTCGTGTGATTCGTAATCAAATAATTCACGCTGAAAGTGCACGGTTGGATGTACTCACTTTTAACGGATACTGGAACAAAGTAAGGTTTGCTCTCCTTGACCTTGCCAACAACGTGTCGCCTACAGTGCATACAGGTACATTGTGTATGATACAAGATCTGGAAACTCGAATCATGAATGCTGGCGATTTAGGAGAAATTAGGAAAGTGATTGTTGATGAGAAGAGAATAGACGTGGTTGAAGAGGTATTTAATAATGATAATAATAATAATGATAGAAATGAGTCCAACCGACATTCATAGAGGAAAGGTTGTCAGAGTTAGTTCTTCTTTATGATTCTTAAGAATGCGCTCGTACAAAGCTGTTGATTGGCCCAGTACCAAGCCAAATGTCCGTCTGGTGACAGAAGGACCATATCCACGGTATAAAATGCGTTTGATGAATCTAATACGTTTTTCGGCGGTAAATTTGTCTACCTTTGATCCTTCTTATTTTGTTAATTATGTCAACATAAAAAGCAGGTTGTGAAATACCTTATGTGATATATTCTGTTATTGTATGGGTTCGAATTTTAAAAGAAACTGTCAATATTTTTGTAGAATTTCCAGAAGACTTTACTAGGTTGTTGAAGCGAAACCCTTGACCTAAAAGTTTTTGTAAATTTCTACTACGAAAATCCAATATATACTCTAGCATACAGGATAAGCTGTGAAATGTGTATACCGTTTATAAGAAGGTAATCAAGGAACATCACCGTCAAGCCAAAGGGAATTTACCATATTGAATTTAAAAAATCATATTTTGTCATACACACGTGTACATGTATAAATGTCTCCATTAATAATTTGGATATTTCGGACCAAAATTGTGTTTCTGTGTTTGTAACGTTTGCCTTGTTTAGCATCAGTTATTGTGGATAAAATGTATTCTTTTTATACTTTTCAAAAACACGTTTGTCGATATTATAAGAATCTCATCCAGGTTAACCTAGGCGTACATTTGAAACATTTCAAATTCTTTCATATTTAACATTTTTCTGATAAAACATTAACGAGATGCTTACGTATACTGCGCAAAAAGTTAAGGATATTTATTTATAGTTTGCATTGGATTACCATTGTGATAGGGATTTTGTTTTATTTGCATAGTTCTATTGTCATAACTGAGATAAACATCAATTTTTAAGTAAGGTGTCAGTATTTGTACAACTATTGGGTAAAAAAAGTCAACGGAGCCAAGTGTCTTTCTCCTACTAATTTCTCTAAAAATGCGAATTTCGGAAAAAAAGAATTTTAACCCAAAATCTACATGGAATGAATAATTCATAATTTAAAATCAGTACGAATTGCATGTCTGATCCAAAATACACAATGATATTGTTCTGAAAATCCGGTATTCAAACTGAACTCATTGCTGTAAACGAAAATCTGACATATCCCTCGCAATTTTTGAAAACGTAATAAAAAGAGGGAGAAAAAAATCATCTTACATTGAAAAGAGGAATTTAAAACTGAACAATCATTTTCAGTTAAATGATAATCATGAGTTTAATGAATATAGAAGGTTTATTTAGTGAGAATAACTAAAAAGGAGATAAAAGAGAGAAAAAAAAAGATTTTTTGGTAAAATAAGCATTTTAATCAAAAGTGAAAATGGCGAAAAATCAATTTTTTTTTACCAAAACTTAAAGCAATGACCAGTCATAATGTAATATTGTCCCTATCTTAGCTCCAGTATTTTGATGAAAATTACACAACACTATTTTAAACGAGAATGATCCCTAACATTTTTTTTTAATCTTTATTGTGTTTTTAGCATTTTTAAGTAAACACTATGATGATATACGTATGATTTCAATAAGTTCATTCACACTCTTTTGCTCACAGATCCATACATCCTATAGATTAATATGCCATGAAATTAATTAATTAATATAGATTATAGTGCTTAGTCAAGAAAGCGAAAGATTCCCCATTTGTTTATGTACTTGTCAATATTAAATTTTTTCATATATATATACTTCTCATATTTCCTATATTGAATAAGTTCCCGTTTAAAACCATCTGTAGAGGGTAAAGCATTTCTCATTTTTTGTCTGTAAATATGATATTTTGCCAATGTGACTATTCATGTAAGAATTTTCATATGTAAAAACATTCCAAATAGTATATTCTCAATAGTAAAATCTATATCAATATTCAGTTTCTCTGTAATCCATGTTGATATCTGCCCCCAAAAAGATCTCACATATGAACACTCGTAAAAAAGGTGACTTATGTTTTCTGTTTCGAGGTCGCAAAAAGAACATTTATCGGATTCTTTAATTCCTATCTTAAATAAGTAAGAGTTTGTACTAATAATCCTATGTAAAATCCTATAATTGAACCAAAGCAACTTAACATCTTTAGTAAGATAATGTAGAAGAGAATAACAATTGTCCCACCACGTTATATCTGTTTCAATATTTAGATCGTTCTCCCATTTGAGCTCACTTTTTGGTTTTACATACATTCTTTTTATAGATATTTCGTACAGTGATTTTGTTCCCTTTTTCTCCTTTCTAATTTTTGTCATTGAGGATGGAGTGAAAGGTATGTTCACAACGTAATCATTGAATTCAGATAGGTTAACTTTTCTTTTTGATATACACGTTAGAATACCATAGTAAATTGTGAATGGGATATTAAGAGAGTATTTAATCTGAAATGCATTAAAGGACAATAGCTCACAATTCACATCAATCAGGTCGTAGACATATCTTATTCCTTTCTCGTACATTAATTTATTAAAAAGTGTTTTGTTTTCAATTACAACATTTCATTATACCATAGTGGTTGGAATAACAGATTGTCCTCGTCTACAAGCGATTTAAAAGTATAAAGAGAATTGAAGACATCGCCCCAAAACTTATTTTTATTCGATTCTGAAATTTTCTTTATGTATGCATTTCCAAATTGCCAAAAAGACCCCCAATCAATGTTAAGACTTTCTGTTAGGAGATGGATCCATGAGGCATTTTCACAAACTAAAATTCTTCTTATCCAGGTCAATTTCAGGCTATTTAAAAAAGATTCTATATATATCATTTTAAGTCCTCCCTTCTCGTAGTTTTGAATAATAGTTTTCCTAGCTATTCTGTCTACGTTTCCTCCCCAAACATAACCATATAATATCTTTTCCATATCTTTAATGAATGAGTTATCAGGATTCGGCAAACTAACAAAAAGGTGTACAAGTTTTGGGATAAGAATGGTTTTTACAACAGTAATCCGGCCCATGACTGATATCAGTCTTCTTGACCAGTTCTTTATTATGTTTTTCAGTTCTACTAGTTTGCTTCATAGTTTAATTGAATCATATGAACTAAGTCCACTGAGAAAGTTATCCCTAGGTATGTAAAAGGCCCTTGGCTCCAATTTATGTCATATTTTGCTTCAAAACCTAATAATGTGTTCTTTAACGACCCAATTTTTATACAAGTAGTTTTATCAAAATTTGGCTTTAACCCAGAAAACTTTGAATACTGATTTACGAGATGTAGAGATGCTGCAAGAGACTTTTCTGATCCATCTAGAAGAATTGTCGTATCATCTGCAAATTGAATAAATCTATATTCACGTGACCTTATGGTTATTCCCTTAATTTCTGTATTATTTCTCATGAGAATTCCAAGTATTTCGGCACACAACAGAAAAATATAGGGGGATGCCGGATCCCTAACTTTTTTGTCAGGTATATTATCATTGTAGCTTTAAGCAGAAGTATAAAATTCAGGCAAGTCTAAGGGTACCAGTTACTGCAACTTCAGGTCTTGTGTATATTCAATAACAGGGTTATTGGAAGAAATCGTACATTTTTCGACAGATTTTTTCTTCATCCTTTATATTTTATTCTTATTTTAAAGATGGTAGCATTTTCCAGCTCTGTTCAGTGCATTGTAAATATTACTCAGAATTGCCGGGATATCGACATATCCAAGAAATCTTGCTACGTCTTTTGGTATATTTGGATATAATTATCACATATTTTGGCCATATTTCATTGTTTGGATTGAGGATCACTGACGAGGGTTAATTACCTGAAACGTGCATGTCTGGTCAACGCTGTTAATTATTCAGCCTTTAAATGATGCTAATGAATTTGTTCAGAGATAATTAACATATACAGTATAACCGACGAAGAAGAACCTATAAGTTATTCCGTCTCAAAGTCGAGAAGGCAAGGGAAATCATGTGAACTTCCAATGGAACAGTTGCAAATCCCGGAATCAACAATATTCCGAAGGGATTATTAGGTGCCCGGAGAGAATCAGCGTCTCCTTTCTGCATTCAACAGTTCCAACCTGCATTTAGAAAAATGACATGCGCTATAATTCTTTTAATTGATAAGTAATGTTTATTTTTCTTGTTCAGAACGTATCAGGGATGAAGAAGGATCTAGATACATCACATCAAAATATTGCACTTTTAGAGGGAAATGTGAGTCAGTTAGAGAAAAATGTGAATCAGTTACAAGGAAATGGGAACTATATACAAGGACATATGAGCGAGCTACAGGGAAGTATGTGTCATACAACAGAGAAGGTGACACAGTTAGAGGGAAAGTTGAGCAAAGCAGCGAAAGAACTGACAAAACTAGGAGAAACAGTTAATAATACCACAAATACAGCTGAAATTGCTGATAGAAAAATTTCATATTTAGAGGAGGCTTTTGGTAGGTATCAAATGTTAAACTTCTTCAAATTTGCCTTATCCTCCATCCATTCAAATTGGATCATTTTAAGTCCCCATCAATCTTAAGTCGCCCAAGTATCCCACATTCGATCCTATGAAAATTCTGCAAGAAAATGAATCTTCTACAATTCTGATTCAGTGACAGAAAGTGAAACACAAAACCTGAAATCAGATTTCAAAATAACAATCAAAAGACTTACAAATTCTTATGAAATATTAAACAGAATTTTCTCTCGAGAAAGAAAAAAATGTGACAAAAATTCCTACTTGAATCATCTTAAACCTGATTCGACCTTACCTGATATAGGATCATCCCAAACAAAGGCCCATCAGACAATCAAACAACCTTTGATTCTCCACACTTAGCAGTCAATATACTGCTGAGTTTCCTATGCATTATCATTCCAAAGAAGTTCATCACTTGAGATCTTAAATCCTCTCAGCATTCTGTATCCTATACTATTTCGACTTCTGTTCTACCTCATTTAATCTATCGCTCTCTAGGCCTAGATCTAAAACAATCTATCCTATATACATTTAGCTGATCCCTTATTATGGATCCCACCATTGACCAAACTAATTAGCATTAACACAAACTTGGATACATCATTCACGTCCTGGAATCAAAACTAAGACAGCAACCTTTCTGTCAAGAGTATACTGTTTGGTGTTTTGGGGTTTTGCTGTTGGTACTACAAAACCCCGACATCAACCTTTTGTCAAGAGTATATTGTTTGTTGTTTTTGGGTTTTGCTGTTGGTACTGCAAAACCCCGACATCAAATTTTCTGTCAAGAGTATATTGTTTGGTGTTTAAGGGTTTTGCTGTTGGTACTACAAAACCCCGACATCAACCTTTCTGTCAAGAGTATATTGTTTGTTGTTTAAGGGTTTTGCTGTTGGTACTACAAAACCCCGACATCAACCTTTCTGTCAAGAGCATATTGTTTGGTGTTTTGGAAGTCTGCTGTTGGTACTACAAAACCCCGACATCATCCTTTCTGTCAAGTGCATATTGTTTTGTGTGTTTTTAGGGGTTTGCTGTTGGTACTGCAAGAGGGTGTTGTTGGAGATCCCCTCGTTTCTTCGTTGTGATCTTTCCCACTGATCTGAGTATTCAGCTTATTCACTAAGACATCGAATCTCTTTGAATATCATTTTAGCAAGGAAAGGAGGGGATCTCAACAATACTAGGTTGCAGCACCCACAACAAAACCCCAAAACACCCAATGTAAAAAAAAAACACAGAACAGACACCCACAGAAAGAGACGAAAAGGGGACAAGGAACACCAACTCACACCATAGAAACATTAAACATAAAAGACCACACATAAACCAACGAGACCAATGGGCAATCGGTGCCGACTTAGGACGGCCATCTGCCACGTAAGTAGCAGACGGTGTGGTATCCTGGATTACGTGCACACAACCCTCCCACTTTTTCGATCTCCCAGAGGTACGCACAATTATGGTGTAAAACAACCTCCTCACTGTTAGATGACCACACACAAACAAGACCATAAAACGCATGGGTCCGAGCAACACAGATGAATATGTAAATGGATATAAAAAGAGGACGTGCGTAATACAGTCCGTGCATTGCCGGCTGTAGCGAGCTCATATATGTTATCACCCGAGGAGTCCGACTGACATTCAGATTCATGTTTGAGCGGAGGTAGTGCTAGGAAATATTAAAGCTTCCTGATACACAACACTTTTGTGCTAATTTTCGGAAATCAAATGGGGACAGTTTGTGCCCTACTCCTTGCCGACATTTTCTTTCACTAGTCCGAATGTTAAACGTCTTCAAATTCAATAGCATAATTTAAGAACAGATGAAATTTAAGCATGGACCAGACATGCACGTTTCGGTTACTTAACCCTCGTCAGTGATCCTCAATCTAAACAATGATATAGATCCTAAGAGTGTGAAAATTATCATGTCCAAAATTAGCGAAAGACGTAGCAAGATGGATGGGATATGATGTTACAGGACACAAGTTTTAGAAATTTCAAGAAATTTTGATAACAGAAACTTTCGAATGCAATGAATAATATTGCTACATCAAATAAGTTCATCAAATTTTCTTACTTTTAAAGATCACAGAATCAAGCAAATAAAACAAGAAGTACTATATTCGAGGACGAGGACAGATAATCTAACAGGTATTGTTCTCGTATTTTTTTTTTAAAATTTCTTGTACATATTATTAGTGAGTATTATAAGAGAAACTGTCAATGTCTAATACATTTTTTCCCATGTTGATGCCGAAGTCCGTTGTTCGGGCAAACTATCAACAGTATAGAAAATAAACGTCTTCAAATTCAAAAGCATCATTTAAACGCAGATATATTTGCAACATGGATGTTTTGGGTACTAAACCTTCCTCAATCTAAACAATGTAATATAGCCAAAGAGTGTGTAATATATTATGTCATATGATATGATATGATTATGAATCATCCACGCAATTTTCACTGGACTTCTGTTCTTTCTCGTTTGTTCTTTTATACATCCGGATAATGGTTCATGCAGTTTCTTAAGGTTCAAGGATATACCATCCGAACAACAAATCACTTCGGTGTCTCTCTCGTCGCCAAAATCGACGTCACGTTGTCTATGACGTCACGAAAAAAAAAGCGCTAAAATTGCATCGGCACTCTTATTATTTGACGCTGACTCACCTACGTCCTGAAACATGAACTAGTATTTTAGGGATTGTGCTAAATAAAACTGCCGTATTTTGATAAGATTGGGACTTCTATCGTTTTCCTTTGAATCTTGATTAAAGATTGATGTAAAACAGTTCTTTGATGGGTATGTTCATTCAGAGAAAAGGCTTACAGCGCATTCTGCCGCTCGCCGTCATCTCTACGAGAAAATCACGAAAGAATAATTTTATGCTTGTTGTCCCCCGCTTTCGCGAAAGCGCGGGGACATTAAAACCGGTTCGTCCGTCCGTCCGTCCGTCTGTCCGTCTGTCCATCTGTCCGTCAGTCACAAAAACTTTAACCTTGTGCATAACTTTTGAATGGTAAGTGATAGGGCTTTGATATTTCACATGTGTATTTCTTGTGACCAGACCTTTCCATGGATACCAAAATTTTTGACCTTGTGACCTTGACCTTGGACTTTGACCTCTTATTAAAAACTTTAACCTTGACCATAACTTTTGAATGGAAAGTGATAGGGCTTTGATATTTCACATGTGTATTCCTTGTGACAAGACCTTTCCATGGATACCAAAATTTTTGACCTTGTGACCTTGACCTTGGACTTTGACCTACTTATTAAAAACTTTAACATTGACCATTACTTTTGAATGGTAAGTGATAGGGCTTTGATATTTCATATGTGTATTCCTTGTGACAAGACCTTTCCATGGATACCAAAATTTTTGACCTTGTGACCTTGACCTTTGAGTTCGACCTACTTCTTAAAAACTTTAACCTTGACCATAACTTTTGAATGGAAAGTGATAGGGCTTTTATATTTCACATGTGTATTCCTTGTGACAAGACCTTTGCATGGATACCAAAATTTTTGACCTTGACCTTTGAGTTCGACCTACTTTTAAAAAAACTTTAACCTTGTCCATAACTTTTTAATGGAAAATGATAGGGCTTTCACATTTCACATGTGTATTCCTTGTGATGAGACCTTTCTGTTGGTAATAACATTCTGACCTTGTGACCTTGTCCATGGAGGTTGACTCACATTTAAAAACTTCAACCTCGACCATAAGTTTTTGATGGTAATTTAAATCATAGGTCTTAAATATTTCACATGTGCATACCTTTTCATAAGCCCTGTCCCTTGGAAACAAAACACAAGTTTGGACCTTTTGACCTTTTCTTGGAGTTAATCTTTCATATTTAGAATGTTGATAATATATGAGATATATTATTAAAACTTACGAATGGGGGGATGTCTGTAAGCATTCCTATAAAGACAAACACCAAAAGCGGGGGACCACAATTCCTTGAATTGCTTGTTTTATTTGTAAACAACCGTTTAATTTATACCCGGGGTTAAAATAGCAATTGAAATAATTAAAATGTGTGTGATGCTTTTTTTTACACGCGGGGTTTAAATGAGCAACATCTCACAAAATTGTACATTTTATTAGGAAACAACTCCTTAGCTTACATGCGGGATTTGGGTAAAACAAATGAATGGACTTTTCTATGTCTATATATCTAGGAGTAGTGATATCTAGAACAGCAAGCATCACGATAAGGGCAAAGGAGGGGGGGGGGGTATTACTGCTACGTAGCAATTTCTCTCCGCTATGTGTAAGATTCGCCATTTATTATAAGCGAACCGTAATAATTATATTTTGAATTTATCGAACAGAAGACTTTTCATGACAAATGACATAGTACTATAAGTCAAATCTTCTCAAAGTGAATCCTCCTTTTGTAAAAGTTCTCTTTTTTTTACATTATTTGTTCTTCTCCTTTTCTTACAATGCGAATATTCATGGACCTGTTATAAATCAATGATTTCAGGATTAATGCCTAAATTTAACCCTCTCCCCGGCAGTGAATTATTATTACCGGTATACGTTAAATATTATAGGAATGGAAAGTACATACATATCATATTTTAAAATTACCAGTGGTGGATTCAGGGGGGGGGGGGTGCGGAGGGGGCGCCCCCCGGCAATGACCCCAAATTTTCCAAAATCAGGTATATTTTTGCCCATTTTCAGTTAAATCGGCAAAATTCGCCCCTTGAACCCCCCACCCCCCGGCTAAGGGGGCGCTGGATCCGCCACTGATTACCTAAAGGATATTTGATCCTGAACAAGTCACACTGACCTTGAGGATGATCTTGACCCAAGTTGGATGCCATAATGCTGAATATCCCAGCATGTTTGATGAAAAATGCGATTGCCGACTTACCTACATTATATGATCTCCATAAATAAGTAAATGCAAGGAATACTGTTTTTATCGTATTACATTGAAGTACACTAAAATTATTTTGCAATCAGGAAAGAATTTGTCAATAAACGCCTATAATGAAATATGTGCACGTAGACCAGTAAAAAAAAGGAGGAGGGTATAGAACGTTTATAATATTAACCGAAGATAGAACTCAGTTGCAGCACTGTTTTACTGTTATAAGTCAGTTAGTTGCATTTTCCATTATATGGATTTTTTTTATTGGTTAAAAATATTTTAAAAAATCCTTGTAAATGTTTTCTGTTTTGAAACACAGATTCTTACAAATAGGTTTCAAAACCCCGAGCAATTATAAGGCGACGTCCTGGTTCAAAACGACGTTGTTCGTGCTATTGTTTACCCTTTCTTAGAAGAAAACAAATGCCATGCGGCAATAAATATGATTTTTCATAAATATAGGAATTAAAAAAAAAACTATTTCAAAATGATATTCTGTCACAAGGCCGATTTTAGCCCTTCCCGGCTTTTCTCCTCATCCAAAACCAATGGATAGCAACATACATGTACTAAGTCTGTATATCATATATAACGTGTAATTGCACTTGCATTCAAGTATTAGTAATTTTCTTTGCGTATTCTTTTATCTGAATACATTCTATTTATTTATAATTCTATTCATAAGATATACATCTTGTTTTCATCGCCCCATTTCATTCTGGACCGTTTTTATTTCTTTATCAACTTAATTTGACGTTCAAATGGCCAAATGCATCACGTGACGTCATTTGCTTAAAACTGTTGCAGGCGTTAATATTACTGATATAATGGGTAAATATTATAAAATGGGTTACAGAATTCACATTTTGATCAGTTCTATTTCCAATTGATATATGGATGATAAATGGAGTAATTTAGATGAAAGGTTCAGGAGATATAAATCCAAATAGAGCACGGAGGGGATATCTTGCCAGCATTTTGTGACAAAATCTGGAGGGGGGTAAGGTCATAATTTTGTATCAAACTTAAAATTTTGTTCGATGATTGCAACATTTGTTTTTATTGTTGAAAGATATGTTAACTTAGATTAAGATAGCAAATTTTCCGCTCATTGGCATGTTAACTAAGTACTTAAACCCGTCATTTACTGGTTGGACTCTAAAAATAATGACGTCAAGAATAGAGCCTAAAATGGTATAATATTTACTATTTCATAGAATTTGACTTACCAGCATTGATGTATTTTCTATTTCTTATTTGTTTCAGACCTTCTTTCGTTATTAAAAGAATGACCATATACATTCATGCATCAGGTTTAAAATAACAGGGGTCTATTGATGATATGATGCAAATTTGGGGAAAATTAAAGAAAAATTGGACATGTACTTCTTTGGAAGGTCATAAATCAATTGGAAGCTCGATGACATATACTTTTTTCATTAAAATACTATACATTACATTGTTCTCTACCAATAAAATCAATAAAACTTAACCTGGGATGTTTAATAGTGTTTGGGGGTGTTTCGGAAACGGTGTAACCATGAACCTTAAATCTGTCTGTTTGCTCAATTTAACTTTTCCGTAACTTAGGGTTGGTAGACGAGGGTCTTTTTCACATTTGATTTATTTTCTTAAGATACATATATATACAACAAAGTTTAATTATGTAACGTTGAACATGAAATTTGACCTATTCCATAAATGAAACCTTTTTTTTTTTATTACCAGTCATTTTGAAATAGTAAGTTGTAAGGTTGAACTATTTCGCATATGTTTTCTTTTTGGAAAGAGCATTCTTATCGTATACATTAATTTAGATATTGTTCCCCGTGACCTGATGTTTTTCAAGTGTATCAATTACTTCTTTCCAGCTCTGTCACCTGAAGGAGCTTTGTTTTGGCCTTTTATCATGTGACATCATATATATATATATATATTTACTATTTCGGAAACTAGCCATTCCACCGATAAATATCATCGAAATTAGAGGAATTTAAGATCTTAGAACCATCCCTCCAATGCTATTTTGAACATAGATTTTATTTGGATATGCTACTGAATCGACCCTACAGGAAATTTGGAGCCGCGCACTCTCCGTAATGTAAATGTACAAATCTAAATTCAAAAAATTAAAGAGGGCGCTACTGAAATGATTTTGGTGGCTCCGCTAGAAGCATCACTGATGAGAATTAAATATTCGAAACACGTGTCTGGTGCATGGAAATTGGTTTGGAATTGTCTTCAAGAAGGTATAGAGTTGGAACCCTTCGACATTATTGAATTGCTTTTTACCTTGACGTTGAGGTTTGACTGATGGGTAACTGATGGGTTTTTCTGTAATGTTTAGTTTAATTTGACGTATAAGGAAAAAATCATTCTACCTTGATCGTATCTTATGAAACTGAGCAAAATGATTTTAATATTTCAAATATGTACCCCCAGTGACAAGACCTCAACAATTTGATGAAAATGTTGTTTTTGATTTGGTCTTTTTGATGCTGAAAATAATCCGACGTGGGTATTCATGTTTTATAACACGTATTATTTCTTTCATATTTCCAGTGAAGGCTGCAGATATCAGCCGATTGAAAAAGAGGCTGATAAAAATCAACTCTAATCTCAGCAAAGCCATCTCTCTGTCACCTATACAAGAAAGAGGAAGAGACGAACTGCCGATAGAACTTTTGTTCGCCCAAGTTCTTATCCGAGAGGATCACACATATAAAGAAAAGGGAGAGAAAGCTGCAGAATACAAAAGAGAGGTTAAAGATCCAAATGATATTTTCGTAATGAATGACGAAGAAGTAAGAAAAGTATACATGTTAGGTGATGCTGCGCACGGCAAAACTACGTACTGTATATGGCTCGTAAGGAATTGGTGCAATGCTCAACATTTTGATCCAAAGGGAAGTAAAAAGCTCGATGAATGGGGAAAAGCTCTGAAGAGATTTGACTTCGTATTTCTATTACAGTTTCGTCATGTAAGCCAAAATCTAAGCTGTGTTATAGATATGATCTGCCAGGAAGTATTTGGTGATGCCGATGACAATTGGAACACAATACGCTACGTATTATCATCTGAAAAGTTCAGAAGTCTCATCATCATGGACGGCCTTGATGAGAGGAACCCAACCGAAGAAACCAGAAAACAGCTGAAGTGTCAAGGAATACCAAACTTTCATATGTCAAGTACTGTATCATGTTTTTTCTCAATGCGACCGTGGGTATTTTCATTGATATCAAAACATGTAAAAGTTTGTGATAGAGTGATAGAAATACACAGACTAAGTGAGACTGGAACCGAACAAGTTGTTAAAAATTTGCTGCTTAATCATTACAGATTAAAAGATGATCTTCCAAAATTTAGGCTGAAATATAACAAAATAGTACAGCATATAGAAGACAAAAATCTACGATCATTCATGCAAATACCAATGTTAACTGTAGTTTGTATACAAATATGGTATGAGGGTAAGCACTTGGAAGACAGTATGGCAAGTTTCTTTGCTGCGATGTTGAACATGTTAATAGAAAGAGCTTATGATAGAAATGACCATCGAAAAGGACATGTAAAATCTCTGGACTTTATATTACCAGAAATATTGTTTGAACAAGATAAGATTAAAGATTTCATTTATGAACTGTTAAGGTTAGGAAAAGTAGCATATGAAGGTTTGATATCTCACGAGACGAAATTACTATTTCAAAAACATAAACTAGAAAAAGAAATAGGGGTGAGAGAATTACAGTTTGCACTGAATGTTGGTTTGATCAGTCAGATGGAAGCACCTAGCCTTTTAACAAAAAATGTAAGTGTTCACTTCTTCCATAAATCTATACAAGAGTTCTTGGCTGTAATCTATATTGCAACCAACGGAGAGGTAGGTGACTCATTCTGTAAACATCTGTCAAATGTCAAGGCCATCATGGGGTTATCTAATGTAATTATCTTTATATTTGGCACATGTCCGTCTCTTGGGAGTGTTGTATCAGAGCGTGTTGCAAGTTCGATAGACAGTGACAAAGAGATATGTACCTACAGAAAATCACCATGGGGTGGTAACCGTATAGTGTCCGAACTTTACAAACTACAGATACGCTGGTATAAGGAATTAAAGAGTGGACATACACAAAATTTAATGACAGACAGACAAGTGGTATTCCATGTATCGGATGTTTACATACGTCGTTACAGTGACAAAGAGATATTGAGGGTGACAAGGGAACTCCTCCAAGATCACAATGTAGCCATGAAATCTCTATGGCTATATAAAGTACCAACCGAAGGGGAATGTGGTATAACTAACACAGATCTTAATGACTTTTTGTGTAACATACACAACAACACAAGGTTTCTAACCATGGTCTATATCAATGGTTTTAACACTAATAGGTGTATCAATACTATATGTACACCATCAGTGAGTTATTTATATTTAACTGATGTTAAGATAAACAACGCCAAACTAAGTAGTAATGACCGTCCCTCACTACTAGAGCACATGACATCATTACGTGTGTTATGGCTCGATAATTTGATCTGTTGTGACAGAGGACTTGATCTTTCTGCTGATACGATAAATTTAGAGACAGTTAGGTTATGGTCTGTAAAGATGTCAACAGCAAGATGGCAGCAGTTTATACTATCTCTACAAAATATTCGACATAGATTCTGTGTTGAATTAGATAACACAGATATTGATGAGGAATGCATGAGAAAGATCAGGTCGTCTCGAAATTTCATCGTAACTCGGGATGGTGTGGGAAAATATGGAACGTATGAGCTAAACTTCACTAGAGCATGGCCTTCACCACATTCCACAAATAACGATCAAGTTGAAAATAAAGAACTGATCACTCGATTATAGATACAGTTATACACTATAGTCAGTGCGTGTTGCGGTATAACTATCCTTACAAACCTTCAAATGTGATTCTTTTGTTATTCATCGGTCATTTTATTTCATAAAGACCGCGGACGATTCTAAATAAACGAGGTTTTATGAACGTTCAATGAAGTGTGGAGGTCAATAAAAAACAATGAGGGGCGGAGAAAAGAAAATTGTTTCAGCCGCGGGTGTGAATTGTTTTAATTATGATGAGTATTCGGCCATAGGATAGAAAATATTGTGTTTCAAGTCCGCTAAAGACATCCTTTGATAAGAAATGTTAAAAGAAGAAGAATAAATTCTTATATCATGTAAACCCAAAAATGCCATTTCAAAATAAATCTAGATCCCTAAAGCGATTCTTGAAGACCAATTATTCTATATGCTTTTCACATACATGTATTATTGAGGAACTTGATGAGCAAATTTAAGAAATATTATCCTCACTTGATTAGAAAATCTTTCCTTATCTCTATTTGCAATAATGTAATCATGTATGGAAATAGAACTCATTGTTACACTATTATTTTCTTCTTTGACCGAATACAGGGTACCTTTCAGAAAATGATCGGGATGTATAACAAATTATTTTACTTATGTGGCCCGATAATCGTTATCGTTGCATATTTCCACCCGATAATTTGCATGGTCGATTTCATTTTGAAAAGCAGGTGTGTACTAAATATTTAGATTTTTATTTTTCGGAAAATTGAAGAAAATCTGATGTTTGTAAGTGTAAGTCGGATAAAGACCGAGTTGAGGTCTGTATGAAGGTTAGATGCCCTCGGAGAGAACAGGGTGGTATTTAAAGACCTCGGCCTTCGGCCTCGGTCTTTAAACACCACCCTGTTCTCTCCTCGGGCATCTAACCTTCATACAAACATCAACTCGGTCTTTATCCTATACTTTTAGCTGTATATATCCGATCATTCAATTGTTATATTGCAACAATAGTTCTGATTGGTTAGAAATGCTCTGTAAATTGCAATCCAAATATTTATCTGGTGACGTCAACATGGATAACAATTTTCTCAAAGTGTCGACAAGTAGTAGCATTGAAACTTGCTGGAAGGTAAATAAATAAATTACTCTAATTGTTTTTCATTGAATTGAGGTATGCCTAGAAAATGTATTTATTGTCAAATAAAATAGAGGTTTATATTGTGCGTGATTTTGTAAACGTTAAAGTAAATTCTTTGTGTGAATATTTCTATTCTTTGCATATTCAATTTTTAATTGCATCTTCTATAAAAAATCAATAGATGCCCCCTTATCCGAAGCATTTTACTGGATCCATTACAGTTTAAGTTCTACCAAAACATCTATCAGTATAGTGCACTGATCAACAGCCACAAAGATATCGAGCGTCGGTCTTCCCAGGGTTGTGTTTTTTCATTTGTGTGTCTTGTGTCCTTCGTCAGCATCGATTGTTTGTTTGTGTATATGACAAACGAGATGATTTTGGATTCGACATATAGTAAATTCCCCCTGGCTTAACGGTGATGTCCCTAGATTACCGTTATACGGTATCTACATTTCACAGCTCATCCGGTACGCTACAGCATGTACTGATGCTTTGGATTTTCATAATAGAAATCTACAAATTACAAAGAAACTTTTCGCTTTCACAAACTAGTAAAGACTTTCTGGAAATTTTACAAAAATTATGATAAACTTCTTTTGAAATTCGGACCCATACAAGCAACAGAGTATATTACTTTAGGTATTTCACAACCTGCATTTTATGGTGACATAATTAACAAAATAAGAAGGATCAAAGGTAGACAGCATATTTATCGAAAATGCGTCAGAGTCATCAAACGCCTTTTATACCGTGGATATGATCCTAATGTCACCAGACGGACACTAGGCTTGGTACTTGACCAATCTACAGTCTTGTACGAGCGCATTCTTAAGACTTGCACTCTGACTGACTGTGACGACGGGACTCCATGACGGGCCCTGTCCAAACCTCTTTAGAGAAGACAGGGCCCCGACCACCTGTCCTCTCTGAATGTCAGTCGGACTCCTCGGGTGATAACATATATGAGCTCGCTACAGCCGGCAGAGCACGGACTGTATTACGCACGTCCTCTTTTTATATCCATTTACATATTCATCTGTGTTGCTTGGACCCCTGTGTTTTACGGTCTTGTTTGTGTGTGGTCATCTAACAGTGAGGAGGTTGTTTTACACCATAATTGTGCGTTCTTCGAGACCTCTGGGAAATCGGAATAGTGGGAGGGTTGTGCGCACGTAATCCAGGATAACCACACCTTTTGCTATTTACGTGGCAGATGGCCGTCCTAAGTCGGCACCTGTTGCCAATTGGTCTCGTTGGTTTATGTGTAGTCTTTTATGTTCCATGTTTCTATGGTGTGAGTTGGTGTTCCTTGTCCCTTTTGCGTCTCTTTCTGTGGGTTTCTGTTCTGTGTTTTTACATGGGTGTGTTGGGATTTTGCTGTGGGTGCTGCAACCTAGTGTTGTTGGAGATCCCCTCCTTTGTTTTGAGCATTCGTTGTACATATGTGTTCCTATCTATTCGTCCCCTGTTGCTTATTGAACTTGTTTTCTCTAATATCAATAATGTCGAAAAGTTCTAACTCTATACCTTATTGAAGAAAATTCCAAACCAATTTCCATGCATCAGACACGTGTTTCGAATAATAAATTCTCATCAGTGATGCTTCCAGCGGAGCAACCAAAAATCATTTAAGTAGCGCCCTCTTTGACTTTTTTTAATTAAGATTTGTTCATTTACATTATAGAGAGTGTGCGGCTACAAATTTCCTGTAGGGTCGATTCAGTAGCATATCCAAATAAAATAGAAAAGTATTGGAGGGATGGTGCTAAGATGTTAAACTCCTTTAATTTCGATATTTATCGGTGAAATGGCAAGTTTTCAAAATAGCTAAAATATACGAGGGCTGTCCGTGAAGTTCGTGGACAAGTCTTTAATCAAGGGAAATTACCGTCAAACATATTTAATTTTAGTATATTTATTATCATATACTATTTGCGAATTAAGAAATATAAAAAATTATCATGTTTTTAATTTTTTTATTACAACTATAACTTCTTAATTAGACATAGGATGGTAACCCGGAGCACGGTGAATTTTTACCGAAAGATGTTGTTTATCATTTTGTACATTTCATTTGCAATTTGTAAAATTCCGCGGATAAAACGACAATTTTATATTGTGATGTTGACAAAAGTTATGACATCACACATCCAAAATTTGAACGTTCAAAGATTCAAGATGACGGAGAAAACCGGATCTTAAGGTAATAAGACGTGATCGTCATTGTTCGAAAAAAAAAACGTTTTCTTGAGAGGCGGAGCAGAGAGAAGTGAAAAAGTTTTTGCATAGGCTTCAGAAAAATACCGACAGAGACCCATAGATTCCTTAAACAGTCTGAAAAAATGACAAAACTACTTGTTCGCAAGTCTTCATGTGGCAAAGAGGATTTTTGGACGTTAGGGCCAGTTTGCAGGACGGTATGCGCTAGGGAAAACTTTCTTTAAAAGAAAAGGGTGCTTTTAAATGAAGAACGTGACGTGACTCATAGTTATCGGCGACTAAACAATTCGGGAAACTGCAGGTAACTTTAAAATTAAAACAAATCTTGTATAAGATCTTATCCCATGATCCTACAACGAATCATGTCTTTGCTGTATGGTTTCCGAAAATTCTTAGAAATCTAAATTTAGCGAGGAGAGTAGAATTGTCAAAACAGTTTATAAATGACGGATAACGTCAAGGATTCTCATGCTAGTGCTCCGTGTATGAGGAAGTTTCCTTTTTATACTGTATAGAAATATAACAATTTGTGCTTTGTTTGTGATGAAATTTTGCATATTATTGATATGAAAGTTGAGTTTAATAGAAATTATTCTTTCATTCATTTTACCGTTGATTGCTAGCTTTTATCAAGGTAGTCCACGAACATTACGGACAACTTTCGTATATATATGATGTCAAATTGATAAAGGGCCAAAGGAAAGCTTCTTTCAGGTGACAGAGCTGTAAGGAAGTAATTAATACACTTGACAAACATCAGGTCACGAAGAACGATTTTAACTGCTCCATACTGCAACGTGAAATAAGTGTTTATATAAGTACAGGTCAACGTAAGAATAAGGCAAGTGAAAAACCTTCAAATTTTTGCAAAACTTTTCCTTTTTGAATTTACTATGATCATCCCCTCAAACATACGTCCAGAAGGTTTTTTTTAGCTCACCTGAGCCAAAGGCTCTAGTAAGCTATTGTCATAGCGATCCGTCCGTCGTCCGTCGTGTGTCGTGTGTCGTGTGTCGTCTGTCTGTCGTAAACTTTTCACATTTTCAACTTCTTCTCAAGAATGGCTTAAGGGATTTTGATGAAACTTTGTAGGTATAAAGTACTATTGATCCCCTACAAGTGTTGTTGTTTTTCGTCCGGATCCCTCAACAGGTGGCGCCACCACAGGCAAAAGTAGGTCATGGGGGGTACCCTCCCTTGACAAACTTCTTCAGAACGGAAGCACGTATCGACAAACCGAAAGCACCAGGATGATCTTCAGAGATGTCTTTAGAAGTGTTGTTATTTTTGGTTCCACTCCGAAGTCAAATTATTTTTGACGCTTTTTTGACGTCTCTTCGGACTTAGTCAGAAATGCAAATTTTTGCATTATTTCTTTAAATAACTCAATAAGTGTATGATTTTACACACTCATTTACTGCATATTTATCATATATAACTAACTCAATGCTTTGATATGTATTTTATGCTTAAATTTTCTTTTTTTAATTTTTTATGAATTTTTTTCTTATGTAAAAAGGAAGGGGGGGGGGGTGATTTTCATACATTTTCTGCTTCTTTTCTATAACCACTCTTCAGATTGTCATGACATTTTGTAGGTATGAGGTACTCATGCATGGTACCCTTCAAGTGAAAGAATTTTGTCAAGATATCCACTTTTGGATTTTTAAGGAATATTTTTTAAGATTGTACATAGGTATAATGTTTGTTTTCTTACCAAAAAATAGGAGAAAAATTCTCAAATCGCACCGGGGTTAAACACTTTTTGATACTACTTTTGAATGAAGAAATTTTATTTGAATCACAAAAAAAAAATGCCGTAAAGATTTAAAGTACACAACTTTTTAAAATATTTTTTCAAAGCCGTGCACCTGGTTCCGGACCGGAATTATTCGAATTTTATGATCTGAGGACCCATTTTCACACGTATTCTTCCACACATGTAATTTCTGTTATCAAAATTTCTTGAAATTTCTAAAAAGTGGGTCCTGTAGCATCATATCCCACCCATCCTGCTACGTCTTTCGGTACACTTTTTCGACATTATGATAGTAACTTTCATACTTTTTTGGCATATTACATTGTTTAGATTTAGGATCACTGATGAGGGTTAAGTACCCGAAACGTGCATGTCTGGTCCACGTTGCCAATTTTTCTGTTCTTAAATGATGCTATTCAATTTGAAGACGTTTACATGTAGATGTCTCACACACTTTAAACTATATTCAAAATTTTATTTCATCTATCTAGTAAATAATCACGGGAAGAAAATTCAAGATAAACATTGTGTGTATTTTCCACCAATTGTTGAAAATAATAAGAAAATAATCGGAACTATTTGACAGGACAATGACCTAGATATGCATTAATTCATCTTCGTCCCCAAGGCGCATCGTATTCCGCTAGGCGCTTCATAGCAATACAAACCGCAAAGTAGTACTGCGATACATTTCAGTAATAGCAAACGGAATAGATTTTTATACTTGGAACACTTTCATAATGGTTATCATTCATGTACTTGGAACACTTGCATATACTTGTTATCATGTATAAAGTTTGCTCGAATGTCCTCTGTCTTACCTCTCTTAGATGAAGTAATTTACGGACTGATTTCTTGAAGAAACGTCTAATGAGTAATCTCTTCCTCTGGATTTTGAGAATGCATAGGACATTTAATATCTGAAATTCTTGAAAATAAATAATTCCGTTCAGAGTTCCTGAAATCTTCCAATGAAATGTTGGACCACAGAAGCTGTTGTTTTAAGAGAGAAAATAAATTATTATTCACAACCTTAAGCCACTGTGTTCGTCATCTTGTATGTATAATATTTCTAAGAGGAACACAGAGGCCTGAGGTTGTGAATAATAAAACATTTTCTCTCATAAAACGACAGGATCCTGTGTTAAGACATTTGGGAATTTTTATCTGATCAAATAATAGATACATGATGAGTTTTTATCGGACCAAATAATTTCTTGTCGGCAAATCCAATGCAACCGATACATTTCATGAACTCTCTCCGCTAACAACTTGTCCGTGTAACAGACCTATGATGAGGTAAAACAATTAGTTAACAGTAAATTACGATGTCGTAGGTCTGCTAGTTGGACAAGCTTAACAATTTCATGGGCCTTTTAATTCGTTTCAAACTGCGAAACCTAGAGAAACCACTTGAGTTGTTGAACAGCGTTTGCTGAAATGCGACGCTCCTTCTCGCCTGTTGAAATATGCATAGGCAAGAAGCGTCGCATTTCAGCATATTTACTGAAAATTATTTGTTCAAGTGGCTTCACTGGGTCATGAGGTATGATACAACATACACTGCTTTTTTGGAAAACAAACTGGCTCAATTTCTGCACAACTCACTTGAATTGATGAATATTGGATCAAAACGATTTTAACTGTACGTTTCATGTATTTGAGATGAAATCAATACTATTCAAAAGCATAATTCATAGATTTCAGTGAATAAAGGCAAAACCGAAAAATCTTTCAAGTTGTTTTTATGCCCCTGGAATAAAAGATTCGGGAGCATATAGTTTTTAGCCTGTCCGTCTGTCTGTTTGTCTGTCTGTTTTCCGAAAAACTTTAACATTGGGCATAACTTTTGAATGGAAGCTGGTGATAGAGGTTTCATATTTCACATGTTTATTTACCAAAATTTTTGACCTCATGACCATAACCTTGACCTTTCACGTACTTCTCAAAAACTTAAACATTGGGCATAACTTTTGAATGGTTAGTGATAGGGCTTTCATATTGTACATGTGTATTCCTTGTGACAAGAACTTTCCATTGATACCAATATTACGCTGACCCTGACCTCTCACATACTTAACAGAAAATGGCGTTTATACTAACAAAGATGCCGCCGGGGCATTCTCGTTTCACAAACACAGGCTTTATAATTTCTGGCATGCTAGCTATCAATAATGAAAGGTTTTGTGTTCAATTTTAAATAAACTTAATTTGTGAAATAATTTCATTGTTCTATTCTTTTTCTGCTGCACATTAATGCGGAATTTTACAATATGACTTTATTTTTGATGTTGCATAATTGAACTAAACTAGCTGGGCATATGACGTTGGATCACTTTATCCGTTTTTTCAAATCAGTAAAAAAGTTATTGTTTTGAAATGTGACTATTTTTTTTCTTTTTTGTACTTTTAAAGGTTGTCTGAAAAAAAAAAACACTTCTCTGCATCCGGCAAAAATCTTTATAGAAAGGTTGTGGGCTAAAATCCTGGTACTGGCACTATCAGTATTCAATGTCAGTATGTCAATTAGAGCGTGCATGGGTATCAGATGAGCGTTGTGCCCCCTGGGGCTCTTGTTTATATTTGAATGGTGATGAAAAATATTCATAAGGGCACTTACTTGGTTGAATTATATAGTGATAATTCCCTTCATAATCTTTTTGTTTGAGGTGAATATCTCTCTTCACCATAGCAACCTTGACAAATTAATTTCATATGTTTATTTTTACCACATACACGTTTACGTCTCAAAACAAAAATAGTAAGTTTTGCAAAGAACTGTTGATATATCGCCCCTAATGATTCTTATGCGGACCTACACTAAGTGTATGTAAAATACCTCGATTTATTTTTTCATTTTGGCAAGTGCAAGGTAATATTGCTGATTATCTTTTTCATTATCTTTAAATCATATGCTACTTTTCTCTATAAGTTAAAACTAAATATTTCCATTGCTGAAGAATCACTACGTTAAGCGCCCGTTAGGCAAAGGGATTTATAAAATATTATTCTGGTTGCATACTATGACGTCACGCTTTAGTTTTGAAAGGACGGAGAACTTACCAACGTTCAGATATTTTTGACGTTATAACATTCAATACGCTCATTATTAATGCTAAACGGGTTGTCTGATATTTAGTACAAATGGAAATATAAGAAATTACTTTCTTGCTTTGGGTGCTCATTGTAGTATAATTCTGGTTGGACACGTGCAAATTTTCCGAGAATCGCGAATTTGCACATGACCAACAATAATTTTACTTTCATGAACACCCAAAGGAAGACAGTCATTTCTTAAGTATTTGAATAATTTGCTCTTTAGAAAGTGGAATGTAGTATACAAAATTATATTTCTTATCATCAATTACTCTATACCCGTACACAATGTGTATATTTACATCTGTATTTTCACGTATGTAATTTTAGAACAGAAATCATGAGATAAAGAAGAGACGATAAAACGATAAAATTTTCTGAAAAAGAAGAAGTTTCTTAATAAACTGTGTAATTTTGATTTCAAGTGTCATTTGAAAATAAAATATGATTAGACGTTTACAGACTTGTTCTCTCTTGATAGCATCATTTTCTTTCCGTCTAATGATATTTTATAATAGCTTGAATATATATTTTAAAAAAAATCAGAGTTGATACGACAGAAGGATAATGATTATAATTAATATTTTTTCATGTCATTGCAATAAACGAAAACATGTTTATTGGTTTTCAAAATGCATAGTTTTACGATTTCCTGTGTTTATAATGTAAACATCAAAGAATTACAGTTATGCAGTCTCAAAGTCGAGAAAGCAAGGCCAAATCGTGTCTCATGTTAAACATACACTAGTCAAACTTTCTAAATTACCATTTTACTTGTAACTTGAATATCATGAGTGGTAGAGATCTATCGTTCTATATTTACATATAGAAAAACAAGGAAAGTTCTTCAAGTGAAAGGCAAAAAGTAGTCTTACCTTGATGTTTGTCAAAGCATTTAAGCCTAGAAAAGGTCCGCTTTCGGTTTGAAAGATATCTTTTTCTTTTCACGCAAAAGGCTACCATAGAAAAATTCTTATCGTTTTTGTGTGATTCATTTTTCAATTTTTGAAATATTGGTTGTTTATATTGTTTTTTCTTCTTTCGTCACTATTGATTCACCGGCTAAAAAAATTGTGTGTCGCAACACATTTCCTGCGATGCATTGTGAGATTTCATCCCACGCTATGCCACTTTGTCATGTAAACTAAGTATTAAAAAAGGCAACACAAGCGTAGCATACATCGCAATTGCATGTTCTTTATAACTGAGCAAACTGATTTTAAGCCTGATTCCACAGTGACATTGACCATTGACCCTTGTCCTTGAAAATCAACAAGGAGGACATTGGATAAGAACAGCCTGTGGAATAAGTCATTTGACCAGGACCATTGAGTGGCATCCATTAGGTAAATGAAATTACCTAGTGACATTGCAATAATTTTAAATGGAATAACTTTCTCAGTGAGCTTAGATGACATCATAAATTTAAATTACACTCCTGGATGTGACAGTTCTACCGAATTCAAGCGACGGGTGTTGCATGCAAGCAGGAGATGCTTACTCTTCCTGGGCACCTGGTCTCACTCTCATATCGGGAGTTCGCTTCTTTTCATATGGTGGATGTTTTTGTTTGTTTGCTTTGGTTTCTGTTTTATCCTGATTTTGTATGCCTTCAGTTTCTGATTTTCTGGGTTATTGATTTTGCGCTGTAAACAGGGATATGGTCATTATCCATATTTGTAACCTCAAAGGCAAAAATACGTGCACTGATAAAATACGGGAGTTAAAGAGTTCTTACTCTATTCGGAAGAGTAACAGTTATCAAATCTCTCATTTTACCAAATTTGAATCACTTCTTGACAAATATGGATAAAAAAATTTCAAATATAAAACAATCTTCAAAAAATCTTTTTAGATAAATGTTTCACATGTCCTTATAAAAGAAACTCTCTTATAGAATCCACAACAGATCTTACACTGATGCCAGTATGGTACAATTCTAAAATAACTTGAAATAAAAAGTCAGTCAGCCATTCTATCATTTTTGAGGAAGTATAATTATAAAAAGGATACATTCATATATACATCTTATCAAGTTTTAAGTTATTACTTGAAAAGTATTGTAACTGAGGAAACATATACTAGATATATTTTAGTAGATCTAGATTTATGTAATAAATAACAATAAACACTCTACATCCACATATTTTCGGCCGCTCGGCCTTTATCAAGTGGAAAAGCACGAATATAAAAGAGAACAAAATCCAGCGTAAAATGAGCCTACTTATAATCGAAAATAAAAACGAGAGTGTGATACTAACTTCTTTTCTAAGATGGGAACAGGATTTATCCTTTTCTCATGATACTGAAAGTTCAGTGGAAGCTTTCAAAGAATGCTTTCTAACATCAAAATTTAATGATGCTTCTTTACAATGGTTCCAATTTAGACTCTTACATCGAATACTTCCCATCAATAGATATAAAAACATTATTTACATTAAATCTTCAGATGCATGTTGATTTTGTGATGATAAAGAAGGTATAATTCATGCATTTGTTATTTGCCCGTATATTTCTCAAATCTGGACAAGACTCAGTCTTGATATTTATAATCAAGCTAGTAAACAAGTGGGTTTAATCTTCAAAATATTTTGTTTGGAGAAATCCATTCTAAGTCGAATAAATTCTCATTAATTTCAACATTCTACATGCCAAATTCTTTATTAATAGATGTTCAAGACAAGAAAATTGTGTGTACTTTAACCCTCTATCAAATTCTATTTATTTCAACCATAAAATACAAAAATACATTTCGGGATAGAAAGGAGCAGAACTTTGTAAGACTATGGTTCGAGTGGTAATGTTTAACGTCTTCAAAATCATTAGCATCATTTTAGAGCAGATAAATTTACACCATGGACCAGACATTGGATATTTAACTCTGGTCAGTGATCCACAATCTAAACAGTGTAATATGACCAAAATCTAAGAATTATGTCCTAGCTTTACCGGAAGACGTAGCAAAATTTCTAGGATATAGTGCTACAGGACCAAGGTTTTAGAAATCTGAGAAAATTTTGTAAACAAATTTTAAAATGCGTTTGAAGAAACGACCATTTCGGTTGACCGAACTTGGCTACATGTGCCCTCAGGGACTTTCGTCCTCCAGCAGTGACACTCACCAAGTGGTACAAATGTTTAACGTCTTCAAACTCATTAGCATCATTTAGAGCAAATAAATCTACAGCATGGACCAGACAATTTTTGCACGTTTCGGGTATTTAACCATCGTCAGTGACCCTCAATCTAAACAATGTAATGTGACCAAAATCTGAAAATTATATCCTAAATATACCAAAGACGTAGCAAAACTGCTAGGATATGATGCTTCATTTGAGAAAATTTGAGATAATTTTGTAAACAGAAACAGAAATGAGATGCGTTTGAAGAAATGGCCAACAAAACTATATCTAAATTAATGTCTTGTATTATCAATTGTTCATACATTCATCAACAAACTTGAGTTGATATTCATATTTAAGATAATTTCAGATTGTGTATATGAAATACTTCTTTATTTTAAGATAATTCCCATTTTTTGAAAGATAAATGGATTTCAATGCACTGATGTACACATACCGGATGAAAATAAAGAATGTAAACAAAACTTTTTTGGACAGTCGGTTTGGAAGCTGCTATATGTATGAGGCCCCAAATATGTTCGCGGCGAAACCCAGGTGTGGATTCAGGGAGTGAGGACCCCGGAAGCTAATAATTCTCACACATTTCCGAGGCAGCTTTCTACCTTAGAATCATTGAATGACGTTTTGTGATTTTCATTTAAGTATGAATTTTATTTTGCATTACTATGTGAAGGTACCTGCGTACCTGCATACGCATGGCTACGTGTCTGGAAATAAGAAGATCAAATATCTGGACATCAAAATATTCACCTCCGATACGCATGTCTTTACCAATTTGCAGTAGTCAAGGTTAAACGATTATTTTTACGTTTGAGATTATATGAACTGAGACAATCGCCGAATGTGACATGTTTTGATAGAGCTGTTGTGACGGATGTTACATGCGGGCAGGAGACGCTTTATGCATACGGTCGTACTTCGGAGATGCTTACTCCTCCCGGGCACCTGGTCCCACCTCTAGCTTGCTAGGGGTCAGTCGATGCTCAATTTGGTGTTCTATTGTGAGTGCTGTTGAGATTATCATCAGGATCTTCTTTAACTCATTTGTGTCACACTTATCCCCTTTGCCATGCGGAGCTCTTAAAAAAGTTCTCCGCGAGGGGTTTGACAGTAAGTGTTTTGAAGTTTTCCCTGACATTGTCGCCCTAGCACTTTCTATATAGTCATAACCTCAGACAGCGTATGTATTTTAGATATTTTTTTTTCATTTTTGTGCGTGAACATCGAGGGCGGGTGCGGCTAGCTAACAGGGGATGCTTACTCATCCCATGCACCTGGTCCCACCTGTAGCTTGCCAGGGGTCCGTCGATGGATACTCAATTTGGTGTTCTATTGTGAGTGCTGTTGAGATTATTGTCAGAATCTTCTATAACTCATTCGGAATACTGTTTATTCCGGAATTTGCAACTGTTGTAATCGAAGAAAGAAGGGGATATCCAACAACAGTCAGCTGCAGCACCTACAGCAAAACTCCAAAACACCCATGACGGAGGTTGACTCAATAAGCTGGCATATCCTGACTGTATGTTTACTACACCTACGTGTGAAATTAGTAGGTAGTGAAACCAGGTATTAATTCAAATATTACAAGAATCCTTTAGTGCCCTTTCTACTATTGAAGTTACGTCAATTTAGTTATAATAAATACAGTAACTGGTAAGTACCTCCATAGTCTCTTACTAAAAATAGCAGGTCAATAATGAAGGAAGCTTCTTTTTTTCACTTTCCATAGATGTTCTGTTTTACGAAAGTTAAGGGGACACTTCTCGCAACACAACAGAAATTTGTAGAATTTGGTTAATGTAAAATGTTCGGAAAATAATTCTCATTCAATCAATTGACATCTAATCGGGGTTCGACACAATGGCCACAGGATGGCATATTTCTAACTTTCCTCTACAAATGTCAAAGGGAAAGCATAGAGAGGAACATATTTCTCTGCGAGCCGTTGTGTTCGAGCTCCTGTGTGACATTTATAGTATATAAGGAAAAGTCAAGATTTCTTTTGGTTCCTCAATTCCGTCCAATATGTGCTCCCCATTTTCGGTTAAAATACTTACAGTTACGTTCTTTTATATTAAAAGTTAAGGTCTGCGTTTTTCAACCAAAGATCTCCACTAAGAGGTAAAATTCGTTATAGTCCATTCAAGAAATATCTTATCAAATAATTATTCAATACATACCCCTTATACGTGTACCTTAGTACAATGGTAAAATCAGTTTGGTACAAATCCCTATATTTCGAGATTGAGATATGCCGTGTAAAGTTACAGAGAAATAGCAAGGGTATATTGGTTCGACTTAGTCCCAACAACATTCGATAATGGTCGTCCTGGCCAGAGCAATAAACACTGGATCATTGCACCTTTGCTCATTGGTTCGCATATGGACCGATACACCGGAGAGGATGGCCTTTCGACGTACATGTAATTCTACGTGTACATTCAAGAACGTTTCTTTGGAGATCACATCCTTTGTTTGAAAAAGAGACACGAGATTATCTATATTGCAAATATTTAAATATTTAATTACACATCTTAATTTACAAAACTATTTGAATTTTAAATGAAATCTTCTCAAGAAGGTATTTATAGCTCAAACCTTCTATTTTGAAAAATACATAGGCAGGTTTCCAGAATTCCTCACAAGTTTTCTCTCTCCCTTGCAGCTTAATACCTCATGGAAATGTGTTACTCCGTCTTAATATTGACTTTGCGAATATGAGCTTTCAGTATACGGGAAAATGAATGTATGGTACCGATCGAGTGCTACCACATGCCGTACAGCAAGTAATTAGAAGTATATAAATGAGAAAATTTATGATAGGAAATAACCTCTTTTTATATCCATTTACATATTTATCTATGTTTATATGTGTGTGTGGTCATCTGACAATGAGGAGGTTGTTTTATACCAGAATTGTACGTTCTTCCGAGACCTCTGGGTAATCGGAAAAGTGGGAGGGTTGTGCGCACGTAATCCAGGATAACCACACCGTCTGCTACTGACGTGGCAGATGGCCGTCCTAAGTCGGCACCGTTTGCCCATTGGTCTCGTTGGTTTATGTGTAGTCATTTGTGTTTTATGTTTTTCTGTGATTTGACGTTCCTTGTACCACTACGTCTCTTTCTGTGCGTGTCTTCTTTATGTTTTACAGTGGGTGTTTTGGGAAGTTGCTGTTGGTGCTGCAACTAGGTGTTGTTAGAGATCCCCTCCTTTCTTTTTAAAACATTTCGAGTAAATTATTTCAGTGAAGCATACTTTTATGACTGAAAAGGTCATCTTCATCAATTTCGCTCAGCCGAACATCTGTAAGATTTGAATTGAATTTTCGAAATCCAGTTGCTCACTATATTGATAAAATTACTGAGCCAAATATTAATTTCCTTGTTGTATTACGGGTACATTGTCAATCTTGAAATACATGCTCTTTTTTCATAAATTTCAGTGCATCAGATGCGCATTTCAACTATTTTTTCTCATCAGTGATGCTCGAGGCAAAAACAATAGTAAATCCACATAATGTAAAACAATGAAGAGCAAAAGTCTAAAAGTGACCCACAATTTCTGGCAAAGAACTGCTATAGACAGAGCTGTATGCAGGGGATGGGGGCGGACAGGGGAGTACCTCTCACCCCCTCCCACCCCCTTACCTCCCCCTCCTGCCCCTCCTCCCGCCCGCTCCTTTTCAACCTTCCCTTACCCCTCCTCCCGCCAGCCTTTCTCCCTCCTCCTACCCCCTCTTTTCCTCCTCCCGCCCTTTCGTCCCTCCTCCCACCCCCTTCCTCCCTCTCCTTCCCCTTTCCTCCCTGCCCCTCTCTCTCCTCCCTCCCCCTCCCTTTCACCCAGTCCGCCCCTCGTATGCCATCAAGGAGATACTTCTCAGTCTCATGACGTAAGACGGAGAAATTAAAGACATGTTTTTTATGTTTAGTGCCAAAAGACAGGTTATTGGTAGAACTGTTCAAGTATAAAATTTCATTGATAATTCATTTCGCATATTCTATATACATTGGCATCTGTGGTTGTAAAGTTATTAATTCATATCAGCCTTTCAACTAGTTTTCTTTTTTCGTGTTAACTTTTTTTCTCAAAATCGATATGGCTAATTCTAGTGAAAGAGAACAATTCATGTATCTCTCGAAAAATCATAGTTAATTTGTATGTATATTTCAACAAGATCCTATAAGGGTATAGAAACTGTACATAGGAGTTGTATTGAATTGTTCTCATTGATTTCCGATTAATTCGGTTTTAAAAAATTTGAATTTAAAAAAAAAATTAAAATCAAGCTAATGTACACTCGCTTTGTCAAAATAAAAATCTCAACTAATGGAATTAATTCTCTTAAAAAGCCATTTTTGTTTGCCATTCTGTCAATAAAGTTTATTAATTTTCTGACTGGTCAATGTCAAATTAATTATCTCGAATAAGTCATTATTTCTATTTTCAAAAAACGCGTGACCAATTTTAGAACATAGTAACAATCATGCTACCAAACATTTCATATGGGATGGTTAACCAAAATGTTGACAAAAATGTCTAGACAAATATGTCGTTATATAATACAATACAGTTAAATACCTTATTTTGAAATGCTAAAGAATTCCAAACGACCATGACATTGCAATCAACACGTGTTTATACAAATAATAGATGTATAGACTTGTCGGCAGGACTTGGACATTTAATACACGACCTACCAGAGTCTAAGGAAGATAACATTTGCGGAATTATTTTAGGACAACAAATTCAATCTTTTCGGTGATAAGAGTTTGAGAATAATCGTAATAAATCTCATATCTAGCATGTAAACAAGGTACGTTTAAAATTAATTATTCATGTATTTCTTGGCGATTTCTAATGTAAATTTCACTATGTGCTAAATCGTTCCCAATGTTTTTGAATCAGAGACGTTGAAATCTATTTAAAATTTGCCAGACATTCTTACAAGACCGAACAATTAAATGTACAGGTCAAAACAGATTTTTGAGCTCTTCGACATCGTTTCCGATTATAGAAACAAGGGAATTGATATCGTATCATCAAATGCAAATATTTCATTATCAAATGTGCAACAGAGATTAAGATTGAGTAGAGCTTATTTCTGTTATCAAACTTTCTTGGAATTCCTAAAATGTGGGTCCTGTAGCATCATATCCCACCCATCCTGGTTCGTCATACGATACATTTCTGGACATAATAACTTTCAAACTCTTTTGCCACATTGCATTGTTTTGGATGAGGATGTTAAACGTCTTCAAATTCAATAGCATTATTTATAAACGGATAAATTTGCAGCATGGACCAGACATGCACGTTTCGGGTACTCAACCCTCGTCAGTGATTCTCAATCTAAACAATGAAATATGGCCAAAGAGGGTGAGAATTATTATGTCAAAAAAGTACCGAAAGATGTAGCAGGATGGATATAATGCTACAGGACCCACGTTTTAGAAATTTCAAGAATTTTAGTGCCAGAAAATTTTGAATATGTTGAAGAGACAGACCGAAGTTTATCGAACTTGAGGGTTAAGTACCCGCAACGTGCATGTCTGGTCCACGTTGCCAATTTATCTGTGCTTAAATGATGCTATTCAATTTGAAGACGTTTACATTGGCTACATGTGCCCTCGGGGACCCATGGTCCAACAGCAGTGACACTCACCAAGTAGTTCAAATGTAAAACGTCTTCAAATTCAAGATCACTGACGAGGATTAAGTACCCGAAAATGTATCTGATCTAATTTGAAGACGTTTAACAACAAATATGGATAATGACCATATCCCTTGTTACAGCACAAAATCGATAATTTATAAAATCAGAAACCGAAGGCATAAAAAACAAGAAAAAACGGAAACCAAAGTAAACAAACAAAAACCCCCACCAGATGAAAAGAAGCGAACTCCCGATATGGGAGTGAGACCAGGTGCCCCGGAAGAGTAAGCATCTCCTGCTTTCATGCAATACCCGCCGCTTCAATTCGGTAGAACTGTCACACTCGGTTACTTCCATTTCGGAAGACATAGAGTACAATCTTTGTTTGGGTGGTTCAAATGGTCTATGACAGAATATCATTTTCCATTCTGGAATGGGGACATCATAGTGTATGACGAGTTCCCCATATCGACCGTAGAACTTCCTCAGTGACGATGTTAGTCGGTTAAAACATATCCCTGACTGAGAAGCTTATCTGAAAGACGCCTAGCTCTCAGAACAAAATCCATATATTTGGTACTTGCTCTGGCATAGCGTATCAACTGAGATATGAACACACCATAAGCTGGCGATGAAGGGATGTTGCTACTCAGAAAAGGAAAGTTTGTAATGCTGAAATTGAAGTCGTCACGTTTGTCATAGAGTGAGGTGTTCATGAACATTGAAATGAAGTAGTTTGTGCGAGCTTTAACACAACTCGCGTAAGGGAATAAATCGATTTATTCCTTTTTACCTTGACATTGCTTTTGCTACAACTTTTATGTACATTTTGTCTTTACAGATGTTTTAACTTGGTCGCAATAATGGTCATAGATTGCATACCGGTTCGAGGACTTTTCCCTACATAAAATGGATTCAGGTTTGTAAACGTGAAGCATGACTCACTTGGATGAAGCACGGTACGGACGTGCGTGTCTGTTGGTACTGAACGTATGTCCGTTCACACTCAGACACGTGATAGATGATTACTATGCAAAGCAAAGATCCCCGGATATACAAGACTTCTTGAAAAAGAACAAACATAATCTATATCACATCATGACAAAGAAATGTTGTTGTAGACTCATATAAAGCTGTGTAACTCCGATGTACCGTTCACAGTGGGATCTCCTCTTTACGAAAAATAGGTTACCATGCAGAGGAACATGCTTAACAGGAGGGGAGTGTCCGTGTAAGTTTGATCCAATACCTGGTATAACGTCAAATGAAATGGACATAACTTTGTGCTGTCTGCTCATAAAAAATATTTGTCAATGGGCAGGTATCAACATGACCCACATAGACACGATACGCAATATCAGGAATAACTTGATCCATGCTAGCAGTGCCACGTTAGATGTATCAACGTACAATGGTTACTGGAGTGACGTAAAAACAGCGATACTTGATCTGGCTAAAAGTGTTTCACCTATCGTGCAGACAGACACAGCAAAAATGATACAGGATCTGGAGACCAGAATAATGGATCGCAATCAATTGGAAGAACTAAGTAAAGTCATTGTCAATCAGAAAAAGGTAGAAGAGGTATGCCTTAAACATGTATATTCAAATACTTTTATTGACGCCAAAATTTTTGGATGAACCATGTCTGAAATTTTCTTCAAGGAGGTAAGAAGTTAGAAAACTTCCAAATCGTGATTATAGACAATTATGTCCTTTTGCGGTGTGGAGCAGTTAAACTCGTTTCCCATGACTGGATGTCTAGGGTGTTATAATTATTTCTTTCCAGATCTGTCGTCTGAAAGAAGCTTTGTTTTGGCCCTTTATCAGTTTGAAATCATATATATATATATATCTATTAATATCATTTTGATATTTCGGGAACTTTGACAATAAGTGTTTTGAATATTTTCCCCTGACATTATCGCCATGGCACTTTCTATATAGACATAACCTTAGACAATGCAGGTATCTACGGCGGGTGCGGCTTGCCAACAGGGATTGCTTACTCCTCCTGGGCACCTCGTCCCACCTCTAGCTCCACCTCGTCCCACCTCTAGGAGTCCGTCGATGCTCAATTTGGTAGTCTTTGTGAGTGCTGTTGAGATTATTGTCAGGATCTTCTTTAGCTCATTTATGTCACACTTTTGCCCTTTGCCGTGTGGAGCTCGTAAAAAGGTTCCCCGCGAGGGATTTGACAATAAGTGTTTTGGATATTTTCCCATGACATTATCGCCCTAGCACTTTCTATATAGACATAATCTCAGACAGTGCATGTATTATATATATTGTTTTTATTTTCGTGCGTGAACATCGACGGTGGTTGCGGCTAGCCAACAGGCAATACTTACTCCTCCCGATAACCTCATCCCACCTCTAGCTTGCTAGGGGTCCGTTGGTGCTCAATTTGGTACTCTTTTGTGAGTGCTGTTGAGATTATTGTCAGGATCTTCTTTAACTTATTTGTCACATCATCCAAGAGATCATACAAATTAATGGAGGTTAACATCTTAGCAACATCCCTCTAATACTATTTTATTCCCCGGAATAGGCCCGTCCGTCTGTTTGTCTTTTTGTCTGTCTGTCTGTTTGTCCGAAAAGCTTTAATATTGGACATAACTTTTGAAATTGAGATGCTATGTTTTTTATATTTCACATGTGTATTTCTTGTGACAAGACCTTTCCATTGATACAGAATTTTTTGACCTCCTGACCTTGACCTTTGATCTACTTTTCAAAAACTTTAACATTGGGCATATTTTTTGAATTGTAAGTAATAGGGCTTTCATATTTCACATGTGTATTCCTTGTTACATGACCTTTCCATTGATACCATGATTTTTATAACCCAGTGACCCTGCCCTTCACCTTTCACATTCATGTAATTAACAGAAAATGGTGTTTATACTAATAAAGATGCCTCCGGTCAACAACACAGGCTTTATTGGTCATAAAATTCATTTAACCACTCTACTGAATCCACCCTACACAAATTTGGAGCCGCGAAATCTCTGCAAATAAAATGCAAAAATTTAAATTAAAAATTAAAACCACAGGACGCTAATGCAATATTGCTGGCCGTCAGAAAATCACTTTGGTATTTAATAGCAGTTATCTGTAAGGACCAAAATAATTTCAATAGCACGTGGAAACAGCACGTCTCCAATTTTGGAGATTTTTGGCGTGGAATGTGTATATGATGTACTGAGACAAAAATAAACTTTCTTTTTACAAATTAAGCTTTCGTTGCTATGGAAACCATGTTTGAAATTTTACGCATCAGTAGAATACTTGTAATATGGCATTTTCACAAGGCTCGTTTCCATGGTAACAGCTATTGTAGTCAACTGAAATTTCCTTATTTTTCTCTTTATATCTTTAATAGCATAAATATACACAAGAAGTTTGTTTCTGCCTGCTATTATCTTTGTCAATATGCTCAACATGTAGGCAAAAAATTGTTTTGAAGAGGCCCTTTTTAAGACCGAAAAAGCTCCTAGTTTAACATGATTTTGCTCAAATTTAAGGGCAAATAATCTGAAATGTCAGGCTAACTTGATTTCTACTGCCAATTATCCTTAAAGTTTAATCCTCGATCTTTAAGAAAATGTTAAAATTTGAGTGGGACCTCTTCACAATTTTATTCAAAAGGGTATAAAGAATGGTTACCAAGGTGACATTCTGGTCAGTCCTATTACACATAGAGTAATTTACTGGTAAATTTTCAGCTGTCCGTTATATATTTTTAAGCATTTTTTTTTTATCAGTGCATATAAAAGAGCATTATTGATTAAAAAATCACCTTAATTTTTTTCAAGGTCACAGGACCCAATGTCAAGGTCATCTTGAATGTATTTTACAAAATTTGGCAAAATTCTGTGGTTTTTCAAAAATATGAGATGCATTTACTCAAAAATCATGTGGTATTGAGTAAAACAAACACATACATAGTGATTTTGGATATATCCCCTATTTATTGACCAAAGTTGCAAAAAATCTCAAAATCAATTACATCCTTGGTTTTTAGTTAGTATTTCATACATACATATAAAAAATGTGAGATTATCATGATTTTTGTCTGGGGCTCATTTTTTTAGGAGAAAAGTTCTGAACTAAAAATTGTAATGTTTTTCCATCTATCGGTCCTAATTTTAGAAAGAAGTATTTTGGATACAAATATATGACAGTCAAGCCTAAATTTAGTAACAATAAATAACAACAAAAATGCAAATTTTATTGACATTGGAACCTATATTTTGAATTGACCTTGAACTTAGAGTCAATGACCTTGACAAATTTTGGAAGTGCTCAAATAAAGACTAATTTCTTCTGTTGTCCTTACATAAAGCTTAAGCAATAAAAGTCAATTAAACCATGCTAAAAATAAATTTGAATAGATATAGTCACCATGTGTCAAATGAAAAGTTGCCATGGCAACCATTTTTGACCTCAAAATATAGGAAAACAAAACTAGGTCCCACTTATTTTTTTCAGTGATTATATTTGTCACATGAAATCTATTTTGTTCTGACAACAGTGATGGTGTTATCAGCCTGACATTTTGTGTTATTTTTGCTTAAAAATGGTAAAAATTGGACAAAAATAGGCCTTGATTTTGACCTTATTTTATGGCAATTTTTGACTGATTTTGATTTGATTGGATCCGGCTAATTGAAAGAAATGTCAAAATTTTGTTATTTTTTTTCTAAAAATAGAGGTTTTAAAGATTATAAGTTGTTAAAACTAATTAACTCTGACAATGGTTTCCATGGCAACATAATAACCAAAGATGACTTATTTGACAATTTGTTTAGTGCTATAAATAGACAGACCTCGTTTCCATGGCAACGGGAATATTTATTTTCAAAAAATTGTTATTTTTGTATTCAGGGCATTATACATACCATTTACAGAGAAAATCATGAAAACCCATGACATGCTGTTTCCAAAATAAGTTGGTCCTTACAGAGAATTGATATTAATAAGTACGTGTACCACTGATAAGGAATTAATATCCGAAAGACGTATCTGGTGCGTTAAAATTTGTTTGAAATTTTCTTAAGAAGGTTAAGAGATGGAAGTATGTCAAATGTCAGCTATCTATCTTCGTATACTGCATCACCCCCTTTTTCGGGTATTACATGCAGCGTGCACATCAGTGCTATGTACTGTATAAGGGATACACTGGAGGTAGGGGAGAAATCACTCACCGTCCATCTTGCAGCTCTGCGCTGCACCATCTCAATTTTGTTGGATAGTTCCCTGGTGTAGGGATCCCATGCGCTAAAAGCATACTCCAGCTGCGGTCCTACCAGCATTTTATAAGCAGTAGCTCTGATAGTCTGATGCTTGGTCTTAATATTTTTCCTAATAAAGAATAGGGATTTATTGGCATTACTTTCCACATTGTTTAAATGAATGACATGGTCACCATAGCACTTTCTATATAGCTATAACCTCAGACAGTGCATGTTATGTATTGTTTTTATTTTCGTGCATGAACATCGACGGAGGGTGCGGCTAGCCAACATTGGATAATTGCTCCTCCCGGGCACCTGATCCCACATCTAGCTTGCTAGGGGTTCGTCGATGTTCAATTTGGTACTCTTTTGTGAGTGCTGTTGAAATCATCGTCAGGATCATCTTTAACTCATGACTTTTCCAACTAAGATCTGAGGATATATTTACAACCAGATACTTCGCATGGTCAATTTCCTCCAATATGTGCCCATGGAGTATATATTTAGATGGTATAGGATTGCTAGATCTACTTTTAAACCCTTATTACTTGGCACTTACCTGGGTTGAACACCATGTCCAACTCCCCCTCCCAAGAATGAAGTGTGGCAAGGTCCGTCCGTATGGTCTTACAGTCTGTCACGTCATTTAGATGTTTAAGGTCTTCAAATTCAAAAGCATAATTTAAAACAGATAAATTTTCAGTATGGACCAGACGTGCACGTTTCGGCTACTTAACCCTCGTCAGTGATCCTTAATCAAAACAATGTAATATGACCAAAGAGTGTGAAAGTTAATATGTTAAAAAATGTACCGAAAGACGTTGTAAGATGGCTGGGATATTATGCTACTGTACCCACGTCTCAGAAATTTCAACAAATTTTGATAGCAGAATTTTTTTCAAATTCGTTGAAGAAACGATCAACCGAAGTTGAACGAACTTGGCTACATATATCCTCTGGGACTCCTGGTCCACCGCCAGTGGTATCAATGTTAAACGTCTTCAATTTCAATGGCATCATTTAAAACAGATAAGAATATTTTCGTTGTTGTACTTTAATCTGTTTATTTTTCCCATCAAATTATTGTTGATTTTGATAGGAGATTGCATACTTGTTGAAGTTTTGATGAACTTACAATTGTTGATATTTTTATTGTTACAAACAAAGAGATTAAAGTTCCGTTTTGCCTTGGTGATTGTTCATCTAAGGTAAAGAAGTTCAGATGTAAAACGTCTTCAAATTCAATAGCATCATTTATAAAATGATAAATTTGCAGAATGGACTAGACATGCACATTTCGGGTACTCAACCCTCGTCAGTGATCCTTAATCTTGACAATATATTATGGCCAAATAGTGTGAAAATTGAAAATTATTATGTCCAAAAACGAACCGAAAGACGAAGCAGAATGGATGGGATGTGATGCTACAGGATCCATGTTGTAGAAATGTCAAGAATTTTGGAAACAGAAAGATTTGAATGCGATGACTAGACAGACGAGTTTTGATCGAACTTGGCTACCTGTGCCCTCAGGGACTCCTGTTCAACCAGCAGTGACACTCACCAAGTAGTACAAATGTTAAACGTCTTTAAATTCAATAGCATAATTTATGAACAGTTAAAGTTGCAGCATGAACCAGACATGCACATTTCGGGTACTCAATCCTAGTCAGTGCATGTATTGATTTATAAAATCACTGAAAATTATCCCCCTTTCCCCTCCAAACGATTTTAGGATCTATCTCGGGAGTTCACTTCTTTTCATATGGTGGAGGTTTTTGTTTGTTTGCTTTGGTTCCTGTTTTATCCTGATTTTGTATGCCTTCGGTTTCTGATTTTCTGAATTATCGATTTTGTGCTATATACAGGGATATGGTCATTATCCATATTTGTCATTTTAAAACATATTATCCCCTTATACCTTATTAGAAACTTGATATTCCCCATGGTGCGAAAACGTTTTGGTACGAATATTCTCGCAAACAAATAATGTTGAATAGAATTGTTGATATTTTTTATTCTAAAAATACTTTGATCTATTGTCTCATTAATGGATGTGAAATTAAGTTTGATTTCTTATTGGTAAACAATTAGACTTAATTCTGATTGGTAGGTATAATGTGCAATATCTGGTCCATGCTGCAAATTTATCTGTCCTGAAATGATGCTATTGAATTTGAAGACGTTTAACATATACGAAATTCAGATGAGTTAAAGAAGATCCTGACAATAACCACAACAGCACTCACAATAAAGCACCATGTTGAGCATCGACGGACCTCTAGCAAGCTAGAGGTGGGATCGGGTGCCCGGGAGGAGTAAGCATCCCCTGTTGGCTAGCCGCACCCGCCGTCTATGTAAATGCACGAAAATGTACACAGTATATAAAATGCATGCACTGTCTGAGGTTATGTCTATATAGAAAGAGATATGGCGACCATGTCAGGGAAATATATTCAAAACGCTTACTGTCAAACCCCTCGCGGGGAACTTTTTTACGAGCTCCACGCGGCAAAGGGCATAAGTGTGACACAAATGAGTTAAAGAAGATCCTGACGATAATCACAACAGCACTCACAATAAAGCACCATTTTGAGCTTCGACGGACCCCTAGCAAGCTAGAGGTGGGATCAGGTGCCCGGGAGGAGCAAGCATCCCCTGTTGGCTAGCCGCACCCGCCGTCGATGTAAATGCACGAAAATGTACACAGTATATATCAGAGTTACTTTGGTTCATTTCTACTATATAGTATATTACTTTGTGTATTTTCACAATAGTAACATGAGAAACAAACTAAGAAGGATCAAATGTAGACAGAATTACAATCGAGATTGTGTTCGAGTCACCAAAGACCTTTGAAAACGTGGATATGATCCTTATGTCACCTGATGGATGCTTGGTTTGGTACGTGACCAATTTACAGTCTTGTACCAGCTCATTCTAAGGAATTGTACTCTGACTGTGACGACAAGATTATATGATGGGACCTGTCAAAACCTCTTTAGAGAAGACAGGGCCCCGACCATTTGTCCACTCTGAATGTCAATTGGACTCCTCTGGTGATAAAACAAAGGAGGGGATCTCAAACAACATCAGGTTGCAGAACCCACAGCAAAATCCTTAACACTCAATGCAAAAACACGGAGCAGACAAGCACAGTAAGAGACGCAAAAAGGAGCAAGGAACGTCAACGCACAACACAAAAACATCAAACACGAAGGACTACACATAAACCAACGAGACCAATGGGCAACCGGTGCCGACTTAGGACTGCCATCTGCCACGAAAATAGAAGAAGGGATGGTTAACCTGGATTGCGTGCACACAACCCTCCCATTTTCCCGATGCATAACACGTATGAACTCTCTACATCCGGCAGAGCAGGGCTGTATTCGTAAGCCTTCTGATTTTATTTGTGTCTTTCTTGGGCACCTGCGTCATGCTGTCTGTTTGTATTGTCATCTTACAGTGAAGAGGTTAATGAACACCACAATTGTGCTTTCTTCGAGACCTCTGGACAATCGTAAAAGTGGAAGGGTTGTGCTTACATAATTCAGATTACCACACCGTCTGCTATTGGCGTGGCAGATGGTCGTCCTAAGTCGGCAGCGATTGCCCATTGGTGCCGTTGGCTTATGTGTAGTCATCTGTGATTGGCGTTTTGTATGAGTTGATTTGGTGTTCCTTGTCCTATGTGCATATATGTTTTTGCAATGGGTTTTTTTGGGTATTGTTGTTGGTGCTGCAACCGAGATCTGTTGGAGATCCCCTCCTTTCTTTAACATATACTACAGTGCTCAATGTACCATATTGTTGAACAGCTAAAAATTCAGTAAAACAAAGGAGGGGATCTCCAACAACACCCGGTTGTGGCACCCACAGCAAAACCCCAAAACACTCAACGCAAAAACACAAAGCAGACAAGCTCGGAAAGAGACGCATAAGGGACAAGGAACGTCAACGCATAACGCAGAAACATCAAACACAAAGGACTACACATAAGCCAACGAGGCCAATGGGCAACCGGTGCCGACTTTGGACGGCCATTTGTCACGTGAGTAGCAAATGGTGTGGTTATCCTGGATTACTTGCGCACAACCCTCTCACTTCTCCAATTATCCAGAGGTCTCGAAGAACGTAAAACTGTGGTATAAAACAACCTCCTCACTGTAAGATGACCTCACACAAACAAGACCGCAAAACGTAGGGGCCCAAACAACACAGATGAATATGTAAATGGATGTAAAAAAAAGGGCGTACGTAGTACAATCCGTGCTCTGCCGCCGCTAGCTCATGTATGTTATCATCCGAGGAGTCCGACTGACATTCAGAGAGGACAGGTGGTAATCACGATGCATGGATAAATAAAAAGCCACAGGCAAAGATGCTTGAAAACCAAATTTCTAATTTCTTAGAAATAGCATAAAGATGGTAACAATTTTGAAATTGTTTTCTTTCACAATAATCTAGTATTAAATTTATTTTAGAGAGTATCTAAGGGAGAGAAGGATCTTGAGAAAACAAACCAAAGTGTTGCACTTATACAAGAAAATGTTAACCGAGTATTTGAAAACGTGAACCAATTAGAGGGAAATGTTAACCAGTTGGAGGGAAATGTGAACCAGTTAGAGGGAGATGTGAACCAGTTAGAAAAAAATGTGAACACAATAAAGGGAAATGTGAGCCAGTTAGAGGGAAATATGAGCCATATAAAGGAAAATGTGAACAAGTTTGAGGAAAATACGAACAAATTAGAAAGTAATGTGAACCAAAGATTTTCACACTTAGAAGAGGGTGTTAGTCAGACAACTACAAAACTGACAAAACTAGGAGAGACATTTGATCTAACAGCAGAGTCTTCTAAAAGAAAAATATCTGAAATAGAGGGCGAAATTGGTATGTATAAACAAGTCTGAATTCTTTCTGAATTCCTTTAACACGATACCAGTGGAATAAGATGATTCTTTCATGCTAATTATTGAAATAATTAACATCATATTTTTTGTCATTATGTAATGACAAATATGGAATAACCATATCCTTATTGAGAAGTACAAAATCGTTAATCGAAAAATCATCTAACAAAGGGCATAAAAAACAAAGAAGGGGATCTCCAACAACACCAGGTTGAAGCACCCACATCAAAACCCCAAAACAACCAATGCAAAAACACAGAGCACAGAAACAGACACAAAAGTGACAAGGAACACCAACAAAACCATGATAAAACCAGAACTAAGACAAAGTAACATGAATAAAAACAATCTACCATATGACGAGAAGTCAACTCCCTGCGAAGGAGTGAGATCAGGTGCTCAGGAAGAGTGAGCATCTCCTGCTTGCATGCACCATCACTCACTTCAATTTTGTAGAAAGGTCACAATCGGTAACTCCCGCAAAGGAAGACAGACATATAAATTGGTATGTCATGGCATAAAAGATCTACGTCATCTATGACTCTGGACAAGGGGACGTCATAGTGTGCTAACATTTTCCCATGTCGACCATAGAACTTCCTCACGTAACGTAACGTAATTTGAGGAAATTAAATCCTCCTTAACGTAAGGATAGTTACATGGAATTCTAACGATTTTGCTTTACCTTCTCGACCTTGAGACTAAATAACCGATAGGTACCACTTCGATATTTATAATATCAATATCACCTAATGCTACGGCGTAAAAAATGGTCTCGTTCACATGGATGAAAACACAAAAATGTATATCTTTTAACTATGATAAGGGTTATCAATCTTATTAAACTCACAGTAAAGTCAATATACACAGAAGAGAAAAACTATAACAATTCTTTGAAACGTATCGATTATTATCTATTAAGTTAGTAATTAAAACATGATTAACTTAATCTGACACAAGGCCTGCCTTAATCAATAACATAGATCATCAAGTTATCTAAAGAACACTTTGAGTACAACAAAATGTAGAGCGAGAGGATACTTTAAATCAAACGACAGCATATTATAAGGAAGTGAATATTATATATTCACTAAAAATCTTTTAAAGGAAAAAAGCTTGATGATCTGAAAAGTATCATATAGTAAAGGTAAAGGACTTATTTAAAGCTGACAATGACATATAAAGAACATATATTTCAATTTTGACAATTGCATAAGAGAAAAAACTATCATACAATTCTGCAAAGGAAAATCTAAAAAGTATAAAAATCAAATAAGAAATTGGAGGTTTTAAAGTGTAATAATTACCTCTTTTCAGCGTCATCGCTTGGAAGAAACGTTGTGTTCCCCCTTTTCAGTTTGACATCATGAATACTATTTTGCTAATTCGGAAACTTGTTATTTCATCCTTAAATATCATCAATATTAAAGAAGTTTAACATCAGAACACCATTCCTCCAATGTTATCTTGGTCATATATTTTATTTGATTATTCTACTGAATCTACTGAATCGACCCTACAGGAAATTTGGAGCCGCATACTCTTTACAAAATAAGGGAGGGGATCTCCAACAACAACCAACAGCAAAACATCAAAACACCCGATGCAAAAACACAAAAGACGAGCGTAGTATGAGACGAAAAAGAGATATACGACATGTAAACATCAAACACAAAGGACTACACATAAACCAACGAGGCCAATGGGCAACCGGTGCCGACTTTGGACGGCCATTTGTCACGTAAATAGCAAATGGTGTGGTTATCCTGGATTACTTGCGCACAACCCTCTCACTTCTCCAATACCCCAGAGGTCTCGAAGAACGTAAAATTGGAGTGTTAAACAACCTCCTCACTGTAAGATGACCTCACACAAACAAGACCGCAAAACGTAGAGGCCCTAGTTACACAGATGAATATGTAAATGGATATAAAAAGAGGGCATGCGTTTACAATACAGTCCATGCTCTGCCGGCTGTAGCCAGCCCATGTACGTAATCACCCGAGGAGTCCGACTGACATTCAGAGAGGACAGGTGGTCGGGGCCCTGTCTTCTCTAAAGAGGTTTGGATAGGGCGCGTCATGGAGTCCCGTCGTTACAGTCAGTCAGAGTGCAAGTTTTAAGAATGCGCTGGTACAAGACTGTAGATTAGTCAAGTACCAAGCCTAGTGTCCGTCTGGTGACATTAGGGTCATACCCACGGTATAAAAGACGTTTGATGATTCTGACGCATTTTCGATGGTTATGTTGCATACCTTTGATCCTTCTAATTTTGTTTATCATATCACCATAAAAGACAGGTTGTGTTATACCCAAAGTAATGTACTCTGTTGCGTGTATAGATCCGAATTTTAAAAGAATTGACTGTATTTTTGTAAAATTTCCAGAAAGTCTGAACTAGTTTATGAAAGCGGAAACCTTGACCTTTTGGTAATTTGTAGATTTCTACTGTGAAAATCCAAAACATAAGTACATGCTCTAGCGTACCGGATGAACTGTGATATGTAAATGCCGTTTGACGGTAATCTTGGAACATCACCATCAAGCCAGGGGAAATTTACTATGTTAAATCCAAAATCATCTCTTTTTTCATATACACTTGTATGAATCTTTCCGTTTACAAGTTTGATATTGAGGTCCAAAAATGGTGTTTCTGTATTTGTAACGTTTGCCTTGTTAAGTGATAATTCTTGTGGATAAATTTCGTTCTTATATAATTCAAAGCAGGGTTGTCAATAGTTAGAATAGCTTTCAGATACCTAGAAGTATTATTGAATCATTTCAGATCATCAAATTTTCCTTTGAATGTTTTGGATAAATTCTTTTTCATAAGTGTATAAAAATAAATCCGCAACAAGAGGCGCACAGTTGGTACCCACAGGAATTCCTACAACCTGATTGTATAGATCCTTACCAAATCTAACATAAATATTGTCCAAGAGGAAGGACAAGGCATTATACAGGTCACTACATGTCCACGATTTGTATGATTTGTAGTCTGTCGAGGAAAAGAAACTCTTCGATTCAGATGTACAAATGTAAGTTTTGCGCTCTCGATCAAATCACCATTTAATGAGATAAGATAATCGATCATTAATTTTGTAATGAGGAAGTGTGGTGTACATATTAGAGAAGTCGTATGAAGAAATCGTATTGGCTTGGGAATTTCCAGATTTCATTTTGTCAATGACATCCCCTGAATTCTTAATAGACCAAAATAAATTTACATCGTTCCTGTTTAGAACCGTTTCACAATATCTAGTTACGTGTTCTTTAATAGCAGTAAGTGCTGATGTCAGATTTGTAGAAAAAATTGCAGTGGAGCAGTTACTAGAATTAGCAATAAACCGAAATATGATACGAAGTGTTCTCATTCTATACCTTCTGTAACCATATGGCCTCTCCCCCACAATAATTATGCAAATTCAGTATTTTGATTTTAATTAATTTCCATTTATTTTGTTTATGGGATATTTCCAATCGCCTAGGAGAAGATAACTCTAATTTCAAACGTTAACTTTACGATCACGTGCTAAATTGATGTAATAGAAATGATTGTCATTCCCGCCAGTGTGTGACCCTATGTCTGTCAATACGAGGTGTTCTTGGGTCACTTGACAGCAATAGAAGCTATAGTGGTTCGCCTGTCACAGGTCTGGGTGCAATAGACGAAATGGCGAGGATTTGTTCTAAGTTTAGGCAACTTTGTTTATACGTCTGAATTCCAATTTAGTCATGAATTTCGATGGCGATTTCCACCTGATTGTGAAATATCCCAGGCTCCTAATATATACTGTGCGCATGATTTTGTATGTTAGATTCATTAGATTCATTCTCATACTGCTATAACCAGCATGTAATTTTCGTATGTTAATAAACGGTAAAAATTATATCAGGATTTTTATTCCAAAGAGTTAAAAATGACTAAGTAAAATACACAACGCGAAGTACATGATCTGTAGACCCGAGAGGGCTACAATATTAGATTTGGTGCCGTGACGCTAAATGATACGAATCGTGGGGATATACGTGATTTATTGCCTTGAATGCAGAGGATGGACTTGTACGCGAAACCAGGATTAAACTGCAGACAAGTGATGAACATTACACTGAAATGATGTATACTTCAGGTAGGACACATTTACTTTTCTCGTGCGTATCCTCATTTTGATTGATCATGTAATTTTATCATTTTTGAATTTTTGATCTAGACAGATAGGTAAATTGATTAAGATTTTTTTCTTCGCATTTTCAAGTAAATATGACTAACGTTGACGACAAAGTGATGTCTCACATGACGGGAATTTGTCAGGATTCCGGTTCAGGAAGTTCTGAGGGTTTTGGTTCGTCTCAGGGTAAAAGTTGTAGTACCTTTGGATTTGGTAGAATTCCGGAAAATGGCGAAGATGCTTTCAAATGGATTGCAAATCAAGTTAAGGGTCTTCAAGCTGCAATTTCTGTACCGTTACTTCAAGTAGTTAAACCGTTTGAAGGTGATTCTTCACAATTTAAACAGTGGGTAAAAAATATTGAAAAGTATGCGCAAATGGCTCGACTTGATAATACGGACATACCGAGAATAGTTTTAATGACTTGTACTGGCACAGTTGGAGATTTTGTGAAACGTTATTTAGACGAAATTGAGTCAAAGGGCGGAACCCCTGATTGGTCAAATATCAAAATGTTGATGAAAAAGCGCTATGCTGAAATTACGGATAATCAGCGAGCCATGACTGAGCTCCGTAATATTAAACAAAGGTCAGAAGAAAGTGTACAATTGTATTCTGAACGTTTGCTAAAATTAGCGGAAGACGCATATTCTGCTCCTTTTGATGAAGGAGAATTCAAGTTAGTTCAGAAACAATTAATTGATATCTTTTGTGACGGATTGTGTTACGATTACTTGAGAATGAGAGTCATGAGGTGTGGTCCAAAAAGTTACGAGGAAGCGGTAGAAATTGCAATAAAAGAGCACAATTTACGAAAGCGTTTTAATCTCAGATCAAATAAAAAGAATGAACCACTAATTAATGACACAAATTCAGATTTAGTAGAGAATCAAAATTTACGATCAAGCTACGGCGAGAGTAACCTAAACAGTCAATTAACCATGCGCGTAAATAAATGTCAAAATACCGGTGAGAATCAAAACACGCGTATCCTATTAGAGACCCTGAATCAAGATACGACAGTTGAAAAATTGTGTTACAAATGTCATTCTAAAGGACACACAGTTTGGGAATGTCCATTGCGTGCAAATAATCAAAACATTAAAACAACCATTGATTACTCAGACCCAGAAACAGACGAAAACGAAGAACCCCCTCCTAAACGTAAACGCTCCCCTAATAAACATGAAAACGAATCATCCCCAGATAAATTCCTTTTTAAGAGTTCAAGAAAGGTATCATTTCAAATGCAAAGTCAGAATCCGCCAGAAATTAAGACCACAGAGTGCTGGAATTGTCACATGAAAGGTCACTTTAGACGAAATTGCCCAAACCGCCGAAATCCGGATAGATACAGGGCTCTGAATTACTCAAATACAAGGTCTCAATGGCGTTCAAGCAGTGCGCGGAAGCAGGGAAACTTGAAAGCTCTCTTCAAAAGGAAGCCGTTGGAGAGAGCAGAAATTTTTCTAAAAGAAATTTAAAGAGTAAGAAACCCGTTTCCGATTTAAACATAGCTGGAAACCCAAGCTCTTGTATCATTAAGATTGGTAACTCGAGATATCGATCTTTGGTAGATACGGGCGCTGAAGTTTCCCTTATGAGTCGAAACATTTTTGAACGATTATCACCAAAACCAAAATTAACGCGTGTGATCAAGAGTTTAAGAGCAGCGAACAGCGCGCCGATAAACGTTTTAGGACGAACAACTTTGAAATTTTCAATAAACGGACTGCGAATGTCTCAAAACTTCTACGTGGTAGAGACGCTTACCAAAAATTTTATCTTAGGACGAGATTGGCTGAAGGAATATGGAGTGCGCCTTTACTTCGACTTAGGAATGCTAAAAGTAGGAAAAACATACGTGAAGCTCGACGAAGACACTCATATTTGCTCGATTTTAAGGTTAGCTAAAAAGACAACGATCGAACCGCAGACCGCCACTATATGTCATGTTAAGTTACAGAAAGGCTTCCGATTATCGAACTCAAGACTTCTTGAGGTCACGAACATTGACCCCGGATGTATCTTAGATGAACCTGGCCTGTCACTTAAGGAATCAGTGAATACTGTCAAATCTTCCTTGAAGGTACCTGTCTTAATTCTTAATGAGACGAATAAGTGCTACCGTCTAAGGAGAGGAAGCGTAGTAGGGAGGGCTAGAAGTTTGACCCCTCAAGATATTTTGACCTTAGACGATGAAGAACCAATGGAAGTTGATGAGCCAGAGACTGAAATTAAATCAGATTTCGAGGAATTGCATGTACCCGAAGGAAGGCGCCAAGAAATAATCAAGTTACTGAAGAAAAACAAAGACCTTATCGCTAAGAAAGACTCAGATCTTGGTGGAACAAAGACAGTACAGATGAAAATAGATACCGGAAGTCATCATCCGATCAAGAATAGACCATACCGGACACCTTTGAACAAAAGAAAGGTGATAGATGAGGCTATAGACGAGATGTTAGATGCAAAGGTCATTCGAAGGTCACAGTCTCCTTGGTCATTTCCTTTAGTTGTAGCAAAGAAAAAAGATGGCAGTGACAGGATGTGTGTCGACTTTAGAACTCTCAACAAGATCGTTAAACCGATTTCTTTTCCTCTTCCTTTGATTGACGACATCTTATCTCTGATAGGAAACGCAAAATATTTTACTACCTTGGACTTAAGACATGGATACTGGCAAGTGACTTTGGATGAAAGAAGCAAAGAAAAGACAGCCTTCGCGTGTCATCGAGGACTTTTTGAATTTAATAGAATGCCTTTTGGATTGAGTAATGCTCCAGCTGTCTTTCAAGAACTTATGAATATCGTCTTACAAGGATGTGAAGGATTTGCAATGGCATACTTAGATGACATCTTAATCTTTACAAAAGACGACCCCAAGGAACACATAAGAAACATACAGGAAGTATTCAACAGATTAAGACAACACAATCTTAAGCTCAAACTCAAGAAATGCGCTTTCTTCAAGGAGGAAACAGAATACTTAGGCTTCGTAATCAACAAAGATGGCATAGCTCCAGATCAAAAGAAAGTAGAAGCGGTCAAAAACTTGCCGGCCCCCAAGAATGTAAGACAAATTCGAGGATTCATAGGTATGTGCAGTTACTATAGGAGATTTGTACCAAATTTCTCGAAGATAGCAGAGCCACTTATCAACTTGACGAAGAAATATGCCAGATTCAAATGGACAGAGGAATGTCAACAAGCTTTTGATTATCTTAAGGAAAGTCTTACAGTAGTACCACTCCTTGCATACCCAGATACAAACAAACCGTATGTCTTATACACAGACGCTAGTGACAACTGTATTGGTGCGTGTCTTACTCAAGAAACCGACGAAGGAGACGAGAAACCTATTTACTTCCTGTCACACAAACTTAGTCATACTCAGACAAAGTGGTCGACAATAGAGAAAGAGGCTTTTGCGATTCACTACGCACTTCAGAAGTTGGATCACTATTTACATGGAGCTCAGTTTACAATCAAGACAGATCATAAGCCTTTGGAGTATCTCTTAGATTCACCGATGCAAAATAAGAAAATACAGCTATAGGCTCTAAGCATTGCTGGATATAACTGTAAGATCGAGTATGTCAAAGGTGAAGACAATCACTGTGCTGATCTTTTGTCCCGGATACCGCATCCACAGACGTCAAAACAATCTAAGAAATTCGAAGACGAGCCAGACATAGATGATAGAGCGTTTGAGATAGGAGTCATCAATTCAAATGAATTTAATCCAAGAGACTTTGCAAGTTGTCATGTCGAAGATCGCGATGAGATCACGAAAGCGGTATCAGATTTACCAGAGGAATTCAATTTGAAGGAGGAACAAGAAAAAGATCAAGAAATGGTTAAACTTAAGAACAGACTAAGGAAAGGAACAGCAACAAAGGCTGAACAGACACACTATTTTGAAGACAAGGAAGGGTTATTCTATTATCTCTCTCAACCTGACTCTGAGGACCCCAAGCTAAGAATGTATATTCCTCAAGAAATGGAGACAGTCGTCCTCAGGCAGTATCACGATCAACTCGGACACATGGCTGTAGATAAGACGTACGATTCTATTCGTCGTAAGTACTTCTTCCCAAACATGTACAAGAAAATACATGGATATCTGGAGAAATGTGTCACGTGTCAGACAAGAAGCTCAAGGAAGTCAAAGCCACCTATTAAGGAAACCGAAACACCGCCTTACCCTTTTGCAAAGATCGGGCTGGATTTATCAGGACCGTACCCGACGACACTGTCTGGAAATAAATACATTGTCTCCTTCATTGACATTTATTCAGGATGGCCAGAGGCTTTTGCTGTGCCGGACAAGTCTGCAGAACGAATAGTGCATCTGATCTTAGAAGAAATTTTCCCAAGATTCGGCTGTCCTCTTGAGATTATCTCAGACAATGGAACAGAAAACGTCAACAGAAAAGTACAGGAAACTTTGGATGAAATGAACATTCATCATATCAAAACTTCATATTACAGTCCCCAAGCAAACGGAAAGGTGGAGCGATTTCACCGTACTCTCCATGACGTCATGTCTAAGAATATCCAAGAAGACGTTCAAACATGGGACTTGTATTTGAATCAAACACTTGCCGCCATTAGGTTTCATGTCAACGAGTCATCAAAGTTTTCTCCATATTTTCTCCTTTATAACAGAGACGTAGTACTTCCCTTGGACACCATCTTAAAGCCAAGACGCAGATATGTGGGCGAAGATTTACACAAAATAGCTCTTCAGCAGCAACACAAGTCATTTACTTTAGTTCACAGAAATATGAAAGAAGCGAAAAGGAAACAGAAACAGTACGCAGACAAAAACAGTACAGAAGAAAATTTCCAGATAGGAGACCCAGTGTACGTAAGGAATCACAGAAGAGATAACAAGCTGGATGTGAAATGGCAACCGTACTTCCGGATTATTGATCAAACAGGTCCGCTTTCATTCATTGTGAAAAATCAGCTAGATGGCAATACCACGAAGACACATGCTAGACATCTTCGGCCTGCGAAGATTGATGAATGGAAAGTTCCGAGAGATTCGGCAGGACACATCTTGCGAAAAACGACGTACGTAGTCCCACCCGAACAATCAGACAGTGATGAGGAACAGGCTGTCCCTCAAGACGTTGCAATACGACACAGAGTTCAAGAGAGAGAAGATTCGTCTGACGAAGATGACATTCCCCTTATGGAACTTCGGAGACGACTTAGAACTCGTGCCATGCCCGAGACAAGTACCGACATGGGCGATGATACGAACATTGAGTTAAATTCTCCATTAGAGAGCTCACCGAGTGCTCCTGAACAAAACTGCGAGGAGGAACGAATGGAAGTAGATGAAATTTCCGGAAAACCGGAAGAGGGTTTCTTACAGACGAACAAGGCTTCCAAAAATAAAACTGTTGAAAGTACCCCGTCCTCTGATCCCCAACTGCTTCTCATGCAAAGCCTATATGAAATGACAAAATATATGACATCTCAAAACCGTACGATATCTGCATCCTAAATGAAACAAAAAAAAAGTTTTTATCAAAGCTACTTCAGTTACCTGATCCTTAAAATGAATAAGTAAAAGGAAAATTAAAAAAAAAAAAAAAAACAGATGCATTTTTTTTTTATCTTAAGACAGGGAGGGAAATATGGAAATGAAAATAAAATGAAAAAAAAAGCTAAGTAAACTTAGATTAATCAGAATCCGAGAAAGTAAATTTATTCGGTAAAGATAGATAAATACGTTCAAAGAAATCGATATAAAACAAAACCCTGGATAAGTCACTGTGTATATCGTAAAAATATTTGCTCTTTGTTTGTAATTTCTAACTGGAACTCGCTGGTTTAGTGCAGGATTTATGAATGGCTTTCACTCTGGTGATCGTGTTACAATTCTCACCTCAGATTAGAGCGTATAACGATATTGACCTTTGTTGCCCTTATCCCGGTGTTGGAGTTAATTTGACGGTCGTCCCATGATGCAGGTTTTTAGCATCAGCTGTTATTTGTTTTTATTTAGTTTACACGCAGACTATTGACATATACCGACGACGTCTTACAACAGTGAAAAGAGCTTCTTGTTTAAATATCGTTTTACTAAATCTTTTTGATAAAAAAAAAGAAATATTGCTTGCATTTTCAGTTAAAGAAACTTTAGTAAATATTAAGACGTGGAAAAAGAAATAAGTTTGGAACTTTCATTTATAAGATTTGACAGAGGTTTCTAAATTATTTTTGCAAAATTCAAAATTATGGTCAATTAGAGGTACAGAGAAAAGCCCGGTGTCGCTTAACTACCAAGGACAATTTATCTCAGATGCAGACTATCACGATAGATTTATTGCTGGGAGTTATATATAGAGAGTAGCGCTGAATAATAAACAATTAGTTTCCAGATATGCAGTTTAGGCTTGAACTTCACTTTTAATACCTGTTGATATAATGGAAAAAGCGTGCAGGTTAATTATGAGAGACAATCCAAAGAGACCGAAGCCGAAGATGAAACCCGAAGCTGTGACGTCAGGTGAACCTGTGCACGATGTTACCCGTGTGGCCGGATGTGTAACCAGCCCGTCACTACAACATACGAATACTTTTCGCTGATAATGGGAGAGTGAAATCTGTCATTGCGAAAAGAGTAACATGAACTATTTTGTACTTGTTGACCTTCCTAATAAGACGCTGAATGTATGAGAATATGTATACCCCGTCGTTTTTCTTGGTGCATGGCGTCATCCGGATTACGGGAAGATCTTGGTAACGTCACTAAATATGCCAAGATGCGCCAAAGGAGGTCGAGGATGGAGAAAAGACATATGGGTCCGGACGAAGAAGACGAGACCGTGATCATAAGACGAAAACGAAAGAAGAAACCAATGATGACCGCGCGATGATTAACAATTAATTTCACGATGACATCGAGGTCCAATTTATTCGTTTTACTCCTCGGAGGTTATTCAGTTCACGAAGATGGACCAGACACGAACCATAGTTTGGGAAGAACCAAAGAAAATGATGTCATACCGTGAGGATGGCCATAAGAAGAATAAATGAATCCGTGTGATGTGTTATTTAGTGAAAAAGCAGAGTAAATGTGTAATGCTTATAATGTCATATGTTATATTAATATTGCAATTATTGATGAAATGCCATTGATGTTTGATGCATGCATTTGTATTGTAATACAATGGTATTTGATTCTATGATGCAATTGGCCTTGAAATGTGTTTCTTTTACAGGTTATGAACATTTGGATTGAACATTTATTATCATGATGAAAATGACCGGGTCACTCCTGATGAACAGTGGAACTGAATATAATGACTTTTTATTGCATGTGATTTTTAATATACACGTTTTTGATTGATATGTACCAAGTGATCCCGGTAGTAAAAAGATGTATGGTTCATTATTGTGGTGTCAAGGCCATGCGTTTAGAAAATAACCAAGCATCACCAAAATTCAGTTTATGTTTTTGATGAAAATGCCTTTCAAGGTTTTAGATGGATGTTAAAAAGTTCATCCAGGTTAAAGATTACTTAATTGATTGTAAATCAAGGTCGCCGAAATCTTGGTTATTTTCTTAAGTGGGGGAGTATTGTAACCATATGGCCTCTCCCCCACAATAATTATGCAAATTCAGTATTTTGATTTTAATTAATTTCCATTTATTTTGTTTATGGGATATTTCCAATCGCCTAGGAGAAGATAACTCTAATTTCAAACGTTAACTTTACGATCACGTGCTAAATTGATGTAATAGAAATGATTGTCATTCCCGCCAGTGTGTGACCCTATGTCTGTCAATACGAGGTGTTCTTGGGTCACTTGACAGCAATAGAAGCTATAGTGGTTCGCCTGTCACAGGTCTGGGTGCAATAGACGAAATGGCGAGGATTTGTTCTAAGTTTAGGCAACTTTGTTTATACGTCTGAATTCCAATTTAGTCATGAATTTCGATGGCGATTTCCACCTGATTGTGAAATATCCCAGGCTCCTAATATATACTGTGCGCATGATTTTGTATGTTAGATTCATTAGATTCATTCTCATACTGCTATAACCAGCATGTAATTTTCGTATGTTAATAAACGGTAAAAATTATATCAGGATTTTTATTCCAAAGAGTTAAAAATGACTAAGTAAAATACACAACGCGAAGTACATGATCTGTAGACCCGAGAGGGCTACAATATCTAATTTGGTGCCGTGACCTGGACGAAGAAGACGAGACCGTGATCATAAGACGAAAACGAAAGAAGAAACCAATGATGACCGCGCGATGATTAACAATTAATTTCACGATGACATCGAGGTCCAATTTATTCGTTTTACTCCTCGGAGGTTATTCAGTTCACGAAGATGGACCAGACACGAACCATAGTTTGGGAAGAACCAAAGAAAATGATGTCATACCGTGAGGATGGCCATAAGAAGAATAAATGAATCCGTGTGATGTGTTATTTAGTGAAAAAGCAGAGTAAATGTGTAATGCTTATAATGTCATATGTTATATTAATATTGCAATTATTGATGAAATGCCATTGATGTTTGATGCATGCATTTGTATAGTAATACAATGGTATTTGATTCTATGATGCAATTGGCCTTGAAATGTGTTTCTTTTACAGGTTATGAACATTTGGATTGAACATTTATTATCATGATGAAAATGACCGGGTCACTCCTGATGAACAGTGGAACTGAATATAATGACTTTTTATTGCATGTGATTTTTAATATACACGTTTTTGATTGATATGTACCAAGTGATCCCGGTAGTAAAAAGATGTATGGTTCATTATTGTGGTGTCAAGGCCATGCGTTTAGAAAATAACCAAGCATCACCAAAATTCAGTTTATGTTTTTGATGAAAATGCCTTTCAAGGTTTTAGATGGATGTTAAAAAGTTCATCCAGGTTAAAGATTACTTAATTGATTGTAAATCAAGGTCGCCGAAATCTTGGTTATTTTCTTAAGTGGGGGAGTATTGTAACCATATGGCCTCTCCCCCACAATAATTATGCAAATTCAGTATTTTGATTTTAATTAATTTCCATTTATTTTGTTTATGGGATATTTCCAATCGCCTAGGAGAAGATAACTCTAATTTCAAACGTTAACTTTACGATCACGTGCTAAATTGATGTAATAGAAATGATTGTCATTCCCGCCAGTGTGTGACCCTATGTCTGTCAATACGAGGTGTTCTTGGGTCACTTGACAGCAATAGAAGCTATAGTGGTTCGCCTGTCACAGGTCTGGGTGCAATAGACGAAATGGCGAGGATTTGTTCTAAGTTTAGGCAACTTTGTTTATACGTCTGAATTCCAATTTAGTCATGAATTTCGATGGCGATTTCCACCTGATTGTGAAATATCCCAGGCTCCTTATATATACTGTGCGCATGATTTTGTATGTTAGATTCATTAGATTCATTCTCATACTGCTATAACCAGCATGTAATTTTCGTATGTTAATAAACGGTAAAAATTATATCAGGATTTTTATTCCAAAGAGTTAAAAATGACTAAGTAAAATACACAACGCGAAGTACATGATCTGTAGACCCGAGAGGGCTACACTTCTTGAAGAAAATTATAAATCAATTCAAATGCATCACAATTGAATGCTAAACGTGTAAGTTTCAAAGCAAAAGGAAAGGGAAGGAGATAACGCAGACAGCAACACCATATTTATTTGAAAAAAGGTTACTACATGTCAACTTGTCCTATCGATTAGTTCGATGTCCTTATCTTTCTGACAGAAAACAAAGGTCAAATTATTACAAAAAAAAAAAGAATTTACAAAATGCAAGGAAAGGACAAGGTACAGTAAGGGCCTTATTTGGCCCCTCATAGAAATGAATGAATTTGATCTAAAACAAAGGAGTATGAAGTCTACTTACCGAAAAACCTATATATCATACCATGCTTTATCGTTTCTATATATTTTAAGGTCAATCTTTAATGTCAAGGTCATGGCTTAATAAATCAAGGAAAAATAACGTAACCATTATAGCATGGGATGTATCACTTGGTTGGCTGCAACCCTCCCACCTTCATCCTCCAAAATTGGCCTAACCTTGCAGCATTTTTGTGTTCTTTCAATTGAAAATTAGTTTCATGGAAATTTCTATTGAAAAAGATATGTTTTTGGAGGAAAACATGTTTTTAGTGCAAAATCACTGAAAATCGGAAAATGCTTATAATTTGTAAATGGACGATGATTTAAAAAATAGGAAAATGTAATTATAAAGTATTTTTCGTGTTCTTTCAGATGGAATAAGATTAAAATTTCATTTTTTATTTTTACGACTTTTTTTGGGGTAAAATGTCATTTTTTTTTTGCAAAATGTTGAAGAAATTTGAGGATATTATCATTTTCTCCTGTTCCTCAGTTCTAGAATATTGCCTATAATCGTTTATTGAAGAGTTAAACTAATACTTTAAAGTGTTGCTCATGAATCATATATTCAAAGTAAGCACGTCATATTTCCTACTTCGTTTTGAGGCAAAATCTTATTTTTGTTTGTTTTCAAATCACAGATTTCTGGTAAAATTTAATGAATACAAGGTCTTACCTATAATAATAAATTCAAAGCTGTCGTTTACTAAAAAAAATCATTTATGTTATCAAATGCAAGTAATATGAAACGTTTTAGTTAATTGAAGTCTAAATTTTGGGTAAAATATAAACTTTTTGCGCAAAAACCACTTCTTTTGAGAAAATGAGTACAAATTCTTTTCCTTTGGCAAAATGGACACATTCTAGCTCTGGTAGGATCTTGTTTCTGATAATGAATGGAAAGGAATATCATTTGATAAACAAAGTTCAAATTATATCCTATACATATTCGTACCAGTTACAAGTATCTGCGTAAAAAGTGACCAAGATATAGGCTACTAAGGCTTATTATTAAACAATACCAATACATATGTAGTTCTTTTTCACTTTAGAAAGTGATTGTCATTTGAAAAACACAAATATGCGATGACTGATTGATATGTTGTGAGTCTCGGTTTTCTGGGATGCAGAAGGTATTCTGCTGATAGATTATCTCCAAAAAGGACAAACAATGAATGGTACATACATGTACTATGCTTCACTACTGACACGTTAGTCTCGGTTTTCTGGGATGCAGAAGGTATTCTGCTGATAGATTATCTCCAAAAAGGACAAACAATGAATGGTACATACATGTACTATGCTTCACTACTGACACGTTATACTAACTAGCGCCGTGGAAAACTCACTAGTTCAAGGTGTGTTGTTCCACCATGACAATGCTCCTGATCACAAGTCTGTCACTGCCATGAATGTCATTTATGACTGTGGCTTTAATTTGATTGAGCATCCGCCTTATTCACCTGATCTTGCTCCATCAGACTTTCATCTATTCCCGAAACTGAAAGCAGCTATTTCTGGCTCCAACTTTCAATCAAGAAAATGAGTTCTTATTAGGTGATATTGAGGCCCTTAAACACCGCTGGCAAAAGATTCAAATTCTGTCATACGAGGCTCATAGCATATCAATCAGCCCTCGTACTGGCTAAAATGAGTTTATAATGTTTATTTTTGAGTACCATACCTTCTGAAAACTGATCCCGTTTACCCTCAAGGAAAACACAGTAAAAAGAAGTACAGAAGAGGATACAAGGGAGCGCACTTGGCCCCCCTTTACCTCGACTTTTATGTATTCAATGACAAGGGCCAAGGTCTGCGATTGTGCGATTGATTCAATTACTCTAAAAACAAATATTATTCTAAGAGCTAAACTGAGCTTCAGGAGGTCAGACCCCCCCCCCTTGGAATTTGCCACAACATGCTGATTTTCACCGTTTTATGGTATTTTTTCAAAACTATAGACTTGAGCCTCTCCATGCGACGGGTTAGAATCCCCCTCCTCTTTCCTGGATGAAAAAAGTTTTCTAGATCCGCTTATGCATACAATGTCTGAAACAAATGCTTAAAGGTACGGTGTCCCTAAAAATTAATTGAAAAATTAATTTTAGAAATTTAAACTATAATTTTAAATTTGAATTTTAAATTCTAAATTTTGAAATTATAATTTTATATTATAATTTTAACTAAAAAAATTAATTTTACAAAACTCTATAATGAAAGATCTTTCTTTCGATATGAAAGTTTACATTCTCATTTATATAAATTCTAATTTTTAGGCTAATCTAACGCATACATTGGTAGTTGTAGCCGTTTAAAAACGTCATTTTTAATTTGGGGTGCGCAGCTTTAATTCCTTCCACTAGCACCACCTATAATGTATTGCGTTTTTACAATCGAGGTATATGTAGATTTAATTTTACAAATTCGACAATATTATGATAGCTACTGCATATCATCAAATAACACTTTTTATGGCTCCTTTTTATTTTCAATCTAGACCCATCGGAAAAATTTTGCGTTTTCAATAAGATTTTTTTTCAGGGACACTGTATCTTTAATGTTTGTTAAAACATCTGCATGCGTCGTATAAATTTACAATCGATATTCTATATGCAAACCGACATTATGGACCTCTTGCAGTAGACATATTATTGGTTTTTTTATGTGGAGATAAGGGGGGGGGGTTATTGAAGACATGATTTATCGAGAAGGCGAAGAGATGTTTATTGTTAGAATTACAATTCATATACGAAATTGTGATATTTTGTTTATTTAATTCCATTTTTGTAATTTTGAAATTTACATCTATGTTAACAGACGGAGCGAGCCAAAAAAAAAAATTGATAAGAAAAGAAAAGTTAATCGAAAGAATTATAAATATACAATTTGTCAGTGTAAATTCAATCAGAGTGATGAGATCTACCAAATTGTCTATTAAAAATACATATAATTATGATAATGATAATTAGTTTTGTCCTTTATTCCTTTTATCGTGGAAACTTTGGGAATGTATGATTCTAAATCTATTCGGGAAAATTTTGGAATAAATGATGACAGTTTTATTGGGAATAGCGTTCGTAATATAACAGTAATTTTTTTTTAAATATATCATACCTGCAAACCATCAGTTTACACTACCTAGAACAGAAACTTCTTAGACAGTTACAGTCTCCGTTAGAACTGATTGCCTCTGGCCTATCAAAAAAATGGGGAGGGGGTGGGGGGGGGGGAGGTTACAGCCTATAAAACCTGACTAGATCGGCTAATATGTTATATCAGAGACGTATATTAAAATGTACCCCCTGGGTATATGTACTTTGTGGCAAGTTGGAAGTTTCTATACAAGGGTCTCGTAGCTTAGTTTTTTATGATTTCGAAAACTGTAAGAGTTGATGCCCTTGTGCTGATTATATTGTTATTTTCAATAATTTATGATTAAATTAGTACTTTTAATACTAGATAATTTTATAAGTTTATAAAATATGAAAAAAAATTAAGTTATATTATTTTCAAATAAAATAAAATGAACTTTTATAAAACAAAACTTTAAATTTGATATTTATTATATATTCCTATACACATGATTTTTCTTTCTCAATATAGTTTGCAAAGCAATCTTGACTAATTTTTCGCGAAAATGTCATTGTGGAGTGATACCGACGTAAATTACTCTAAAACGTCAACGTGAAAATCCCGATCCCGCGAAAAAAAGTCATAATTGCTAGAGGAAACGTTACGTTTTTCGTTATAACAAGTGAGCACAGCAGGTCCTATCTGAGAAAATTTGCACATCAACTCATAAATGTGTCACAAACACCATATCAAAATATAAATGATAGGCCAGCGTGTGCTTAAATAAAAAAAATGAACACATGGAAATTGTGAAAAAACAGTGTTTTCGAGAAATCAAGCAACTTCATTACTGTATATATAGGCTGTTATGATTTTTCTTGCAAAAATTACTCTAGATATTAAAAATACAGATTAATTGATTTCAATTTATTTCTATCAATACTTTTTAGAGAGCTTGAATTTTTAAAAAATGAGTGGGCCAATTTATAATGACAAGTGTCCCTTGTCCTTTATATGAAATTGAAATGACAAATATGGACAATGACCATATCCCTATACATAGTACAAAATCGATCATTCAGAAATCATAAACCGAAGGCATACAAATTCAGGATAAAACAGGAACCAAATCAAACAAACAAAAACCTCCACCACATAAAAAGAGGCGAACTCCTAAACGGGAGTGAAACCAGGTGCCAAGAAAGAGTCAGCATCTCCTGTTTGCATGCAAAATCCGTCGATTCAGTTCGGTGGAATTGGAATTGGTACTTGCTCTGCTATAGCGTATCAATTGAGATATGAACACGCCATAAGCAGGCGAAGAAGGCATGTTGCTACTCAGAAAAGGAAAGTGATACTGAAATTAAAGTTGTCACGTTTGTCATAGAGTGAAGTGTTCATGTGACCATCAGTATCGTAGGACAACATTATGTCCAAATAGGATGCTGAATTATTTGTCTCTGTAAATTCTTTGACTTCAAGCTCATAAAGATAGATTCTGCTTAGGTAATCCGCGAATTTTGGATTATTGATTGACAACACATCGTCTATATATCTGTAAGTGAAATTAAATTCAAGTCAGAAGCTAAGTATCTTCTCCCTTCAGAGACCAAAGATTGCATTAATTCAGCTTCGTACGAGAAAAGAAAAAATGTCGGCAAGGAGTGGAGCACAACTGGTTCCCATTGGAATTCCGACAATTTGCCGGAAGACATTTCCTCCAAACACAACAAAAATGTTGCCGATAAGGAAGTTTAACATATGTATAATATCTGTTTCAGTGTACTCATTTTTAGAACCGAACTTTGCTTTTACAAAATAGATTTTTCCATAGTTAACAACAATAGATTTATATTTGCGATTGTCGTTCTTGGTTGTAAACGCATTACTTATAATTTTTGCGAGTCTTTCTTTCAATTTAGACAGTGGAATCGTTGTGTACAGTGTCGAAAAATCGATGGCTTTGATCAAATAATCTTTATTGAAATAAGTGGATTTCAGATGTTCTAAAAGCAAGAAATTACACTCTATTGATAACATAAACTTGTTAAAATTCATCATAAAAGTAAATTTAAAAATTCTAAAATGTTTTTGGGATAAAGCAATCAACCTGCGTATGTCTGTCTGATTAAAATCTAGCTCTGATACTGTGTTGCCTGCATTGAATTCTGACACCCAAATATAGAGAGTCAAACATTGTTCAATCAATGAAAAGACGTTATTCGACGTGTTACGTAACGTTCAATCACGAGAGCTACTTACATGACTCTTTACGTATAATTCCCTTACGGATGATTTTTAAATTGCTAGGCAGGTAACGCATAATCAAAGTTGAATATTCATAAGATTATCCGTTTGGAGTCCCCCGCTTTCGCGAAAGCACGGGGACATTAAAACCGTCCCGTGTGTCTGTCCGTCCGTCCGTACGTCTGTCCGTCTGTCTGTCTGTCTGTCCGTCAGTCAGGAAAACTTTGACTCTGTCCTTAACTTTTGAATGGTTAGTGATTGGGCTTTTATAAATTAAATTAAATTAAATTCTTTATTGCATTAAACTCATCATAAAAGTCATTATGCAGTTCAGTACATAGAAACACACACAAGAAATCACAAATATCGAAAAAATATTATTATTATGAATAGATCGATAAACATATACATGCGCCAGTAACATATATCTTAGAATTATCAGGACAATGTACATTGGTCTGGATTCAGAAATCAAACAACAATAATATTATTGTACTTATCAAAACTGGGACTTTAAGACCTTCTCGGGTTTGATCGCGTACAAAATATATGTCTTAAAAGGTCGATACAAAATTTCAGAATATCATCGTTGCAATTCATAATGAAATTAAATTTATCAATTTCGGCTAATTCAGAAAATCGTGGACACGTATTAGTAATAAGAGTAAATACTTCGTTTCTTTTCATTTCATAAAGTTCACATTTCATCATCACGTGGAACTCATCTTCGATCTCTGATGATGAGCAGAAATGACATATTCGTCTGTCCAAAGGTGTTATAGGTCTTTTATGTCTTCCTGTCTCCACATGAAGGTCATGGGCACTTATTCTAAATTTCGTAAGAAGACGTCTGTCTTTAAAGTTCAACTGATCACAATAATCTTCGTATCGTAAATTATATTTAACTTTACAGTAAGTTCTTAATTTTGAATTGTTATTGATCGAATCCAACCAAAATGAATGGAATTTCCCTCTCAATTCAGGTTCGAGGATATTAGTATTTATACTCAAAATATCACTAAAACCGAAAATCCCACAAATATATCGTACCCACGTTATCCAGGAATGTCCGTTATTGATGTCAATGAGTTCAGCTTCGCACAAACAGTCATTAATTAATGATTTTGTTTTTCTCTTTTCTTGGAGTTTAAGCCAATATCTAATTGTACCTTTTAGCACATCAAGTATTAATGGGTATCTACCTAATTCTTCTTATGCCCCAAAGACAGATGCATATTTATTAACTCCGAGTATCCACTTACAAAACGCGATGTTTATTTTTTCTATTGGTAATTTTGTACAGGAAGATTTTACAAAATCATAAGCACTATTTTTTTTCATAGTTACACTCCCCCATATTTCTGAACCATATAGGCAAACGGGTTTTACTGTCTTATCAAAAAGGTCTAGACTTATTTTAGGCGATAAGAAGTCCAGGTCAATTACTGATTTGAGCTTGAATAAAGCTTTATTTCCACGGTCATTCATATTAAGTTTCGCTTTATTGAAATTTCCCGAAGAGTCGAAGACAATGCCGAGATATTTATAAGTATTTGTATACTCAAGGTCGTGACCTTTATATTTTATATTCTGTGTACCCGCCAGAGGTCGACCAGATTTTGTTATTGGCATTACCATAGTTTTGTTCACATTTACTCGAAGTCGCCATTTGTCACAATAATCGCTTAACGTATCAAATTTCCGTTGTAAACCATCTATTATATTTCACATATGTTTTCCTTGTGACAAGTCCTTTACATGGATACCAAATTTTTTTTACCTTGTGACCTTGACCTTGAATTTTGACCTACTTTTCAGATTTTTTAACCTTGTGAATAACTTTTGAATGGAAGGTTGTAGGGCTTTCATATTTCACATGTTTATTTATTGTGACAAGACCTTTCGATTGATACCAAAATTTTTGAACTTGTGACCTTGCCCTTGGAGTTTGACCTACTTTCAAAAAACTTTAACCTTGACCATTACCTTTGAATGGTAAGTGATACGGCTTTCATATTTCACATATGTATTAATTGTGACAAGACCTTTCCATGAATACCAAAATTATTGACCTGGTGACCTTGACCTTGGAGTTTGACCTTATCTTTTTTTAAAAAAAAAATTTACCCTTGACCATTACTTTTAAATGGTAAGTGATAAGGCTTTCATATTTCAGATGTGTATTCACTGTGACAAGACCTTTCCATGAATACCCTTTTTTTGACTTTGTGACCTTGACCTTGGAGTTTAACCTACTTTTAAAAAACTTTACCCTTGACGATAACTTTTGAATGGTTAGTGATTGGGCTTTCATATTCCACATGTGTATTCCTTGTAACGAGACAAAAGACCTTTCCGTCCGTAACAACATTCGGATCTTGTGACCTCGTCCTTGGAGATTGACCCATATTTAAAAACTTCAACATCGACCATATTTTTTGGATGGTAAATAGTAGGACTTTCATATTTCACATGTGCATTCATTTTCACAAGACCTTTGCCTTGGTAGCAAAGTTTGGACCTTTTGACCTATTCTCAGAGTTTAATCTTTTGATATTTAGAACTTTGATTGTATATGAGATATATTATGAAAACTTGAAAATAGTAGGGGGTGTCTGTAAGCATTTCTTTAAAGACAAACACCCAAAAGCGAGGGACTATAATTCCTTGGATTTGATTTTTGCTTCCCTCTTCATGAATGTTACTTTCAAATAGTAATCGTGGTTATTTTCGCTGGAGGAAAATTTCGCGATGTAACATAAAGACGTTACGTTTGGGGGAAATATAAGCGATAAAAGTGTATTTCTCATTGTAAGAATGCAGCGGGGATCTTTTCGAGTGGGGGAAATTTGCGCGAAGTCCAATGATTCGCGAAAACGTGAAAATTACCTCTAGACAAAAATTTCCACGTTTACAGCAGTTTTATAAAAGAATAATTTTCTCCAAAAATAATGTAATGTCATTATTTCTTCTTTAAGGAGAACAAGATAGGACTATAAAGCAAATACAACATCAGCTCTATTCCAGATGGGATGAAGTATTAGGTAATTAATGTGCATGTTAGTAGTATCACTTCCATTCTTTTGATAACTGCATAGCTACATGGTATATTGATATTTGGAAATAAGTCAAAATGATAAGAAAACAAAATGGATATTGGAGTCAAAGTAAAAAAAAAGCAAAATCTAAAAAAAATCCGATACATGAAAAGGGTCTTTTTCTTATATATGATTTGTTGACATTATTTCGACAGGAGAAATCTTAATTAATTTTGGTATAAGGTTGCTAGGTAAGACTATAATGAAAAAGACATATTTGCAAATGATTGCTATATCAGAGGTCAATGTCACATATACGTAAAGTAGATTAAATTCAAAGGCATATGTTCTAGATAACAAGTAATGCGATGACTATCTGAAAGGAGCAGGTTCGGGAACATGGAAAATCGGCCCTAATTTTAGAATGTTTTAGATTTCGATTGTACTTCGTATCAAGGAAGTTAAATGTGTGGTTGATTGAAATACCAAATAGATATTTTGATTTACGTGCAATACACCGAAAGATAAGGCTTCAAAATCGGCTTAAAGTCGTAAAATACTGAAAAATCGTAAGAAATTGGCATAATTCTGGTCAAAATTTATGAAAATAAGTAGGGCGCCAGCCCTCACCCAAAATAATTTTTATATAAAAAGTTAGATTTGCAATCTATCTTTCGATCAACGTAAAATTCATGTTGGGTGAGGGTTGGCGCCTATACTAATTTTAAAGATTTATGCAAAAACTATGGCGATTTTCCTTCATTTTCCGTCCTGCAGAGCAAATGACGTCAAAATGTGACGTCATAACTAACGCATGTGACGTTTTGACAATGAAAAATATTTACTTTCTATATCGGCAGGTATTTGAGATAAATATAAGAGATACTGAATCATAATTTTCATAAGATTATTTTTCGCAAAAATTTAGGGCCGATTTTGGCAGTTGGTGAACCTACCCCTTTGTATTACCCATTAATTTGGGTGACTATGAATAAAGTTTAAATCTAAAACATATTTTACAAGCATTTTCTAAATTGTCATTAATATAACCTGGATATTGAAAAACGTATGTAGTGAATGCAACAAAATACGTGTTAATTAAAATATGTTGACGTTTATATAATATCAACTATAGATCCTCTTACTTAATGCGCTTCATTTACACTATCAATATAAAAATATATTATATCATATTGATTTAGTCACCATATACGTTTTCAACAAATGTTGTCTCATAAGTAATTAATTCTATACTTTTCATTTTATCTTATATTTACCAGATAAAGAACCAGATATTATTGGATTAAAAAATAAGCTGAAAAAAATCAACAATTACGTCACGAAATCTATATCATTGTCACCTTTACAAGAGAGAGGAAAAGACGAACTGCCAATAGAGCTTTTGTTTGCCCAAGTCATTATCCGAGAGGATCACACATATAGAGAAAAGGGAGAGAAATTCGCTGAACAAAAAAGAGAGGTACAAGGTCCAGATGATATTTTCATGATGAACGGCGAAGAAGTGAGGAAAGTATACATGTTAGGTGATGCTGCACACGGCAAAACAACCTACTGTATATGGCTCGTAAGGAATTGGTGCAACGCTCAATGTGGTATGTCCACGGGAAGCAAGAACCTTGATAAATGGGAAAAAGCACTGAAGCGATTTGACTTCGTATTCCTGTTACAGTTTCGTCATGTTGGTCCAGATCTAGCCTGTGTTACAGATATGATCTGCAAGGACGTGTTTGCGGAAGACGAGGACTACTGGGACACGATACGCTACGTATTATCATCCAACAAATACAAAAGTCTCATCATAATGGACGGACTGGATGAGTGGAATCCAAGCGAACAAGTAAGAAAACAGCTGAGGTGTCGAGGAATGCCAAACCTTCATATGTCAAGTACTGTATCATCCTTTTACACAATGCGACCGTGGGTGTTTTCATTGATATCAAAACTTGTTAAAGTCAGTGACAGAGTAATAGAAATACATGGACTTAGTGATAAAGGAATGGAACAAGCTATTGAAAATGTTCTGTTAAATCATTATGAATTGAAAGATGATCGTCCCAAATTTGAACTTACATATAACAAAATAGTTCAGCAACTAAATAAAAGAAGCCTCAAATCCTTCATGCAAATACCATTGTTAGCTATAATGTGTGTGCAGCTATGGTATGAGGAAAAACAAGTAGGGGAAAGTATGACAAGCTTCTATGCTACAATGATAGATATGTTAATCGAGAGAGCTCACGAAAAACATCAATTTCAAATAGTTTATGACAACCCTTCAAAGTGTGCATTACCTGACTTTTTGTCAGAATATGAATATATAAAGCGGTTTACATCTGTCCTATTTAAGTTGGGAAAAGTAGCTTATGAGGGTCTATTTTCTAATGAAACAAAATTGGTTTTTAAGAAAAGAAAACTAGAAATAGAAGTAGGTGTGAGAGAATTACAGATTGCACTAAAAGTTGGATTGATCAGCCAGAAGGAGGCACCCAGTCTTTTGACAAAGAATGTTAGTGTTCATTTTTTTCATAAATCAATACAAGAGTTCCTGGCTGCAATCTACATTGTAACCAGCAAAGAGGTAAGTGACTCATTCTATAAACATCTGTCCAATGTTAATGTCATCACGGAGTTATCCGATGTTATTTTGTTCATATGTGGTATGTGTCCGTCTCTTGGTAGTGTTATATCAGAGCGTGTTGTCAATGTGACTGATAGTGACACAGAAATATTGAAATATAGGCAATTTCCGATTGAAAATACAGATAGAGTCATTGAGTTGAACAGTCTACAGATAACAATGACAAATGGTGACAAGACGATCTGTAGGAAGAGAGAAACAGTTTTTGGCAACATTACAGTTGAGGGACTGTACAGACTACAAGTAAGTTGGTACAGAGAGTTACAGGACAGACAGACAGACAACCCAGTGACGTTCCATGTATCAGATGTTTATGTATATTACCATGACATAGAGATAGTGAGAAGTACAAATGACATTTTATCTGATGAACATGTAGCAGACATTAGATCACTGTATCTACTGCGTATTCCTAATGACGGAGAGGATGGTATCGCTGACACAGTTCTAAATAACTTTCTGTGTAACAAATACAACAACACAAGGTCTCTAGTTACGATCATTATCGATGGTGTCACTGATAGATTTATATCACCGATGTGCATACCATCACTGAGATATTTACACCTAAGCAATGTTAGAATAAACAACACTCACCTAGATCGTAGTGTCTGTCCTTCGCTGCTGATACACTTGGAATCGCTTCATGTGTTAGAGCTGTGTAATGTGAACCTTGGTGGCAGTGGACTGGATATATCTAACATGGCATCACTTCGTGGACTTCAGTTGTCTGATGTAACCCTTGATAACAGAGTTCTTGCTCTATCTAACATGACATCACTGCGGAATTTATGGCTGTCTAATTTAACGCTTTATGACAAAGGACTGGATCTATCTAACATGACATCACTTCGTGAGCTACAAATGTCTGATGTAACCCTTGGTGACAGAGGACTTGTTCTATCTAATATGACATCATTGCGAGATTTATGGATGTCTAATTTAACGCTGGATGCCAAAGGACTGGAATTATCTAACATGACATCACTTCGTGAGCTAAAAATGACCGATGTAACCCTTGGTGACAGAGGACTTGTTCTATCGAACATGAAATCACTACGGGAGTTATGTCTGTCATGTTTAATGCTGGATGGCAACGGACTAGATCTGTCTGACATGACTTCACTACATAAGTTACAGCTGGTAAGTGTGACCCTAGGTGACAGAGGGCTGGATCTGACTAGCATGGCATCACTACAGGTGTTAAGGCTGGAAAAGATTACCTTTGGTGACAATGGACTTGTTCTGACTGACCTTACATCACTACATACCTTACAGATGGTTAGTGTGACCCTGGGTTACACAGGACTGGATCTGTCAGACACAACTTTACTACGCGAGTTAGTTATGATAGATGTTACTCTAGGTGAAAGAGGACTGGATCTGTCTGGCATGACATCACTACAGGTGTTGTCGCTGGCTTCCATGAATCTTGGTGACAGAGGACTGGATCTTTCTGATGTGACATCACTACAGGTGTTAAGGCTGGAAAAGATGACCTTGGGTGACAAAGGACTTGATCTGTCTGGAATGACATCACTGCATGATTCAGTCTTGATCGATGTTATCCTGGATAAAAGAGGACTAGATCTGTCTGAAAATACATGCCGACGGGAGTTATGGTTATCTTGTGTGGCACTGGGTGCCAGAGGATTTACTCTGTCTGCTAACTTGGTAATTATTCAGAAGGTAAATTTACATGGTTTAGATATGTCTCCAACACAGTGGAAACAATTTATACACTCTGTACTAAATATACAACATAGCTTTCATTTTGATCTATATGGTACAAATATTGATGATGAATCCATTACAAGGATCCGATTTTCTCCTCACTTCAATGTTACACATGATGGTTTCGATAAATACGGTGTATATAAGTTTAACTTCAAAAGAATATGGCCAACGCCACAGGTTGATGTCGGAAATGAAATATTGTACAAAAGATGAAAGATTTAGCTGCACATCTCAGAAATAGTATGACAATATTATTGTACAGTCCATAGAACATTATTTTCTTCAATTTTATCGTATTCTGTTTGTATCATATCGTATCATGTGTATCGTATCATATCGTGTCGTGTATTATAAGGTCAGAGAATGACAACACAGATGAATGCAAACAAATGTGTACATTCCGAGTAAAAAACAGGTAAGTTTTTCATTAGCATCCAGTTTATATATGCTCACGCAAAATCCCATTGATATCGGTGTATTGTCACAGACAGTTTTGGTATGTTTTATATGTCAGCTTACCAAATAGAGCACATTTTGGATTGTGTAAAAGTAAACATTAGGTAAGTTATTCATAAACATTCCAGGTGCAGATACTATCGCTTAAATCCAATTTACATTGGTGTATTTCTACAGAAATGTTTAGTTTGAAAAACAGAATAAAAAATTCCCGACAAATCTTTGAATTAACTCACTAATTTTGCAACGTTCACAGTGTCGAGACTTAAGCGTATTAATAGTATAATTTTGGTTTTCCAAGAAAGAGGAAAATCGGTCTTTTTTTCAAGAATCATTCCATATCTGTACACAAAGTGCGTTCATTTGTCACTTAGTTTATCTTAAAACGTACTGAAGCTATAATCAGAATAAGTCTTTATTGCATTTGGAAATAATATAAATGCTTTTCTAAGAAATATATACTTATTTATATCATTATATTTATATGATATATGTACATGTTTGTGTTTGAAATTCAGTTTGGTGCATTGTCAAAAAGTGCTTCAGTTTGTTTCTTCTACTATGATATTTGCCATGGATGAATTATTAATTTTCGTAGATCAGAATTCGAAAGAACTCTTATAGATTAATCGTATTAATGTATTCTACTAGAATCCTTGGAATATTTCGTTTATGATTTCTCAGTTGTAAGCCATAAAGGTAAGTCATAAAGTGAAATTGCATAAAATCATAAGGTACTTATCAATTTTGATTTGAATCTAAATTTATTTTTTGGAAAGAATCGTTTATCTACAATAAAGAAGTTTCATAAGAATTTACATTTATCAAACATATATAGAAAGGAAATATATTTATGTTTTTGCTTAATTAACTCACATATTGTTGAAAAGATTCATTTTTCTGTTTTCATCTTTGCTTAATCTTCTATGGTAATATGGTATTCCAATGGAGTTAGAAAGTCGACTCTTATCCAAGGATTGAAAATTCAGCCAATACGTATGTGCAATAGATTTACGGTGAACGTTTAAGCCCTTCTGAATTATAATCCCCTCACATTGTAGTTACATGGAGATGTAGTAACGCAACAGGCCGTGTGCAAGTTAGTCAGTAAATATATACCTGTGTGCGTCACACATTTGTATACAGCCTGGAAGGCGCAGGATTTATTTGATCTTTACTTAACTTCATACACTTATTAATTTTGACAAGTAGAAAATTGATTTTCAAGGTCATAGGCCAAAGATATAGGTCACGGACTAGAACCTATAAAAATACTTGTATACAACCTGGTGGATATCGTTTTGATATGATCTTCACCAAACCTTATTTATTGCCAATGACTTGAGAAAAAAAAACCTATTGATTTGCAAGGTCATACGTTTAAGGTCAAAGTTACAGATTGGGAACAGTTGTAATCCGTGTATACAGTCTAGTGTCACAAATTTTATTAGATCTTTACCAAATTTCAGGTACTCGTTTCTTTCGACGTATAGAAAATCCCTGTAGAAGATCAAAGGTTCATTAATGGGAAAAATTTGAAATCCTTGTATACAACCTAGAGGGCACAATTTTGAATGGATGACAAATGTGGATAATGATCATATTCAAATATACAGCAAACAATCGATAATTCAGAAAATCTAAAACCGAAGGTATACAAAATCAGGATAAAACAGGAACAAAAGCAAGAAACAAAAACCTCTACCACACGAAAGGAAGCGAACTCCCGATATGGGGATGAGATCAGGTGCACAGGAAGAATAAGCATATCCTGCTTGCATGCAACATCCGCCGCTTAAATTCAATAGAATTGTCACATCCGTCTACGTCCATTTTGGAAGATATAAGTACATTCAGTGTTTGGATGATTCAAATAGTCTACGACATGAAATCAGCCACCATCCTGGACAGTCGGACATCATAGTGTGTGATAAGTTCCCCATATCGACATGGATTCACCCTATCAATGTTAAACGTGTTCAAATTCCATATATTTAGATTCAGGGGGTAAGGATGAAGGTCAAAGTAATAAATTTATGTAATGCATATTGTGTCTAGGATGCGTTTTCAAAAGTATCAGCAACATTGTAATATCTGTTCAATTAGAAATTTTCAGTGCAGCATAGGCGCATTTCAACAAGTAATGTCTCGTCAGTGACGCTTAAAGCCAAAATAGATATCAACTAGAGTCTAGACTTTATTACTACAAAGAGGGAAAATGTCTCTCCTAAGTCTGAAAATATTGCATTAAAAGTGATGGAGAATAAACTAAGTTATTTCAAAACAAAGGAGGGGATCTCCAACAACACCAGGTTGCAGCACCCACAGCAAAACCCCAAAACACCCAATGCAAAAACACAAAGCAGACAAGCACAGAAAGAGACGCAAGTTACGCAAGAAACTCTTTGAAACTAGGCTCACAATATCCTTGGGAACTAAATAATGCAATAGCAGAGATGTCAACCTATGCAACCTATGGGTTTAAAATAACAATATTCAAATATTTCTTCCATTTTAAACATTTAGTTTGTACCATTCCGAGTGTCTATTTTGTGACAGCTGAATCATGATTAACTATGCTGATTCCAAATGCATCTCTTTTGTCACTTACACTCGTATTTATTCTCCGTCATTCATTAACACTTTTGATATTAATGTCTAAGGCAAGGGGGTTTTTTTGTCGGGGCAAGTTTATAATTTGTCTTGAGGGCCCTCCAGACCCTTTTACAATAACTTATATAAATTATGTGCACAGTTTTATATTCTGCAATTATTTCCTTATCACTTTTGCATTAAGTGTAATATTTACAATTCAAAACATAAATAAGTACTTCGAAGTAGCAGAAATTCTTGAATACTAAGATATAATGTGCACATCGCTTGTTAAAATAAGAATAATCCTGCTACGTCTTTCGGTACATTTTTGACATAATAATTTCATACTCTTTGGTCAGATTAGGCCATTTCTTGTTTTAATTCTGTTTTGCGTCATTTTGAAATTGAAAAAGCTACCGGCCAGCCAGACAGAAAAACAAACAATTTAATAAAACAAAGTTGAAATTTCATATCATATGACTATGTGATATATGACAGAAACTTGTTTCATTTGATTATTCACAGATTTTAGTCAGTAAAAGAATGATAGATAACAACATTTCTTGAATCATTACATTTTTACATGAAATATAAAAGATCAAACAATTTTTTGTTTAATTTTTTAAAATACACATTCAAAGTTGATGTTTGTAGAAAACACATTTAATTGGTAAAAATTCTATTGTTTCATTTTTTGTTTTGTTTTATGAAATTGGGCTCAAAACCTACCATCACAAGGACGCAAAACAGAAAATAACAAAGAAATGGCCTTACATTGTTTATTTAGAGGGTCACTGACGAAGGTTAAGTACTCTAAACGTGCATGTATGGTCCATACTGCAAAGGAGTAGGTTCAGAAACTACCGATATTGGCCCTGTTCAAACCTAGATTCTAAAATTGTTTTATTTCATGTTTTTTCTTTATGAAAGCAAAGACAAACTTTGATAGTTCAGAAAAATACGACGTTCGGGAATCTGCACGTGCTGTGACGTCATCTATGACGTCGTAAATCCATGACGGAATGCAGATTTCCGTGTTTTTAACATGTTTTAGAGTCTTTATCCTTAAACTTTACCCATAGCACACGTTGTCACAGAAATTGAATTGGTATTAACTTGAAGATCATACTCAAATCTTGCTGTACAGAGAATTTCGTTTCTGTGACGCACTGTGCTGTGCATCTATTTTAAAGTTTTCTTTGTTGTACTTCTACCAACCTGAGAGAGATTTTGCCTGTGCAGCTCTCTTTAGAAATCAGAAAATCGAGAAATATTTTTTCAGTGTCCACAGATTTTGAGAATAATTTTCATACAGTTTGATAGTTCTTGATTTCTCGTAACTACTAACATAATAAGTGCTTCTATAACATATTTACCAAGACCAGAAATTAAGTTTGATAGGGCTATTTTATAAGATATTGTTTAGGCTCCGTACATCGTGTACGTTAAATGAAACGAGTTTCTGGGTATAAATATACGATGTACATATTAGTATTGAATTTATATTAAAACTAAAACTATCAAATGGTCTACATCTTATTAAAAATTTCAAAAGATAAAGATGTCAAAATCTTGATTTTCCGATTTCTGAAGTGTGCTGCGCGGACGGTAGCAACAAAACAAGATGGACGATATAGGTATACGTAAATTCCAAAAAAAAAAAAAAAAAAAAGTTGAATGAAGAATGCATTTATGCATTCATACATGTGCATTCTGCAAGTTTAATGGAAGGTTAATATATATTGAATAAAATGAAGAAATATCCGCTCATTATCCAACATTATTATTTTCAAACACTAAACAGAAATAGTAATAACTACATTTCATACCTTCTCAAATTCAAAACGACAAACAGAAAAACGAAATTTCTAATCAGAGAGAGAGAGAGAGAGAGAGAGAGAGAGAGTATCGGAAAATGTCATTATACCTGTAATTGGTATGACTTACAAACTCCAATTTAGATTATGCAAATATGATGTATGATCATGATACTCTAGCTTATTACTTAGCTTGTGTTCATGTTTGATACAAAATGTACCCGGGATCTGAGTTCGTAATGTATCAAGAGGAAGGAAATAAAACGGTTTGTTTTGTGTTTTCATGAATCCAACATCAAATTGAAAGCACTGGTCTAAAGAGAGATCATGGGCCGGGTCAGCACTAGTGTTGAAGACATTTAGGAATCGATAATCGGATCTTTTCGTCGATAATCAGAAAGAGTAAAATTGATTAAATTCAGAAAAAAATATTTCAAGAAAAAATGCAGCAAGGAGTAAATCTGAACATAATTGAGCGACATGGGTCATACTCGAATATGACCTTTTTTGTAAAGGCTATAAAGGAAGTAAATCGATTCGTTGTAAGAATTTCTTTAAAATATTCAGAACCATGTTTAGGGCGGCGGACGGACGGACGGACGGACCCATACACGGGAAGACCGATTTAATCCAGAAATCTATTACCGGCATGAATAACCTATTAGGAGGCTCGACTAGGAAGTTTGATGGACGGATATGTTCATCGCTCAATAGCCCCGAAATTTTGACAGGATGTTAACATAATGAGACGAACTTTTTAAAAATTTGCTTATTACCGTCGGTCATGACTGACGGTATACTGTAATCATTCGTAACCTACTTGCACGGATAGAATACCCCTTGGCAATACGATTGGTTGACAATTGCATAAAATGCAAATATTCGTCAAGGTTATTCAGAATCTGTGAATGAGATTCTCTCATTACGTCGGCTTAAGAGTCTAAATGACCTGACAAATAAAAGTCATATCGCATCAGTGTATTTTCTTCCGCAATATGCATCGAAAATTCTTTGTATCGATACGTTCTATAACATTCGCACATTTTCGGAAATTTCCGTCACTAGAATCGGAAATTAACGGAAAAACCCGGAAATGTGCGATTGGTAAATGCATTTTATTCCGAGTTTATCTAACTAGAATTTTACAACATTTAACGTCAGCTAACTGACGGCAAGCTTTTTGTAAAAGCTAATACTTGTGTTCATGTATCATAATCCAATCGTAGCCTAGGTATAACACACAATTTTTTGTTTTTGTGTTTTTATCTATTTCATTTTTTTCAATCAATTTGTAATATGCAGCTTCCGGCTTGAAAATCGATCTTTTTTTTCAAATTTGCGCACAGATCTACATTTATTCTAGTATATGCTAAATGCTGATATTGAATTTGAAGACGATAAATGGACGATGCGATAATCTGAATGTTATGATCTGTTAATTTTCAAATCTAGTAAAAATACACAATAACTGGAAATGAAACACAATCTAAGTTCTGTAGAATGTAAAAGATACATTTACCAGGCACTGAAATGGATGATTATGAGCTAAAGACAACGGGCCCCGTTGAAATTAAGAAACTGTCCAGGAAGCAAGTTTTTTTTTCAGGTGTCAATACGTTATCTAATCAGAGATTTTAAAATGAAACATTTCATTCGTGCACATCCACAGGGGCCGTAGCCAGATTTTTTTTCTTATTCTGTATATATCAAAATTCCATCCTCCTTCCATTTAATCAGCTACGTACAGATATTTCATGAGAATAAGAAAAAAATCCGGCTACGGCCCCTGCGTGCGCATTGTGAAATAGCTTCCGTATGTCGTCTGTCCCACACATTGTTTATGTGTCTGGGATATTTTAAGATCCATTTTAAAAACTGTGTACCTGTATGTGATATTTTCTTCATCTACATACATAATTTTATGAAATATTACAAAATGAAAAAAATTCATCTGTTTTTTTTTTATGCAAAAAGTTGGATTTAATGTTTGGAGATATATCATACTTAGATTTATGTTACAATATCATTTTATGTGTTGTATTTCTTCTATATGACTTGTTATCATAAAATAAAACAAAACAAATAAACATATTGGTATCATCACTGAATTTGGAGGGTTCAAAAGCATATGATGGATATTTGATATTTCTCAATTTTTAAGTGTTAGGGTACCTTTCTTTATTGTACTATATCTTTAATGAAAACAAAATTACTTATCTATGTCTGTGTTCATTATGTCATTTTGACTATTATGTATAGAAAATAACCTTAAAATACAAAATTTATCCGTTAAATTCACGAGTAGGGACCCACCTTAAATCGTACCGGTCGACACTCACAACAATAACACCTCCTTGATTCCGCATAACACATGCACTATCTATATGCAAGGTAAGTTTGAACACGATTCGATGGTCTTTTAACAAATAAAATATACTTTTATGGATACCTTGAATGCAAAAGCGTATATAAAAACAGTATGACCGAAATCGAATGGGATATACCAATTAGAAAACTGTTCATGGTTTTGCGTGTATTCTAGAAAAACAATTTTATGCGACTTTTTTTAAAAGGTAGGATCTTTTGACCTAATAACTGTTATATAACGAAATTAACGTCTGCAGAAAAACTCCAATATGTGAAAAATACGCTCCCGACAGCGTGTTCACGGGCAGTTTTCAGGACATGGATCTCGAGTTTCCGATGAAAATAAGCTACGCATCTTCTCTACCTTGGGACTATACCAGCTCATATCTTTTCAAATCGTCTAATTAAATCGTAAATGTAAATACATGTACTTTCTTTTCTTCTTGTTTTTTTTTATTTATTGTTTCCGTTACAACGTGTGTTCATAAATTTCTTATGGCGACACAACGTCGTGACGGCGTCATGTGACGACGTCATGGACGTCGCTCAATACGCTATACCATGCCTCAAACGATTCCACATATTTTCGTCAATTTTTAAGATATTTGAAAAAAGAAAACAGTTTTAGAAACTGCAGACATCAGTTATTTAACATACAAAATTTCATTCAAAAGTACGACAGGGCCGAATTCCATGGTTACCGAACCTACTCCTTTATCTGATCTTAAATGATGCTTTTGAATTTGAAGACGTTACACATTTGTGCCACTTGGTGAGTGTCAATGCTGGTGGACCAGGAGTCCCCGAGGGCAGATGTAGTCAAGTTTGATCATCTTCGGTTGATCGTTTCTTCAACGCATTATATCTGTTATCAAAATTTCTTGAAATTTCTAAAATGTGGGTCCTGTATCATCATATTCCACCCATCCTGCTACTTCTTTCGGTACATTTTTGACATAATAACTTTTTGACACACGTAGTCAAGTTCGATCAATTTCGGTTGATCGTTTCTTCAACGCATTCTAAATTTCTGGTATAAAAATTTCTTGAAATTTCTGAAAAGTGGGTCCTGTAGCATCATATCCCACCCATCCTGCTACGTCTTTCGGTACACTTTTTCGACATAGTAACTTTCATACTTATTTGGCATATTACATTGTTTAGATTTAGGATCACTGATGAGGGTTAGGTACCCGAAACGTGCATGTCTGGTCCACGTTGCCAATTTATCTGTTCTTAAATGATGCTATTCAATTTGAAGACGTTTATTTTCATACCCTTTGGCCATATTCGAGGGTAAAGTACCCGAATCGTGCATGTCTGGTCCATGCTGTAAATGTATCTGCTTTTACATGATGCTAATGAATTTGAAGATGTTTAACATTTACTCTGGTTAATCATCTAGTAAGCTCTTCTGGCGCACTACAAGTGTTGTAAAGTTGCCAAATATGACTTTTACAGGTATTGTGTACCAGTACGCTTTACAAATAGATTTCGACATTAGATTTTACTTGAATAAATTTCCACTTAAATTTCATCTAACATTTTATTTTGTCTAAAGAGAATACATAGCCTGACATACAACAAAAATACTATGATACTGCGGTTTATCTTCCAGAAACTGTATCTATTTATAGAATTCTTAAGTCAATTAACCAGCTCAAGCATATAGTTAAAACGATATTCGTCCATAATATTTAAAAAAATATTAAGATAGATAAGGCTCTCGGGTATTCAAGAATGCATTGCTAAGCGTTAAATTTGTTCAAATTCCAAAGATTTATTTGCGTTGATTAATTTTCTCTAATATCAATCTGCTTTTATTTATATGTTAATTTCGTTGATAGATTTCTTTCGTGAAGGAACACTCTGATTCAAACAAAAGTATACCGAAGACGATATGGAGTTATTGATTGACAACATTTTAGTGGTGTTTGAAGGAACCGTAAATAAATAGTTGGCATCCCAATGGGTACCAATTGCACCCCACCGCCTGCGGACTCATTTCTATATTCATACGAAGTTGACTTCATCGAAATTTTCCGCAACTGGGCGAAATGACCTCGCATCTCAGTTCAATTTTAACTTCAGGTAGATAGATGACATCTTGTCCATCACTCATCCAAACTTCAAGGATCATCTAAATGATATCTATCATCAAGAAAAGGAGATCAAGGAAAGAACCGAGAGCGACAGATCCGCTTCGCATTTGGATATACTCTTTATCGACGCAAAAGGTCATTTGAACACCTCACTTAACAAAAGACGGATTTTTTCAACTTCCACTTAACTAACGCCCTTTCATGAGAAGCAACATTCCATCATCTCCTGCTTATGGCGCCTTTGTTTCTCAACTGATACGGCACGATAGGACATGTGCCAAATGTGAAGATTTCATCATTAGAGTCAGACGGTCTACAGGTAATCTACTTGTTCAGAGTTATATTACACAAGGGCTGAGGAAAATATTCGGTCGCTGCGGGGAAACAATGAAAGTACATCAGATCCCCCTTTCCAGAATGATCAGTGATATTCTAGATCGTGATTAAGGGGGTCCAAAACAGTATCCGAAAGATCCCCATCGGAAAGCTCTGGATCAATTATGACGTCACAATAGAAACGGCGATATTGGCGCGTTTTTCGCAAGAACGTCGGCATTAGGTAACGTAGAAATTAGGGGGACGGGGTAACAATATCACTATAACTTAAAAACTGACGATCAAATTTCAATAGAAACTAATTATCGGTGTTTCACTTGACATATGAAGGAGATAATATCAAGTTTTTATGGAAAATAAATGATAGGGTTTCAGATAAACGGACTTTATTGTTAAAAATTAGCAACTCAAAGATGTTTTGAAAATAGACATAAATTTATCTCCTTTCGACGATTTCTTTTAAACGTCTTAATGATCGTATAAAATTCTATACATATCCGATTGCCTACATCATATCTAAATGAAAAATACAGAACTTGTTAATATTCTGTCTCTACAGAAGATTTGCAACTGTTTTTCATTACCTAAAGTGTGTTAATTTTAACGTCAAATTTACGGCCCATTTTGGGGCTTTCAATGGGTATATACGTAACTTCGTAGTTTGACGATCGAGTTTGCATGGAGCTGTTGCGACGGGTGTTGCATGCAATCAGGAGACGCTGACTCTCCTCGATCACCTCGTCTCACTTCGGAATGTTATTAATTCCGGGGTTCGCAACCTTTCGAATGAAAATCCTAATGATTTTGCCTAGTCGTCTCGACTTTGAGACTATAACTGATAGGTACTTCTTTGATGTTATGACGAGTAAATGTCATCAACAGAGTTCTAATATATTTGCCGATTGTGACATTTTAGGTTCTTATTAGTGCTGTATTTACATGAACCTCTCAACCTATTTTCCTCGCGCGTATGTTAAGGCGTCCCATGGAAATACCATCACCTTTATCGCACCTTTGTAATGGACACCTCTTTCTCTCAATAAAATATACTTTAATCAAAAGTATGATTATGTACTTTACAGAAGGAAAGTCGAGGGTCATTGGCGAGTTCTGCAGGTGTGTTGAAAGTCACGTGATCGCTATTTATAGCACATGTACACAGTACGATAAAGAAGCATCGAGCGCAAGTTGTTCCACTAATTTCTCAGTGAACTCATGGTTTATGTTTTGTAGAGAAATGTTCAAATTTCATAAATCTTGCTACGACAAGTCGTGAATTCCATATATTTATGGATTAAATTAAGGAATTATACGGCACACCCTGGTTTTTGCGTTACACCTTCAATGACGACGTCCCTGTATAGGTTTGATATGAAAAAAATCAAGTTGTCGTAGCAAGAACTATATAGATAAATCATGGAAGATTCGATTTACACCAAACTTCGTTCAATTTATTTTGAGGAACAACTTGCGCTAATCTATTTTCTATGAGTACCCCCAAAAGTTCTCCTCCCGAGAACCATTTCAAACGTTCAAGTGATGCTCGATTGACAGGGGGAGATAATTTCTCAAAATCGTTGCAGTACAGGTACATTTCAACGAAAATTCATATTCTTCTGTCTCAAAATCGGTATGATCAAGTGAATTCGGCAAGAATTTAATTTTTCTTGGAGAATTTGAAGTGTAGAGTGTCAATATTTATTATAATAAGTTGATGAAGACTTAAAGTAATGCGCATATCTAATGGAAGTCATATTAATGATAGCCAATGCAGTACTTAGATTCTACGCTTCTTTCAAGAACCCTTCATCAATTTGTGCGCCCCTCTGCTTTCCTATATTGCAATGTATTTCAAGTTTCTATTGATTTTCAAACAAATTCATAATTTCATTTTAAAAGCTTAATTTTAATTAAAGGTACGGTGTCCCTGAAAATTGATTAATTTTACAAAATTTTATTATGCAAAATCTTTCTTTTCAAATTAAATTTTACATTCTCGTTTGTATAAATTCAAATTTTCATGCGATTCTTACGCATACATTCGCAGTTATAACCGTTTGAAAACGTAATTTTCAATTTTGGGTGCGCAGCTCTAATTCTTTTCACTAGCGCCATCTACAATATATTGCGTTTTTACAACGGAGGTATATCTATATGGAGATTTGATTTTACAAATTCGACAATATTATGGTCGTTACTGCATATTTTTTAAATAAAACTTTTTATGGCTTCTTTTTACCTCAATCTTTACCCTTCGAAATAAATTTTACGTTTTCAATAAAAAAAATTTTCAGGGACACTGTGTCTTTCACGGTTTTATTATTTTATCACTATATTTATAGCTTTTATCACTATATAGCCATGTCTGTCGGTTACATTAATTTTATACTATCCATTCATTTCAATTTTTTTCTTTCTGCTAGTCAGAATGCTTGGAGGAGGGGTCAGATGCAGCGTCAAGTCTGAAATTATTTTTCGTCACCCAGGAAACCTTTTTATTTATTTTTTTTTATTTACACTTTTAAATTATGCTGACCAGTAATAATACAGGTCCATAATCGAGTGCAGATCGGACGTCATGCAGGTGTTCACGAGACAGAGAGAGTGAGAGAATCAGAGAGAGGGAGAGGGGGGGGGGGGGGGGGGGGTTATTACGGAATTATATATTTGTAGGTGGCGGGGTCGGTGCTGATAGCAAATATACGTTTTTTAACAAGTTGTAAATGAAGCATATTCATTTCGTAATTCCTTCATTTAATTACATGTTACATACGATAAATACACCAAGGGTTGGAAGGATCCTTATATCGGGGGGGGGGGGGGGGGGGGGGGGTCACGCAGGATGTAGCCTGTTATATATGTATGTAATACTGCTCTTTTTTAAAGTTCAAGCCTCAAAGTTCAAGCTTATCTAATTTTCCCTCCGGAAGAAATATTTCAATCTACTGCTTATCGAGAAATTAACCCCCCCCCCCCCAAACCGCATCCAGATTCGAGGAAAAGGATATGATCAGTACTACTATAATTATGTACCAATCTCGCATAATTACGACAATGGATGTAAGTTACCTCTCCTCTCAGAAAAAAAGGCCAGAAAATACAATTTTATGCAAAAGTGCAATGTTCAACGTCAGGGGCACCGAAAGGAGAAACCTCCACTCTGTCGAGATAAATCAATATTTACTTGTATACTGAATTAAAACCTGTATCTAGCCATAATCGACAAAAGTTTTACTTTGTCAGCCAATAATATTCTTTATTTTCTCATCACGTTTTTCGAACTCGTGAGAGGAGGGGGGGGGGGGTTTTCCATCTTTCAACTTTGTATAAAATCATTCGGACATTGTTTTTCCTCAATTTTAGATGAAATCCATGGTCATATTTAGACCAACAACCCAGTATTATATACATGTATAATAGGCTATATCACCCTGCACGGGCAGGCTTGACACCCCCCCCCCCCCCACACACACACATACCTCATAACTCCTTATTATTTATTAGATCTGCACATTATTTAGATACAAAAAGACGGAAGATTCGCTATGATCAATTTCATTAAATTTTAAAATAAATAAAAAAACAAAATTAATAAGAGTCCCCTTCGGCGTTGCCGGTAGGGGACTAATAACTCAGCAGCTCTGTATTTATTAGGTGATAGACGTGGACTCCTTTATACATGTACATTTAGAATGGCATCCTTTATCACAAGAATTGAATATCTCTGTGAAAACCATAATGCGTTAGGACTGTAACTTTGTGACAGTAACATGTCAGTCTTGTATAACAAAGTATATCTTTGCGTAGACAGTGGCGTAGCTACCATGTATGCTAAAGCATCCACTTTTCCTCTAAAATTCCTCAATTCAGTAAAAATTGTCCTCCCTCTGGAGGTTTTTTTTGTGAGCTGCTGGAGGTAAGTCTTTATTTGCATTCGACCTCCTTCATTGCCATTCGAATGTCCTCAGCTTCTGAACTCATTTTCCTAGTATACTTAGTTTTGCCCTAGCTACGCCACTGATAGTGGGGCTAGAGCCCATGTTTAAAATAAAACACCATGATATCCCTATGTTTATAGACAAATGTAAGCTTTTATAGTTAGGATTAAATATATCACAAATACATGTACTTCTTTACAATAAAAGATTTTTATTGACATATTTTTAACATTTGACAGACACTTGACGTGACATCTTCTTGCTGGCATTCGGGTAAAGTTATATTTTCTTCCAAAGGCAAATCTCTGAAATTAGAATGAAATTCAAATTTAGGTGAATAAATGAGTTTTTTTTGTATTAAAATATAATTTCTTACAGAACCTTTTAGGGTTTTTAGTGTACTGTTAATTTAACCTCTTCACAAGTCAATTATTAGAACTTCGAATAAAATAAAACGACACAAATAATGTTGACAGTTATAGATTTGTTCTGACAATATAAATATTCATAGATAGATCTAGATTTATATCAAATTTCAACTATGTATATATATGGGAAGATATTTTTACACTGAAGTCTCTAAGAAAATTAAATATCATAATACCTGGTCATTGAAAAGTTCTTTCAATTGTGATTCTGGGCTAATGCAGCATCCAACACTGATCCAGTGCCAAAACATTTCTGTTTTGTTTTTTTAATGAGATGATTAAATATGTAATTTTCATCAGCCTGAAATATGAATGAATAAAAAATAAGTGTTACAAATTGTATAATACAAAGTAGTTTCATTGTTACATACTTAAACAGTACACATGCATGTCCCACATCAACCCCACCCCACCCCTTCCCCATTTTTTTCTCCTAAAGTTTACCTTTGTCATGAATATGCTTGTATCTAAATTTACATGTATATATCGTAGCAGACACTGATGATATGAAAAAGAAAGAAATAACAATAGCGTTACAACCATACTTTTTCACAGCATTGCTGCAATAATAACTACACGACACATGCATGCATCATATGAAACACGTGTACTCCGCCAGTACAGGTACACAAAAAGAATGATTTCGTACCTTTTTAAATAGTTTTGTATTTGATTACATATATAATTGAGTGTATTAGGATATTTTCTTTTTGCTGCATCTCTGTTTTCATGTAATTTAAACAAATACCTACCGTTTTCTCAATTTTTTCTTATCACGCGCCCTGTAAACTGTCGGATCGCACCTTCCATCGCTTCTCAAGCTTCTCAGTAACGCAGAGTTCCCTAACAACGCAAGGGGGTCACAAAGTGCACTCAATAGATTGGGGGTCTTCTCAAAGGTATGTTGAATAGACGGAGTGTCAGCGATTGAGCAAGTTCATGACTTTTTATAACTGATAACTTTCATCCTTTGAATTTACAAAATATCATAAAAATCAATTGAAATACTGTGTTGCTACCGTACTTGACGACACGGAGTCTATGACGTCAACTGACGTTACATTATTTCGCGGCAAATTTTTGACGTAATATTCCATGGGACGCCTTAACATACCTGCGCTATTTGTAAAGGAAGTAGTTTCAAGGTTCAGAAGATTGATCTGGGTTCTTCATTATGTTCTAATCTTTTAAACAAAATGTTCATCATTGATATCGTCTCTGAGAACATCTTATAGTGCGGAAGTTCCAATTCTATACCTTCTTGGGGAAATTTCAAACAAACTTATTATGCATCAGACAAGTGTTTCAGATATTGAATCCTCATCTGTGATGCTTCTGGCCAAAGTGCTTTTTTAAAAAAAGCCACCAAAATTCTTTTCAGTTGCGCCCTCTGGTTTTATTTTTAGAATGTATATTTGTGTATTTACTTTTCAGAGAGTACGCGGCTCCGATTTTCCTGTAGATTCGATTCAGTACCATATTCCAATCAAATCAATGTCCAACATAACATTTGAGGGATGATGGTCAGACCTCCTCTAATTTCGTTAAATTTTATAGATGAAATGACAAGTTTTCAAAATTTTCAAACAATATGTGATAAAGTGCCAAGAAAAAGCTTCGTTCAGGCGACAGAGCTGAAAAGAAGTAATTAATACACTTGCCAAACACCCATATCATGGGGAGCGAGTTTAACTGCTCATTCCACTATAACAATGTGAGAAGGTGAATTCCCACCTCTAGCTTGCTAGGGGTCCGTCGATGCTCAAATTGGAGCTCTATTGTGAGTGCTGTTGAGATTATCGTCAGGATCATCTTTAACTCATTTGTGTCACACTTATGCCCTTAGCCGTTTGGAGCTCGTAAAAAAGTTCCCCGCGAGGGGTTTAACAGTAAGTGTTTTGAATATTTTTCCCTGACATTATCGCCATAGCACTTTCTATATAGAAAGAACCACAGACAGAGCATGTATTTAATATATTTTCATTTTCTTGCATGAACATCGACGGCGGGTGCGGCTAGCCAACAGGGGATGCTTACTCCTCCCGGGCACCTGGTCCCACCTCTAGCTTGCTAGGGGTCCGTCGATGCTCAATTTGGAGCTCTATTGTGAGTGCTGTTGAGATTATCGTCAGGATCTTCTTTAACTCATTTGTAATATATGAAATCTACATCTATAAATTAAATCTATATAATACACTTTTGAGATATAACTGATTCCTGCATTTGTTTTCCTGTAATGGAATGTATCATAGCCTATACATGTATATTAAATGTTATATGTAACACGTCTTCAAATTCATAGCATCATTTAAGAACAGGTAAATCTGCTGCATGGACCAGACATGCCCGTTTCGGGTACATATCCCTCGTCAGTGATCCTCAATTCAAACAATAAAACATGCCCAAAAGGCCGATTTGTCCTTAAAATACCGAAAGACAAAGTAGGAGGGGGATATGATGCTCCAGAATTTTCGGGAAAATTTTGCGAACAGTAATTTTCGAATGTGTTTGAAGAAACTACCAACCGAAGTTGATCGAACTGAGCTGCATATGCCCTCGTTGACTCCTGGTCTCTATTAATTATTTTCTATTTTGTTCTATCTTTTCTTTTCACAGCTTTTACATGTATTCACGGTAAAAATCATAAATTCTCCATCTCTTGTGACACACACCGACTTCCTGTACTTTAGACATATTTATCATTATTTTTTACTGTAAATCTGAAATAATAAGTTCAGTATCTATTCATTCGAATTGTTGTTAGTTTTATCTGAATCCGCCCAATCATTAGGCAAGCTTGTTGTATGTTCTTTAACAAACATATTCTCACTCAACAGATTCCGACCAACCGTTGTATGTAGTATTTGGAAATCGTCTAATTCGGTTTTGCTGACATGATGAGTATGAACCTTAAATTGTTGTGAACATTCATAAAGTACATCTGTCATATATTATTTTCTTTTGAATATTTTTTCTTGAAGAAATCTGTTTTACGATCTTTGTATATTGTTTTTACTTATTCCACTATCACGTTGAGAGAAGGTGAATTGTTACTTATGAAATCTATATCTTCAAATGAATATAACATAATACAATTTTTGAGCTGTTACAGATTCCTACATTGTTTTCTTAAATGCGTTGTATTATAACCCCATAAGCATATTGCTTAATAAATTATACAAAACCTATTTATATTTCACAAAAGGTCAGAAATATGCATGCAAAAGCTCCAAACATGTTTACCAGAAAACTATTATTACGCATTCATAAATAAAGAACAGTTTAAAAGTTAAATACATCGTTATCTGGATATTCAGTATTCGTATTCAGGCGTTCCGGACAAGTGGACAAGGGAGTCTAATCAAGCTTGATTGTCACGTCGACACATAATGATATTTATGTAGTGACTTTTGTTGTGTATAATTACTCTTTATAACTAATTTGGTCATGAACGTCCCTATAATTATAGTTATGTTACACTTTATAAACATCATGCATTTGATTCTGAAAGTCTAAAACATGCCCATCATCGATTTGTAATGTCAAGTTATGAACGTGCGAGAAGGTGCTTTTCACGATGAAGAAACCGTTGGATATTATAAGGACGTTAAGAAGTAAAGAAACACAGATCTGACAGATTACATCAAAGGGTTAATATCTATGATTATTGAACAGGAATAAAGCAGACAAAGCTCGATATGGCCGGGTATGTTTATTGTTACTTAACGTCTGTCCTTTTACATTACGACATGTTATCAGTGGAGGGACCTACCAGTCTACGGGACTTTCTGGACAAAAATAAACATGACGCTTTAGGAAATGTGGTTGTAGACTTATACAGGTCACAGTGGGGTTCTCTTCACATCAACAACTTATCGTTTTGCAAAACAGGATATAAAGTTTACTGCCCTTGAACATATAACGCAAGGCCTGGAATTACATCTATTGTCCATTATGACGTTGCTCATTGTCATTTTGGCATTAGAAGGTAAGGGCGTGACGCGCCAAAATGACAATGATCAACGTCACATGGGATTATAACTATCAACCATATGCTGTCATGTGGAATGAGAAAAGCCCAACCCAGGGGTCTAGTTTCTGGTCAGGGAACGAGGCTTGCCGAGTTTCCTGACCAGAAAACAGACCTCGAGGGTAGAAAAGGAGTTTTAAAACGACGTTTTTGTTGAGAGGTCGCCGCTTTTATTGCAAAAATCATGACGTCACAATGGATAATAACGACGTCACAATATGGATACGGCCTATACGGCTGACGTCAAAAGTCACGCGGGGGGCATATGGGATACAGTGACCCTACATGACGCGTTCCTATGGGCAAACTCTATCCAACATGGGGGCAAATGGGAGAAAATAGAAGTCACTGCTCACAACATGTTTCAATTGAATGATGAAAAGATTGAGAAAATGTGATTAATTGATTTTAAACGTTCATTTTCTTGAAAAAGTCCTGCGACCGAAACGTCGAAAGAGCAAATAAATGCAGTTTCAACAACATTCCATGTGGAGTAAAACTGAAATTAAAAAACAGCCGTTAACAAGCTGAACTTGCCTAGATAACCAAACGTCAGACTGCATACCCCTTGGTTTAAACGATCAAATTTATGGACAAGGAAACAATTCTTCGACCTCAACAAATATTAAATGTCTTCTCAATCCACCCTAACACAAAAAAGAAGTAAATGTATCACGATAAAAGGCGAAACCAAAAACTCAGGAAAATAGCTAGAGGACATCGTAACATCAAAGATCTACTGATCATTGCTCGCAACGGTGGCGGTGACGGTGATGTTCCTATATTACCTTCCTATGGTATCTACATTTCACGGCGCACCCGGTATGCTAGAGGATGTACTGATATTTTGGATTTTCATTGTAGAATTTTACAAAATATCAAGAAACTTTTAGGTAAAGGTTTTCGCGTGCACAAACTAGTAAAGATTTTCTGGAAATTTTACAAACAGTATAGTCAAATTCTTTTGAAATTCGGACCAATACACGCAACAGAGAATATTGCTTTGGGTATTTCACAACCTGTATTTTATTGTGACATAATTAACAAAAGAAGGATTAAAGATAGACAACATAACCATAGAAAATGCGTCTGAATCATCAAACGCCTTTTATACCATTGATATGATCCTAATGTCACCAGATTGACACTAGGCTTGGTACTTGACCAATCTACAGTCTTGTACCAGCGCATTCCTAAAACTTGCACTCTGACTGACTGTGACGACGGGACTCCATGAAGGGCCCCGTCCATACCTCTTTAGAGAAGTGACAAATATGGATAATGACCATATCCCTGTATACAGCATAAAATCGATAATTCAGAAATTCAGAAACCGAAGGCATACAAAATCAGCACAAAACAGGAACCAAAGCAAACAAACAAAAACTTCCAAAACATGAAAAGAAGCGAACTCCAGATATGGGAGTGAGACCAGATGCCCAGGAAGAGTAAGCATCTCCTGCTTGCATGCAACACCCGCCGCTTCAATTCGGTAGAACTGTCACATCCGGTTACTTCCATTTCGGAAGACATAGAGTACAATCTTTGGTTGGATGGATCAAATGGTCTATGACAAAATATCATCCACCATTCTGGAGAGTGGGACATCACAGTGTATTACGAGTTCCCCATATCGACCGTAGAACTTCCTCAGTGACGATGTTAGTCGGTTGCAAACATATCACTGACTGAGAAGCTTATCTGAAAGACGCCTAGCTCTCAGAAAAAAATCCGTTTATTTGGTACTTGCTCTGGCATAGCGTATTAATTGAGATATGAATACGCCATAAGCTGGAGATGAAGGGATATTGCTACTCAGAAAATGAAAGTTTGTAATGCTGAAATTGAAGTCGTCACGTTTGTCATATAACGGAGCACCGAATTGAGCATTGGCGGATCCTTCGTAAACTAGAGATGGGACCAGGTGCCCGGGAGGTGTAAGCATCCCCTGTTTGGCTATCCGTATCCACCGTCGATGTTTATGAACGAAAATGAAAATAATGTCAACAAACAGGCACTGCCTTAGTCTTATGTCTATGTAGGAAGTGCTACGGAAAACATGTCAGGTAAATGATTTAAAACCCTTACTGTCGATGAACAACATGATTCATTTGTATCATTTTATACTCTCCGATTTAAATTCACACGATGAAACAGGCACTCAGTATCAAGTGTATGTAGGTCAAAGTATTTAAGAGAAGTGAAAAAAGGCACTCAACATAAATTGTATGCATGTCCAAGTTCAATCAGGAAGTCATACACTCATATCTAATCAATATAGTTTCATGAAACGAGAAATATGACAAAACAAAATATATTAATTCATTATGTAGATACATTATGGGAACCATATGTACGGTTATATTGCAAGTAATAAAGGCGGGCTTCTCTTTTGAAACTTATAATGTTGAACGTCTTTAAATCCAATAGCATCATTTAAATATGCAGATTTCATCGTTAGAGCCAGACGACGTGCAAGTAAGCTACTCGTTCAGGGTTATATCACACACCGGCTGAAATAATCCTTAAGGAAGTTCTTCGGTCGCTACGGGGATATAATAAAAGCATATCAGATCCCCCTTTCCAGAATAATCAGTTACATTCTGGATCGTGATTGAATAGCTGTCATCATCACCAAACAAGACTTACCTGATGTGTACACCAATATGTACATCTAGACAATTACCGAATTTGACAAGTTTCCATGGAGCTGTTGCGACGGTTGTTGCATGCAATCAGGAGACGCTGACTCCCCCGGGTACCTGGTCTCACTTCGGAATTTTATTCATTCCGAGGTTCGCAACCGTTGATATGGAAAATGATTTTGCCTTACCTTCTCGACCTTGAGACTGAATAACTGATCGGTACTTCTTAAATGTTTATTTTTTTTATCAAAAAACAGATAAATTTTCAGCATGGATCAGACATGCACGTTTCGGGTACTTAAGCAATGAGGCAAAGGAGTGTGAAAGTCATTATGCCCAGATACAAGTAATAATAGGCTAGGAGCTTCAGATTTTCATACGTCTTCCTCAATATAGATTTCAATCCAAACTATTTAAGGTATATTTAAGGAAGGGTATTAAATTTACCAAATTTTCTTGGGTGTTTATGAAATTGTTGTAGAAGGTGACATTTGTGAATGAAGATCAACTATTTTTTGTATAGGACTTCATGTAGATCTGATCAAATATTGATTTAATCATTTCTCCAGAGTATATTATTAGGCAATGAAGACAATCTGACGCCATCACTGATAAAGAACTATGAACTATTAAAGTAAAAATTCAAAGATGTTAGAGTTTATAATATGAAATTGAAATATATATTCTGTGTCACCCGAAACATATTTGACCAACTGCTAAAATGTTGTCTCATAACAGTATGTGAGAGGAACCAAATCGATCTGCATTCTACTGATGACGCTCAATATGTATTCAGGGAGATTAAAACCTCTTAAATAATTTAAATGATATTGCTAATATTTCTTTTTTATTGTCGTCAATGGCATATTCTCTTAGATCTGATAGATTAGATTGAATAACAGCCATATGAATGTTGTCACTGTCTTAAAGCGAAAATTGTCTTAAAGCTGACTTGCTAGAATTCCATTTACATGGAAGGCGAAACAGATACAAAGAAGAAGTAATATAGAGTGTCATGTGACGAGGGATTTTAATATTTTGCATTCTAGACGAGGAAGGAAGCTCAACTAAGTAGAATTTAACATAGGCAGTGTGATTGTACATTTAGCCTTCAACATTTGTTTGTCTTTATCAAGGAAATCAACGTAGATTTTTCTTCTACATACGAAATTGTAGAACATAAAGTTATTTAAACTTGATTTTATCATAAGCCACAAGACTAAATGGTTACAAAATTGAAGGATGTAGAAATGTGAAATATATTTACGACTCAAAATGTGTGTTTTGTGTGCATGTATGTGTGTGCATGTATGTGTGTGCGTGTATGAGTGTGTTTGTATGTGTGTTAAATATCAAATACAATATCATATATGTACGAAACTCAAAGTATCGAATACAATATATATCCCTACGAAACTCAAAGTCCAAATTTGATATATTTCATTTTTAAAAGACGTTCCCATGAATAAACATACATCGATGAACCTAATTTCTGTATTCCAGCAAACAATTGGCATCCACATGGGTACCAATTGCGCCCCACTGCTTGTGGACGAAGGTGACTTCATCCATACCTTGCTCTCGAATGGGCGAAAGCACCTCGCATCTCAGTTCAATTTTACCTTCAGGTACATAGATGACGTGTTGTCAATCAATAATCTGAACTCATCTACATGGCACATGTCTTCATGAACTAGAGATCAAGGAAACAACCGAGAGCGACAAATCCGCGTCGAACTTGGATATACTTCTATCTTTCGATGCAAACGGCCATTTGAACACCTCACTGTATGACAAGCGTGATGATTTCAGCTTTCACATAACTAACTTCCCTTTTATGGGTAGCGATATTCCGTCTTTTCCTGCTTATGGCGTTTTTAAACTATTTAAGGTATATTCAAGGAAAAAAACCTCATTTTGGATATTACTGACATTCGAATTGATAACTTCCACAAAAATCCTCATCTTTTTGAAAATCCAAGTTCTAAATCTGAAAGACATTTCAAATCCAAATTACGTAATTTACATGAAAAATTGAAAAATTTGTCTTAGTTCCTGTAGATAAAGCAGTCAACAATACCATAATCATTTGAAAACGTTACTATATTTCAACTTTAGTTTCGGAACTTTCGTCTACAAAATTTAATATCATATCAAAAGCAATGAAAGTGTCCCCAACACTTTGAGCAAACACAACAGTGAAATATCTTCATTCAACATACATTGCTAATTCTAGCAACTGCTCAACTACAATTTTGTCTAGAAATCTGACATCGACACTCACGGCGATAAAGGAAGACGTAGCAAAATATTGTGAGACTGTTCTAAACAGGATTTCAGTAAATTTCTTTTGCTCTATTAAAAATTCATGGGATGTGATTGACAAAAATGAAATATTGAAATTTTCAAGCCAATACGATTTCTTTATACAACTTTTCAAATATGTACACTACGCTTCTTAGGTACAAAATTAATGATCGATTGTCCTAACTCATCAAATGATGCATTAATCGAGAGAGGAAAACTTATACCGGTATTTGTACATCTGACTCAAAAGGTTTCTTTTCCGCTACAGAATACAAATCTTACAAATCATGGACATGTAGTGACCTGTGTATTGCCTTGTCCTTCGTCTTGTACAAAATGTATGTAAGATATGGTGAATACCTCTACAAGCAGGTTGTAGGGATCCCATAATGATGTGAAATGTTTCATTGGTACTTCTTGGTACCTAGATGATATTCTTACTATCGACAATCCTGTTTTTGAAAAGTATAAAAATCTTATTTATCAATAAGAATTGACTCTAAACAAGGAAGACGTTCATACAATGAAAAACTGATTTTGGACCTGAATATCAAAATTGTTAATGGTGAGATTCATAAAAGTGTGTTTGACAAAAGAGATGATTTTGGATTGAACATAGTAATGTTTATTTGGATTGAACATAGCAAATATTCCCTGGCTTGACGTGAAGTTCTTAGATTACCGTCATACGGTATATACGTTTCACAGGTGATTCGGTATGCTAGAGCATGTACTGACGTTTTGGATTTTCATAGTAGAAATTTACAAATTACGAAGAAACCTTTAGGTCAGGGTTTTCGCATTCACAAACTAGTAAAAACTTTCTGGACATTTTGCAAAAAATATTGTCAACTTCTTTTGAAATTCAAACTCATACAAGCAACAGAGTAAATTACTTTGGGTATTTCACAACCTGCATCTTATGGTGACTTTTTAACAAGATAAGAAGGATCAAAGGTAGACAGCATAACCATAGAAAATGCGAAAACGCGTCAGAATAGTCAAATGCCTTTCATACCGTTGATATGATCGCGAGACGGACACTAGGCTTGGTACTTGACCAGTCTATAGTCTTGTACCATTGCATTCTTGAGACTTGCACTCTGACTGACTGTGACGACAGGACTCCATTACTGGTCCCTGTCTAAACCAATTTTGAATAGACAGGGCCAAACCACCTTGCCTCTCCAAATGTCAGTTGGACTCCTCGGTTGATAACATACATGAGCAAGCCGGCAGAGCACTAACTGTATTACGTACGCCCTTTTCTTATATCCATCAACATTTTCATCTGTGTTGCTTGGGCCCTTGCGTTTTGCGGTCTTGTTTGTGTGAAGTCATCTTACAGTGAGAATATTGTTTTACACAACAATTGTACGTTCTTCGATACCTCTGGTTATCGGAAAGTCAGAGGGTTGTGCGCACGTAATCCAGGATAATCACACCGTCTGCTACTGGCGTGGCAGATTGCCGTCCTATGTCGGCACCGATTTCCCATTTGCCTCTTTGTTTATGTGTAGTCATCTTTGTTTGATGTTACTATATGATTTGGCGTTCATTGTACCATTTGCGTCTCATTCTGTGAGTGTCTGCTTTGTGTTTTGGCAATGGGTATTTGGGGTTTAGCTGATGGTGCTGCAACTGAGTGTTGTTGGAGATCCCTCCTTTCTTTCGTTCCCCAGCTTATACGGTACGCCAGGGCATGTTCCAAATATGAAGATTTCATAGCAAGACCCACATGGCTTGCTGGTAAGCTACTTGTTCTGGGTCATTTTGCACAACTGCTTTAATCATCTTTGAGGAAAATATTTACGGCGATAAAATGAAAGCATATCAGATCCCCCTTTCCAGACTGATCAGTGATATTCTGCATTGTGATTGAATGGCAGTCATCATCACCAAACAAGAAATACTTATCTGATGTGTAGATCAATATGTACATCGAGACAATCACTGAATTTGACAAGATTTGACAAGAAAAAACGGGTGTTGCATGCAATCAGGAGATGATGAATCTAACCGGGCACCTGGTCTCATTTCGGAATGTTATTCATTCTGAGGTGGAAATTCTAATAATTTTGCCTTGCCTTCTCGACTTTGAGACTGAATAGCTAATAGGTACTTCTTTAATGTTTATTCTCTTGTGGTAAAATACATATACATTAATATTGAGGAAGTAATAATACACATGATACGTATGCCATATTATTTTTCATCGGTTAAGAGGAAAGAGTAATTATTGTAGACTGTCGTCGGCATAGCTAGTTTCCAAGTATTAAGGAAGTGTATTTATACAGTGTCCAGATTACAAATTGATAACATATGTGAAAGTTTTACTTTATGATTAAAGCCTACGAGAATCTGTATAGATGTGTTAACTCAGTGCGCGAACAATTTTTGATACACGTTGCCTTTTCTTGAAGAGAGACCGTATACTCTATTGTTTCGATGGAAAATTCAGAAACTAATGTGAAAATTCCAGACAAAGTTAGGAAATGAAAGTATTTTTATACATGTTTTATTATTACGTTTCAATGATGAGTCACTCTGACGAAGCTCGTTATGGACGCATGAGTTTATTATTACTCAACGTGTGTCCATTTACATTAAGAATGGTCATCAATGATTACCATACAAAGCATGGATCTACAACTCTGCAGGACTTCCTGGATAAAAACAAACATGATATCTTTCATTTGATGAACAGAAGATGTTGTTGTAGACTTATACAAAGCAAGTCAACTCCTATGAACAGATCACAATGGGATCTCTTTTTCCTAAAGAACTCGTCGTCATGTCGTACAGGATATACAGGGGACTGTCCATGCCAATGTGACGCAAAGCCCGGTGTCACATCAGACGTTATGGACATCACATTATGTTGCCTTTTTATAAAGAACGTTTGTTCGAACGCCAGAATCAATATGTCACACATTGAGACCATTCGTACGATCCGTAATCAAATAATTCATGCCGAAAGAGCACAATTGGATGTGTTAACTTACAATGGTTACTGGAACAGAGTAAGGTTTGCTCTCCTTGACCTTGCCAATAACGTGTCGCCTACAGTGTATACAGATACATTGAGTATGATACAAGAACTTGAAACTCGAATTATGAATGCCGGTGAATTAGGGGAAATCAGGAAAGTGATTGTTGATGAAAAAAGAATTGAAGTCGTAGAGGAGGTTTGTAGTAGTTTTTCGTCAACAGCAATACGTTACACTAAGTTTAAATAAGTTTTACCAGAAGGTTGTTATTGTGCTCTGTAAATGCTATATACAAATTTTAAAAACTTGTTCATTCTTGTTCATCTTGAATAAACATTGAATTGATATATACTACATTTAGGGAACAACAGTTTAATTTTTTTTATTTGGAAGTAATTCGAGTTCACTAACTATTTATCCCAATTTTATTTATTGGTTGGCTTTGAGTTTCGAAAACAACGGAATTCTTGCTAATCTTTCAATTAACATTAGTTCTGAGGAAAAGTAAACACTTGGACGACGAATTTGCTGTTAATAATCCATTTAAGTGACCAATGTCTTAAAACTTATATTTGTACTTCTGAATCGAAGGGTTTCTTTTCCGCCACAGATTACAAATCACACAAATCATGGACATGTGGTGACCTGTGTATTGCCTTGTCCTTCCTTTTGGACAATATTTATGTAAGATTTGGTGAGAAACTCTAGGGACTCCAATGGATACTAATTGTGCGCCTCTTGTTGCAGATTATTATACACGTATGAAAAAGAATTTATCCAAAATCTTCAAAAGCAAAGAAAAAATGATGTTGTGAAATGTTTCATTGATACTTCTAGGTACCTGGATGATATTCTTACTATCGACAATCCTGTTTTTGAAAAGTTAAAAATGTTATTTATCCACAAGAATTGATTCTAAACAAGGCAAACGTTTCAAACACAGAAGCACCATTTTTATATATCTTAATATCAAAATTGTTAATGGAGAGATCCATACAAGTGTGCATGACAAAAGAGATGATTTTGGATTTAACATAGTAAATTTCCCCTGGCTTGACGGTGATGTTCCTAGATTACCGTCCTATGGTATCTATATTTCACAGCTCATCCGGTATGCTAGAGCATGTACTGATGTTTTGGATTTTCATAGTAGAAATTTACAAATTACCAAGAAACTTTTAGGACAAGGTTTTCGCTTTCACAAACTAGTAAAGACTTCCTGGAAATTTAACAAAAATTATTGTCAACTTCTTCTGAAATTCGGACCAATACAGGCAACAGAGTATATTACTGTGGGTATTTCACAACTTGCATCTTATGGTGACATTATTAACAAGATAAGAAGGATCAAAGATAGACAACATCACTATCGAAAATGCGTCAGAATCATCAAACGCCTTTTATACCGTAGATATGATCCTAATGTCACCAGACGGACACTAGGCTTGGTACTTGACCAATCTATAGTCTTGTACAAGCGCATTCTTAAAACTTGCACTCTGACTGACTGTGACGACGGGACTCCATGACGGGCCCTGTCCAAACCTCTTTAGAGAAGACAGGGCCCCGGCCACCTGTCCTCTCTGAATGTCAGTCGGACTCCTCGGGTGATAACTTACATGAGCTCGCGGCGGCAGAGCATGGATTGTATTACGTGCGCCCTTTTTTAATATCCATTTACATATTCATCTCTGTTGCTTGGGCCCCTGCGTTTTGCGGTCTTGTTTGTATGTGGCCATCTGATAGTGAGGAGGTTGTTTTACACCACAATTGTACGTTCTTCGAGACCTCTGAGTAATCGGAAAAGTGGGAGGGTTGTGCGCACGTAACCCAGGATAACCACACCTTCTTCTATTTTCGTTGCAGATGGCCGTCCTTAGTCGGCATCGGTTGACTATTGGCCTCGTTGATTGATGTGTAGTCCTTTGTGTTTGATATCTCTGTGTTGTGCGTTGACGTTCCTTGTCCCTTATGCGTCTCTTTCTGTGCTTGTCTGCTTTGTGTTTTTGCATTGAGTGTTTTGGGGGTTTTGCTGTGGATGCCGCAACCTGGTGTTGTTGGAGATCCCCTCCTTTGTTTTATTCGATGATAAAGTCTGTTTTCACGTAGCGGCTGTAACGTCATTTATTTCAAACACTGCGAAGTTACATCGACCTCTAAGCATTCTGAAAAACTTGACTACAGTTCATGTAATCTCGCCTTTTGACAGTCTAAACATTGTGTTGTTTCAATAAAAAATATTAAGTTATCGAGATGTCACTTACACAAAACAATCGGTTAAAGACAGAATAAGTCAGAAGAATGTATTATATTGCATTACGAGCCACAAATTCACTGTCCAAGATTTTATTTGTACTCACATGTTGTGAAGTGCGATTCCCGGCGGTATAACAGTTACTCCACATTTATATGATGGGGTTCTCTCTGAGTTTATCCTACAACGCTCCGATATACAGAGTAGAATAAAGGGCAAGTGGTCGGGGACTAATGAATTTGAAGACGTTTAACACTTGTAGGGAGGGGACTTGTTTTGTTTGAAGGTACATATGATTTTGCAGGGAATGATATGTCAATAACGATATTTTACCGTAAATAGGTTGAATGTACTACCATTTGAACATCTATAAGTTACTTACATAAATTATCTCTCAAATTTTTCTTTTATAGACATTTTTATTCTCGGATACACACAATTTCGGTGATTTTCGGAAATTTTCATATGCATACATGTATACAGTATGTAGAATTATGTCCTATATTCAGGTCAGAGTGAGCACGCTACTGCAATCAGCCAATTGTTTGAATGAAATTTTTATCATGGGATTACTAAGAAACGTGTAGTAAGCCACGTGTTCACTGTCTTTTTGAAATTCTCACGATAGTAAAATAAGAAATTACTTATTTGAGGTCGTACTAATATTCTATTAAATTGTAAATAAAAGGTTGGTCTCGTATGTAGATATCATATTGCGTTCCCATATCCATGTCAAACTTGGACAATTGAAAAATTTAATGTATGACGCGTGAATGAAAGGCAGGTGTAGTCTGTTAAACATGTGTACTAAATCATGGAAGACGATTTGCATCTATTTACTTATGATTTTCAGGTTTTTTTTCCCATAAGTAGATAAAAAGTGTGAATATATATAAGTATAAAAATACTGTGAAAATATATACACATCAAACTGATATCTATACATCTTATAAATACAACAACTAGAACGACATGTTCATATACACTGTAGATCCCTGTAGCTATTTTCTCATATGACTTCAGTTTTAATGTCACAGTCGTCCTCTAAGGTCTATTGCTTCTGACCAAATCAAAGCTAATACTAGTTTTTCATTGTATTGTTTCTCTTCTCAGATTCTAATAATACCGATTGTCCATTCCTTTTCGTCCCATGTGTTATCCGTCCGCCATGTTTTTGTTTTGATACCATGAGTACTAACCTTATGCAAAAAAAGTACTTACACGTGTTTGCATTCGTTCGTCTTCGGAGAAAATTATGTTGTATTAGGGTACCCATTTTAAAGCATTTATTGATCATATTTCGGAAGGGAGTACATATATGACAGCTAGTTTCTAATTATTAAGTATGCTACATTCGCTTCCTCCAAAATTTTGACAAAATAGTTTATTCATAGTTTGATCTTTTCGAGACCAAAATTTAATGTATCTTTCAGATTATTCGTAAACGGTATCTTGACCTTGATCTTGATATCAGATAAATGCACATTTTGCTCTGCTATTAGCTAAGTTTCGACATATATGCGTATTCATCAGGTAAGTATTTGACTTTATATTTAAGGTAGTTCGGGTATCGTGTGACGTCATCGCCCATTTACAAAATTTAAGAGCATCACAATGTATTGCCTTAAATAGTTGCATATGTTGTATGTATGTCAAAAATGTACCGAAAGGTGTAGCAGGAATGGCGGGATATGATGCTACATGACCCACATTTTAGAGATTTCAAGAAATTTTGATAACAGAATATTTCGAATGCGTTGAATAAACGATCATCCGAAGTTGATCGAACTTGGCTAAATGTGCCCTCAAGGACTCCTAGTCCACCAGTAGTGACACTCACCAAATCGTACAAATGTTTAACGTCTTTCAAATTCAAGAGCATCACCTAATAACAGATAAATTTGCAGCATTGACCAGACATGGACGTTTCGCGTACCTAACCATCGTCAGTGATCCTCAGTCTAAACAACGTAATATGGCTAAAGAGTATGAAAGTTATTAAGTCAAAAATGTACCGAAAGACGTAGCAGGATGGGTGGGATATGATGCTACAGGACCCACACTTTAAAAATCTAAGAATTAAAACAGTGTCAAAATAAAGATACTCGAATCCCCATAAAGGGTTTCTGTGAGGCTGTGAAAGAATCTGAAAAAAAGAACAATACTTCACATTTTAATTTTAATGCATCATGTTAAGAACATATAAATTTGCAGCATGGACAAGACATGTACGTTTCGGGTACTTGATCCTCAATCTACACAATGAACTAAGACTGTGAAAGTTATATCCAAAAATACAGAAAGACGTAACAGGAAAGGTGAGATATGTTTTTTTAAAGAAAAATTATTCCTTTAAAATCATTAAATTACAAATGTACATTATAACAGAGAGTGACAAAAGCAGAGAAAGATCTTGATCAAACTCTCAAGGACAATGAACAAGTGAAGAAAAAACTGGAAGAGACTACAGAGAAAATGACACAGATGGAGGAAAGTTTGGCAGAGGCAGCTGAAGAAAGACAGGAACTTGGACATACTGTCAAACATACAGCTCAAGCCGCTCGGGAACAAGAACAGGAAGTTAAAGAGATGCTTTCACAGTTAGAAGTTACTGTTGGTAAGTATAGTCAATAGAGCACTTACCTAAATTCATAATATTACAAAATGACGAAAAATGTCCGAGTAAGTCAATTTTAGCGCACCTTTTCATTGTTACGTCGCAATGGAATTGCGTCTTTCAACAGGGACGTTATAATGAAAAACCACGCCAAAAGATGTTGTCTCGGACATTTTGAGCTTTCTTTCAATTTCGGAAAATGGTCTATTACTGTTTTATCGTTTGAATAACAAGGCCAAGGTGAATTACAGGGATAATTGCATAAATTTTCATCTTGTTTATTCTACCTCCTGACCTTAACCCTAAATTTAACGTAAGCTTATCGCTTAATACAGTAAACATATTATTATGCTATATCTTTAAACCGTATCATGATTATTTATATTATGAACGGAGATTCAAATGTTAAACGCTAGTGAACTAATGGACTTGTTCATAAACAATTGCAATTAACAAATAACCCCGGCTGTACCTTGTTTATCAGAAAGAACAGAGGTTTCGTATTTCAGTTGGCAATGTATACATACATGTAGCCATAATTTGAGGTGATGTCTTTTTACACAGATATCTTCAATAATGACCTGAATTAATTGAAATGAACCAATTGAAGATGCTGCTTTTATGAGCCTTTTGTCTACCTGGCAGGAGTTGTTGCGATAAATACATGTTTGAAAATAGTTGACCTGTCATATTTTCTAGGTGGGCAAGGTCAGGAAATCAAAGATATAAGACAAGAGAAAATGAAATTACAAGGTAAGATCTATATTGATATCCAACTACACGCCGGCAATTCACATAAAGCGCCTTGGTTTGATAAAGCGCTTTAAAATAGTCGATATGTTAATTTTCTCAACAATCTGATAAGAAAATTTTCATTTTTCTTGGTTTGGCAGAATTAATCTGTGGTAATTGAATCAATTATTATAAGCCATACTTGTTGATACTTTATACGATTCCTTACTTCGAGATTATTTAATCATCTTAAGGATTAATTTATAAAAAAAAAAATTAATTACTGGAATAAAAATGTAATAATTCGTCATTTTCTTACCAAGGAAAGGTCCTTATTTATTGTAATGAATTAGTTTCATTGTATTGATATAAATGAAAAATATTTAAGTATTTTGTCTATTTCTTACTTGTCAATTTTAGCGTTTTAGGCTTTTTTAAAACATAAGTTGAATAAAGCGGCGCGCGGAAAAAAATAAAGCGACATACGACTCTAAAACAAAAGCCAATAAAGCGACATATACTAACAACATTGTAGTATTTTTCTTTGAGAGAAGCTAGGTACGCTAAATGGACGATGCATTGTAGTTGTATTTATTCAGAATGATTCACAATTCATTCAAGATTGAAAAATAAAACCTTTAACCTGCTGTTACGTTGTTTTAGCCGTTGGATTTTGAACAAGTTCCTTTTAGACAGTTCATATGTGAAATGCAAGAAGAATAGCTATCCATGGAAAAATCAAAGCACCATTCATGACTGTTTCCTTTATTACATGTAATAACTCCTTAACAGTGGTGCTTGAACAATGAAGCCAATAAAAAAAAATTATTGAAATTTATAAATTGTTATACTTTTTGTAGGTTGAAATATTACTTCCAGAGGGAAGGAATAACAAATAAAAACACAAACACTCAAATACACAAATTTTCGGCCACTTGGCCTTTATCAAGTGTAAAAAACGACGATCTATAACAATTCTAAGTAAAATCCATCTTTGCTTCTCTGGCGTTCATTGCAAATGTAATGTTAGTCTATGACGTCATAGTATTCGCGGCACATGCATGCATTTCGCGTTAACCGCGAAAAGTTACAAAGTCTTTGTAATAATGAACGATCTGAGAGAAGATGGTTTTAAAGAACTAAATCATGATTTATACATATATATAACATTGAATCTAAAATATTACACATATATACATAACCTATTTAAACATATCCAATAATTGTGAGATACAAGCGCAAATAAGATGCCTGCAAGGATACCCAGACAGACCATGTCACAGACAAACAATTGCGCAGTGTGTAAAATTATCAAAACGGATGAAATTGAAGATACTAAAGGATCTAGAAATGTTAACGTCTTCAAATTGAATAGCATCATAAATTGGCAACGATGACCAGACATGCATAACCCTCATCAGTGATCCTAAATCTAAACAATGTAATATGCCTAAAAAGTATGAAAATTACTATGTCGAAAAAGTGTACCGAAAGACGTAGCAGGATGGGCAGAATATGATGCTACAGGACCCACTTTTTAGAAATTTCAAGAAATTTTGATAACAGAAATTTAGAATGCGTTGAAGAAACGATCAACCGAAATTGATCGAACTTGGCTACATGTGCCCTCGGGGACTCCTGGTCCACCAGCAGTGACACTCACCAAGTCGTATAAATGTAAACGTCTTCAAATTGAATTGCATCATTTAAGAACAGATAAATTGGCAACGTGAACCAGACATGCACGTTTCGGGTACATAACCCTCATCAGTAAAGTTCAAAGTAGTTACGGATGCGAAATGTAACGACAGAAATTTGATATACGCGTTAATTTGTGATAAATGTGCGAAGACAGTATATGTAGGCGAAACCGAACGAACACTAAAGGAGAGGACCGAGGAACATAGACGTGACATAAAGTACCAACGAGGTAAACCGATAATGAAACATTTCAAAGATAATGATGAGCGCGATCTACGAGTGGCCATGATGTCTAGGACTACACGTGAGGATAAAAATTACAGACTAATTGTTGAAGAAAACTTGATTAAAAATCTTGAAACTAGAACACCAAATGGTTGATATATTAAAACGAACCTTTAAATTTCTAAATACATGCAAAAAAATTTTTTTAAATATAAAAGGTGTACACACAGGGAAAGGCAGGTGCCACTGTGTGCGTGTAATTTTTTTTTCAATAATAATATGACAATATTTTAATTATATAACTAATTCTGATTGGCTTTATAAAGCATGTCCGGAATATGAGGGATCACTAGTCTTGTATATGCTTGTCCCCCTTCTTTTCTCTGTTATCATCTCGGCCTGCTTTACTTTCAAATAAACGGTTGTCTGTTTGTCTGTGACATGGTCTGTCTGGGTATCCTTGCAGGCATCACATTTGCGCTTGTATCTCACAATTATTGGATATGTTTCAATAGGTTAAGTATATATGTGTAATATTTTAAATTCAATGTTATATATATGTATAAATCATGATTTAGTTCTTTAAAACCATCTTCTCTCAGATCGTTCATTATTACAAAGACTTTGTAACTTTTCGCGGTTAACGCGAAATGCACGCATGTGCCGCGAATACTATGACGTCATAGACTAACATTAACATTTGCAATGAACGCTAGAGAAGCAAAGATGGATTTTACTAAGAATTGTTATAGATCGTCGTTTTTTACACTTGATAAAGGCCAAGTGGCCGAAAATTTGTGTACTTGAGTGTTTGTGTTTTTATTTGTTATACTTTTGTCCAGAAGGTGCTGAAGAAATGTTTTGATGTGATAAAATATTTTGTTAAACTTTCAAATACATAAAAAGAAAGATAAATTTATACATTTCTTCGTGTTAGCCTTTATTTTTTGAGAATTTTCCTAGCATGCCTTTGAACTATAGATGCTGGTCCTGCAAATAAGAATTTCGGACACTAATAGAATGCACTAAATTGCATAGACGCACATAAAGAGATAGACTTCAAGTATAGGAAGCTTTTCTTGAATGAATTTTTCGGAAAGTTTGACTATCATTCAATTTACATCATTCTTCATAAAGTCTTAATCAACTTCAAGATGAAGGTCGTGAAATTGCGACCAAAGACGACCATTCAAGTTTAAAGTATTTTTTTTCAAAAGGAGGTAAAGATAAAAAAAATTCTATAGTGGCATCGACCTTGACCTTTGATCTTTTCATTCCAAAACCACAGCCAATTGCGCCTCACATGAAATTCATATGAAATAAGCAACATGTTAAATTCACATGAAACTTTATATGAAATTCATATAAGATTTCAACTAAAGATTAATGTCAAAAATATTTCACATGAATTTCACATGGGCGGATCCAGTTTTTCGGGGGGGGGGGGAGGTGGGTGTTCTAAAGCCCGAATTTGTTGAAGAACCAAAAAAAAAAGGCACGCACCAGAAACTACAGTCCATCCTTAATGATTGTCAGTTCTGCTTCTAATCTTAAATAAAACAGATGACTGGCGAGCGATCAGCTTAAATTCATGAATTTTTGATTGTCAGTTCTAATATTTAATTACAACAAATGGCGAGGGACAGCGAGCCTGCGAATTTTTCCGAGATTTGGAATAAATTTCTTTATCCTTGTCTTTTTCATTTTCATTACTTTTCTTGTGCCCTCGTTTATTTACTAAGGTGCAATGTATATGGGTTGTATATATATAGAAAAGCGCAGCATCTTTTTAAAATAACGTATGTAATAAATTCTGGCCAGCGGAAGCGAGCCAGAGAACAGTTTTGAAATGCTGACGGCAAAATATTATCAAAATGAAAAATTGCAAATACAAATTCGTGTCATATTTTCAAATATTAATAAGACAACAAAAAGGGGAATCGGGACTTAATCTTATGAATTAAGTATATTTATAAAAAAATATGCATACTTCGAAAATTCCATGGCGGTCCAGACCCCCCTCAACCCCCTCTTGCTCCGCGCTTGTTTCATATAAAATACTTCGTATGATTTCACATGAATTTTTCTTTGTGACATTCATGCGAAATTCAATTTACTTGAAATTCATATCAGGAACTTCACATAAAGGACTATATATGGTTTATATAGTACAGTGGCCCCCTTTCAGGTCAAAATCTGAAGTTTTTATGAAGTAATGAATTTGTACCAATATTTATTCTACAATGTAGGCTACTAATGAAATGATGCATATTCTTAAATTTCCATTCTCATTTTCATAGAATTTGGCGTCAAAAAATGGTATATTTTGCCTTATTTCTGGAAAAACGTCATTTTGGGGCTCATTTTCGACAAATTTCCTATTAGTTAGTATCGAGCGGGCTTCTGAACAACTTTTATATTTTGATATGTGGTTACTTTTGTACGTCTCTAAGTGCATGCAAAAGGAAAAAGTTGTTCACGATACCGCTCGATGTTATCTCAATGATAATAATCATGAATTATGCCATTTTTCGTGAAAAATTGACAAAATCACCAATTTTCATGATATTTATGCAAAATTTACAATGTCTTACAAAACGAGGAGTAGTTTTAATAACTAGATTTCTCAAAATATAGATATTTATCTTTCTAAAAATGACAACAAAATTTAATTTTGGAGAAGTCGATTTTAGGGGGCCACTTTACTATATAAACCCTACATACTCCTTTCATTTTAAGAACTAGTAATAAATTTCATGTTCTTGTCCGTTTATGTCAATTTCATTTAAATGGTGCAGGAAAAATTGGTTTGGAATTTTCTACATGAAGGTAAAGAATTGAAACACTTCCGTATTATTCATATGAAATTTAATGTAAATGTTTCACTTGAATTTCAAACGAGGCACAATTGACTGTGTAAACCTCAACTCGGGAAAAACATTTATGGCAACTTTTATGATGAAAGGTGCAGTTCATGCTCTTACTGTATCTAGAAGACGATTATCAGAGTCCTTTGAACTTTACCTTTGACCTTTAGAACCTAAAATCAATTCTTCACTCACTGGTAATATTTCTGATAAATATCACGACAACAGGTGCAATTCATGTTCTAAATTGCTCCGGAAACAAATATTAAATATCAAAGACCTATAGCCTTGACCTTTGATCAAAAGGTGTCATCCTGATGAATTTTTTTCTGGCAAGTTTCATATTGATAGGTAAAATACATGCTTAAATATAATCCGGACACCATACTCAATAATCAGAGTCCTATGACCTTGACTTCGTCATTTGAACCAAAAAATCACTAGAGGTCATCCATGACTCATGAAAACATCGCTGACACGTTTCATTATCATAGGTGCAATAACGCTCTAATATAATCCGAAATTTTCTTAAGTCACCATAGTTCTATGTCCTTGACTTTTTGACCCCAAAATCACTAGGGGTCATCCTTGAGTAGGTGTATGAAATTTCATTGCACTAGCACTTTTCATATTTGAATTAATCATTGTCCAAAAACCATTTTTGACGCCTGTCCGCCCGACTCATATCACATTAAGAGCCGAGGTTTCTACACAAATGAATGCATAATATATAAAAATCTACACACAAAACAAAAAGTGAAATTGCACCGACAGATGGAACAAATATGTTTTTGTTTCAATCACTATATTCATACGATTTCATAATGGTTTTATATCTCAGTATCAAATGTTTCATTGCTAATGATGGTATCCATTTAGCAAAGCTCATACAGACACTATTTCGCTGAACGATAAACCTCTTTTTCAACAAAGAATTTGATTTTCATCATTTACATATTAAAGTCTCTAACTGATCATAAGTCGAAAACGCTTTATATGATTTTCATTTCAAGTCTAAATCACTTTATAACATACATGTACGTGTTTGAAATTTAAAAAGTGATTTTACTGTTCGAAACCTTAATAATAACTCTATATCATCCAATGGTTCTACTGGTTTTTGTTAAAAAAGGTAATTTCCTATTTATCATGCATATAGAGTTTTTTCTTATGTACAAAAGGAAAGGGGGTATTATCTTACAACTGTCCCGAAGGAAATTCTAACGATTCTGCCTTACCTTCTCGACCTTGAGACTTTATAACTAATGAATACTTGTTCAATGTTTACATTTGACATCTCCAGAACCACTAAAGTGAATTGAATTATACTTAGTGGGAACGAAGTACGCATGGTTTCCTACAAGTGTTATTGTTTTTGTCCGAATCCGTTAAAAGGTCGCTCCATCAGAGGCAAATGTATGTCATGTACCTTCCTTTGACAAACTTCTTCCTCAGAACTGAAGTACATACTTATCGATATACCGAAAACATTAGGATGCTCTAGAGAAATATTTTAAGAAATGTTGGTACTTTTGGTTCAACGTGACCCGTCTTTTTATTCTTTAAGGACTTTTCAACAATGTTCATATTAGAAATATTTCTTTAAATAACGCAATAAATGTATGACCATCTGCAAGCATCTATTGTGCATTTCTAGTAATATTTAATTTACAAAATACTTTGATATGCTTTTTATGCTATTATAAATATATTATTTTTCCTAATTGTTTGTGTCCCCGGAATCGTTGTCCTGAAGCATATAGTTTTTGTTCTGTCCATTTGTCTATTTGGTTATCCATTTGCCTCATAGGGTTTTTAGCTCACCTGAGCCATAGGCTCAAGTGAGCTTTTGTCATAGTGTTGCGTCTGTCGTCCGTCGTCGTCGTCGTCGTCGTCGTCGTCGTCGTCGTCGTCGTAAACTTTTCACATTTTCAACTTCTTCTCCAGAACGGCTGAAGGGATTTTGATGAAACTTGGTAGGTATGAAGTACTTATGGTCCCCTACAAGTGTTGTTGTTTTTCGTCCGGATCTGTCAATAGGTGGCGCCACCACAGCCAAAAGTAGGTCACGGGGGGTACCCTCCTTTGACAAAATTCTTCTTCAGAACCGAAGCATGTATCGACAAACCGAAAGCATCAGGATGATCTAGAGAGATGTCTTAAGAAGTGTTGTTATTTTTGGTTCCACTTCGAAGTCAATTTTTTGACGCGTTTTTGACGTCTTTTCGGACTTAGTCAGAAATGCACATTTTTGCACTATTTCTTTAAATAACTCAATAAGTGTATGATTTTACACACTCATTTACTACATATTTATCATATTTAACTTACTTAATGCTTTGATATGTATTTTATGCTTAAATTTTATTTTTTTGATTTTTTATGAATTTTTTTCTTATGTAAAAAGAAAGGGGGGGGGGTTGATTTTCATACATTTTCTGCTTCTTTTCTATAACCACTTTTCAGATTGTCATGACAATTTGTAGGTATGAGGTACTCATGCATGGTACCCTACAAGTGAAAGAATTTTGTCAAGATATCCACTTTTGGATTTTTAAGGAATATTTTTTAAGATTGTACATAGGTATAATGTATGTTTTCCATGCCCAATGTTTCAGGTGCATCTACAGGAAAAAAATCTTCTCTGTATGATTAATCATTTTAGATCGCCCTTTCATCCATAGTTACAGCTGATAATTCAACCAGTGACACATGCTTCAATGTCTTATTGATTGACCTTTTATGTGATATGATTCAATTATTTAAATTCTTTATACTTATTTAGAATTCTATTTTTAAAGTCGGGAACAAGCGGCCATGTTTTGCCGTGTACCCGAAGGGGATTCCCCATGTAGAAATGTGATACCTTTAGTAATACGATACATTTCAGGAGATACAATGCAAACGGAATAGATTTTTATTTAATGTGCATTATACTTGGAACACTTTCATAATGGTTATCATTCATGTACTTGGAACACTTGCATATACTTGTTATCATGTATAAAGTTTGCTCGAATTTCTTCTGTCTTAGACTCTCTTAGATGAAGTAATTTACGGACTGATTTCTTGAAGAAATGTCTAATGAGTAATCTCTTCCTCTGGATTTTGATAATATCTGAAATTCTTGAAATAAATAATTCAGTTCAGAGTTCCTGAAATCTTCCTATGAAATGTTGAACCACAGAAAGCTGTTATTTAAATAGAGAAAATAAATTATTATTTACAACCATAAGCCACTGTGTTCGACATCTTGTATGCATAATATTTCTAAGAGGAACACAGAGGCCTGAGGTTGTGAATAATAAAACATTTTCTCTCATAAAATGACAGGTTCCTGTGATAAGACATTTGGGAATTTTTATCTGTTCAAATAATAGATACATGATGAGTTTTTATCGGACCAAATAACTTTTTGTCGGCAAATCCTATGCAACCGATACATTTCATGAACTCTCTCCGCTAACAACTTTTCCGTGTAACAGACCTTTGATGAGGTAAAACAATTTGTTAACAGTAAATAATGATTTCGTAGGTCTGCTAGTTGGACAAGCTTAACAATTTCATGGGCCTTTTAATTTGTTTCAAACTACGAAACCTAGAGAAACCACTTGAGTTGTTGAACAGCGTATGCTGAAATGCGACGCTCCTTCTCGCCTGTTGAAATATGCATAGGCACGAAGCGCCGCATTTCAGTATATTCACTGAAAATTATTTGTTCAAGTGGCTTCACTGGGTCATGAGGTTTGATACACCATACACTGCTTTTTGGAAAACAAACTGGCCCAATTTCTGCACAACTCACTTGAACTGATAAATATTAGATTAAAACGATTTTAACTGTACGTTTCATGTATTTGAGATGAAATCAATACTATTCAAAAGTATTCATAGATTTTAGTATACTTTAATATGAATAAAGGCAAAACGAAAAATCTTTGTTTTTTATGCCCCTGGAATAAAAGATTCGGGAGCATATAGTTTTTGGCCTGTCCGTCTGTCTGTTTGTCCGTCTGTTTTCCGAAAAACTTTAACATTGGGCATAACTTTTAAATAGAAGCTGGTGATAGAGGTTTCATATTTCACATGTGTATTCCTTGTGACAATACATTTCCATTGATACCAAAATTTTTGACCTCTTGACCATAACCTTGACCTTTGACGTACTTCTCAAAAACTTTAACATTGGGCATAACTTTTGAATGGTTAGTGATAGAGGTTTCAATTTTTACATGTGTATTCCTTGTGACAAGATCTTTCCATTGATACCAATATTACGCTGACCCTGACCTCTCACATACTTAACAGAAAATGGCCTTTATACTAACAAAGATGCCGCCGGGGCATTCTCGTTTCACAAACACAGGCTTTATAATTTCTGGCATGCTAACTATCAATAATGAAAGGTTTTGTGTTCAATTTTAAATAAACTTAATTTATGAAATCATTTCATTGTTTTATTCTTTTTCTGCTGCACATTAATGTACACTATGATTTTATTTTTGATGTTGCATAATTGAACTATACTAGCTTGGCATATGACGTTGGACCACTTATCCGTCTTTTCAAATCAGTAAAAAAGTTATTGTTTTGAAATGTGACTATTTTTCTTTTTTGTACTTTTAAAGGTTGTCTAAAAAAACCTTCTCTGCATCCGGCAAAAATCTTTTTAGAAAGGTTGTGGGCTAAAATCCTGGTACTGGCACTATCAGTATTCAATGTCAGTATGTCAATTAGAGCGTGCATGGGTATCAGGTGAGCGTTGTGCCCCCTGGGGATCTTGTAATATTGAACATGATTGTGTATTCCTTGTTACAAGACCTTACCATGGATGCAAGAAAATAATGAGCTAGTTCCCCGCGAGGGGTTTGACAGTTCCTCGCGAGGGGTTTGACAGTAAGTGTTTTGAATATTTTCCCTAACGAATCAAAAGACAGTGCATGTATTTTTGTGTCGCTTGCGAAGCATAGCGACACTTTGGGATCACTTTTTGATATATTGTTTTCATTTCCGTGCATGAACATCGACGGGGCCAACAGGGGATGCGTATCGTTCCGGGCACCTTGTCCCACCTCTAAATTGCTAGGGGACCGTCGATGCTCAGTTCGGTGCTCTATTGTGTGTGTTGTTGAGATTATCGTCAGGATCTTCTTTAACTCATTGTGATCTTTACCTTGGACTTTTGACAAAATAAACCCTGAAAATTACATAGCACTTTCTATATAGCAATACATACATACATAGCTGAAAATTACATTCTTACATAGCTGAAAAATACATTCTTACATAGCTGAAAATTATATAGAACTTTCTATATAGACGGCCGCAGACAGCGCATGCATTTTATATACTTCCATTTTGAATTCGTGCATGAACATCGATGGCGGGTGCGGCTAGCCAACAGGGGATGCTTACTCCTCCCGGGCACCTGATCCCACCCCTAGCTTGCTAGGGGTCCGTCGATGCTCAATTTGTGCTCTATTGTGAGTGCTGTTGAGATTATCGTCAGGATCTTCTTTAACTCATTTGTGTCACACTTATGCCCTTTGCCGTGTGGAGCTCGTAAAAAAGTTCCCCGCGAGGGGTTTGACAGTAAGTGTTTTGAATATTTTTCCCTGACATTGTCGCCATAGCACTTTCTTTATAGACGGCCGCAAACAGCGCATGCATTTTATATACTTCCATTTTGAATTCGTGCATGAACATCGATGGCGGGTGCGGCTAGCCAACAAGGGATGCTTACTCCTCCCGGGCACCTGATCCCACCTCTAGCTTGCTAGGGGTCCGTCGATGCTCAATTTGGTGCTCTATTGTGAGTGCTGTTGAGATTATCGTCAGGATCTTCTTTAACTCATTGACAATTACTTTTGAATGGTAGATGTAAGGTGATTCGACGTTCATGTTTCACATGAATTTTTCCTTGTGACAATGACTTTCCATAGATACTATATCTTTTACCTTGTGACCTTGACCTTTGAGTTTGACCTACTTTTGAAAAAAACTGTTTGTTTTGAAGGTTTTGTGAAAGGGTTTTCATATTCACAAACTTAAACTTATCTTGGTTAAATTTTTTACTTTAGTTGATGAAGAAAACCTCAGCAGATTAAAACATAGGCTGATTAAAGTCAACAATGATAGCAGCAAAATTATCTCATTATCACCTTTACAAGAGAGAGGAGAAGAGGAAATGCCAATAGAGCTCTTATTTGCACAAGTGCTTATCCGTGAGGATCACAAGTATAGAGAAAAGGGGAAGAACTCTGATGAATACAAAAGAGAAGTTACAGATCCAGATGATATTTTCATGATGAACGGTGAAAATATCAGGAAAGTATACATGTTAGGTGATGCTGCACATGGCAAAACTACGTACTGCATATGGCTAGTAAGGAATTGGTGCAATGCTCAAAGTTGGCATCATGAGAAAAATAAAAAGCTTCGTAAATGGGAAAATGCTATAAAGCAATTTGACTTTGTATTTCTATTACAGCTTCGGAATGTCAACCCAAACTTCGCTTCTGTTATAGATATGATCTGCCTTGATGTATTCGCGGAAGGAGAGGAATGCTGGGACACCATACGCTACGTATTATCATCGGAAAAATACAGAAGTCTCATCATCATGGACGGACTGGATGAGTGGAATCCAAACGAACAAGTAAGAAAACAGCTGAAGTGTCAAGGGATGCCGAACATAACCGTGTCAAGTACTGTGTCATGCTTCTTCTCCATGCGACCATGGGTGTTTGCAGCGATTTTGAGACTAGTAAAAAACAGTGACAGAGTAATAGAAATCCAGGGTCTGAGTGAGGTTGGAATGAAGCAAGTTATTGAAAATGTACTGGTAAATCACTATGGATTAAAAGATGATCCTCCAAATTTCAGGCTAAAATATAACAAAATAATAAAGCATTTAGAGGACAAAAGTCTAAAATCATTCATCCAGATACCATTGTTAGCTGTGGTCTGTGTACAGATATGGTATGAGGAAAACCAAGTCGGGGACAGTATGACAAGCTTCTATGCTGCCATGTTAAATATGTTAATACAGAGGGCTTATGCAAAACATAAACTTCAAATAGAACACGAAAAAGCGATTCCATATACATTACCTGAACCTTTTTCTGAACATGAAAATTTACAGCAAGTTGCTGATGCATTGCTAAAGTTAGGAAAAGTAGCATTTGAAGGTCTGATATCTAATGAAACAAACTTAGTATATCAGAAAAGAAAATTAGAAAAAGAAATTGGTGTAAAAGACTTACAGTTTGCACTAGATATCGGATTGATCAGTAAGAAGGAAGCACGCAGTCTTTTAACAAAGAATGTAAGTGTCAGTTTCTTTCATAAATCGATGCAAGAGTTATTGGCTGCAATCTACATTGTATCAAGCAAAGAGGTAGGTGACTCATTCTGTAAACATCTTTCCAATGTCAAGGTCATCATGGAGTTGTCTAATGTTATCAAGTTTATATGCGGTATGTGCCCTTGTTTTGGTAGTGTTATATCACAGCAAGTTGTATGTGTGACAGACAACGACAGAGAGATCTGTCAATACAGAGAATCACCACAGCCATGGGAACACAATAGCACAGTAATAGAACTGTACAAACTGCAAGCAAGTTGGTACAGGGAATTACAATACGGACAGACAGACAGCTCAGTGACATTCTTTATTTCAGATATATGTCTTTCTGAATGGAGTGACATAGAGACAATGGCATCGACTAGGGAAATATTGAGGGATCCACTTGTAGATATAAGGTCACTGTGCTTATACCGTGTACCTATTGACGGTGAGGCTCGTATAACAATTACCGAACAGAATAACTTTCTGAGTAACAAATACAACAACACAAGGTCAATGGTGATGGTCTATATCAACGGTGGTGGTACTGACAGGTCAGTTCACACGATATGTATACCATCACTGAGATGTTTACACCTGGACAAGGTTGAGATTAAAAACAAGGCCCTTGATTTTGATATATGTCCTCCACTGCTGACAAACATGACGTCACTACGCATTTTAGTGCTGTTTAGGGTGACTCTAGGTGACGGAAGTTTGGGAGTATCTAACATGAAATTATTACGTGTGCTAAGGCTGACTGATGTGGTCTTGGGAAATAGAGGCTTGAATCTGTCTGCTGACATGTTATATATCGAAAAGGTAAGTTTACAGTCGGTGAAGATGTACGCAGCACGGTGGGATCAATTTATACTGTCGGTTCAAAGCATAGAACATACAGTTGACATTGAACTAGATTACACTAATGTTTCTAAGGAATCCTTGACTAAGATCCGGTCGTCCTCTGATTTCAATGTAACTCGGGATCATGTCAATAGGTATATACGTAAGTGTAATTTACACTTCACCAGAAAATGGTCTATGTCACATTCCAAAAGTGATGAAAACGACGATGATGATCATGTTAATGAGGAGAAGGCAGTGATGGAGGGGTCGAATAAGTTACTGTATACCAGATTGTAGACAGCATTACAATCATACATATTTACCGTCTTCAACTTCGAAAGCATCATTTAAGAACAGATAAATTTGCAGCATGAACCAGACATGCACGTTTTGGGTACTTAACCCTCGTTAGTGATCCTCAGTCTAAATAATGTAATATTACCAATTAGTGTGAAACTTCGTATGCCCAAAAACGTACCAAAGGATGTAGCAGAAAGGTGGAATATGATGCTATAGGACCCACGTTTTAGAAATTTCAAGAAGTTTTGATGACAGAAATTTTCGAAAGCATCGAAGAGACGATCAACCAAACTTGATCGAACTTGGTCACATGTGCCCTCGGTTACTCCTTGTCCACCAGCAGTGACACTCACCAAGTTGTACACATGTTTAACGTCCTCAAATTCGATAACATCACTTAGGAACAGATTAATTTGCAGCATGAACCAGACATTCCATTTCGGGTGCCTTACCCTCGTCAGTGATCCTCAATCTGAATAATGTAATATTACCAATTAGTGTGAAAGTTATATCATATTGTATCTGATTGTTTAATGTATACTGGATCAACTCTGCTTATTTGATTAATTTTGTATTATCTGTATCCATGATACACACATAGTAATGTTTTGATAATACAATCAAATAAGCAGAGTAGATCCAGTATACATTAAACAATCAGATAAAATACGACAAATTTGAATGTTTCCACACAGAAGAATATCCGATATTGTTATATCCTTATCACTAGATCTCTGTGGTATAACTCCATGGTCAATGAGACCAATAGTTGACCAAGTAGTCGACACTTTAATAGATATTGACCAGGCCGCCGATGTTACAAATATATGTTGACCAATACTCGTGACGTCATTCGTGACGTCACGTTTTAATGACATTATGTCTCCTATCACCTACCAGTGTACTTTTTCTTGTAAAGGAGAATATGAATGCAAATACGATCCTTCAGTTCGTCTTCATATTTTTCAAAGAGGTATACCAACATTGTTATTGCTTGAGAATTCGGGCGACACTTTGTCTTCAGGCCCAATGAATGTCCCAAGTCAATAACTGTATAATGTAGACATATATATTAGTCCAAGTGAAGAACAGGTAAGTTATTTAGGATGTTCCAAGTTACATTAACTTCCTGAAACTTTAAATTGCATTGCTCGGTTGGGTTGCAAAAGAATCTCCAGGTTTGTATTATACGTGAAGCTGTAAGAAAAGATAGCATATATCTAAGTTTTCAGTATAATTCGACTCATGTCCTATTTTTTACATCAAATTAATACAAGGTTTCAGAACCATTATCGTACACAAACGGTCAGCTCTGGGAAAAGTAAAAAATGAAGTGCCTTAGAAAAAAAAAGACAGGTTTGACTGTAACCGAATTTCAATGTAACGCTCTTCAAATTTTTTTTTCAATAATACCCCATATCTGTACACAGTACGTTGTCCATTTTCATGTAGCTTTTCTGATTGATCAAGAAGGAGTACAATGAAAATGACAAATAACTTTCTGTATCATATTCTTGTGAAGTGATATGCATGCATTCGTAAAGATAATTGATATGTAGTATACATGAACATGAATAAAAAATACTTAATTTTCAATTATTATCTCTGGACGATTCATTTTCTTTCATTTCTATAGTCAAAAATATTGCATCCATGGTCTATAGCCCGTTGGCTGGATGACGAAGAAAAATCTTTAAGATCATACTAACATTAAAAGATAATGATCGCTTATCTAAACTCATTAAATGGTGTTTTAATTGAGAGCAGAAAACGTACATTTGCACATCTGAATCAAAGGGTTTCTTTTCCTCGACAGACTACAAATCATACAAAAGATGTTTTTTTTATAATCCTCGCCCCTCTCGCAAATCCTTTTTGAAAATCCGACACGAATTTCGAGATTCCAGATAACGCTTTATTATTTTGTTTTGACGTATGTAATGACAAATATGGATTATGACCATATCCCTGTTTACAGTACAAAATCGATAATTCAGAAAATCAGAAACCGAGGCATACGAAATCAGGATAAAACAGGAACAAAAGCAAACAAACAAAAACCTCCACCATATGAAAAGAAGCGAACTCCCGATATGAGAGTGAGACCAGGTGCCCAGGAAGAGTAAGCATCTCTTGCTTGCATGCAACACTTTACTTTACCCATCAATTCCGAGAAACACTAACACATCAACACTAAACTTTACCCATCAATTCCGAGAAAAGAGGAAATCGCAGCGCATAAAGAAGCATTTGATAACACTGAAAACGCGATCGAAATGGTAGAGATGGTTAGATTTGTAAGATCCTCATTACATACACTTCTTTTAACGGTAACCTTACACAACATCATTTAATACGCATAGTTTTGAAAACATCAACTGTAAGACATCAAATGTTGTCTACGAGTATTCACTTTGTGGATTGATCTATGTAGGTGAAACCAAAGGTCAGCTCAAAACAAGGATGTCAGGACATCGGTCTAAAATCAACAAAAAAAGGAAATTAACTTCTTTATCGTCATTTCAACGAACCTGATCATTCCGTTTTATCTATGAAAGCCAGAAGTATGGAGAAAATATATTACCCCGCAAACAATCCCAGTCTGATAGAAGGGAGGAAATCTCCAACAAGCCCCCTTTGCAGCATCAACAGCAAAACAACAAAACACCCGATGCAAAAACACAAAAGACGAGTACAGCACGAGACGGAAAAGAGACCCACGACATGTAAACATCAAACACAAAAGACTACACATAAACCGACGAGACAAATGGGCAACCGGTGCCGACTTTGGATGGCCATTTGTCACGCAAGTAGCAAATGGTATGGTTATCATGGATTACGTGCGCACAACCCTATGAGCACTACTTTCCGTCGCAACAGAGAGAAATAATGAATTAAAAATCCCACCACTGCAGCGCCCTATGGATGCAACGACAATATTGACAGCTTAGGAAACCCAACAAGTGTAACCATGTGGCCTCTCCCCCACAATAATTGACCCTTCCGATTACGGGAAAAAATGCAAAATTTCTGGACGTCACAATGCTTTTACCTCGGACAAACAAGGTTCGAACCTCGGTCAAACATCGAAATTGCATTGTGACGTCATGGAATTTCTCAAATTTTTCCAGCGTTCGGAAGGGAAAATTATGCAAATAAGATACTTTGATCTTTAATTGACCTTTATTTATTTTGTTTATGGGATATTTCCAAACGTACAAAATGTCTAGGAGAAGATAACTCTAATTTCAGATGTTAACTTTACGATCACGTGCTAAACTGATGTAATGGAAATGATTGTCATTCCCGCCAGTGTGTAACCCTACGTCTGTCAATACGAGTTGTCCATAGGTTAATTGACAGCAACAGAAGCTATAGTAGCTCGCCTGTCAACTTTCTGGTGCAAAAGACGAAATGGCGAGGATTTGTTCTAAGTTTAGGCAACTTTGTTTATACGTATGGATTCCAATTTAGTCATGAATATCGATGGCGATTTCCATATGATTAAGAAATATCCCATGCTCCCAATATATACTTTGCGCATGATTTTGTATGTTAGATTCATTCTCATACTGCTTTGATCGATAGGTCACTTTCATATGTTAGTAAACCGTAAAATTATATCAGGACTTTTATTTGAAGTTACAAAATGACAAGTAAAACACACAACGCGGAAGACCAGAGAGGACAACAATATCCGATTTGGTGCCGTGACACAAGATGATACGAATCATGGGGATATACGTCATTTATTGCTTGGAATGCAAAGGATGTACTTGTACGCGAAACCAGGATTAAACACCAGACAAGCGATAAATGATGCACTGAAAATAAATTATTTGCCAGGTAAGACACATTTACTTTTCTCAGCCTATCCTCATTTTGGTTGACATGTAATTTTATCACTTTTGAATTTTTGATCTGGAAGGATAGGTGAACTGATCATTTTTGTCTTCGCATTTTAAAAATATGACTAACGTTGACGAGATGTGACTTCTCACATGCCAAAAATTAGTCAGGATTCTGGTTCAGGTTGTTTTCAGGGTTTTGGTTTGAGTTGTAGTAGCTTTGGATTTGGTAGAATTCCAGAAAATGGCGACGATGCTTTTAAATGGATTGCAAATCAAGTGAAGGGTCTTCAAACTGCAATTTCGGTACCGTTACTTCAGGTAGTTAAACCGTTTGAAGGCAATTCTTCACAATTTAAACAGTGGGTAAAAGATATTGATAAGTATGCGCATATGGCTTAAATTGATAACATGGACATACTGAATATTGTTTAAATGACTTGTACTGGCACGGTTGGAGATTTTGTCAAAGGTTATTGAGACGAAATTGAGTCAAAGGGCGGAACCTCTGACTGGTCAAATCTCAAAATGTTAATGAAGAAGCGCTATGCTGAAATTAGGGATAATCAGCGAGCTATGACTGAGCTCCGTAAAATTAAACAAAGGTCAGAAGAAAGTGTACAGTTGTATAGCACTTATCACTAATTCCTAGATTCAGCCACAGCACGAAAAGCCGAGTTTCCATGTTTTGGAAACCACGTGGAAACTGCATGGAAACCTGAGGTTGACAGTTTCCCAGTGGTTTCCAAGGCATGGAAACCTGGATCAGGTTTCCACGTAGTTTCCACCGGGTTTCCATTTTGGAAACTTGGTTGAGTGGTTTCCATTAGGTTTCCATTTTGTAAACTACTAGTCAAAATTAAAGAAGCAAATTATTATTCATTTATTTTTTACTTTGATTTTTGGGAAGTTGACGGATCCGGCCCATAATCGACATGCGGACGGCCTTCGATATCTCGGGTGCTATATTGCAAATTTGGTACACTAGCTCCATACGGCGACTTTACACACATACCAAAACGGCACGGTGGATTATTTATTTATTTATTTATTTATTTATTTATTTATTTATTTATTTATTAATGTACAACACATTCGTTTGTTATACAAACACAATTGTGATTGATTAATTTTTTTTATCTATCTATCTATCTATCTATCTATCTATCTATCTATCTATCTATCTATCTATCTATCTATCTATCTATCTATCTATCTATCTATCTATCTATCTATCTATCTATCTGTCTGTCTGTCTGTCTGTCTGTCTGTCTGTCTGTCTGTCTATCTATCTATCTCTCTATCTCTCTATCTATCTATCTATCTATCTATCTATCTATCTATCTATCTATCTATTTTTATTATTTATCTACTTATTTATCTATCTATTTACGCACCTTTATTTTGTTTCTTCTACTAATTATAAACCATAATATATCAACTATATAACGTATATTAGAAAAGACTGTTTGCTCTAATTAATTTTTTTTCTAGTATTTATAATAATACATTTCTAGAAAAAAAAACTTTATAAAATTAATATGCAAAATGTTTTTATTCATAAATTCCATAGAGCATTTATCCTCTACAGCCAGCGGAGTGATATACTGTGGTTTTCATTTCAAGTATATACACAGACACCGGTTATGTAACGTTTGACCCCATGCAAATTGCATGTCAATTGGAATTCAGTTCTATAGTCGGGGGCGGTGCGACGCTGTGACAAGTACACAGTTGAAGCATGCAATCGCGGCATGTTATTAACGTTTGACCCCATGCAAATTGCATGTCAAATGGAATTCAGTTCTAGAGTCGGGGGAGGTGCGACACTGTACACGGTTACTGCATGACGCAGCATGTTAGTTTGTAACGCCGCTAGGAGATATCTTGCATGGAGAGAGAGAGAGAGAGAGAGAGAGAGAGAGAGAGAGAGAGAGAGAGAGATTTTTCATATATATACGTTTCAACATTGTGTAATGTAGTTTAATGAGTTTTTTTTTTTTTTTATTTTTATTTTTTTTTTTTTTATGCATACGAGACAATCACAGAGACATTCAGACATTCATAAAGACAATCACAAACTAGTTTACTAAGTCAAAAGACATGCATACACCATACATCCGACAAATACAAACACACAAGACCTAGTGTACATACCTTACATACATAAGTATCTTAAAAAAAAAAAAAAATTGTAATTTTGAAAGACCCTATTTAACTGTTATTTTGTACTTATTATTATGTTTATTATGTTTTGTAAAGAAAAAAGATAATCTTTACTCTGCTAGAACTGTAAAAGCACCCCATTTTTTCTTAAAGATTTCTAATTTTAAATTTTTTTTATGAATATAACATTGTCCCCTTATATAGTTTTCGACATGAGACCTTGCACCCTCAAAGGTGGGAATGCATTTTCCCATCTTTTGTCTATAAATGTATTGTTTAATAAGGCATATTATAGTGTCAAGTACTTTACATTTTTTATCAAAAACTCCCAATAATATATTTATAGTTGTTAAATCTAAACTAATATCAAAAATGTCAAATAGCCAAATCTTAAAATCATTCCATATTTTGTATGAATATTGACAGCTATAAAGTAAATGCGAGATAGTTTCTGGTTCTGTGTGACAAAAAGTACATGTATTTGATGAATTTATTCCTATCTTATATAAGAGTACATTAGTACCTAAAATTCGATGTACAATACGATATTGGAACCATTTTAATAAACAGTCATTTGTGTATGATTTAACACCAAAATTAATTCTTTTCCAACATAAATCATCTATTTCTGAATGTATTTCAGACTCCCATTTCAACTCATTTTTTGGTCTGCTATAGGATCCTAAAATAAATACATCATAAAAGTTTTTGGTTCCTTTGATATTTTTTCGAAGAATTTCTATATGTTTAGGATAATGAGGATGGTATTTGCCAAAATTGTCAATGTGAAAATTCCATCTAAGCTTTATAATGCTCATGCATAACCCCCAAAATAATGTAAAGGGGGGAGTAAATCTGTAACAATCACAAAAAGACTCATAAGATAATAAATTACCTCTATCATCTAACAAATCATATATGTACAAAATACCTTTTTCTTTCCAATCATTGTAAAAAACTGGTTTATTATCTACTTTTAACAGGTTATTGTACCATAAGGGTTCAAAGAGATTTACTTCATCCTCTAATAATGTTCTTAGGCTATAATAAGACAGAAATACATCTTTCCAGAAGTTGTTACTAATAGTTCTAGATAAATAAATCATATATTCTTTTCCAAAATTAAGAAATGATATAAAACTTTTGGGAAGAATATCATTCAAAAGATTTAACCAAGAGAGATTTTCATTGCTATTAATAATTCTTCTAATCCAAGTTATTTTTAAACTTTTAATAAATGAATTTATACATATCATTCTCAGTCCTCCATTTTTGTAATCTTGAATAATACATTTTCTGGAAATTCTTTCTGTTTTATTATTCCATATATATTTGAAAAATAAAGTTTCAAGTTCTTTTATTATTTTTTCTTTCGGATTAGGTAATGCAATGAATAGATGTGTCATTTTGGGTAATAAAATCGATTTTACGACTGTAATTCTTCCATTTGTACTAAGTAATCTTTTAGACCATGATTTGATCAGATTCTTGATCTCTTGTAATTTAGAAGAAAAATTAAGTTCTTCGATTTCACTTAAATCTATTGAAAAAATTATACCTAAAAATTTAAATGGCCTTTGAGACCAAGTAATGTCATATTCCTCACATAATCTTAAATTAGAATTTCTTAAACGGCCAATTTTAACACATAGCGTTTTATTGTAATTAGGTTTTAAACCAGAATATTTAGCAAATTGTCCAATTAATGAAAGTGCATTTTTTAATGATTCTTGGGATCCATCGAGAAGTAAAGCCGTATCATCTGCATATTGCAGTATTTTATATTCCTTATCACAAATTTGAATTCCTTTAATATTTCTTGCATTTCTTAATTTTAAGGCTAAGATTTCAACGCATAAAAGAAATATGTATGATGATACTGGGTCGCCTTGTCTGCAACCTCGTCCGATTTTGAAGAAATTCGAAAAGAAACCATTTTGAGTAACACAGAGTTTAAAATCATTACAAAAAATCTTTATCCATCTTATAATATTGTTGCCAAAGTTAAAAAAATTAAGTACTTTATATATGTATTTCCATGAAATTGAGTCAAAGGCTTTTTCGAAGTCTATCAATAAAATTAAACCGGGGATATTTTTTTCGTTACATGTATTAATTATATCATACATAAGTCGGGTATTCTCACCTATATATCTTCCACTTAAAAAGCCTTTCTGATTTTCATGAATGATTTGTGGGAGAACGGACTTAATTCTTTTTGCAATAGCACCTGATAATATTTTGTAAGATACATTTAAAAGTGTGATCGGACGCCAATTCTTTAAATATTGTCTGGGTTTATCTCCTTTTGGAAGAATGGAAAGAATACCAAGTTTTTGGGACACAGATAATTCTCCTTTATGAAATGAGCAAATATATGACCTAAATAGAAAATCGCCTATATCGAACCAAAAAAATTTGAAAAACTCAGCTGTGTATCCCGATGTCCCTGGACTTTTATTATTTTTACAGTTTCTTAAGGAGTCAAGTATTTCATTTTTGGATAATGGCTTATCTAGTTCAATTTTTTCATTATCTGTAAGTTTAGGCACAATGCAATCCTGCATGTGATGACTTAAATCTATATCATCTAATGAATCATCTTTATCAGCATAAAGACTGCAATAAAATTTCTTAACTTCATCTAAAATTTCTTTTTGTTCTGTAATTTCACATCCATCATCATTAATGATTTTTGTCAAAGTTTTGTTTACAAAATTTCTTTTTTCTAAGTTGCAGAAATACTTTTAATGAGTTAATAAAGCCTAGAAAAGGGTAGACTAGGATGTGGTGGATCCAGTGCCCCCTTTACTGGGGGTCAATTTTGTCGATTTATAAGGAAAATGTCTTATTTTGGAAAATTGTGGTCAGTGCTGGGGGCGGACGCACATCCGCCCCCCCCCGAATTTGCCACTGCTAAGAGTACTGAAGTTCATACTGAAGCTCATACTGCCAGCAGCGAGAGAGAGAGAGAGAGAGAGAGAGAGGGGGGGGGGGTCGAGCAGAGTTTTTTAATAATCAGAGCCACACAGAGCGTAAATGACTCGACATGCAGGTACATGTAACGAAATATTCCAAATAAGTCCCATCTCATATATATATATATACATTATAGTAAACATGTACATTGTACATCGTGCAGAACTTAACGAATTGAATGAGAATTAAGCCGGCTCATATATGCATAAAGTGAAAAAAAGGCAATAAAAAGACTGAAAGAAAACATATTAGATCTATGGTTATTTCCCACTACATGTATCTCATTCAAACTGAATGTAAATAATAGAGTATAATTTAAGATCAATGTAAGTATGTTTGTCTGTTTTTTTTTTGTATTGTGACCCGCTTATAGATCTGCATACTAGTATCTATACAAAATGAAAAAACCCCTAACAATAATAAAGATAAAACGATTCATAACAACATAAGAAATTCTTTTTTTAAAATCGGTTTTGAAAGAAATAAGGCACGGTCCATTTGATATTCGGGGTGGGGGGGGGGGGGGGGGGGGTGGGGTGGGGGGTGCTTTTTACTAGTCTCAAAATCGCTGCAAACACCCATGGTCGCATGGAGAAGAAGCATGACACAGTACTTGACACGTGTATGTTCGGTATCCCTTGACACTTCAGCTGTTTTCTTACTTGTTCGTTTGGATTCCACTCATCCAGTCCGTCCATGATGATGAGACTTCTGTATTTTTCCGATGATAATACGTAGCGTATGGTGTCCCAGCATTCCTCTCCTTCCGCGAATACATCAAGGCAAATCATATCTATAACAGAAGCGAAGTTTGGGTTGACATTCCGAAGCTGTAATAGAAATACAAAGTCAAATTGCTTTAGAGCATTTTCCCATTTACAAAGCTTTTTATTTTTCTCATGATGCCAACTTTGAGCATTGCACCAATTCCTTACTAGCCATATACAGTACGTAGTTTTGCCATGTGCAGCATCACCTAACATGTATACTTTCCTGATATTTTCACCGTTCATCATGAAAATATCATCTGGATCTGTAACTTCTCTTTTGTATTCAGCAGAGTTCTTCCCCTTTTGTCTATACTTGTGATCCTCACGGATAAGTACTTGTGCAAATAAGGAGACTGCAGAGAGTAATATCGGTAGATAAAACACGGCAGAATCATGGTTTAAATGGATTATTTTTCACATTTTCGGGTAGGAATCAACAGATGTATGTTTCATCTTAATGCACATGCATTATTTTTGGACTGGCAATGGAAAATACACCGATAATCATAAGATATACAACGAGCTCAGGGCCGCCGATTTTTCCCACACACTTTATGAAGGACGCATTTGAAACTGAGGTTGCGCTAGACAAAAATTAAAGAAGCTCCTCAGTTTCCATTGAAATTACATTTTGTATAAAGGAAAGGCAGTGGCTCCGGATACGAACGTTCGTATCTTTAGACCTATGTCTCGGGGTATGAACATGTTTCCGATTGGTCTGTAACTGTAACGTGACTCGGGTCATGTGTCCATAACAAAATAAAAAAAAGTTGATTTTTGTAACCATATCAAGGTATACGAGTTTATTCTGCATTATCTGTAATTTAGCAACCGGGACAAGAGGCTATTTTCTATGCTCTCAATCATAATAGTGATCACTGATCAGAAATAGACGCGCACTTGTCAGCTGTTGTGTGCACGTACTGACGTTCCGTCGCTCCAGCAGAATTTGAAGTTTTTGAAAGTTTTGAGACGATAACAAATACGTACATGTAGCTGAAACTCCGTGCTTTTTACTTATTTAACTTTTCAGAATATGTCACAAAAAAGATACAATTTGAACACTAGATTAATTGAAAAAAGAAACGAACCAAATTGAAAGATATATGCAGAAGCTCACTACGATTTGTGTTCGTACGCCGAGACATAGGTCTGAAGATACGAACGTTCGTATCCGGAGCCACTGCCTATAGGAAATTAGAAACACTTATAATGTTCATAAAAGAATATTGTAATGTTATATTAAATCACTTATAATGTTCTTTCATATTTCATCAGGGTCATTTTCAAGGAAGAGGTCACACATTTTTGGTCAAACAACAAATAACTATTTATAAGGAATCACCCTATCGGTCCGTCTGTCTGCCATCCAGTTAAGAAGTTTCGAAAGCAGATTTCTTTTATAATATTAATGGTAGGCCTTTCATATTTCATATACACATTCACCATAAAGAGTACTACATTTTGATACCATGACTTTTGACCCTGTGACCTTGACCTTCAGCCTATACAACATTTTAATTTTTATGTTAAGAAGTTTTGAAAGCAGATTTCTTTTATACTATATTAATGGTAGGACTTTCATATTTCATACTCATAATCACCATGACTTTTAACCCTGTGACCTTCACCCTATACAACATTTTATGTTAAGGTGTTTATAAAGCAGATTTCTTTTATACTATTAATGATAGGACATTCATATCTCATACACACATTCACCATCAAAAGTTCTACATTTTGTAGGGCTGTCACGATACGCTAAGCTCACGATACGATACGTATCACGATATTTACTCACGATAAGCAGGGTTCTCATTAAGTTTGGAAGTAGGAGGTGAATCAAGAAAAAGTAGGAGGCGATCAAAGGATGCGTGCACCGAAGGCGCGAGACCTCTAGGGGGGCCGGGGCATGTTCCCCCGGAAAAATTTTGAAATTTAAAAGGCAATAGAGGGCATTTCTTACCATTTAGACCCTATAAAATATCATTAAATCAAGTTATATTTTTGAAATTTACAAGGCAATGGAGGGCATTTCTTCCAGCCATCTAGACAGTAAAAAAATACTATAGATATTTTTTCCTTGAATAGTACTTTTATAACATGTGTTGCAAGTTTGGTGAACAATTTTCACCACTAGCATTCTCATGAATAAGAGAAATGCTTGGAATTTCTTGTTATACTGGGAAATAGTTGTTTTCTTTCTATCCAAATAGATTGTAAACTAACTCAATAGCTTTCTGTTTCCTACATCATGTACATGAAAAATAAATCTTACGTTTAGTCACCTCCCTCCCCCCCCCCACTTTCGCCCATGGAAGCTTTGAACTATCAGTCATAATATTAATACTTTGATGTATTTTTATGGCTCTCCTCATTGTGAACAATTCTGATTTTTTTAAAATAAAAAACATTTTCCTCTCGCATTTTTCGAGAGCATTGAGTTTTAATATAGATCGTTCAGTCCACGGATGTTAGATATTAAACGAGTATGTGACATTTTGAATTCTGCAACGGGGATCACGCACTCAGCAGTTATTGTTGGCTCACATCTTGTGGATGCATGAACAGATTCAATATTACAACGAATTGTTGATATTGTTTGTATAATTACTAGTACGTTGTTTACATACAGAAAATAGACCGAGGTAGAAAATTTTATGAACTTGCGTTTGATGTTTACACGCGAAAGACTTGATTGGTAAATAACAAAACAATTTTTGTATTTAGAAAAAATCTTATTTACAGGGGTGAAAAGTCGAGATCTAATCGTCCCATTGTGCTTCTTTAATATGCGTTGCCGTAAAATGACCCGTCACGCCGCGTTGAAATCAATGTTTTCTCACTGTAGTTACGGAAATATTTAACGCGTACCTTGTATAGTGACAGCTTTTTAAAGGACAACGTAATTTCCTTTAATTTAGTAGACGTTCAATTTTCGTACTTAAAGAAACTGACATTGTAATACGACACTTTTTTTACGGAAAGTAGACGGCGATTTTACCCAAAGTAGGAGGCGAGAAATCGCCGGTAGACGGCTCTTAATGAGAACCCTGGATAGGATTCGTATCACGATACATCATTTTTATTGTAGATATGTAGGCATTTCTGCAATTCGTCAGATATTTTAATAAAACAAGTTCAACAACAACAAATTAAGATCATTCATAACTTGAATGCTTTGAGAATTATTGTATCGACTAGAAAACACAGTGATTAGAAATCTATGGGTCCTGGGTGCAGGTCGCATAGGCAGATTAATTCCCTGAACTTTTACTCTCTTATTAAGCTGATTTAATTTAATTTTTCAATTTTTCTTTCAGTATACCTGGTGTAGCCTTGACATTACTTTCTTATCCAAGCATGTGTACGGTGCACGATCAGAGGCCATCTACGACATCTTAACTGTATATCTGATGCTGAATGTGGAAAAGAATGATGTACATATTCAAAAGATGTAGAGTACTGTAACCAAAAGTTGCCATGGACATGGATCAAGGATTGGTATGACTAAAAGTTAAACATGTATTATATTAACAATTGTAATACATTATGTATATCATCATGTCCTGTAATTTTGTGAAATATCTTAAATACTTAAATGTCTTTCTTTGAAATCAAATCTTGTAAATTGTGTGTCGTTATTTTGGACTTGGAACAAAAAATCATCGGACATTTTGTCTGGCATTTTGTCTGACATTTTGTCTGGCTCGAAACTAGAAACTGTCAGACATTCGAAAAATCCACTGGAGATTGCCGGCAATCCGGCACTTTTCGTAAACTCTGAAGACTTATTTGATAAATTTCAGCATATTAAATCTTCATTTTCACTTTCAGGTCAATATTGTACTGTTACCATTGAAGAACTAGAAGGACTGCATGAAAAATTAGCATCCAATGATGTCAATGTAAGCTTCTTACTATATTGAGTTGAGACACTTCATTTATGTCGCCTGCAACATAAGAGCGACATAAAGGGATCATTTGTCAGGCTGTCTGTCTATCTGTCTATCTGCCTGTCTGTCTATCTGTCTATCTGTCTGGTAGTCACACTTTTACATTTTTGGCCATACATCATACATCTTTCAAATTGGCAGGGATGGTAAAGCATGTTGGGACTAAATTTTTACCCAAATCAGATCAGGGTCATTTTCAAGGAAGAGGTCACACATTTTTGGTCAAACAACAAATAACTATTTATAACAGACACAGACAGATAAGTTGTGGGAGAAAAACAATCAAACAAAACCATGAGGGAGGGATGGCTAAATCTCAACCCTCATGTACAAAATTTTGCTTGTCCATGACTCGGCAAGCCTCGTTCTTGACTTGCAGAATTTTGCACATTCGGGTTGATATTTCACTATCACCGTGGTATAATAGAGAGGTTGAGCAAACCGAATTTGTACACGTACGTCAAAAAGTTGTTTATGACGTCATAACATTTTGCACTCCACACACCTGTGTTACATGTTCGGTAAAACATGTAAAGCTGTAAGTACACGTAGATTTTATAAGCAACTGAATGCAGATAACCTATGAAAACCTATATTCAATTTATTTGGGAACGTATGTCCTTTCTGAATATTAGAAGGGATTGCAAATAAAATGTATCACATTTTATAGAAGAACCCTCAAATTTGACCAAAAATTTTACTCTTGAAATTTAATTTTTATGTTATATAAATCTGATTACTTGGAATAGATAAATCAATTCACCGTCAATGCTGAATGCACCTTACCTTTAGAATCTAAATTGCAAGTTATTGACGAATAAGCAGTTGTAAACAAAATATAAATTATGTCACAAAACGTATATACGATTTACACATAGCAGTACGTGTTGTGACATCTGCTCAACCACATAACTTCAACGTGTAAACAGATAACATGTAAATACATGTACAAGTTCTCGTACACGTACAAGTTCTCGTACGCATACAAGTTGGGTTTGCTCAACCTCTCTTTAATTTTAATTCTATGGGGGATAAATTTGTGCCTTTTGGGAACTTCCACTTTCTTATAATTCACAAATTGTTGACATAAGCATCTTGTGACATCCCAACCTGCAATATTAGTTCTCTACAACTGTTTTCATTCATTCCAGGTGAGACAGAAGACAGAAGAAAAAGTAGAGGACAGAAGAAAAAGTAGAGGACAGAAGAAAAAGTTTTGTAACAGTGGTCTGAAACATCATGAACTGGGATTTCCGTCGAGTGTCAATCTCTGCAGAATAACAAATTTTATCTGAAAGAGATCTCTTTGTGACTTTGTCTGTTTTTGGCAAGGATAAAATTTGTCTATCATTTCTAAACACTTGTTCAAAAATATCTGTTTTTTTTTTCAAAAAATACAAGTACATTTTATTTCTGTAGTGGTTTCAAGGGACACGTCCATCTTTTTCTAAATTTCATTTCCATCTTAAAAAACATGACATATTAATATCAATGAAGAATGGAAGATGCCATTTTTAAATTTGAAAGCTCAAAATTGTATATTTATGATTTCAAGGAATCTTGTACATCTGATGTTGAATAAGCATGTATTCTGAATAAATATTACACAGTATGATAAGCATGTTTTAGGGTTTTTTATCATGACATACAGTACGTACCAGGAGATTCACAACGAGATCGCGTTGATGGAGTAAGCTTACTCCATAATTCCCCAGAGTAATTTCTCTTTCTTCCTCCTTGCCCCCTTTGTTTACTCCATAGAAAACGCCATGCCCGCCGAGGATTTCCTCCAAAATACAGCGCGGGGCTTTATGGGCGGAGCTTAGTGGATCGAAGGCGGAGCTAATATGAATGCGTAATTCCCTCATCATCGGCTAAATTCGCGATCTTTTAATGACACGCTTCTTGTTGAATGAGGGAACAAAAAGATATTAGAGATTGACTTTGACACTGTATGTACAGTATCTTAATTCTTTCTATTGTGATTTTTGGAATCTGGTTTCTGCTTTTGTGTTTGACTTTCATTCTCTCATTCTATTGATATTGATGAGATATAATAACGTCAATACACAAATTGATAATTTGAAATAAAAACCTAATGGATGTAATTTACATGTACATGAATTGCCGTGGAAAACTGATCGGGCAGGGCGGGGCTCAGTTTCACCTGGTCATCAGTAGCGTTTACTTTTCACCAGCTGATATCAGCTTCCCGGTATAAAAATGACATGTATTGAGTATATACTCTAATTACTAATGCACGCACAATCTCTCCTACCGTAAATTATTTTAACTCGTCTCATTAATTGAATTATCCCCGCCCGGTCAGTAAGTGCACATGAAATCTTTAAACCCATACAAATATTAAATTACGTACATTATTATAAGCCACTATCAAGAGTTACTTAATATTAGACAATGCTTACAATATCTACAACATCTTCTTTTTTTATATTCAAACAGTCACAGATATATTCGACACTTGTGAGAAAAGGGTCAAAGTACAAATGTACCGTAAAGGTTCACCCAGATAAACATATTATTATTAATTATTTTACTCCGATTCAGTGGACCATCATTACATTCAGGTCTATTTTCTTTAGCTTAGATGCATTGTGTTTACGTATATGTAAAACAAAGGACTTATATAAGTCCTTGGTAAAACGTTTCGTAGAATTTTTTTTAGATAAATTCTCAGACATCGAATGTATTTCTTCTGCCCATCCCTTTTTCTCAAAGATATATATACATGTATTTATTTCCCGCCGGGACATACGTACATGATCAGTGATTAGGAAGAATATTAAAGAGTTCATGGGACAAACGTCCCTTACGTTTAAAAATAATGGGACATTTTCGTACTTAATGCGCCAAATAAATAAATCAATGAAGCTTCCTGATTAACATGATTAAAGAGAAGACACCAGCTATAAAGTAACCTAGAGCAATAGATGCAAACTGTAAAATTTTTAGGTAAAATCAGGAATGCATGTGTTAATATTTCACAGAGAATTCAATTCTATGGTTTTGCCGTTGGACATTGTAATAAGGCCACTTTCATGTACATGTAAATATCAGCTGTTATGAAACACGACCCTGCAGCAATCATTTGAAAATTTAGAAAATCGGTTTCACAGGAAAGTACATTTATCTTCGTGTATACGTTGAACAAAATCATATTTTAATATGTGATACTCTAAAAATATCAACACTGCTAGCAATATCTCAGCAGTTCTCGCCGTTGCTGTGAGTATTTAAATAACCAGAAGTCTCTGATGAGACTGAAGCTCTACTGGCTGTTTTGTTAAATTCACTGAATTGACATCCATTTTCCAACCCTGGGGGACAGGGGCTCGAACAAAATATCAGATGCACATCTACACCACAGACACATAATACATGTAATGCTAAAAGAATTTACTCTCCATGAATTATCAGTATACTTTCTGAGATCTGGTGTTAACAAGATTACAAAGACTTATACAGGAGAAAATGACCACACCTATTTTCAAAGACGGGTAAGTCTTAAACAGAATCTCAGGCACACAATCAGATAACAAACTCATGGAAATGGGAAAAGAAATATCTCTCTACAGTATCAATTATACTTTCTGAGAACTGGTGTTCACTAGATTACAGAGTTAAATAGGAGAACATGACCACACCAATTTCAAAGACCCTGGGGTTCAGATGCTGAAACAAAATAGCAGGCACACACATACAATGTAGAAAAGAAACTGATTATAATGCAAAAAGAATTATCTCTCCATCAATTACACTTTCTGAGAATTGATGTTCACATGGTAACATAGCTTATATAGGAGAAAATGACCACACCCATTTCCAAGACTCTGGGGTTCAGGGGCTCAAACAAAATATGAGGGAACAAATAGACCAGGGACTGATTAAAATGCAAAAAGAATTATCTCTCTACCAATTATACTTTCTGAGAATTGATGTTCACAAGGCAACATAGACTTATATCGGAGAAAATGACCACACCCATTTCCAAGAAACTGGGGGTCAGGGGCTCAAACAAAATATCAGGGGCACAACTAAACCAGAGACTGATTATATTGCAAAATAATTATTTCTCTATCAATAATACTTTCTGAGAATTGGTGTTCACTAGATCACATAGATTTATATAGGAGAAAATGACCACACCCATTTTTGAAGACCCTGGGGGTCAGAGGCTCAAACAAAATATCAGGTGCTCAACTAGACCAGAGACTAATTATATTGAAAAAAAGAATTATTTCTCTATCAATAATACTTTCTGAGAATTGATGTTCACTAGATCACATAGGCTCATACAGCAGAAAATGACCACACCCATTTTTGAAGAACCTGGGGGTCAGAGGCTCAAACAAAATATCAGGTGCACAACTAGACCATGGACCAAACTAAATGCAAAAAGAATTAGCTTTCTATCATTTATGGATTCAGAGGAGTTGCGCTCACAAAAAAATTGTTAAGAGACAGACAGACAGACGGACGGACGGACGCCGGACAACATGGTATCGCATAAGCTCGACTGGTCTTTGACCAGTAGAGCTAAAAATCAGTACCTTTACTCTTGGAGTGAACGGTGACTGTTGCACTTTGTTTAACCACCTGGATTTTGATTATGACGAGTGTCGACTTTTCGATGCTTCACTGACTGTTCCGATTTTTCTCATATCAATTATACGGGAGAATTGATTAGACTCTGAATATAGACTGATAGAGAATTTTAATCTTCATCTATAGTTATTAAATATTTTGCTTTACGTCCTAAACTTTTCCTAAAAGGTATCCTCCCGCCAGGAATGAAAACACATAAACACATGATCAATATAAAGATATTTGGAGAGGATGACTGAAAACAAAAGATAAAAAATAGAGATGTATAATGGTGACTTTATTTTTTTTTTTTATAAAAACCACTATTGTCACCTAAAATTAACGATAGTACAGGCAATTTTACGGCATTTAAGATCATATACTGATTTTTTAACCCTCCCCCCATGCATGTTTGTGTGCGCGTGTTTTTTTTTTTGTTTTTTTTTTCTGAGCGCCCGCGGACGTAAAACAAAAGAGTTATAGTTACCGTACTATGGCCTTACTTTGCATACACGTACATTGTCAGTAAACTACATGTGCATGTACATTCAGTTGAAAATCAATAAATGAAGAATGTTTTAGATCCGCCCGTGTGAGTTGACTTGTAAACCCGTGAACTCGTTTTTTTCACGATAGTTTAAAATGTAACGTGAAAATTCACGATTGAATGGTTAGATACCAGTAAAATGATTGTAAAAGTACCTTAAATCAAAAGAATGCCAAACAATAAAAATATCGGATTCTTCTTTCAACAAGCCAAAAAAAAAAAAAATAAATAAATGAAATAATAAATAAGAAAAAATAAATAAATAAACAAGAGCCCCAGGAGGGCACAGCGCTCACCTGATACCCATGGGTGCTCTAATTGACATACTGACATTGAATAAGACGTAAAATTGATAGTGCCAGTATACTGTATCATGATTTGAGCCTACATTCTTTCTAAAAAGATTTTTGCCGGATGCAGACAAGATTTTTTTTACAGCCTTTAAAAGTACAAACAAGAAGAAATAGTAACAGTTCAAAACATTATCTTTTTTACTGATTTGAATAGACGGATAATGTGATCCAAAGTCATATGCCCAGCTAGTGTATAGTTCAATTATTCAACATCAAAAAAATCATTTTGTAAAATTCCACATTAATGTGCAGCAAGTGATGAAGAAACAGACAAAAAGAATAAAACAATGAAATAAACTTAATACTCTGGTGTATGCTGCTTTTAGGGAAACAAATTAATAGGCCCATGATACTGTAAAGCTTGTCCAACTAGCAGACCTACCACATCGTTATTTACTGTTAACTATGTTTCGCCTCATGATAGGACTGTTACATGGACAAATTATTAGCTGAAAGAGTTCATGAAAAGTATCAGCTGCATCGGATTTGCTGATAAAAAATCATTTGGTCCGATAAAAACTCATGTTCTATCTATTATTTGGACAGATAAAAATTCCCAAATGTCTGACCACAGGAACCTGTCGTTTTATGAGAGAAAATGTTTTATTATTCACGACCTTCAAAGCCTCTTGTGTTCGTCTTTAGAAATGTTGTATACATACAAGATGTCGAACACAGTGGCTTAAGGTTGTGAATCATAATTTATTTCCTCTTTTAAAACAACAGCTTCCTGTGGTCCAACATTTCATTGAAAGATTTCAAGAACTCTGAACTCAGTGAATTATTTGTTTTCAAGAATTTCAGATATATCAAATGTCCTATACATTCTCAAAATCCTCGGGAAGAAATTACTCATTTGTTTTCAAGAATTTCAGATATATCAAATGTCCTATACATTCTCAAAATCCTCGGGAAGGGATTACTCATTAGATGTTTCTTCAAGAAATCAGTCCGTATACAATTCATCTAAGAGAGTCTAAGACAAAGGAAATTCGAGCTAAGTTTATAAATGATGAGAAGTATGGAATTGTTCCAAGTACATGAATAATAACAAGCATGAAAGTGTTCCCAGTATATGCACATTAAATAAAATCTATTAAATACCGGCAGTACTATTTTGTTTGCACGATAGATCATCTATTAATCTCCTGAAATGTATCACGTGTACAGTACTAACACGGTGGGTAATCTCGCAACGCAGAACAATTTATTTTTCAATATTTTTGCGCAAAATAGATAATTTATTACAAAAAGGGAAATGTGATGCAGTGTAACAACGCCCTAACTATGAGTTGTATCCAAAATAAGGTGGATATTATAGCTTTTTATAATGCACAAACACGATCGGCGTTCTACTTTCACTTTCATCTACACCAATCATGCCGATAGTTTTTCGGCTTTATAAAAGGATATTACCTCTCTTACTTTCGATAAAACTCGTATCTAAGGCATCCTTACACTGCATCACATTCCCCTTTTTGTGAAAAATAATTTGTAATACACGAAATTTTAGATAAACCTAGTGTTCTGCGTTGCGAGATTACCCACCGTGACTGTTAAATGGGCGTGGAGGAATTAACCAATCAAATCTGTAACACGAGATATATGGCGACTTTGTTTACCATAGATACAAAAATAAAGCGGAGAAAATAATCATTATATAGGGAAATTGTTATATAATATGCATGTATGGAAAAAGTCAACATCTCAAAAATAAATTCAGAGTATATATTTGATTGCATGTGTGCCTGAGTTATTTCGACGTACGAAAATAAGTACACAAAGCCAAACTAGCTTGTCTGTTTAATCTAAAAGTTGATATTTTGACAGAATTCTTTCACACTTTCTATTCTAACGATAAATATAAAAAAAGGAGAAAAAAACTGCAAAAGTGGCCTGCCGGGGTTTGAACCACTACTCTTGGGTATGGAAAACCTACATTGTATCTATGAATGTTTTTCCGTAAAAATCCAAATGAGGATATCTTGACAAAATTCTTTCACTTGTAGGGAACCATGAGTACATCATACCTACCAAGTTTCATGACAATCTAAGAAAAAAAGTAAGTTAGATATGATAAATATGCAGTAAATGAGTGTGTAAAATCATACACTTATTGAGTTATTTAAAGAAATAGTGCAAAAATTAGCATTTCTGACTAAGTCCGAAGAGACGTCAAAAAAGCGTCAAAAATTTGAGTTCGGAGTGGAACCAAAAATAACAACACTTCTTAAGACATCTCTCTAGATCATCCTGATGCTTTCGGTTTGTCGATACGTGCTTCCGTTCTGAAGAAGAAGTTTGTCAAAGGAGGGTACCCCCTGTGACCTACTTTTGCCTGTGGTGGCGCCACCTGTTGAGGGATCCGGACGAAAAACAACAACACTTGTAGGGGACCATTAGTACTTTATACCTACCAAGTTTCATCAAAATCCCTTTAGCCATTCTTGAGAAGAAGTCGAAAATGTGAAAAGTTTACGACAGACAGACGACACACGACACACGACAGACGACACACGACAGACGACGGACGACGGACGCCGGACGGATCGCTATGACAATAGCTCACTAGAGCCTTTGGCTCAGGTGAGCTAAAAAAAAGGCATTACAACGGAAAAAAGTTGCACGTGCAATCCAACAATCCTCTTCCTTTCAGACCTTGAGGTTTTAAGTAATATTTTGCAATTTTTTTTTAATCTTTAATTATTCATAATATACAATGTAGAAATATTGGCGTCATGAATTAATGTGATCTGAACGGAGCAATGTACATATACACACTCAATTACTTGCAATATCAACGGGAAGGATTTTTTTTTCAGTGCGCAAAGTGGGAAATTTTACTCAATACATACATGATGTGCCAGTAATATGTCTAGTAGGTGAACAACAATTGGCTTCGAACCGTTGCAAACTATACAAAAGACTTCCTGAGACATGCGCGTGTGAAGTACACGTGTCAGTTATATGTACATTTATTTAATAGCCTATCTGTAGGACGGCTGGTTATTCAAACTCCGCACCGCAAAATGTCGTTGTAGGTATTGTACTTATAAAACTTTAAAGTATACATAATGGTTAGATAAAGATATTTATTATCTCAAAACTGAAAAAAAATATGAGAATAAATTTTCAACAAAAAAAAAAATGAATGAATGAATAAATAAATGAATGAATAAATAAATAAATAAATAAATAAATAAATAAAAACTTGCGAATAATAATGAATTTTATAATTTACATTGTTTTCAAAATGTTACAAAATGTACAATTTTTCTTCGTGACTCTATTTTCTTTACATTGTATTATCCATAACCGAATAAACATCCGGTGGTGTCAATCATACATCACATAATATGACCGCACCTTTGATTTTCCGCAGTTGAGAAATTTTCTGCGGGTAGTCCCCGAGCCCTTATCTGTTTTAGGGGATAGTATAAATTCCTTGCAGTCCTTCCCTTGCTCGCCTGATACTTTAGTTTATGGATGAACCCTAGTATAAAGTGAAAATCTCAAAATCTACCTGCATGTGTTTCACCGAAATTAAAGAAAAAAAAAAACTCTCTTACAGATGCTCTTGTCGCTCATTTCCTTATCTTTCCCCCCGATTCCTTCAAAGATTCCCTATATAAACCTATTATGTAAAATGATATTTAAATACAGAAAGAAAGAAATAAAAAAAACCCCATTTATTTATATTCCAAGTTTCGCGGATAAATTTACAAACAGAAAAAAAAGCAAATGAACACAGTAATTCAATCTTACTTGCAATTAATTCGAGAAAAGCAAAGTCTCGCCCTATCAAATGGTCGGGTACGGCGTTCCACTTGCGTATACTTTCTTGTCCTTTCAATGAGTGAAAACGGCCATGATATATACGAGAAAAACAGAGAAAATATGCTCCAGATTGCACCATTGTATTCAATTTTTTCAAACCGTATTCTCCCCGACTCGGCACTTAGTGCCTCGATCGATACAATCCCACTTTCCCCCTCTGGACCCGCCCCTGGTGCTGAGATAGTCAAGAGACCTCAGATTTGTTAATGCTGATTTTTTCACTTCATATTCTATGTACTTGAAAATTCTTATTAAATAACGTAATCTTCTCTGTCCTTTCTATAATAGGATAGGAGAAGCTTCTTTTTTATGTCTATTGCTTTCAGTTTTACATGTAAATTATTTTATTTAATGATTCAGTTTTTTCTTCTCACCTTCCTAAATAAAGAAAAGACGTAAATTTTCTAATCAAATGCAAATTTTGCCTTATTCTTAAACAGAAACGTCTCTTTTATAAAGTAAATAAACTGACCCTGGTAAAGCTTTTTTCGCGCCTTTGCTGGCCATGTCGCCGGCAATGCAAGAGCTACATGTAAATATAACGACCACTTTGTCCACCTCCCGGTTGTCTGTCCGTCAGTCTTGTAGTAAGATATAGCTGCAACTCATCAATCAATCAATCAATCAATCAATCAATTTTAGAAACAATTTTTAAGATATATTGATACAAATATACAATATTCATGCGAGGGAATGAAATAAAAATAGCAATCCAAGGAATGCTTGTGTCGCCTGCGAAGCGGTTTGATTATTATTCTAGAAAGTGGATCAAAATTATTGGTATCAGTAGAAAAGTCTTTTCAAATGAAATTCATTTGAAATATCAGACCACTTAATTACAAATTAAAAGATGTGGTGATTCTCAAAATTTCAGAAAAGAGTGTCAATCATCTAGGTCAAGGTCAATACGTAAAAAATGGTAAGAAAAAGGTCTCATCATAAGAAATATTAAAGACCTATCACCTACCAATTAAAAGATATATACAACCTTAGAAAAGTAGGTCAAATATCTAGGTCAAGGTCAAAAGGTCAAATATCATGGTCTGTGTAGAAAGTTCTTGTCAAAAGGAATACTCATGTGAAATACCAAAGGCCTATCACTTACCAATCAAAAGATATATCCATTCTTGATTTTTTTGCAAAGTAGGTCAAATATGTAGGTCAAGGTCAATAGGTCAAAAACCATGGTATGTGTAGGAAGGTCTTGTCACAAGGAATACACATGTGAAATATCAAAGCCCTATCACTTACCAATCAAAAGATATAGCGAATCATATCTTTTTTTCAAAAGTAGGTCAAATATCTAGGTCAAGGTCACAAGGTAAAAAAATTGGTATGTGTAGAAAGGTCTTGCCACAAAGATTGCACAAGTGAAATATCAAAGTCCTAACACTTACCAATCAAAAGATATATCCATTCTTAATTTTTTTGAAAAGTAGGTCAAATTTCTAGGTCAAGGTCACTAGGTCAAAAATAATGGTATGTGTAAGAAGGTCTTGTCACAAGGAATACACATGTGAAATATCAAAGCCCTATCACTTACCAATCAAAAGTTATGGGCTGTGACACCGAAAGTGTGACAGACAGACAGACTGACTGACAGACGGACGGACGGACAGACGGACGGACAGACGGACAACGGACAAAGTGATCCCTAAGTGTCGCTATGCTTCGCAGGCGACACAAAAATGTGATCTGAGAGAGAGAGTACGAAAGCCGAATAGTGTCAAACAAAAAATTAAATTTATCTCGTTATTACGAGAAAAGATCTCGTTATTACGAGAAAAGATTTCGTTATAACGAGATAATTTTCTCGTTATTACGAGAAAAGATCTCGTTATTACGAGATAATTATCGCGTTATTACGAGAAAATTATCTCGTAATTACGAGAAAAGATCTCGTTATTACGAGATAATTATCGCGTTATTACGAGAAAAGATCTCGTTATTACGAGATAATTATCGCGTTATAACGAGAAAATTATCTCGTAATTACGAGAAAAGATCTCGTTATTACGAGAAAAATATCTCGTAATTACGAGAAAAGATCGCGTTATTGCGAGATAATTATCGCGTTATTACGAGAAAAGATCTCGTTATTACGAGAAAATTATCTCGTAATTACGAGAAAAGATCGCGTTATTACGAGAAAAGATCGCGTTATTACGAGAAAAGATCTCGTTATTACGAGAAAAGATCTCGTTATTACGAGATAATTTTCTCGTTATTAAGAGAAAAGATCTCGTTATTACGAGATAATTATCGCGTTATTACGAGAAAAGATAGAGTCTTCATATTTGGCATGCTTACTCTACAAACCCTTTCAGATGACACCAGGGTCGATGACCTTGTGACCTTGACTGTGACCTTTAGTCTAAAAATAGCCATTTTGGACTTCGTTGCCGCCGGGGACATCAGTGTTTCACAAACACATCTTGTTAGCGATTTGAAAGCAATTATGTGTGTTAAAATTAAATAAGTAATCACTTCAATAATTTTTCGGGGGATGGATGTTATGTGTGGAGCGCCGTTTTAACATATTCAATTATTTGAAGAAATCTTAAATGATTTGAAGATATCTTCAAATGAATTAAAGATATCTTCAAATGATTTGAAGATATCTTCAAATGAATTAAAGATATCTTCAAATGGTACTATTTGAAGATATCTTCAAATCATTTGAAGATATCTTCAAATCAATTGAATGTATCTTTAAATGAATTAAAGATATCTTCAAATGAATTAAAGATATCTTCAAATATTTAAAAGATATCTTTAATTCATTTGAAGATATCTTTAAGTCATTTGAAGATATCTTCAAATAATTGAATATATGTTAAAACGGCGTTCCAGAGCGCCGTTTTAACATAAATTCAATTATTTGAAGATATCTTTAAATGATTTGAAGATATCTTCTAATGAATTAAAGATATCTTCAAATGGTACTATTTGTAGATATCTTTAAATGAACAAACATATAGATTTCATTCTTCTTTTCAGTGTCGAAATACTTATTATTATTTTCTCAGAATGTGCTAACAATTGAATAATTTCCTTGTTACTGAATCCTATTCGGAAACAAGTTCTTATGAACTGGTTCAATTCAAACATGTTTAAACTCTAAAAAATGCATATAAATAAATCATGCTTTATTCATGCATATTCACCTAAGAACTTAGTCGTAATAACGCGATAACTATCTCGTAATAACGAGATCTTTTCTCGTTATAACGAGAAAATTATCTCGTTATAACGCGATAATTATCTCGTAATAACGAGATCTTTTCTCGTAATAACGAGATCTTTTCTCGTAATAACGCGATCTTTTCTCGTAATTACGAAATAATTTTCTCGTAATAACGCGATAATTATCTCGTAATAACGAGATCTTTTCTCGTAATAACGCCATAATTATCTCGTAATAACGAGATATTTTCTCGTAATTACGAAATAATTTTCTCGTAATAACGCGATAATTATCTCGTAATAACGAGAAAATTATCTCGTTATAACGAGATCTTTTCTCGTAATAACGAGATCTTTTCTCGTAATAACGAGATCTTTTCTCGTAATAACGAGATAAATTTAATTTTTTGTTTGACACTATTCGGCTTTCGTAAGAGAGAGAGGGGGGGGGGAGAGAGATGTTACTTTGATGGCTTTAAGGAGGGGGCAAGCATGACTTGTTTTATGAATAGATACAAAATGAACATGCACACAGTCTTTTTAATTTATAACATGGCCAAGGTCGCTTTACAGGTCAAAATAATTATCATTTATTGGCTTAGGGTTTAACACGCGAAAGCCGACATGTTTGTGCGGTTGGATTCTTAGTTGTAATGACTGCAATGCGATATTATACTTTTTACTGCAATACGTCATTTCGGAGATCCCGATTTCGTCACAATGTGTCATGTGACTTTCATCCTTTTATGACGTCATTTAGGGCATGTTTTGTTCAAAATGGCGTCACTTATTACTAACCATCCATAGATAGATGTAAACAGAGAATAAAGTGCTAGATTTTCATCAGAAACAGACATATCAATAAATAAATATGAATTTATGTAAAGAATTTTATAAATAAACAAACAAAAATAAATAAATATAAAGGATAGAGAGGATCACATCATGGATAAAGCCAGCCTTAGGCAGTGAACCCCCGCCGACCCCCCCCCCCCCCCCCCTTCTTATATTAATTTGATTGGAACCAAAAAATAATATAGTAAGTGAAAAATATCTTAGGGAGACGTGAGCTGCAGAAACCTCTCTGTCCGTCACCATTGGATCCTCTTTTAAGATTAGGTAAGGAGAGGGGGGGAGATTTTATACATCGGTGACCCATGCGCGCTCTAATATCGCACTCCGTTTTGCGCAATCGATCATGGGGTTCCGAGGTTATTTTTATACAGAAATCATCTTCCTAGGAATTAGGAATTAAAATAATATTAAAAATATGAAAATATTTAATGCATAATTGACGATATTGCAACTAAATATGGACAAATCAAAGGTGCATTGATCAAGCATTCTTTATGCAAGTCAATTTACCGACTTCATTTGTATAGCAATACAAACCAAATATTTCTTATATATTAATTTTGCATATTTTATATTAATTCAAAGCTACCTACATTATTCTACTGAGGCATTGTCATTATTCAAAATGGAACTACACATGATTTTTCCTTGTAAAAATATTATCGTTTACACATTAAACAAAGGAAAAAAAATGAAAACAGATATATTTATTTTCAGATATCTATCTTTCATTCAATAATAATTAAAAAAAAGAAAAGGAAAATAGTCAATGCATTCAATCCGTTTTATGTAAATATATTTTGCCCACTTGACCCAGATTTGATCTGTGAAGATCCTTGAAACTTGGGGGGGGGGGGGGGGGGGGTAATCCGAAGTATAAATATCCGCGGCAAATGGCCGATTTTCCACGCCGTTCTAGAAATACTGTTAGAATCATTGTTGATTGTTCAACTAAATTGAAGAGATAAAAATATCTATTTCCCCGAAAGCATGGCTGAGCCCTTTATATGTTGATCTCTGATTATCCGGTATCGATCTGTGTCCACGGCGATTTTTTTTCTCCGTTTATCACTGTAGATGCATATAGATTAGACTATTTGAAATTTTAATTCAAAACACAGTACATTGAAAATCAGTTTAAGAGTTTTCTTTTTATAAGTTTGATAAGAGATTTTACTTTTTTGTGAAACTACAAATCCAGCATAGCCCGGGGTAGGGTTGATGGCCACAGCACCCGGGCGCGATGAGCTTTCTACAGGCCCACGGGTCTGCTTTCAAGGCTGGCCGGGATGATCATAGCATAATACTAAATGTATATCAACCTCTAGAATCTCTCATTTTTTTTTCCTCCACATCATCCGCGTGGGATCCGATATAGGATTTTTTTTAAATACTAGAATTTTATGGACATTACATCACAACATCGTATAAATTTCAATTTCTCCGATTTAGCACGGCATTTATAGATCGCAACGTCGTTCCTAATGTAATCAAAACATGCCCTAAATTTAGTCGCGGTCACATGACCAGGTAACCTTTTTGCGCCTCCTTACGTAAGAGTTTCGACATCTAGGAAACGACGTATTTTATAAAAATGATCACCTGGAAAATTAAATTCATTCTGCATTGTTTGCATATAATAATTCAGTTCATTTAATAGAACTTTTACAAGATTATCTAGCTTGTTCGTGATTTTCATTTCAAAGATCGCAAGGAAAAAATGCATGTATCATACAAAACACCATTCGACGTACACGAAATAAACATGAACGAACATCAGAAAAGACAAGGTGAGATCAGGTGCCCGTTTCTCTATCAGGCGAGGTAAATGCCATTCCTACAAAACATGTACAAAGTGAAGAATAAATTTTGAAATGAAATCTAACGTCAAGCAAACGTCTGTATTTCACCCGAAATCCCCCCCCCCCTCTGCAAGCACTCTCGGACTTGTTCTTTGGCTGAGTCCAAAACACATTCGATATCCCTCTAGACATTATATTCAGAGAACATGTACATGTAGCTTACCTCATCACTACTTACAAGCCAGGTGTTATTAAACATGTTAAAGTTCACTTAACTTCAAGCCATTGCACAGCGGGTGTTACTGATAAAGCTCGTACTTCTATAAAGGACCACGGAGAAATCAATTTTATAGATAAAATCTTAATCCCCATTAATGTTCTCTCGTAAAATGAGCATGTGGTCATTTAAATTTAAAACAAATATATTTATAAAAGTGTCTCCTCCAAACAGAGGTCGGATATCTAAAATCAATGAAAATGTCGTTATTAAAAAGTAAAAAGAGGAAGAATGTATAAAGAAGGAACGCCGCTTATAAGCTTATAATGAGGATTTAAAATCATCACAAAATCAAATTCTCTGGGAGCAAATGAGGAAAATGGCTATATTCCTAGAGCAAAAGGTTGCTGACGAACTTCAAATTGATAGAAATTGCATGTGTTAAACGTACATGGGACTATGGGGTGAGAAACAAAACTTTTTTTGTGGAAAAAAAAGTTCAAATAAAGGAAGAACAAAAAGACTTGATGATAACGACTAACAAAACGTCTCCCAACGATATATCTCTCGTGGAAAAAGAATTGCGGAAAAAGATCTCGTTAAAAAGAATTGTAACAAATCAGTGCTGAAAGATTCACAAATGCTAATCTCCTTTATACGGAGGTATTCATGGAATATTTATATGATAAAGAAGTACTTATACTGAAATTCTTTGATGAGACCGGTTTCAATTCTCGTGACTGCACAAATACTTATTTATGGTCATGCTGAAAAAGGTGAGCGCAATTTAAGTTTTTAGATCATCAAAATCTCCAAATGTAACACTCAGTCTATTAATTTGATTGCATGTATTGTAATGTCATAGAGGGAGCCACTGACATTCCTCAATATCTTAGATTTTTAAGAAGCACTAGATGCTTAATATACTGAAATGGGAGAAAATGCGTTGAATTCGGGCGATATATTAGTAGCCGACAACGCACCTGTTCATCGACACCAAGGGGGTCGAGCCCTTTCCAGTTTTATTTTAGAAAATTTTGGTGTAGAATATGTTAATACACCCTCCAGTTATGTATCCCGTTGAAATGTTAAGTAACTTTTTGTGTCATGAAAATTTAACTTCCGTGCGATTTACCTAGCTGTATAAAGTGCCTCAAAGATCATAACACTAGCAAATTCTAAACAAAAAAGGATTTGCAAGCTGACAGTTTGGGAAGTACATGTATAAGAATGAAAGAGTCATATTTTTCTTCTCAAGAGAAATTACATAGAGGTGCGGCGCTCCCGTAAAATATTTATGAAAGGCCTCAGTCCAAATTCAACCTTCACTACAGTTCGGGTTGATTTAATACATGTTCTTTTATTGTGTCTTCAAAAATTAAAACTGCATTATTTGTACTATACTGTCTACTTATTTGTCATTCATTGGAGATTCGAATGAAAAAAATCCCACAATTTGTACCGGTTTACAAAAATGTACTGTGTTTGTCAGCCAAAGGAGTTACTGCAAATGGTACTCAACGCGTAATTACTCTTTGAAAGCGGAATTTCTTTTTATTGGTGCATTATTCATGCGATTAAACCAGATCTCTACATGCTCCTGGTTGTTTTATGTCGCGTAGCGACAAATTCCACGCGACATAAACATGATAAATAAAATCGGGATCATGTAGAGATCTGGTTTTAATCAGATTGGTGAATGAACATTCGATATCAGCGTACAGTAAACGCATCTATCATAAACCTGAATAAAGACTTCGCATTTTAGTGAATACTAAAGGGGTGGACATGGTGAAAGGGAGGTTGGAGGAAGGGGCGAGAGGAGGTAGGGGGTAAGGGGGTAAGGACCCCCCTTAAATTTGTCATAATACCAGGACAAATGTAAGAATATAGAATGAGGGAACCACACCAATAAGTCTTAAATGTAGGAATTTCTCTGATTTTATAAAGTTTACTACAGATTTTGTTTTTACTTTGACACTATCAAGAGGAAGACAGCCCCAACGGGTAATTACTCTTTGAAAGCGGAATTTCTCTTTTAAGCGTTGCATTATTATTAAGCTGAAAAAAAAAACATACTGTACGATTCTCATTGATTCGTCTAGATTAAACGCTTCTCATTACCCTGAATAAAGACTTCGCATTTTATACTTTAGGGGTTGGATAGGGTGAAAAGGAGGTGGGAGGAAGGGAGGAGAGGAGGGAAAGAGGGGATGAAGGGAAGGGGAGGGAGAAGTTAAGGATCCCTTGATATTTGTCCTTATACCTAGAAAAATGAAAAAAAAATTGGGAAGGAATAAAGGACCGAATACCACCCACCCTCCCCTATAACAAGTGCGGATCGGGAGGGGTGGTTAAAGGACCCCCTGAAAATTGTCATATTACCCGGAAATGTAAGATTTGGGAAGGAATAAAGAATGACCGAACAACCCCCCCCCCTTCCCTCTCCTCTGCTTCGAATCGAAAATCGTTTATGACTTTCATTATTAATCTGACATATAGAAAAGGAACAAAAACATTATAACGTAAGCCTGTTCGATTACAAATGAGGCTGGAGCTCCCTCACTTTTTGGTGATAGTTTCTTGAATCGCTTCCGAAAACTGATTTTTTTTTTCTTTTTAATTTTGCTAAAAATGTATGTGCGGATCAAGAACGGAGTAACTCGAAACTGTAATCTAACCCTTATCTACTGATAATGAAACAGGTACAGGTAAGGCACGGTCCATTTGATATTCGGGAGTGGGGGGTTGCTCGAAAAAAAAAAATTTGCTCTGAATTTTAATAAATAAAATGAATTTGCTTATGGTATGACAGAAGAAATAATCTTGCTCTTACAAGTAATCCGAATTTGAAGAATTAATAAAAAATTTCGCTTCAAATTCAGGAAAATTTTCCGGCTTCGCTCGCTGCAGTTTTCAATTCATATTACAAAAATTGCGTCCTTTATCAGGAGACAATTCCTTGGGAATCGCATGTTCATTCATATGCATCATTGATTAATAATGATGCGCCACTAAAAAGAGAAATTCCGCTTTAAAAGAGTAATTACGCGTTGGGACTGCTCGTGGTGTAGTGTCAATTTAAGGTACTACAAATCTGTAGGATCTATAGAATCACACAATTGGCACATCTTCAGGTAAACGATCAAATACCTTATAAGGAAAAGACCAAATGGGGATGGGGGGGGGGGGGGGGGCGGGGGTTAAGGACCCCTGAATAATATAAAGTCCTAAGTATTAATATTTGTACCATCGTCTCTTGGTTTTTTTAATTTATCTTTTGCTTGTCAGCTTTTCTGTGAACAATTTTCTTTAATTGAAGCTGGGCTCTCCCCTCCTTTCTGAAATCCTGGATCCACCACTGGTACATGTATATTGTAAATGACATGCGACCCCAGAAACATAATGCATGTGCATACATGATGACGTACGTGCCTGAGTTAGTAAATAGACATTGTCTTGACTGTATTGTCTATATTTTTTCATATTTTATCAAAAAAGTGAGGGAGTAGGGGTGAACGCTGGTTCCTGCTCGAGATTTTCAGCTATTACTGATAACGGATCATAACAATTGCTGAAAAATTAACAAAGGTCTATACTTTCGATGCCTTCTAAAATATGCTTCCGTGATAAAAAAAATACCGTTCAAACACGATAGAATAAAAAATAACTATCAATGAATTAAACATTTTACTTGGTATCGTACAGCATTAAATTAAATTTTATACGTAAGTGTGCAATCGTTTACATGTATATGTAAAATAGATTACATCAATGTGAAGTATCCAGAGTACGGATTTAGAAGCTATTCCGTATGAACGGGAAAATGATTTGCACATTTAATATTCATCTTACTGCAAAGTCGTGCGTTACAGTACTTGAATCTATAAATGCATGCAAAAATTCGTTTCATTGTCTAACAGGAAACAAATCTTATTTTTCATTCCATCAGATACATCGAATGATATAATGTATTTTACACATCCAATATTCAGGTGTTTATAAAATCAAGGAGTAGGATAAACAATTATGTATTTCTTTTTTCCCTTGTTTTCTTTATTACAATTTTGCTTCCTATATTATTTGCTGGTTTATTAATTCATATTCATTTTTCGTACATCACAGGAAATTCAAACTACAGACATGTGTAGACTGCCTATTTAAAATCTAGGATTTCTCTATCTCTACGTACATAATCCTGAATATTGCATTGTTATAAATGTAGTATATCTATGCGGATATGTAAGATAATGATTCTTTAAATTGTTACAACATTTATAGAATCGTTCTTAGGAAAACATTTACTGTACGTACAGATCTAGCGTATTGTTAAAACAGTTGTTTGACTAGCCTATCGCGATTCTACTCTCTACAAAGAGATTTTACGCGACTCGAGATGCTCCGTCAAGCGAATATAAGCCCCGCCTACAAGCACTCGGTGTTTACCCCGGCTAATAATTAAATATGCATAAGCGCCGCCTCCGTTAATTAGCCCCGCCCACAAACACTCCGAGTTTTTCGGGGTAAAGTTTGTTCGCGTTGAGCCCGCTTTGCCCCTCACCAGCCCTCCTAAAAGCCCTCCACCTGATGGAGGAATTGGCCTTTACTCGTTAAATTTTTACTCCATCGATGGCGATCTCGTTGTAAAACTCGTGATAGGTACTGTACATGTAAAGAGTACATAGAAGAATATACATGTAGCCTTGATACTGATATAAAGGAATACGAAAAGTACAGGATTCAAAACTTTCAAATTCACAGTATATACTAACACATAAAGAGATATTATTTCCTTTTTCATACAGTTACAGTATATGGAAACCAGTTTACAATTTTACAAGATATGGAAACCAAAAGGAAACATCAGGTTTCCAACTAATTTCCAACATGGAAACCAGCTCTTACACAGGCTTACAAGATGTCGAAACCAAAAGGAAACTTGAGGTTTCCAACCCGATTCCAAGTGGTTTCCATCGTGGGAACTAGCTCTTATACAGGTTTACAAGGTATGGAAACCAAAAGGAAACTTGAGGTTTCCAACCCGATTCCAAGTGGTTTCCATCGTGGAAACCGGGCGGTTAGCGCTTTCCAAACACATGGAAACCACTGGTTTCCATTATGGAAACCTGGTGGAAACCACATGGAAACCCCGGGTTTCCATGTGGTTTCCACTAGGTTTCCAAGGTATGGAAACCTGTTTTTTCGTCCTGTGAGCTATAGATAAATTCGTCCCAAAATGCAATGCGCGGCAACCATATTACTTTCGGACACACAAACACAGGTCGGCATTGTACGAATCATAAAATATGGAACAATTTATATTATGTATTTGCCAGTGAAGAAAAAGGGTGTTACCAAGCACTGTTGTTATGGGACATGTTATAGTGATTCAAGGTATCCAGATCGTAAAGACATGGAAGGTATTTTCTTTATCCGCTTCCCACAAAATAACAAGGATCCTGAGAAATGTTCATCGGCATGTAAACGCGAATATGTTGGTGCACACACCGTGAAGAAGGATACATACATATACAGTCTTCATTTTGTCGGCGGAAAAGGACCAACATCAGATCACCCAGATCCTATTCCAGCAACGGCCACAAAATATGAGGTATTAATAACACAGAGAGACGCTTGGAAAGGGAGGGTCTTATTGAGTAAAAAATAAATAGAGTGCATATCTTACTATAAAAGATACAGTATCAATGAATGATATTATACAATAAATATGTCTGTATACATTAACAGCAATTCTCTGTAAATATCAACCTTACCATATAATAAGGCAAGCATGGTCTCAGAATATGACTAATTTGTGCAAGTTCCTTTGTTTTAAAAGACAATTAAAGAAAAGGATGTCCCTTGATGTCCCTGCTCAAGAAAATTTCCATTCAAAATCAATGTTCTGAACCATCAGAATTAGTTCATTTGGAGTCAGTTATAAATATTGAAAATTGGTTTTTTTTTTTAATTTGGTTTCATATAATTGTTAGGTTACTAAAAGAGAATCATTCAGTGGATAACAATATTTCAACTGAAGAGAAATTTTCAGCCCACTGGCATACTAATAAAGGTCCTGAAGGGGGTCTCAAATATGTAAACAATACAAGTTTTGAAGCGATTTTGTTCTCTTTTGCAGCCATGCTGTTAATGGGCATAATGTTGTCTTTAAAGAAGACACTCTATAGTATCATTGTATACAATAAAATGTTTGGGGCTTTTGAGTATAATAGTAGTAATCATGGAAACAAAACTGCTGATTTTCGATAATTTTATAGACAAAAATAAACAAAAATTGTTTATAATCATCATTAAATTTATTTAATTATTAACAATTATTATTCTCAGTGATCAATTGATATACGAACAGTTTTTAACTTTTTATCCTTTGGAACCGATCACCGACTTATTGACAATAAAATGTGCTGACAGTGAATCGCTTCTCTACCATGGTTTTATTTCTGTTCCAATACTTACCGTAAATGATGCTTTGACTTTTGAGCCATAAGATGTCATCTTCTTTATTGTATCGGATACTGATTTTCATGCGAGCGTTCCAATACTGATTGGCACTAACATCCTTAATGTATTATGGTCCAACGCCAGAGATTCATGTGGCAACAGATTCTTTCAGAAAAAAACCTTCGACTCCTTGGAAACTAGCTCTACAATGAACCTCAATAAGAGAACGAGAGCTTCATCGAAATAACCATACATTGGCGATAGTGAAAAGTGCAGAGAAAGAGAGCATCGTTGTTCCTCCTAACTCCTGAGATAACAGTCAAAGGATATCTATGGAAGCCCATACGTACACAGTCCATGAGTGCATTACTTCATGCTTCTCCAAAATGCAAACTACCACCTGACTTAGATATTTCGCCATATCTTATTACTTACCAACATGATCAGAGTGAAGTCATACCAGTATCCGTGAGCAACATAACTACACTCACTGTCATCATTCATCCTAATGATATATTATGTGAAGTACAGCCAGTCAACGTACATTGCCATTACACAGTATCGAAGACACAGCTAATACCACTACAGATACCATTTTAGGTATGAACCTTGACAAGGATGAATTATCTGCTCCTCAGAAACAGCGAGTTGAAGAATTACTTCAGTCCTACAACGATATTTTATGCAAGGCCGAAAGATTACATTGGACACAATACTATAGTCAAACATCGCATAGCACTTAGCGATCCAATTTCATTTAAGAAGCGTTATCGTAGAATTCCTCCATATATGTTCGACCATGTACGAGACTATCTGGAACAACTTTTATCTGTATAATACGCAAATACCATTCTCCATCGCAGCTTTAGCCAAGAAGAAAGACGGCAAGTTGCGTCTCTGTATCGATTTTCGACAATTCAACAGCAGAACCATCAAAGATAATTATGCCGTACCGAGAAAAGATGGAATTTTAGAATAACTGGCTAGAAATCGTTACTTCACAGTCTTATACATGAAATCCGGATACCATCAGATAGAAATCGAAGAAAATCATAAAGAGAGAAAAGCCTTTACCGTTGGGCCATTGGGATTTTTTAATACAACCGCATTCCCTTTGGACTTACAAACGCCCCCGCAACCTATCAGAGAGTCATGGATAAATGCTTGGGAGACTTACATCTCAACATCTGCTACATATACCTAGATGACCTTATAGTATTTAGGAAGAATTTCTATGAACATCGTGCTCGTCTACGCAGAGTATTTCAAAAACTTCGAGAGGCTGGATTGAAGCTAGCACCTATAAATGTTACCTCTTCAAGCGTAAAGTAAAGTATGAAGGCCACGTTGTTAGTGAAGAAGGAATCAACCTAGATTCAGAGAAGATACAGAAGATGATTGATTGGCCAATTTCAACCTCTAAGGAGAAGTACGCCAATTTCTTGGATTCATTGGCTACTACCGTAAATTTGTAAAAGACTTCTCCAAGATAGCGAAGCCATTGAACAGTCTACGCCCATCAACTAAACTGAAAAGGATATAAGAAGAAGAAAGAAGAAAAAAATAATCCATTTGTTTGGGGAAAGCCACAACAAGATACATTCGATAGCATGAAATCTCAGCTTATAAAGCCCCCTCCCCATTCGAGGCTAACCAGACTACAAACCTAGTTTGAGCTTCACACAGACGCTTCTAGTAAAGGACTAGGCGCAGTTCTCTACTAAGAGCAAGATGGATTCAAGCGTTTAATATGCTATGCCAGCCATGGTCACAGCAAATTTGAACAGCACTATCCAACGCATAAACTGGAATTTCTCTCCTAAAAGTGGGCTGTAACAGAAACATTAATAAAGATTATCTTTATGGACAACATTTCACCGTTTACACCGACAACAACCCACTTACCTATATACTTACATCAGCACAACTGGATAGCTACAGGTCATCGTTGGGTTGCTGCGTTGTCATGACTTCGAGATCAAGTACAGATCTGGTAGTGTTTATCTAGACTTCCTGGCATTCTAGAACAGCACAGAACTTCTACTGATGAAGGCGATATCATCAACACAGATACTTCCCATGCTATTTGCCACTCTCAGCAGCTGAAATATACTTACCTTGAAACCCTTACTGCTTCCCCTGATGTCTTAGATGAAACCTACATTGACTTACCTAGATTTCCTACCATCGACATGAAGTCTGCTCAAGAATACGATTCAGAAGTGAATATTTGGTTCAATTTTGTTTCATAATAGTACAGACCTGTGAAGAAAGAATTGCATCAACGTTTCTGGCAAAGTTATCTTCCTCAGAATTTCGAAAGACTCCGTATCCATAATGGTATTTTACACCGAGAAACATCATAGACGGCGAGCCACGTCTTCAACAGATCTTACCTAGTTCTTTGATCCCTAAAGTTTTACAGTACCTTCATGATCATTTTGGACATCAAGGCAGAGACCGTACAACATTGTTTGTGAAAGAGAGATTCTTCTGGCCAGGCATGACAAAAGACATCGAGCAGTGGATTAACAACTGTAGGAGATGTTTAAGCTACGAGACTCCGACAAATGTGAGAGTTCCACTTATCATCTCTACTTCTGAACCTTTGGAGTCTGTCTGCATGGACTTACCTGTGCTTACATAAGTGCAAAGGAGGTTTTGAATCAGTGTTAGTTATACTTGATCATTTCATCAAATACGCCATAGCCATACCTACCAGAAACCAGACCGCTCGTACAACAGTCGAAGCCCTTTTTAAGAACTTCATGGTCAATTACGGTATTCCTGCCAAACTTCATTCGGACCTCGGACCAAGGTGCGAATTTCCAAAATAAAGTCATTGAGAAGTTATTTGACTTACTTAACATCTCTATGAGCCGAACGACACCATATTATCCAATAGGCAGTGCGAACGCTTCAACAAGACCTTGATAAATATGTTAGGCAAGCTGAAAGAAGAACAGAAGAAAGCTTGGAAGACCTATGTGAATCCTTTAGTCCATGCGTAAAACTGCACGAGGAATGATTCCACCAAAGTGTCTCCGCATATGCTCATGTTTGGACGAGAACAAAGACTGCCCATTTATACCGTATTTGGCATACAACATCAGCATACGAAACATCAGAACATCAGCAATATATTTAAATGATGCTATCGAATTTGAAGACATTTGATAGTTTGAGATCTAGGATGAGATATGCATATAACATCGCTCAGAAGAACTCCATGGAATCACAAGAAAGGCAGAAGCAGAACTATGATGTAAAAGTGAATTCGTCAACATTAGAAGTTGGAGATGAAATTTTAGTAACACGAGCAAGATGGAAAGTTTGATGGAGGACACAAGTTCTATGGCATAAAAGCCAAGCCAAATCCTGATATACCCGTATTCAAAGTAAAGAAGAAAGATGGAACAGGAAATGTTAGAGTCCTACATAGAAATCTACGTTTACCTGTAGGCTCGCGATCACTTGAAAACAAACGTGAATGAACACGAGACGGTTCCCGAAAACAACGCCCTGAAGACGACCATACTACCGAAAGATGATAACCCTCCCACCAAATCAACATCTACCGAAAAGGCCAGCCAAAATGTTGAAACCGACGAACAAGAGGATAATGTTTTTGTGCCGCATCCTATGATGTGCCCTGGTGTACCTAGTACATTTGCAGACGCTGGATCTACCGATGCTGCGAACTCACAAAGTCCGTCAGATAAGACCGAGGAGGTTCGTAACAGTCGAAATGGCACCAGTGTAACTGACGATCAACAAAGCTCACGATCAGCTTATGTTGTTCCAGAAACCGAGGAAATACATGATCGCGACAATGATGAAGTGCGAGAAGACGATATTCAGGGAAATGATACTAGTGGTAATACTGATTCTGACACTCATGAGCAGAGTGATATCTCAGTGCCTAGTGATAGCCCAGAACATACAGAACCGAGAAGATCGAATCGCGAAAGACGAAATCCCGGCTGGACAAAGGACTATGAAATGTGCATGGACACTTGCGTAGCTTCTGAACCAGATTGGAAGATTCGCACCGACTATCTGAAGGGTTGAAGGGTCTCTTACAATCTGAACTGTTTTCCGATACAGACAGAGCATCATTAACATCTGCCCTACTCAGGATTGTGCTTGCCGACAAGTGATTCTATTTCATTGAGTCATATTTGATATATGCATACCATATTTTAAGATATTTTGATTGCCTATACTAAAGAATTTATTACTTCTGAGCAGATATATTTATACTTAAGCATTAATTACCTCTCTGCCTATACTTAAGCATTAATAACCTCTCAGCTGATATACCTATACTTAAGCATTAATTACCTCTCTGCCTATACTTAAGCATCAATTACCTCTCAGCTAATTTGGTTCTCAGATGATATGGTACGCCAGGGCATGTTCCAAATATGAAGATTTCATCATAAGAGCCAGACGGCTTACAAGTAATCTATTTGTTCAGGGTTATGTTACACAACGCCTGAAATCATCATTGAGAAAGTTCTTCGGTCGCTACGGGGATGTAATAAAAGCATATGAGATCCCCCTTTCCAAAATGATCAGTGACATTCTACATTGTGAATGAATGGCTGTCATCATCACTAAACATGACACCTACTACTCCATCTGCAGGCTCTACATTTAACAACAAACACAGAGGGTTCTCAACCATTCGCCAGTGCAATGGAAAGAGATGTTCCATTTGTCCGCTCATCAATTGCAATTCCACGATTACATCTAGTGTTAATGGGCATACGTTTAAGATCGAGATTGATAGCGACGTTGATTGATCGTATCAAGATGTCATTTATGTTATTACATGAAACGCCAGGGGATGTGGCGCCCAATATGTAGGGGAAACAGGCCAGTCCTTAAAATCTCGTTTTCGAAATCATTCATATCAGATAAGAAACTCGCGTCACAAAAAGCACAGAAATTTCCTGTACCATCACTTCTTTAAATATAAACATTCAATTTCGGATTTAAGTATTACTCCAGTTCAGTCTTTCCCAAAACTCAAAAATCTAAGTAAAACTGAATTTAAAAAAACGCCGACTGCAGGCTGAACTTGCCTGGATCACTAAATTACAAACTGCGTACCCCCTTGGTTTAAACGATCAAATTTACGGACAAGGAAATATTTCCTCGACCTCGACAAAGATCAATGTCTTTTCAATCCGCCCTGACGCTAAACGAAAGTTTAGGTCACACGGAAAAGGGCGAAACAGAAACCTTAGAAACAGAGCTAGAATACATCGTACCCTCAGAGATCTACTTATAATTGCACGAAACGGCGGCAGACATGAACTGCTTCATGCTCTCTCATCAATACCAGCAGTTCAATTGAAATCTATCTTGGATGAAGCAGAGGTTGCATTCTTAAGAAATACTGATTGATTCAAACTTAATATCATTGTTGCATTCGCACAAAATAAACTTATTCCTGTCATTAAAAACATTCCCCTTAGAAGACGATTCATAAAAATTCCATTTATTAACAAAGGTTTCGATCTTCTTAACATCTCTAATATTTTTCGGGATCATCGCGTCCAAAGTGCTATTCCTCAATATTTTGAGAATTTTGAACCTCCTCTTATTTGTTACAAGTATAAAAAACCTATTCGAAATTTCGTATTTAGCTACAATAAAGTAACATCAGATCCTAAAATTCTTGAATCAAGTCCTACTTCTTGAGAATGTGCAACTTCTGAATACCTTTATAAACCAGCTGGCCATATTGTAACAGGTGACTTTTCAATTATCCAGGACAGGCAGCTCCGCAATCTTCTCAAGAAAGGACCTAAGTACAGAATTCCATCCAAGATAGATTTTATCAAATGTCGCGAAGAACTAAAGGAAGCCTTAGATAACTATACAAAAAGATGGTGTAAATCGGAAGGGGTCGAATCACATTCTCTGAATGACTGGAAGAACCTCATATTGGATATTACCGATATTCGAAAAGATAACTTCCACAAAAATCCTCATCTTTTCGAAAATCCAAGTTCTAAATCTGAAAGATATTTTAAATCCAAATTACGCAATTTACACGAAAAATATGTCTTCGCTCCTGCAGACAAAGCAGCCAACAACACCATAATCATTTGAAAACGTTACTACATATCAACTTTGGTTTCGGAACTTTCGTCTACAAACACTTATATCAAAAGCAATGAAAGTGTTCCTAACATTTTGAACAAACACAACAGTGAAATTTCTTCATTCAAGATCCCTATTTCTAAACTGGATCTTCCAACACTATACTGCATACCAAAATTGCACAAGTCTCCTTACAAATTTCGATACATTGCTAATTCTAGCAACTGCTCAACTACAATTTTGTCTAGAAATCTGACGTCAGCACTCACGGTGATAAAGGAACACGTTGCAAAATATTGTGAAACTGTTCTAAACAGGAATGATGTTAACTTATTTTGGTCTATTAAAAATTCAGGGGATGTGATTGACAAAATGAAATCGAGAAATTTTCAAGCCAATTCGATTTCTTCGTACGACTTTTCAAATATGTACACCACGCTTCCTCACGATAAGATTAATGATCAATTGTCCAAACTCATTAAATGGTGCTTTAACCGAGAGGGTAAAACTTATATTTGTACATCTGAATCAAAGGGTTTCTTTTCCAATACAGAATACAAATCATATAAATCATGGACATGAAGTGACCTTTGTATTGCCTTGTCCTTTCTTTTGGACAACATTTATGTAAGATTTGGTGAGAATCTCTACAAGCAGGTTGTAGGGATCCCTATGGGTACTAATTGTGCGCCTCTCGTTGCAGATTTATCTTTATTCACGTATGAAAAAGAATTTATCCAAAATCTTCAAAAACAAAGAAAACATGATGATGTGAAATGTTTCAATGGTACTTCTAGGTACCTGGATGATATCCTTACTATCGACAATCCTGTTTTTGAAAAGTATAAAAATGTCATTTATCCACAGGAACTGACTCTAAACAAGGCGAACGTCACAAACACAGAAACACCATTTTTGGACCTGAATATCAAAATTATTAATGGAGAGATTCATACAAGGGTGTATGACAAAAGAGATGACTTTGGATTCAATATAGTAAATTTTCCCTGGCTTGACGGTGATGTTCCTAGATAATCGTCTTATGGTATCTACATTTCGCAGCTCATCCGGTATGCTAGAGCATGTACCGATGTTTTGGATTTTTATGATAGAAATTTACAAATAACAAAGAAACTTTTAGGTCAAGGTTTTCGCTTTCACAAACTTGTCAAGACATTCTGGAAATTTTACAAAAATTATTGTCAACTACTTTTGAAATTCGGACCCATACAAGCAACAGAGTATATTACTTTGGGTATTTCGCAACCTGCATTTTATGGTGACATGATCAACAAAATTAGAAGGAACAAAGGTAGACAGAATTACTATCGAAAATGCGTAAGAATCATCAAACGCCTCTTATACCGTGGATATGATCCTAATGTCACCAGACGGACACTAGGCTTGGTACTTGACCAATCTACAGTCTTGTACCAGCGCATCCTTAATACTTGCACGCTGACTGACTGTGACGACGGGACTCCATGACGGGCCCTGTCCAAACCTCTTTAAAGAAGACAGGGCCCCGACCACCTGTCCTCTCTGAATGTCAGTCGGACTCCTCGGGTGATAACATACATTAGCTCGCTACAGCCGGCAGAGGACAGGTCGTATTACGCATGCCCTCTTTTTATATCAATTTACATATTCATCTCTGTTGCTTGGGCCCCTGCGTTTTGCGGTCTTGTTTGTGTGTGGTCATCTGACAGTGAGGAGGTTGTTTTACACCACAATTGTACGTTCTTCGAGACCTCTGGGTAATCGGAATAGTGGGAGGGTTGTGCGCACGTAATCCAGGATAACCACACCGTCTGCTACTCACGAGGCAGATGGCCGTCCTAAGTCGGCACCGTTTACCCATTGGTCTCGTTGGTTTATGTGTAGTCATTTGTGTTTTATGTTTTTCTGTGATTTGACGTTCATTGTACTACTGCGTCTCTTTCTGTGCGTGTCATTTTTGTGTTTAACAGTGGGTGTTTTGGGAGGTTGCTGTTGATGCTGCAACTAGGTGTTGTTGGAGATCCCCTCCTTTCTCCATACTTACCTGATATGTACAAAATGACATCACAATGTACATCGAGACAATAACCGAATTTGACAAGTTTCCATGGAGACGGGTGTTGCATGCAATCAAGAGACGCTGACTCTTCCCGGGCACCTGGTCTCACTTCGGAATGTTCTTCATTCCGGGGTTCGCAATCGTTTCGATGGGAATTCTCACGATTTTGCCTTGCCTTCTCGACTTTGAGACTGAATGACGGTTAGGTACTTCTTTGATGATTATATTACCTAAATCATGAAAATGCTTAAAGGGAAATCTGCCCATTCAAAACTGCTGATGGCATTTTAATGAAACTTTGCATGTAGTTAGTTGGGTATATATACAAGAGATATATGAAGAAAATCTCGCATGATTTTAGCAACGCCACATGAGAGGTGATTACAGAAACTGCGTTTTATAGCATATTTCTTTGTTTCATCTAAATCAAAATGGAAATATAGCTTATCTACTTCATAGATCGTATAATTTGTGTACATTTGATTCGTATTTTTAATTTACAGTCGTTGATTGATAGAGTTTTTAGTCAGTTCATTTTCTAAATCAGATTTACACTGGCCTTTTTATGAAGAAAATGCCATTATCACACGTTTACATGGATATTATAAAAAAAGCTACTGATGGGAAAAACATATTATGGGTCAAGAATGTAAGCTCAAGAATTTCCGATACCCTTACAAAAGAATTTTAAGTCCTGCCATATGGATTGCGTTAGCGTCAATATAGCATCGTAAGGAAGAGTTATGTAACTTGAAGTTATATAGGTACTAAAAATGACGTTATATAGCATGCATTACGCAGTGAATAGACATGGCATGGTAATTTCTACAGGCACTGCATTTATTTGATATAAGATCAAAAGTCGTCCCCATGGTCTAGAGATTATAGAGTCGGGTCCGTTTTATCACGATTATTGAACTAGGAAAGTTGCACCATATGACATTCATGCTATAATAGTACATAAAAATGTTCTAGTTTATGTTGCATGTGTACATGTCTATTGTATTTTTTAAAAGAAAAGTGAGGAAAAAACCGCCGTCACAAGAATATTTCATGAATGTTGATATTAATAAAGTCACAATCGAGTTTGAATATATTGGGGTTTTTTCAGTGACTTTAAAATGCGTTGTCTATATTTTTTTCTGTTTACGATGTGATGTAAAATTATGAAGATTATTATTTTGAATGAATCATTACTTTTGTTTCCAAAAAAAAAAAGAAAAGAAAGCGTTACAAATTTTAGTACATAGTAACAATCATGCTACAAAACATTTCCTATGGGATGGTTAACCAAAACGTTGACAAAAATGTCTAGACAAATATGTCGTTATATAATACCAATACAGTTAAATACCTTATTTTGAAATGCTAAAGAATTCCAAACGACCATGACATTGCAATACAACATTGCGTGTGTTTATACAAATAATCGATGTATAGACTTGTCGTCAAGACTTGGACTTTTAATACACAACCCGCCGTAGTCTAAGGCAGATCACATTTGCGGAATTATGTTAGGACAACAAATTCAATCTTTTCGGTGATAAGAGTTTGGGAATAATCGAAATAAATCTCATTTCCAGCATGGAGTAAATAAGGTACGTTTAATCAATTATTTATGCATTTCTTGGCGATTCACTATGTGCTAAATCGTAATGCTTTCCCAATGTATGTTGAAATCTAAATTTTCCAGACATTATTTATAAACCGAACAATTAAATGTACAGGTCAAAACAGATTTTTGAGTTTTTCGACATCGTTTTTGATGTTGGAAACAAGGGAATTTATGTCGTATTATCAAATACAAATATTTAATTATCAAATGTGCAACAAAGATTACGACTTAGTAGAGCTTATCATTGTTATCAAAATGATTTGGAATTCCTAAAATGTGGATCCTGTAGCATTATATCCCACCCATCCTGCTTCGTCTTTCGTTACATTTTTGGACATAATACTTTCACACTCCTTGGTCATATTACATTGCTTAGATTGAGGATCACTGACGAGGGTTAAGTACCCGAAAGGTGCATGTCTGATCCATGCTGCAAATTGATATGTTCTAAAATGATGATATTGAATATTATGAAGTTTAACATTGAAATGAAGTAGTTTGTGCGAGCTTAAACACATCTCGCGTAAGGGAATTAATCGATTTATTCCTTTTTTTACCTTGACTTTGCTTTTGCTACAACTTATGTGTACATTTTTTCTTAACGGATGTTTTCAGTTGGTCGTACTGATGGTCATATATTGCATACCGATTTGAGGACTTTTCCCTACATAAAATGGATTCAGGTTTGTAAACGTGAAGCATGACTCACTTGGATGAAGCACGGTACGGACGTGCGTGTCTGTTGGTACTGAACGTATGTCCGTTCACACTCAGACACGTGATAGATGATTACTATGCAAAGCAAGGATCCCCGGATATACAAGACTTCTTGAACAAGAACAAACATGATCTATATCACATCATGACAAAGAAATGTTGTTGCAGACTCATACAAAGCTGTATAACTCCAATGTACCGTTCACAGTGGGATCTCCTCTTTACGAAAAATAGGTTACCATGCAGAGGAACATGCTTAACAGGAGGGGAGTGTCCGTGTAAGTTTGATCCAATACCTGGTATAACGTCAAATGAAATGGATATAACTTTGTGCTGTCTAGTCATAAAGAATATTTGCCAAGGTCCAGGAATAAACATGACTCACATAGACACGATTCGCAATATCAGGAATAAGTTGATACATGCTAGCAGCGCCACTTTAGATGAGCCCACGTACAATGGTTACTGGAGTGACGTTAAAAACGCAGTCCTTTTTCTGGCGAATTCTGTTTCATCTACCGTCCACACAGACACAGCTAAAATGATACAAGATCTTGAGACTCGAGTGATGAATAAATATGAATTGGAAGAGCTAAAGAAAGTGATTATCAACCAGAAAAAGCTGGAGGAGGTATGTTTTGTAGCGTTATAAAATTTGTATGAGGTCAATGATAAATACACTGATGACATTTTGTCTGAAAATCATTTTGGCTTAAAGTACTACTGATTATAAACATTAAAGAAGTACCTATCAGTTATTTAGTCTCAAAGTAAGGTAAAGGTATTAGATTTTCAATAGGAACGGTTGCAAACCTCGGAATGAATAACATTCCGAAGTGAGACCAGATGCCTGGGGAAAGTCAGCGTCTCCTGATTGCATGCAACACCCGTCGCAACAGCTCCATAGAAATTTGTCAAATTCGGTGATTGTCTCGATGTACATATTGATAAGAAAAGGGAATGATCTCCATCATGACCATCCTGCATTCACCCAGCGAAACATACCCACAAGAAAGTGACACATAAATGACATCATACAAACTCAAAATCGTAAAAATACACAGGAATATTCACTAGAACATCATACAAAATAATCGTAACAGACGTACAGAAACATTAAATATTGATGACAACACATAAAAGGAAGGAGACCAATGAGCACCCGGCGCCGACTTTGGACGGCCATTTAGCAACTGGTGTGGTTATCCGGATTACGTGCGCACAATCCTCCCACTTATCCGGATACACAATTGTTGTATAAACATAAAACGTCTCCATGTCAGGTGACATCACAAACAAGATAGTCAAACGGACGGCCTCTTGAAATGACAAATATGGATAAGAGTAAGCATCTCCTGTCTGCATGCAACACCCGTCGCTTCAATTCGGTAGAACTGTCACATCCAGTAACTTCCATTTCGGAAGACATAGAGTAAAATCTTTGGTTGGATGGTTCAAAGGGACTATGACAGAATATCATCCCCCATTCTGGAGAGTGGGACATCATAGTGTATGACGAGTCTCCCATATCGACCGTACAACTTCCTCAGTGACGATTTTAGTCGGTCACAAACATATCCCTGACAGATAAGCTTATCTGAAAGACGCCTAGCTCTCTTAACAATATCCTTATATTTGGTACTTGCTCTGGCATAGCGTATCAACTGAGATATGAACACGCCATGAGCATGCGATGAAGGGATGTTGTTACTCAGTAAAGGAAAGTTTGTAATGCTGAAATTGAAGTCGTCACGTTTGACATAGAGTGAGATGTTCATGTGACCATCAGTGTCGTAGGACAACATTATGTCCAAATAGGATGCTGACTTATTTGTCTCTGTAGTTTCAAAATCATAAAATACCGAATACAAAACACAGTGCAGACACGCACAGAAACACAGATTCTATGTAAATGGATCTAATAAATTCTATGGCATGCGCATGTATACATACGATAACTATTACATGTTTGGTGATGATGACAGCCTTTCAATCACAATCCAGAATGTCACTGATCATTCTGGAAAGGGGAATCTGAGATAAGAATTAACTATCCGAAAAACGTTTCTGGTGCATCAAATGACAAATATGGATAATGACCATATCCCTGTATACAGTACAAAATCGATAATTCAGAAAAGCAGAAACCGAAGGCATACAAAATCAGGACAAAACAGGAACCAAAGCAAACAAACAAAAAACTCCACCACATGAAAAGAAGCGAACTCCCGATATGGGAGTGAGACCAGGTGCCCAGGAAGAGTAAGCATCTCCTGCTTGCATGCAACACCCGCCGCTCTGATACAGATTATCGACCGAATACGATCATTATAAGTCGAACGTCGATATTACGAATTTCATCTTGACTGTCTTTCTGACAGATAGAACAAAACCCAAGTCCAATCATATTCTCATAGTGTTTTTTATATATATTTTAACATATTTCTAGTAGAACTTTTAGTTCTAGGAATAGACGTTGAAACTTTTTAAATAAAATCCAAACAAATAATTAGAAAAAAGGAGGGGATCTCAAACAACACTCCTATGCAGTTCCCAAAGCAGAATCCAAAATACTCAATGCAAAACACAGAGCAGACACGCACAGAAATAGATGCATAAGTGACAATGAACAACCAATTCATATAATAGAGACATCAAACATAAATGACTAGTCATAAACTAACGGCACCATTAGGAAAACCGGTGCCGACTTAGGACGGCCATCTGCCATGCCAGTACCAGACGGTGTGGTTATCCGGATGCACACAACTCTTCCACTTTCAGATTACACAGAAGTCTCGCGCAATTGTGGTACAAAATAACAATCTCACTGTAAAATGAACATACAAACAGACAGCATGACGCAGGGGCCAGAAAACACACAGAAGGATATGTGAATGGATATAAAAAACAGAAGGCGTACGAAATACAGTCTATGCTCTGCCGGCTGTAGCGAGCTCATGCATTTTATAATCCGAGGAGTCCGACTGATATTTAGAACGTGTCATTTTGAAATTACAAAGTATAATTAAGCAACGGTCAAGAATAAATATTTAAGAAGTACCTATCAAGGATAAACATTAAAAAAGTACCTATTCAGTCTCAAAGTCGAGAAGGCAAGGCATATGTTAAACGTTTTTAAATTTAAAAGCATCATTTAAAACCTGATAAATTTACAGCATGGACCAGACATGCACGTTTCGGGTACTAAACCCTCGTCAGTGATCCTCAGTCGAAACAATGTAAGATGGCCAAAAAGTATGAAAATTACTATGTCCAAAAATGTACCAAAAGACGTTGCAGAATAGGTGGTAAATGATGCCACAGGACCCACGTTTTAGAAATTTCAAGAAATGTTGTAACAGAAAATTTCAAATGCGTTGAAGAGACACGATCAACCGAAGTTGATCGAAATTGGCTACATGTGCCCTCGGGGACTCTTGGTCCACCAGCAGTGACACTCACCAAGTAGTTCAAATGTTAAACGTCTTTAAAATCAATAGCATCATTTAAAACCTGATGAATTTACAGCATGGACCAGACATGTACTAAACCCTCGTCATTACAATTCAAATAGGAACGGTTGTGTACCTTGGAATGAATAACATTCCGACGTGAGACCGGGTGACCGTGGGGAATCAACGTCTCCTGATTGTATAAATTTTCGCCTCCTTTTCTTTTGGTATACCTCCATCAAACGAAGAAAATTTGACTCGTTCCTTATCTAATTTGTATAAAAAGGCAAAAACATAAAATATTTTTCAACATAGCGCTATCGAAAAAAATTACTTTCCTGATGTTCAAGGATATTGAAAATCTGAGTAATGAAGTCTGAAAGATGAAGGTAGTGATGTGAATAACTATCATAACCCTATATCTTATAATACGGAAGTGCTCAAACTCTACACCTTCTTGAAGAAAATTTCAAACCAAGTTTTATGCACCGGACACGCGTTTCTTGTATGAAATCCTCATCATACTTCGTGATACTTCCAGCCAAATTGATTTTCAGGAGCCACAAAAAATTGATATCATTAGGGGCCCTCTGATTATATTTTTGGAATTTTAATTTGTAAATAAACATTACAAAGAGCGCACGGCTTCAAATGTCCTGTAGGGTAATTAGCAAATAGAATTAATAATTATAGTTAACATTGTTCTTCTTTGACAATAAATATGTTTCAGAGAGTATCTGAGACAGAGAAGAACCTGGAGAAAACAAATGAAAGTGTCGTGCGTGTAGAGGAAAATGTGAACCAATTAGAGGAATATGTTAACCAAGTAGATGGAAATTTGAACCAGTTAGAGGGAAATGTGGCACAGATAGAGGAAAGTGTGAGCCAGTTAGAAGAAAATGTGGACCAGTTAGATAGAAATATGGGCCAGGTACAAGGGGACATGAGCCGGTTCGAGGGGAATTTGAACCAAGTGGAGGAAAACGTGAACCAGTTAGAAGGAAATGTGAGCCGGTTAGAGGGAAATGTGAACCAGTTTGAGGAAAACGTGAACCGAAGAGTGATAGGATTGGAAGGAAATATTAGTAGGACATCTACAGAAGTGACAAGATTAGGAGATACATTTAATCTAACATCAGAGTCATCTAAGAGAAAAATATCGAAACTAGAAGACGAAATTGGTATGTATTTACCCTATGACCTCTTTTTGTATGTTTTATGTCTTTTTGTATGATTCCGGTATAATAATGTTTCGTGATGTAGATAATTCAAATAAAGTAATCTACTTGTCTTTATGTCAAAAATGTTTTCATATCAGTATAACAAGTAATACTAGGATGAGGCTTCCCTCATTTGTTTACTGTGTCTTTGTATGTATCTATGAGAGTGTGTGTTGGTTTCACGGTGGATGTTTTGCAGACGCGTAGTCAGAGTACTTTGCAAGTGGAGTCCCTTTTTATGCTTGGCATAGGGTGCAGGCGCAGGGTGCTTGAGACCTCTAATTAATGCTCATGTTAACCATCCTCAGGGAAGTGGCGTAAAATTATCAATATAAAAAACTCTTTCTCTTCGGAATGAAAATAGATAAAATTCTTTTTACATTTTTCAGGTGAGCAAGGCAAGACAATAAAGTGTATAAAACAACAACTCCATTCCACATCGGGCAACTCATTAGGTAGTTGATATATGATTTATTTATTTATCTATCTAAAGTCTTCGTTTTACTATTTCTGAAAAAAATATTTCCAGTTTGGTATATGAGCTCTACACTAGATATGATAATAATTGTTTATCGTATGGAAAATATGATCATTGAGTAGTTTAGGTAATAAAATGGCATAAACAGTGGTTTACCCGGTAGTTCTTCGGAAGCTTTTTACACTATCCAGGCTATATTGAACAAAGGAGGGGATCTCCAACAACACCAGGTTGTAGCACCCACAGCAAAACCCCAAAACACCCAATGCAAAAAGACAAAGCAGACAAGCACAGAAAGAGACGCGTAAGGGACAAGGAACGTCAACGCACAACACAGAAACATCAAACACAAAGGACTACACATAAACCAACGAGACCAATGGACAACCGGTGCCGACTTAGGACGGCCATCTGCCACGGAAATAACAGAAGGTATGGTTATCCTGGATTACGTGCGCCCAACCCTCCCACTTTTCCGATTACCCAGAGGTCTCGAAGAAGGTACAATTGTGGTGTAAAACAATAGATGTGTTTAAGCAGAGAAAGAGATCCCCTCGCCTGAGGTTGAATCTAAAATCAGTTTATGTGGAAGATCAGTAAATGAATTTTTATGACTGGATCTGTCTTGTATTCCTAGTCATTTTTTATTGATATGGAATAAAGCTTGGCTGTGTCAGAAAATCACTTCGGCATTTTTAAAATAAATTCCACTGATGAGTATTTGCTATCCGCATTGTCATGATTTTGATGTTGCGTTAGAACCTGGCGTCTAAAAATCTGGTGTTCGTTGTGTCCTGGGGGCGTGTTCTGTTGTGGTCAGTGCCGAGTGATCTTGCTGGAGATCTTTTCAAAGCTTTCTAAAGACGTTAAAAAAGACTGTCCTGTTCACTAAATCCAGAGCACCCTGTTTTGGTGATTTATTCTGTCGTCTGAAGAATTTTGCTATAAATTATCGTTTCCGAGAATTGACCTCCTTTAGTCGTAACTGGAAATTAACTTCAACTTACCCTATCAGCTGCCTTCAAACCGCAATATGAAAAATAAAATGTCTACTGGGAAATTTCCATGTAATTTCAAGCCGCCGCCATATTATTCTCCGTGTCAACAATAGTAACAGTACGTCAAAGCCTCCGACGTCACATATTTTTGGCGATTTTACTATAGAAAATCCCTGTATACTTTTTATTTTCAATCTTATTTCTAACTTATCTGACGCACAGCCAAAACAATGGTATTTTCTGTTACAACTAAAGGAGTTCTATAAAACTGACATCTTTTTGGAAGATGACATAATCATATTTTAGAGAAAACCGGGAAAACAGGGTGCTCTAGAATTAGTGAACAGGACAGTAATTCAAAGGTCAAAGTCACATGAAGGATTTTGAAAGCTTTAGTAAAAAAAACTTTTTCATCTGTGGAAATGGAATTTGAATATAAAAAAAATCGGGGTATCTAATATGTTTAAGCGTCAGTGAATAAAAGGAGAAAGACAAAGATGAGATGTCAGCATGACATATGAAGTTGGAATGGTCACAGTGGAAATCGTAAATGAAAAATGGGAATAATTGGATCACAACATTGAACGCGAGGGTCAGCTGTCTCTATATGTATATGAATAATCTATCTACTCAGACATTTAAGCGATCCGTGACGAATGTCTAGGGAACTTATATTATAGCCTGATCGTCGGCGTCAACATCGTCAGCGTCGTTAGTTGCGTGGACAAAACTGAAACCTGGACTACATCTCGTGGATTTGAGCTTTGATGTTATACATGTAGATTACTCATAACTATACCTTTCATTTTCGACCTTATTTTTTACCCATTGACCACGACCTTGGAGTTAAACCCATTTAAATTAAAAAAAAAACACAGGATATATATCATGTACTACATGTATAAGGGGTAGGGATTTGATGAACATCGTGCACTATAAAGGATAGTGATTCGATATTCCTCATGTGGATTTTTCATGACCAATCCGTTCATTTGGAACCTTTACGTTTGATCTAGTGACCTTAACAAAGGAGTTGAACCTCTTAAAAAACTTAAAGCAGGACTACATCTCGTGTATTTTTCGGATAGAGTTTTGATGTCACATGTAGATTCCTAATGCCAAGACGTTTAAATTTGGACCTTTACTATTGACATAGTTACTTTGACCTACTTTTAAAAACAGAACTTTAACCAGGGCAATTTGAAATGTGCTATAAGGGATAGGCTTTGATATTACACATGGCAATACCCTTATTTGAGACCATTACTTTTGACATAGTGACCTATACCTTGGAGTTTGATATACGTTTTAAAAACATTAACATAGGCTATATTTTACAATTCCAGAAAGTCATTTTTCTTTTAAAAACAGAACTTTAACCAGGGCAATTTGAAATGTACTATAAGGGATAGGCTTTGATATTTCACATGACAAGAACCTCATTTGAGACCTTTACTTTTGACATAGTGACCTATACCTTGGAGTTTGACATACGTTTTAAAAAACATTAACCTGGGCTATATTTTACAAATCCAGAAATGTCATTTTCCTTTGAAAAATATATACGGCGAGTAATGTTGTCCGCTGTAAATCTTATTGAAAAAACGAAATTGGTTGCCACTGAAAACGATTTTAAAGGCGCTGGATCAATTGAGAATGAAATAAATACAAATATGATATATTTATTGTATTAAAATCGTAAAAAAGAACTTATTAGTCTTTTCAAATATGATCTTTCTATGTTAACGTATTAAAGGATGTTGTTTTCTATCGATGCAATAGAAGTCAGTTCCTGGATATGAAGATATCATCACATCTTAAATGCAATTTCTACATTGCAACAACGCATTCTTCCATTCACTTCAATCTAATTCTTGAAATTACATCAATATAAATTATTTGGGTATCACAAACGTCTATTTTTGTCTTATGTTAATCAGATCAGGATCCAGATATGGGCACATTGAAACAGAGACTAATAAAAATATACGATGGTATCAGCAAAGTTATCCCCTTATCACCTCTACAAAAGAGAGGAAACGACTTACCGATAGAGCTTTTATTCGCCAAAGTTGTCATCCGTGAAGACCAAAATGATGCAGAAAAAGGAGACAACTCTGATAGAATGTCCGGTCTCGATATTCTAGTCAACTTCCCGGTAGTAGCCATAGTTTAGACACGCAAGTTGATTCGAAATTTGTGGCGGACAGTAAAGTCTCCTCCTCTGAGGGTCATTCAACAAGATCATTCCCAGAAGTGTGTCCTAAAGAAAAAAGAGAGCTGTCGAATCCAAATGATATATTTAAATTGGACAATGACATATCCAACAGCATATACATGTTAGGTGACGCAGCACACGGTAAGACAACATACTGTAAATGGCTGGTAAAGAAATGGTGCAATGCGCAAAACGAGGATGGACAGGGTAGAGAACTTGACGTCTGGGAAAAAGCTCTGAAAGGATTTGACTTTGTTTTCCTGTTACAATTTTTGTTATGTTAACCCCAATAGAGCTTCTGTTATAGATATGATCTGCAATGATGTATCAAGGAGTTTAAATGGATGCCAAGCTGCTATAAGCCACGTGTTGGCATCGGAAAAGTACAAAAGTCTTGTCATCATGGACGGCCTTGATGAATGGAACCCAAACAACGAGGCAAGAAGAGAGCTGAAGTGTCAAGGAATGCCAAATTTAGACGAGCTCTCTAGTACAGTGACATGCTTTATATCAATGAGACCTTGGGTTTTTCCAGCGATATCAGAATTAGTACAAATACACGACAGAGTTATAGAAATTCTGGGTTTAAGCGAAACTGGAATGAAAACAGTTATTGAAAATGTACTGGTTAATCGTTATAAACTGAAAAGGTTCTCCTCTGAGTATAAAGAAGTGCATGACAAAATCAGTATAGATTTAAGACAGAACAATTTAAAATCATTTATGCAGATCCCTTTGTTAGCTGTAGTGTGTGTACAGATATGGTATGAGGGCAAACAGGTGGGGGATGGTATGGCGAGCTTCTATGCTGCCATGTTAAATATTTTAATTGAAAGAGCAAATAAAAATCATACACTTCAAATAGAAAACTACAAAACTGTACAATGTAAAGTTCCAGAAATATTATCAGAACATGTAGAAATTCAAAGTTGTTTTCATGTACTGTTAAAGTTAGGAAAAGTGGCATACGAAGGCTTGCTATCTAATGAAACAAAATTAGTATTTCAGAAAATGAAATTAGAAAAAGAAATAGGTGTGACTGAATTACAGTTTGCACTAGATGTTGGATTGATCAGCCAGAAGGAGGCACCCAGCCTTGTAACAAAGGAAGTTAGTGTGCATTTCTTTCATAAATCTATGCAAGAGTTCCTGGCTGTAATGTTCATTGTGACAAACAAAGAGGTAAGTGCCTCATTCTGTAAACATTTGTCCAATGTCAAGGTCATCATGGAGTTATCTGATGTTATCATGTTTATATGTGGTATGTGTCCATCCCTTGGTTGTGTTATATCACAACGTTTTGTAAGTGTAACTGATGATGACACAGAGGTTTGTAAATACAGATATTCGCCTTTACCTTTGAACACTACTAAAACAATTGCATTATACAGAATACAATTGCGTTGGTACAGGGAGTTAAAGAACAGACGGTCAGCCATCCCCGTGACGTATCACGTGTCAGATATTTATCTGGACTATTTCAGTGGCAGTAATGCAATGAGAATGACCAGAGAATTACTCTCAGATAAGCTTGTAGACATACGGTCACTGGTCTTACTCCTACCTAATAAGTATGATTCAACAGATACGAAAAAATATTTTATAACTAACGAAGAGTTGAATGATTTTCTGTCTAATTCACATAGCACAAGGTCACTTGTTATGCTTTTTATAAATGGCTATGGAAGTGATTATTCTCTGCATACAATTTCTGCACCCAAATTGAGAAAACTAGTCATATTTGAAATGAAAGCAAACATTGATTTTGATGATGTTAATTTTAAGCCACCATTGCTGACAAATATGGAATCTCTAGAGAAGGTACTATTGGCAAATATCACCCTGGGAGACAGAGATTTAGGTCTCTCAAAAATGACATCACTACGTGAATTATGTTTAGACCGGGTTAAATTTGGTGGAAGAGGACTGTGTCTGTCTGCCGACATGACCCATCTAGAGATGGTGGCTTTATTTTATATTAATTTGTGGTCAGGACATGAGTTTATGCTATCTTTAAAAAAAATTGAACATGAATTCGTCATTGAGTTGTACAACACATATATTGATACTGAAACAAAAAAAGAAATTTATACGTCGCCTGATTTTAGTAATGTACGAGATCTTCAACACATGCTCGATCCGAACAAAGTCTTGTTCACTTTCAAAAGAGCATGGCCATTGTCAAAAGCTACAAGTGATAATGATCAAAATGAATCCCTGTACACTAGGTAAAATGTTAAAGCAATTAGACATTTTATCATGCAATTTTCAACCCTCAGTTTTATGTACTTGTGAAAGCAAGAGTATGTTATCATACAAAAAGCAAATTTTATTTGATGTTGTTTATCAACTTGATTGTACAGAAAACATCATCAGACTCTTCCATTGATACATAGGTTCCAAATGAAGGATATCAAAATTATGTAGAACACAAGGTTTAAAAGGGGGTTTTGCCAAATATTGATACCCCAAAAATGGAACCGATGTATTATATATAGCAGACCATGCATGACTATTAGAGTCTTATACCTTTGAGCTTAATCTTAGAAAAATTCTACGATATTCGAGTTAAGCGCTCTCAAATATTGTGACGTATTATTTTTTGTTGAGACAATGGCACCACGTGATGATTGCACGAAGTCACGTAATATGAAAGATAGGGATTTTGATCAAAACTTTCATTCACGTTAATAAACCCTATCGATGTTGGAGGGCAGAAAGGGAAATCTTATCTTTCAAGAACGCTATCATATAAAGAAAAGACGATAGCATTGAATAGCCAGGAAAATCGTCTAGTTTTCTTCTTTCATTCTCCGACTTACAAATGGCTTGACTGATTAATGAAACATCTAATATTAATCTGAAGAAACCAACTGTTTATTTCGAAAATTCATGAGTACCCGGTGATAGATACTTTTAAAATCTGAAATATAGGTTAAGGTTAGATACACGTTGTACGATTTTTAAAGATTAATATTTCTCGGTAAGCTATTTGGAATATCAAAGGTCATACGCGTTATCTAGTTTTTGAAAAAAGGCAGAATCTCATGAAAGTCTTTACACTGAATTAAGAGATAAAATCGCCCAGCATATCAGCATTTTGTACACAAAAGAAATATCATCAACTACAGTAAGAAAAAGACAATTGTAACAAAGACGGGATATCAGCAACACAATTTTAGCAAAGGAAACAATGAACGGATACCTTATAAAATATGAGATATACTTTCATTTTCTCATGAAATTATTCTAAACTACGAGTACTAATGCAATTTAGTAATTGCAATAGACCATTTTCCAATTCATTTCATTAAGTTAAAAGTATTGAAACATATTGGTGTCGTTTTTCACCATGACGTCACAACTGAAGACAAACTCGAATATCGCGTTACATTGAAAAATAGAGTAAACATTTTCTACCTCTGTCATTTCACTTCATCTTTTTTTTCAGCTGTCTTTTATCTTTAAGAGCAAAAGTCAGTACATTCTTATAAGAACGTAATGTCAATTCCTTAAAGAATAGGTCGTATGTTTAACCCGAGTGATAACAAAAATATCCAGACGCAGTAATTTCGTCATAGGCATGTTTTAAGGTGTGTCTCAACTCTGTTTTTTTCCAGGATGACATTTTCTTCGCCATTTCCACATTTGAATCCTTATCGTATATAAAGGGTAGACAGGGTTAAAGGGAGGGTGAGGAAAGGAGGAGGGAAGATTGACAGGGGGCGGGAGGGGAGGTAGGATGGAGACAGGGGCGGGAGGTTGAGGGAGGGGAAGAAAGGCAATGGAGGGGGAAAGGGGTGGGGAGGGAGATAGGGCGGAAAGAGGAGGGAAGGCGGAAAAGGAGGGGGAGGAAGGAGTGAGGAAGGGGCAGCATGGGGTGGGGGAAAGGGGAAGAAATATTTCCTGTGTAATTTCATTTATTTGTAAAAAAGAACTTCTTAAGTGTCATTTATTGATTTTACTCAATGCCGCCTTAGAGATATTTATTTCATGACTCATTTTCTAATGTTTGAGGCGGTGAACTGGGTGAAATGGAGAGGGAGGAAGTGGGGGGAGTAGGGAGGGATGGGGAAGAAGAGATATGGTGGGGAGGTAACAGTAACTAAAAGAATCAGGAAATAACTCTAAATGTAAATAACATTAAATTTTCTCTTTTGAGTTCATGTAGAGGAATTACAACAAAATTCAGCTTTATATTCCTAGAAATTACCGGCTCGCTTCGGTCGCCGCAGTTTTCTATCCATTTTCAGCGGCTCTCTTCGCTCGCAATATTTTTTTTTATCTAAATAGGACTATTCTTTATATTTCAAAGTTCATATTTCAAATCATAAGTAGTAACCTATTTTAGATGCAGTTGCACGTAGCATTTAAATGAAATGGCTTCATGAAAGGTTAATAATTTAAAGATAAATATATAGAGTCCATTTCTATATTCAATAAGCGTGTATTTGAAGGAAAATAACCCAAATAACGTCAGTAATTTCAGTAATGCATTTCTAAGTTTAAACTTTTGTCTTGAAAGACATCAAATTGCAATGTACCTTATCTAAAGTTTGTAAACAGATTTATATTATAAAAACAATCTCTTATCACTTTGTCAAGAAGTGAATAAAAGAAATGCATAAAATAAGAAATATTTACATTTATTAGAGAAAATAACATGGATTAAGTAATTCTGTTTATAAATCACAAACATTCTTGTTTATTAAGATATAATATCACATCAATTGATAGAAAAAAATTACTTGCCCCCACTAAGCAGGAAAAAAAAAGCTATTTTGCGCAGGTTTGGGGCGAAAAAAATGTGTCGCCCCAACAAGAACCCAAGCCTTTTCCCCCTGAAAATACAATGGGTCGTGTTTAAACACAACTTATTTTAAACTTAAGTTATGTTCTCTAATAAAGACATGTACGCTTGTATTATTTAAAAGTTTAAAGGTCTTTCATATCTTTATATCAAATAGACTTTTGATTGAAAATAAGTATTGCTTCGGGATGCGGTAGAGGCTGAGAAGGGGATGGGGTGAGGTGTACCCCCTATGCGCCCACAATGTTTTTATACATCATCAGTAGCGTAATCCTTATTACTGAAATTTAGACGAATGACATTCAGTATTAAATTCTCGTTCTTGTTTTCCTTATGTAATTGACCTTTCCGAGCGCGGGAAAAATTTGAGAAATTCCATGACGTCACATTGCAATTTCGATGTTTGACCGAGGTTCGAAACTTGTTTGTCCGAGGTAAACATATGGTAAAAGCATTGTGAAGTAACAAAATTTTGCAATTTTTCCCGCAATCGGAAGGGTCAATTCCATATCTGTACACTCTGACTTGTTATACTATTTGATTATCTGAAACAAAAGATATGTATATTGTACATCTTTAGGTGTCATGAGATCTATAACGTAAAAATGTAACTATTGTATGTGTCACTTTACTTCTAATAATGTCTATGTAATTCCCTTACTTCAATTACGATATAGAGTATAGAATGATTGTTTGTATATAAATATGTTGTTCAGTATACAAATGAATAAAACTTTGTTGGAATAAATTTACATTGTGTTATCTTTGCCGTGTGAGCATGAATAATTGTGCCATATAATACGGTAATTCTTGAATTCATTAATTATCACCGAAATTTCATGAACGAACGATGAATAAGGTAAATATATCAAAGAAGACTTTTCATGAACCGACCTCATTAGAAAACAACAATAGGTCGGCAACAGGCGATGGACGAAGGACAACAGGTGTTAACAAGAAAGGCAATTTCTAAACAGAACAATGACAAATATGGATAATGACCATATCCCTATATACAGCACGAAATCGATAATTCAGAAAATCAGAAACCGAAGGCATACAATATCAGGATAAGACAGGAACCAAAGCAAACAAACAAAAACTAACCACACAATCTTTACACAGATACCAAGTTGTTTGTAGCTTCGATTGTGGACGATCATACATAGGCTGTATGAGAGCGAATGGTGTTACATGTATCATGATTATGTACACACAACCTCCTATTAGACATTTTTCATCGTGACGAACTTCGAACTTCACACTTCGCACTTCGAACATTGAAGAATAAGCGGAGTAGCGACCATTTACGTATAAACTTATAAGCGGAGTCATCTACCTATTGATAAGAATACTCAATGGAATTGGTGTATTGTAATTCCTGTACTACTTGCGCGGTTTTTTTTTTTTGGCAACACAATTATAAAAGTGCTAAGTTCGAAGTACGAAATTCCTCACGGTGAAAAATGTCTATTAACATCACTATTGTAGAAAATTTAAAAACAGCTCTAACAAGTTGACACAACGAACAAGGAAGTTGACACAAAATCTTGCTATACTACCATATAAATCCAGGGATGAGTGATAATAACAAATCCTTTCCTTAGCACAAACCCTTTCCTCTACAAGTCTATATCAATGAGTTAAAGAAGATCCTGACAACAATCTCTACAGCACGCACAATAGAGCACCAAACCGTGCATTGACGGACCCTAGCAAGCTAGAGGTGGGACCAGGTATCCGGGAGGAGTAAGCATCCCCTGTTGGCTAGCTGCACCTGCCGTCGATGTTCGTGCACGAAAAAGATCACAATATATAAAATACATGCACTGTCTGAGGTATTATCTATATAGAAAACCCCAAGGGTGGACATTCTCTTTATATATGATCGTTGCTCTCTAATTTTTCAACCCTGCATGCTGATCCCATGGATAATATTTTTAGTTTGGTCATTTCTATGTTAAAAGAAATTCAAATCAAAGATTCATTCTAAAAGTTGCACCGGTCAAATACAGATTACTAGAAGTGGAAGCCACGATCGTGTACAAAAGAGATATATAGCTGGTATATAGGAGTTGTCTTCCTTTGGCGTCCCATTATAGAGTTTGCGCTAAATAGGTTTGTGGCGAAGCTATGATTCCTTGCCCCTGTTCGTATAGAATACTGAAGCATTGTTCATCAAATCGATCAGCGGTACACATAGACACTAGGGGTGTAAATATATATCGATAGACTGCGATATTTCATAAATTCGTATGGTATCGTACGAAATGCGTATCGCAATACATCGCACCTAGCTGTAGATTTTATGAATTAATCATTGAATCACTTTGATTTTTATCATTTAAACTGAAAACAAGAGACCAAAGGTCAGCATCACTAACAATTAATATAAATTATGACAAAAGTAATCATAATGATTCAATGACTTGTGTGTGAGCTTCTTTCAAGCAAATGACACGGACAATAATATGAAATTCAATCAGAAAATATAAACAGCATAGACAAATATATGAAGACGAAAATGATTTTACATAAAAATGATGAAAATTAAAGTAATACGGAAGTGTTTCCACTCTACACCTTCATGAAGAAAATTTCAAACCAATTTTTCTGCACCAGACACGTATTTCGAATATCAAATTATCATCAGTGATGCTTATAGCGGAGCCGCCAAAATTCATTTAAGATGCGCCCTGTTGTTTTATTTACTTTACAGAGAGTGCAATATATCGCAATATATATAGAAACAATATATATAGAAAGAATATATCGCAGGACAGCTTATATGATATCGCAATGCACTTAAGTTGGCATATTGTTTCACCCCAATACATACAGTACATAATGATAACGATCATAAGAATTGTGAAGCACGTAAAACTACGAATGTACTACAACTTCAACGCCAGCTACAAATATGACATCTACACTGAACAGACAAACAAACAACACAAAACCACACTTTTAACATAAAAGAAGTAAACAATAACGCTCCTCCTTTTTTTCCCGGAATAGTCGAACTCGAAAAATTACATTGAACGGGCACCTGTTCTCACATAAGAATGTTATTCCTTCCGAGGTTCGCAACCATTCAAATGGAAATTCTAATGATTTGGCCTTGCCTTCTCGAATTTGAAACTAAATAACCGATAGGTACTTCTACGATGTTTATCTAAATAATGCCGAAGGGGTCAAACTCTATACCTTCTTGAAGAAAATTCCAAACCAATTTCCATGCACCAGACACGTGTTTCGAATATTAAATTCTAATCAGAGATGCTTCCAGCGGAGCCATCAAAATTCGTTTCAGTAGCGCCCTCTTCAATTGTTTGAATTTAGATTTGTACATTAACTTTACAGAGAGTGCGCGGCTCCGAAATTCCTGTAGGGTCGATACAGTGGCATATCAAAATAAAATCTATGTTCAAAATAGTATTGGAGGGTTGGTGCTAAGATGTTAACCTCCTTTAATTTCGATGATATTTATCGGTGAAATTGCTAGTTTCCGAAATAGCAAAAATATACATATGATGTCACATTGATAAAAGGCCAAAGCAAAACAGGACATAATGTTGTCCTACGACACTGATGGTCACATGAACATCTCACTCTATGACAAACGTGACGACTTCAATTTCAGCATTACAAACTTTCCTTTTCTGAGTAGCAACATCCCTTCATCGCCTGCTTATGGCGTATTCATATCTCAGTTGATTCGCTATGCCAGAGCAAGTACCAAATATACGGATTTTGTTCTGAGAGCTAGGCGTCCTTCAGATAAACCTCTCAGTCAGGGATATCTTTGTGACCGACTAACATCGTCACTGAGGAAGTTCTACGGTCGATACGGGGAACTCGTCATTCACTATGATGTCCCACTCTCCAGAATGGTGGGTGATATTCTGTCATAGACCATTTGAACCATCCAACCAAAGATTGTACATATGTCTTCCGAAATGGAAGTTACCGGATGTGACAGTTCTACCGAATTGAAGCGGCGGGTGTTGCATGCAAGCAGGAGATGCTTACTCTTCCTGGGCACCTGGTCTCACTCCCATATCGGGAGTTCGCTTCTTTTCAAATGGTGGAGGTTTTTGTTTGTTTGTTTTGGTTCCTGTTTTGTCCTGATTTTGTATGCCTTCGGTTTCTGATTTTTGAATTATCGATTTTGTGCTGTATACAGGGATATAATCATTATCCATATTTGTCATTCTTTCAGGTGACAGAGCTGGAAAGAAGTAATTAATAGCAATTCTCTGTAACCATTTAAACATTTTCGGCACGCATGGTCTCCGATTTTCATGAAATTTCACACATAAGTAGGGACCAATGAAAAATGAAAAATTTGACCAAAAATTTAATTCTAGGTCATCTGGTTACCATGGCAACGGCCTTTAAAGTTGAGAAATTGGCAAAATTGAGCTAATTTGAAGCTCTATAATTCGGTCTTTATGTGACATCAATGGGAGATTTTTTATGCATTAACTAAGCTCACTAGAAGTGTCTGATATTGTGAAAAAGGCTGGTTACCATGACAACATAATTAGCTAGTTTTGATATATTGATTTCAAAATGTTGTTTGTATTTTCCAATTTTCTCTTGATGGGTATATGATAAGGAAATAATATTTATTTTATAAAATGAGCAAATTCAAGATAAACCCAAATGTTACTATGTACATAAGTTACCTTGGCAACGGTTACTATGGTCTTGAATATTACTTATTTTGCAACATCAGAGTCATTTTGAAAAAAAATTTGCATCATGATGAACAGATAAAAATTGTTGGGAAATATCCAAGACAAGGAGCTCTTTCAGAAACCGTGAAAAAGCTATGGGGAACATATGTTACCATGGCAACCATTTTTTTAATTATTTTCATAAAAGTCATTTTTAATCCCAGGAAGTTCATATTCAACAATAATAAAGATCAAGTAAGCATCTATCAAAATACAATAAAAAAATTTCAAATAATTAATGGCTGCTATAGTAATTTGGCCATACATTCTAAAAATAAGCATTTTTTGTTGCTTTTCGAAGCCTTTTCCTCAGAAAACAAAACAGGCTTACACAACCTTTTTTACATATACGATAAAGCAAAGTCTAAACTTTATTTTAGATTTAAAAAAAATATCATATTACTTAACTTTTGATGCCCGTATCCAAGGACTCAAAGTTGGCCTATGTTTCAATTTTAAACAATCGTTCCCATAGCAACGGGCTATTTCCTGAATATTTTTTTAGAAATTTTCTTTCGTGTAATGAAAGATCTTCTTGAATACATTAATTAATTTTCATCACTTTGAATTAAAATTCAATGATCTAGTAAAACAAGGACTCTAAATATTGTCCAAAATTGCTTTCATTTTTGCGATTTGAGGTCATGTTGCCACAGCAACGAACAGAAACTTTGTCCCAATGTGACTGCTTATGTTTCATTTGCATAAAAAACTCAAAAATGTAAGTAATTTATCGTTGAATTTTGAAAAAATGCCAAAAATACTAATTTGATAGGGTACCTGTGTTGTTGCTATGGAAACATATAGATAAGACCATAAACCCAACATCATTATTACTTAACCTGAAAGAGCAATGATAGGGTACTGATAATTCATCGGTTTTTGTTTTAGATTATGCTGCATAAATTATGTATGTGAATTCAAAAACGCCCAAAAATGCATTTTTATAATATTCAAAGTCCGTTTCCATGGCAACCGGATGTGATATTAAGAAATTTTTTATCAAATTTTTACTTTTGGGTCAGACCCAACCTTATGTACAAATTTATCAAAATCTGAGACATGCCGTGCCATGCGTCCTTCATAAAAGTGCAAATGCTTACAGTGAATAGCTATTAATACACTTGACGAACATCAGGTCACGGGGAACGATTTTAACTGTTCTGTTCTACACTGCAACGAGAAATAAGTGTTTATATTGATTAAAGTATCACAAGAGAACGGCGCGCCAAAGTCTCGATTGTTTCCAATTATACCAGGTTATAGCATGTGAGATCTAGGAAACAAACATTTTAATGCAGGGGAAAGGAGATACTTTCTTTAAAAAAAAACAATGTGACTAGAGATTTAAAACATAAAAGGAACATTTCGGTCCGAAATGAATGCAAAACCCAAACAAATAAACAAAAGATATAAATTTTGTATAGACTACAAGACTATATTACAACAACTGAATGGTAGTTCGCTTCTTTTCATGTGGTAGAGGATTATGTTTGTTTTGCTTCGTTTCCCGTTTCTCCCTCGTTAGAGAAGACAGGACCCCGACCACCTGTCCTCTCTGAATGTCAGTCGAACTCTTCGAGTGACTACATACATGAGCTCGTTACAGCCGGCAGAACACGGACTGTATTACGTATATCCTCTTTTTATATCCATTTACATATTCATCAGTGTTGCTTGGGCCCATGCGATTTGTGGGTTTTTTTGTGTGTGGTCATCAAACAGTGAGGAGGTTGTTTTACACTACAATTGTGCGTTCGTCGAGACCTCTGGGTAATTGGAAAAATGGGAGGGTTGTGCGCACGTAAACAAAATAGCCACACAATAGCAACAACTACTCATAAACCAACGAGACCAATGATAAATCGGTATCATGTATGTTATCACCCGAGCAGTCCGACTGACATTCAGAAAGGTTAGGTGGTGGGGCCCTGTCTTCTCTAAAGAGGTTTGGACAAGGCCCGTCATGGAGTCCCGTCGTCACAGTCAGTCAGAGTGCATGTTTTAAGAATGCGCTGGTGCTAGACTGTAGATTGGTCAAGTTCCAAGCCTAGTGTCCGTCTGGTGACAATAGGATCATATCCACGGTATAAAAGGCGTTTGATGATTCTGACGCATTTTCGATAGCGATGTTGTCTATTTTTTATCCTTCTTATCTTGTTAATTAAGTCATCATAAAATGCAGGTTGTGAAATTCCCTAATTTTAATATTTCGGTTGCCTGTATTGGTCCGAATTTCCAGAAGAAGTTGACGATATTTTTGTAAAATTTCCAGAAAGTCTTTACTAGTTTGTGAAAGTGAAAACCTTGTCCCAAAAGTTTCTTGTTAATTTGTAAATTTCTTCTATGAAAATCCAAAACATCAGTACATGCTCTAGCATACCGGATGAGCTGTGAAATATAGATACCATAGGATGGTTATCTAGGAACATCACCGTCAAGCCAGGGGAAATTTACTATGTTAAATCCAAAATCATCTCTTTTGTCATACACACTTGTATGAATCTCTCCATTAACAATTTTGATATTTAGGTAGAAAACACATCAAGGATTACAAGTGTACGTTAGCCGTACTAAGTCGGCACCGGTTACCCATTGGTCTCGTTGGCTTATTTGTTGTCTTTTGAGTTTGATGTATTTGTGTCGTGTGTCTCTTTTTCAGTCTATTGCTGTACTCGTCTTTACCTTCTCGCATCGGGTGTTTAGTGTTTTGGTGTTGGTGTTGCAAAAGGGTCTGGTCGGAAATCCCCTTCCTTCTTGTAGAATTGAGGATGAGAAATTTACAAATACAAATTTGCAATTGCAAAGTTGCAATATTAGCATTGCCAAAATACAATTTACGACTTTATCATTTGTAAAATACAATTCCATTGTTTAGAAGATAACACTTTTCAGTTAACATGTGAAAGATGAGATTGCACAAATGTACATTCAAAAACATTGATTCACCAATCTGCAAATGAAGAGTTGCCATGTAAGAATTTTGACACTTTGGCTTGCTATAGACTTTCAATATAATTTTTTTTACACTGATACATTCTATCGATTCTCATCAAAGAGTAGAAGATGATATTATCTTCAAACTCTATACCTTCATGAAGAAAAATCCAAAGCCAATTCTTCTGCACCATTTTTTTCTATTGGGTTACTACCAAAACAAACAAATGAATTCGTCTTTTCCTCCTACCTCCGATATTATATCCCTCCTTGTAGCCTTCATAGATATTCAGTGTCGAAACGTGCATATCTGGTCCTTACTGTAAATTTATCTATTCTTGAATGATGTTATTGAATTTGAAGACGTTAAACATTTGTACCATTTGGTTAGTGTCACTACTGATGGACCAGGCGGCCCCCAGGACACATATAACCAAGTTCAATCAACTTCGGTTAATCGTTTCTTCATGACAATGCGTTCAAAAATTTCTGTTGTCAAAATTCTTGAAATGTCTAAAACGTGGGTCCTGAAGCATCTTATCCGAACCATCCTACATTTGTATCACCCGAGGAGCACGACTGACATTTAGAAAGGACAGATGGTCGGAGCCCTGTCTTCTCTAAAGATGGATGGACAGGGCCCGGTATAGAGTTCCGTACATCACAGTTAAAGTGAGAGATTTGAGAATGCGCTGATACAAGACAGTAATTTGGTCAAGACTAGTATTAAGAAAAGTGTCCGGTTTGTGACATTAAGATCAAGTAGCAAATGGTGTGGTTATCCAAATAACGTGCGCTCAACCCTACACCTTTCCTGATGTAAGTAGACTTAGGTTATTTTTAAAGGCAAAAGATAATTAACTGAAAGAAAATTTTCCTTCTTCCTTCTTTCTTCTTTTTCCAAAAAATAAAATTGTGTAGGCTATATAATGTTTTGCGTACTTGTTTTTTCGTGTGTTCTATGTTATTTGTGTTTGTGGTTTTTCTAGGTTTTGTGAACAGTAACAGTAAACAAAACCTATTGATGCTCAGAGTCAAGGTCAAGGCCAAGGAGGACAATATAAGAGGAATGTCTTGAACAAATTAGCTTAATAGTATAAGATCTAAAGTTAGCCATATAGAAGAAATAACTCTTTTATATAATTCAGTTTAGACCTCACGGTTCATTGTCAAATATCTTTTGAGAATTGTACATTTTGGGAGGCTACGCGTGCCTTTATTACCTCTGTTGTGAATAGATGTGATTGTGTATTGAAATTTAATGACGAAATTGAGGACTAAAATGACTATTGATATAGAAGATTAATGAACTACTGATTTGCTAGGTCAAGATCAAGGTCGTTAGTCGTAATGTAGAAATCTGTTAACATATGTGGATGGAGAGTAAATTCATACATTGATTTAGCTAAAATGTATACAAATGAGCAATTTGACAGAACTATGCCATGAGGATGGCATTCCTTTGTTTTAGTATTGTTTATTGAATTTAGGATAAGAAAATTTACAAATATATATCTAGTCAGTGCAGAAGCACAATAAAAAATTTCGAACGATATCCTTGGGGACAACCTGGTTGTTAACATAATCAATATGAAAATTCAGTGCACCGTATGTTTCGCTTGGCGTTGTCTCTATTTTCATACCCATAACAACTTTAAGGTATCTAATGCCACAGTTGACAATATAAGAAATGCACATTGACGGTGGTTGCGGCTATCAAAACAGGGGATGCTTACTCCTCCCGGGCACCTGGTCCCATCTCTAGCAGGCTAGGGATCCATCCGTCAATGCTCAATTTGGTGCTCCATTATGAGTGTTGTTGAGATTGTCGTCAAAAGGCTTTTTTTTTTTACAAAATAACCCTTACCTTCGACCGGTGACCTCCAAAATCAAAAAGATACTTTTCCTTTTTTAGGAAACCTACAAATGTACATGGTAAAGTTCACTTTCATAGTGCTGTCCGCTAACACTGTATTGCGTCAACAATGTAGGGAGACGGACAAACAGCTGGACCAAAAGACAGTGGACGGATAGACAGATAACGGACAGACAGCACCATACCATGATCTTGAAACGGGGTATCTAATTTAAAGTATAGAAAAGATTGATTCAGTTCTCAGTAATATTACATGTTTCCCTGTAAATGGGACGACTAAAAACGCCCCCCCCCCTCCACAGCAAGACTTTTTTGACAGATACACAACTGCTGGAAGAATGGTAAAATAAATATAATTATGGATATTTTAAAGCTGATGAGTAAAGAGTAAAGGTATGTCCTATTGTATGATTTCATTTATATCAAAATATGAGAAATATACATTTTAATATTTACTAAAAGGGAAGAAATAAACCACAACGTTAAGTATTCAGAAAATGTCGGATCGGCCCAAAGGCCCAAAGGCTTAATATGTACTAAAAATAAATATGAACTTTGACATCATAGCTTTGAACTTACTTTTGTTAGAAAAGTGTAATCGAGCGGTCGGCGAGAATTTGCTTTTTTAAAACCCTCTTTAGAAAATATTACTTACACATGTGCATCGGCGCTTTGTATAATACAGTTACTGTCGAAACGTCAAGTGAATTTCTTTTATCAAGTGCATAATACTTCACTTCCAAAACTTTGCCAAGGGAGGGAGGATGAGAAAGGGACTGGTTTGGGAGGGAGAAAGTGGGCGGGAAAGGAGACAATGGGAGCGGCCTAGCTCTATATCCGACCCCTCATAATAGGAAGTATCTCATACGTAAGATTATGAAACGTAATTCTGGAACATGAGTAAATTGATAAAATAAAAGCAGTAAAAACGCAAAGTAATTTCACCTGATTCTTTCAGAACTAAGAACATAATTTTAAATTTGAAAAAAAGCATCGAACCCCCATCCCAACATTGAATCGAAAACCCGGACCAGCATTAGAATTTCAATATAAATTGTTCTCTTATTCCTAAATTAAGTACGCAGAAAGTGTCCCAGGCTATTGAATATTATTTCCATTTATATTGTTTTCAGCCAGATAATACCTAGAACATCACTTTCAGCAAAAAAATTTGAAAAGATATGGGATTTAACGGTTTAGTGACCTTAATAAGTTATTGTCCACAAATATGTTTGACTTCTATAGCTTTTTCCTAGCATAACATCGCATCAAAAGATAAATTAGCTTTTCCGTCAACCTATGGGCATGTCGTTTTTATATCAGATTTGGAAATTGTAAGAAATGGTCATCCTCAGAGCGAAAACAATGCAAACGGACAGAACCCTAAGTCCAACTCCATCGAATCCCCTTATCTTGGGGTGAATATGGTGAAGTAGTTTTAGAGTAAAAACCAATTCATTTTGTTCATCATTGAACTGAGGAATTCACTAAAGAATTAATGATTACCAATTACAGAAATGTTGCATGCAAGCAGCAGATGCTTACTCTTCCTGGGCACATGGTCTCACTCTCATATCGGGAGTTCGCTTCTTTTCATATGGTGGACGTTTTTGTTTGTTTGCTTTGGTTCCTGTTTTATCCTGATTTTGTATGCCTTCGGTTTCTGATTTTCTGAATTATCGATTTTGTGCTGTATACAGGGATCATGATCCATATTTGTCACTTATACATCACACAAATCTTCATTCTGGCTAATACATGTAGATACATTATTTCCAAATCCAATTCCAATATTTGAGAGTCTACCATCACGTGGACAATTATGCCAGGTAAAAAGATACTTAAGAATTTTTAAGTCACTGCAGGTTCACTTAGCAGCCATTGTGACATGTCCCCGAGGGCACATGTAGCCAAGTTCGATCAATTTCGGTTGATAGTTTCTTCAACGCATTCTAAAATTTCTGTTATCAAAATTTCTTGAAATTTCTAAAACGTGGGTCCTGTAGCATCATATCCCACCCATTCTGCTACGTCTTTCGGTACGCTTATTCGACATAGTAACTTTCATACTTTTTTGGCATATTACATTGTTTAGATTTGTGCATGTCTGGTCCATGTTGCCAATTTATCTGTTCTTAAATGATGCTATTCAATATGAAGACGTTTACACTATAGAGCTTATATGCATTCTGTTGTCATAATGTCTAAATGCAAAATGCAACACTTTCCTTTCAATTGTTCCATCTCAGAAAATTATTTTGGTTGTGCTACTCAGCAATCACTACATGGTATTCATGAAACCTAACAGGAAGCAAGTATTGGGAATCCCCTCTGAAGTCTGTGATATTTTACCTCATCTATCAGACAAGTGGACCTAAATACCTGACACAGGTTGACTTCTCCTTTACAACTATTGGACAGAATTTTACAAACCTTAAGTGAAAGTAAGAACACAAATATTAAATCGGACCTTTTCATCATTATCCTTTAAAGAAATTGGCAGCAAATAAATCTGATTGATTGGTTGATCTTCAAATTTCCGTCTTTAGCTTCTGTACAGAATTTCAAGAATCTTGACACAAAACAAGTACTTGTGATCCTCTGCCAAATATGTGTTTTTTCAAACAGATTGATCAAACAAGATGATCCCTTATACCTCTAATTTACTGACAAATACTTCTCGTATGCAACTGATTAACAGATAAGAGATATACCACATGTAGACCTGCTTGTTGTGTCATCACATAACATTACTAGGGCATTAGACTTAATTTTCTATGTAATAAATAAAAGATACAAAGAAATTATGAACTGACTTATATCAAATTTATTGTTATAAAAATTTTAATAAATATATATATATTAAGACTCGCAAAGAAGGTTGTGGATAAATCAGTAAAAAACAATCACATTGTATGATTTCTGTGCATTAGTTCAACTTTGAAATTTTCAAATTATCATATCAGCAAGTTAATTGAAACGCATATATATATTCATATGACACTCTATGACAAACGTGACGACTTCAATTTCAGCACTACAAACTTTCCTTTTCTGAGTAGCAACATCCCTTCATCGCCTGCTTATGGCGTAGTCATATCTCAGTTGATACGCTATGCCAGAGCAAGTACCAAATATACGGATTTTGTTCTGAGAGCTAGGCGTCTCTCAGATAAGCTTCTCAGTCAGGGATATGTTTGTGACCGACTAACATCGTCACTGAGGAAGTTCTACGGTCGATATGGGGAACTCGGCATACACTATGATGTCCCACTCTCCAGAATGGTGGATGATATTCTGTCATAGACCATTTGAACCATCCAACCAAAGATTGTACTGTATGTCTTCCAAAATTGAAGTTACCGGATGTGACAGTTCTATCGAATTGAAGCGGCGGGTGTTGCATGCAAGCAGGAGATGCTTACTCTTCCTGGGCACCTGGTCTCACTACCATATTGGGAGTTTGCTTCTTTTCATATGGTGGAGGTTTTTATTTGTTTGCTTTGGTTCCTTTTTATCCTGATTTTGTATGCCTTCGATTTCTGATTTTCTCAATTATCTATATACAGGGATATGGTCATTATCCATATTTGTCATTCATATTCATTGTGCTACATTCTCTTCATATTTTTCACCATTTTGTCAGCTTTCATGTTGTGCGAGTTAATTTTCTAGTGTAAACAGTGTTGTGGAAAAATCAAATCTTAGCAATTATTTAAAGTTATGTGCTCTCTGGGTTATGTGCCCTTAATGAGGAAAAGTTCATGTGATGTCCCTATGATTTCATAGCTGTATTTTGTAAGGTACTTCGACAGACCTTTTTATTCATTTTACCATCAAAATTAATGCATGCACAAACAAATGGAAAAAAAAGATCAATATCAGAATGCATGATACCCAATCGTTTTAATATAATATCACATTAAATTTTTGGCATGAAATGGCGAGACATCACAGCTCAAGGTCACCTTGCGTTACTTCACAGAATTGATCAATTAGCAGCTATGTGATAGTAATTAAAAATCATTTTTGGAGGTGAAAGATACTGACTTACCTGCTATATGTTTTAACTTCAATCTTTACAAATTAAAGAGATCTGCCTGAAATTGAGATCTGTTACTTTAACCAGGTTATGTTTACAATGAAAACATAAATTTATTTTGTCCTCAAAGAACTGAATTCATAGATCAAAATGAAAATATGTTTTAGATTATTTTTTGGTTGCTTGACAAAATACATGTATTAGTAGTTATATTTTGTTTGAAATGTTTGCCATATTAAAGATATATAGATCTTACATTAAATTGTGTTTCTTCATAAGAGATAACTAGATTTTGAATTTTGGCTGTGATGAGGGATTTTGATTATATTAGATTGTGACATCCTGTCAAGCAGGGATTTTGATTGGTTGACATTGTTAAATCTGGTCAGGTACACATCAAGTGATAGTATTGGGTTTCAAGTTCAAAGGTCAAGGTCATAGATTATTAAATGATAGAATGAAAATCAAGTTAATGATTGGTTGTGATGATCATGACACTATTCCTTTGATTTGTCCATGATATGATAATGGCATTTCTCCTAAATTTCAGAGGTCAAAGGTCTATGTCAGAGTTGATAATGATAAAAGTCATAGCAACGCCATCGCTGCAAAATACGCCTGTCAGCATTTTTTTTTATGCGGATGCATGTAGTTTTGGCCTGTCCCTCTGTTTGTCTGCCTGTCTGTTTGTCTGAAAAAACTTTAACATTGGGCATAACTTTTGAATGGAAGGTGATAGAGCTTTCATATTTCACATGTGTATTTCTTGTAACAAGACCTTTCCATTGATACCAACATTTTTGACCTTGTGACCTTGACCTTTGACCTACTTTCAAAAACTTTAACATTGGGCATTACTTTTGAATGGAAGGTGATAGAGCTTTCATATTTCACATGTGTAATCCTTGTAACAGACCTTTCCATTGATACCAACATTTTTGACCTTGTAACCTTGACCTTTGACCTACTTTCAAAAACTTTAACATTGGGCAATACTTTTGAATGGTAAGTGATAGGGCTTTCATATTTAACGTGTGTACTCCTTGTGACAAAGGATATTTCCACCCTTTTCTCCTTCACATAAGAAAAGAATAATGGATTATCAAAGAAAAATAAACGTTTGTTAAAAAGTCCTTGAAATACTTATATGTGACAATTATGCAGTAAATGAATAAAAATAAGGCAAAACTCAATATATACTGAACAAAAAAGTTAAGTCCTGTTTTGTATTAGTTTTACATGACTTGTGAAAACAAATCTTATTCAGAGGCGGTATTCTCGAAAAATATTTTTTTGAATTAATTGTTAAACGGTATATCCATTAATTGTCCGATTCTAAAAACGATCATAATGAATTGATGTAAACGTGACGTCATAATCAAGGTTTACACCAAAGGAGTTTCACCTATTTGAATCCCTCTGGTTAGGGCATTTCTGAATCCAAAATAATTTTACTTAACAAATTGATATCTACACACCCTTAGATACACTTTCAATGTGCTTTTGGTATTTGACATAGCGCATGGCCGACTGTGGACTTCCGGTGTCATTTAAGCTTAATTTTCTTGAATTACAAGCTATTTGACTGATTTATGGATAATCGATATCATAATTTATTTCCGTTTCTCAATGGTGGAATCTCCTATGCTTATTTATACACTCTACTCTTTCGAAAGCAGTCAACCAGAACAAAGAAAGAGAGAAATTTTCCTTACAAATGAGTTAAAGAAGATCCTGACGATAATCTCAACAGCACTCACAATAGAGCACTATGTTGAGCATCGACGGACCCCTAGCAAGCTGGAGGTGGGATCAGGTGCCCGGGAGGAGTAAGCATCCCCTGTTGGCTAGCCGCACCCGCCGTCGATGTTAATGCAAGATAAAAAACACAGTATATAAAATGCATGCACTGTCTGACGTTATGTCTATATAGAAAGTGTTATGGCGACCATGTCAGGGAAATATATTCAAAACACTTACTGTCAAACCCCTCGCGGGGAACTTTTTTACGAGCTCCACACGGCAAAGGGCATAAGTGTGACACAAATGAGTTAAAGAAGGTGAAAACGCTTTGTTTCGTCACGCTTCATTGCGTTCCATGTCTGAGTGATAAAAAGAAATTTTTGCAGTGTTTATTGAGTAAGTTTAACTATTTCGAGGAGTATAACGTTTCATCTGCACAAGTGGTGACCTTTCATTTTTAGGGACATACCTTTTTTCGTTCAGTATAGTTATACGATAGATATCAAAACATTAATTAATATAAGATATTGAAAAATATACAACAAATACATGAACAAAATTAAATGTATTTGGATGATCTAGAAATACGTAAAAAGCGGAAACATAAAAAGAATGAAGAAAGGGATTTTTTCTGGTTCCCATGCCTTGATTTGAACCCACAACCAATGGGCTCATGTGCAAGGTAAACATATTTTTTTCATGAATTAATGGAACTTTAAGAAATTATCAAAATTAAATTTCAGCATGAAAAATATATCAATACAATAAGTAACTTGAATATTGCAAATGTGCAATAAACAAGTACAATTCATGATCATACTATTTTTATGTATTTACAGGAACAGTAAAAAAATGACAAATGTTAGTAAAGTCAATAAAGACATAAAAAATAAACTCGAAGAAACACCAAAAAATAACATCACGTTTTAAGACGTAATTCTTGAAGAAGATCCGTAAGAAAAACAACACTAATAGGGGAACCTGAATACTTCATTTATGCAGAATTTCAGTAAAAGATATTCAATTTTGTAAAAGAAATCTTACATGTATATGAGATCCCCTCCGTTCTTCTGTAAATACCACACCTCAATTTCATAAAAATAAATTCAGAAAGAAATAAAACTAAATTCCACCAAAGAAATTATCGAACAGCTTGCTGTTTCACAAAAAAATCTTACAAAACATTTCAGAAATTTTCGTAACTTTTGATTTTTAGTTCGGCTTTCTTACTAGATCTAGCAAAGTTATATTTCTGAATGTATATTTGATATGTAAAAAAAAATCAAAGAAGTACCAATCTGTTATTCAGTCTAAAAATCATAAAGGCAATGCAAACTCATTAGATTATCCATAGGAACGGTTGCAAACCTCGGAATGAATAAGATTCCGAAGTGAGACCAGGTGCCCGGAGAGATTCAGCGTCTTCTGATTGCATGCAACACCCGTCGCAACAGCTCCATGGAAACCTGTCAAATTCGGTGTTATATTTTATGATATACAGTTATTGTTTTCAACTTAAACTGCTTTTGGTTAGATACTTTGCTATCCTCATTTTGAAAATTCTCTACTCCATAGGAATGTGTTAATATATCCTGATAGTTGTCTGGATAGTCTGTTCTCCTACTTATCATTTTCAAGCCAATCATGACACAGATTTCAATTAGTGTAGTCTTTCGATTTTTTATGACGGAATTTTCCAAATGGCACACACAGCCTGACAAAGGTCCTATTCTTACTCATGATGCGTCTAGATTTGAATAAATAGATCTGGATAAATAAGGTCTCACAGTCTATCCTCAGGTATTGTCGTTATCATATTTCCTCCTTTTCGGTTGCTCCTGAAATAAAAAACGAAAAAGTTCAAAATTCAATTAAATTAGTTTTGAAACATATCATATGCATGTATATTCTAAATTTTTAGGTCTTTTTATTATCTTTGTAAACACTGATTTTGTGAAGATCAACTCCAAGGTTAAGGTCATAGTGCACGGTCCGACAGGAAGCAAGTACTCAAGGTCTCTCCCAACCTGTCCAAGTCTTTATTTTTTAACTTGATTGGAAATCCAAGACTGATGTCCTTAGCTAAAAGATGTCTCAGATGAGCGATGTGACCCCTTTGTGCTTTCTGTTTAATTTTAAAAGTAAATCAGTTTTTGCGTATAAGCAACACAGACAGACAGACAAACTGATAGATCAAACACTTTGTCTATGTGGCCCCCAAACCTCTGATTACGGGTTTAATAAAATATCAATGAAATATTAAATGCAGACCTGCCTACCTATTTCTCATTGTTAGTGTAAAATTTTGTTAAAGAAAGTGTAATTTTGATGACCAAAGCATAATTAATATAAACCACTTACGCAATTTTGAGAAAAAAATATCGAGAAAAAAAAACATAGTCTGCTTCAACAATTTTTACGAATTTTGAGAACTTATGTGTTTGACAACATGTATAAGATATGGAAGACGTTTGTTAAATAAAGGGATCCAATATACTATAGAAAAACGTCAATTTGCTCAAAATTTAGTAGTCGGCGTAAAATGAAATAGCAGCAACGTAGGGCGTAACTTTAGGTCGATAATCGGAAAAATTACGCCAAAATCGTAAATATAGGCAGGTCTGTAAATGTGAAATGAATATTCATTTTCTCTCTCTCTCTCTCTTCATGTAGGAGTTTGTAGCAAATTATTATGAAATAAACATTACTTGTATAGAAAAATTTAGCAAAGTTTCGAGGAGATAAAAATAAATACCCTGAAAAGCAACCCCTCCACCTCCTATGAGTTAAAGAAGCAAGCTCAAGGCGGGACCTGGTGCCCGGGAGGATTAAGCATCCCCTGTTGGCTAGCCGCACCCGCCGTCGATGTAGGAAGCATGGAAATGAAAATATATAACATTCATTCACTGTCTGACGTTATGTCTATATAGAAAGTGCTATGGCGACAATGTTCAGGGAAGCATATTCAAAACACTTACTGTCAAACCTCTCGCGGGGAACTTTTTTACGAGCTCCACACGGCAAAGGACATAAGTGTGACACAAATGAGTTAATGAAGTCCAACAAATGTAAAACTAAAAAGCATGATTCCTGAGAGGTATATACTGGTAGGGTAGACTTTACATGCTGTTTATGCGGTATATATTCTTCTGCTCAGCAGCTGACACTTTCTTGCACCCGTTTGACCCAACAGAAAATCATTGTTTTTACCTAACTATACAAAGGAATACATCATCAGCATATGGGAAAAAAAGGAAAGAAAGAAAAATATGCAGATGTGTTTTTGAGGAGGTTTAATTATAAAATTGTGGAAATTCATTGTAGGTGGCAGTACTGAAATGCCAAATGGTATAAAAAAGGTTCAAATAATTTTAAATCAATGAATTGTTACAGTTAATAATCATATTATAAATGCAGCTTCTTCATATTGAAATTTCGATTAAATTGTTTCAAGAGAAATATTTGTTCAGAAAAAAATGAAAATAAAAAAAATGTTAGCAAAGTTCCAACTACCAATGAGCTGAGGAGATTGGATACCCTAAAAGTCCCCCCCCCCCCACCGTCGATAAAAAACACCATTCCTGTGAAGTTTATAGTTAATAAGGAATCTAAGAGAAAGAAAGCTGGTAGGGTAAATCGATTCAATTGGTATTTACCTGTAGTTAAAGTTGTATATTCATCTGCTCAGCAGCTGGCCAACACCTTTGTCTCCCCGTTTCCGTACGTAGCAGGAGATTGCTGATTGACAGGATTGAATTTGTTCGTCATCTTGAGAGGCACATACACGCCATATTTATGTTTGAACTGATAAACTGCATGTAGTTAACATGTATGATGTAATAATTAATATTTTCTTCACACACAACTGCACAACGTAATCCCCTGTTAAATCTGCCACATTGTTTACCTTGGTGGCACATATTTTAGTGAAGAGTACTACGAAGGGAGGTAACTCTGAGTTTGTAAAACATGAAAATAGCTAACTTTCTGCGCATGATATCTGGTTACTTAACCCCACCAAGTTTTCTTAATGATTCATATCTTCAATGTCTGCTTTGATATTTTGTGTTTCACTTATTTGAACTATAGGTGCCTTTCAAGATGTGACTGTCTGAATTTTTAGTGGTAAACATTGCATTTTTTTGCTTCTCTTTGCTTATATCTATGTTTGAAATTGCAGAAATTTATTTCTTTTTAATAATTTAACATGCCCAACATTTTTTGCTGTAAATAAATAATTTTATTTAATTTTTCTTCAATGAACTCCTCATCCTTAGCGGAAAACTCAGATACGCTGCATTTTTCATACTTATTTTATATCAGACCTTTTTGAGCGAGGTTACCATGGATACGAAGAATTTTGGTAAAAGTTTTTCTCGCATTTTAAGATCTTATGTGATTGTAAAAGTATGTGCAAAATTTCATAAGAATCGATGACATGCTATTTGGTTGATATTTTGGTCGTCGTTTCAGAGAATTCATATTAAATCATTTAAAGATTTGAAATTTATGCATTTGACACATATACTGAATAAAAAAAGTTATGTCCCTCAAAATGAAAATGCCGTTGAAATAGTAAAAATTACTCAATAAAAACTCAAACATTTTCTTTTTATCACTCAGACATTGGACGCAATGAAGCGTGACAAAACAAAGCGTTTTAACCATGTAAGGAAAAATTCTCTGTTTCTTTGTTTTGGTTGACTGCTTTAGAAAGCAAAAAGTGTATAAATAAGCATAGGAGATTTCTCCATTGAAAAACGGAACAAAATTTTGATATCGACCATCAATAAATCTGTCAAATAGCTTGTAATTCAAGAAAATTTAGCTTAAATGACACCGAAAGTCCACAGTCGGCCATACGCCATGTCAAAAAACCAAAAGCACATTGAAAGTGTATCTTTGGGGTGCATATACCGATTTGTTAAGAAAAATTCTTTTGGATTCATGAACGCCCTTACCAAGGAAGATCAAACAGGTGAAACCCCGTTGGTTAAAATCTTGATGATGACGTCACATTTACAGCAATGTATCATGATCATTGTCAGAATCGAATAATTAATGGATATACAGTTTAAAATTTAATTAAAAAAAATTTATTTTTTCGAGAATACCGCCTCTGAATAAAATTTGTTTTAACGATTCATGTTAAACCAATACAAAAAAGAAGGACATAACTTCTTTTGTTCAATATATATTGAAACAGGTAGTTAATATCTACTTATATAACCAGAATGTAACGTCGATTCTGATTGGATGTTGCTCGAGCAATTATATACGATAATGACAGCTGACAAAAGATAAAGAATCGGTGTGTTTGTTGATTTTGTTCGTTCAGAAGTTAAGTTCATGAATATTGAAAATGACAAAACGAAGGAAGATTCGTTGGATGTACAAGTTAGATGTGAAATTTGATGTTCTGGGGTGTCCCCGAGATGAAAATTTGATGTTCTGGGGGTGTCCACGAGATACCAGGAGAAATCTGCACAGAAGTTATCCTCAATTTATTTCAGAATGAGCTGAAAATAGAGAAGGTGAAGGGAGGAGTCAAAATTGACCAAACGCATCAATCAGGTAAAAAGATGATAGGACAGAGAGCAAAACCACGCCCTATAGTAGCAAAGTTTCAAAGTTACGAGGTTAAAGAAGAAATAACGTCGAAGAGTAGTTTACTATCCGAAACGAACATCGGAATTAGTCAGCGCTTTCCAGAGGAAATCTATGAACGAAGAAAGGCGTTAATTCCTATTACGAAGCGAGAGCTTGAAAAGGGTCGAGAGGTCAAGTTAGTCAGTGACCTATTGTTTATCAACAACCGTGAATACAAACCAACGTATGGGTGCCATAAGGATGTTCGAACTTTTTGTAATGTAGAAAGGTTCAAGAAGATACTTTCAGACAACGACTTTCTTAACTGTGTTTGTTCATATGAACGTGTTTGTTTAGGAAAGTCGATAAAGACATAAAGACCTCTACCAAGCCCATATTTGTATAATATTTACTCTTTTCAGACGGAAAATGATGAATGGACCAAATAAGACCTCAAAACACTACCACAAAAGACATCACGTCATCCAACGAGACCCATGGGCAAGCGGTGCAGACTTAACAAAGCCATCTGCCATAGTAGTAAATAATGATGTGCTTATCCGGATTACTTATCCACAACCCTGGTTACACAGAGGTCTCAGAATTACCATAAAACATTTCAAATTGACATGTTTTTCTTGGGAGATGAAATATGGAATGATTTCAGGAAAGAAGGGCAATATATTTACTCTGAGACCAACTTTCTAAAACAAATGAGGGGATCTCCAACAACACCAGGTTGCACACAAAGCAGAACCCCAAAACACCCAATGCAAAAAAAAAAACCCACACAGAACAGACAAGCACAGAAAGAGACAATAAACCATTTTTATACTAATTATTAACTTAGTATGAAAAGTAGCATATGAAGATTGCCATGAAAACATATAAAACATATAGGATCTAATGTTCACCTATGTTTTGGTAGGGAAATGTTTCTAACTATTTGTCCGTGCGGTATCTACCGTTTTCACTGTGTTAATAATATTTGGTTTAAGGGTAAACTTAATATGAGAGAAAAAATAAAAGATGATTTAAAAATCACATAAATAAACATCAAAGAAGATCCTATCGGTTATTCAGTCTCAAAGTCAAGAAGGCAATACAAAACTACTAGAAATTCCATGTTAACGATTACGGACCTCGGAATTAATAACATTCCAAAGAGAGACCAGGTGCTGAGGGAGAGTCAGCGTTTCTTGATTTCATACAACACCCGTCGCAACAGCTTCATAGGAACATATCAAATTCGGTTGTTGTCTCAGTGTGCATATTTATGTACGTATCAGGTAAGTATTTCTTGTTTGGTGATGATGACAGCGATTTAATCGCAATCCAGAATGTCACTGATCATTCTGTAAAGGGGTATCTGGTATGCTTTATTATATTTCCGTAGCGACAGAATAACTTCCTCGATCAAACAAATACGCGATTTTCTTTTTATTTAATTAATAACAATAAGTACATTGTAATAGAGCTTTTTGATAACAAAGTTCATTTCTTCAGTTTAAAGAAAACCTAAGAAGGGTAGATGTTAACATTATGTACAGATACGAAGTGGAAGAAGAGGTAATATTTAACCCGTAAATTTACGTCCTGAAAGAATCAAACATTCTAATTCGAATCATCAACTTTGTATGAAAAGAAGCACAAGAAGATTGTAATGAAAACAGAGAAAAGACATAGGTTCTGCCATTACAAATGTTAAACGTCTTTAAATTCAATAGCATCATTTAAAACCTGATATATTGACAGCAAGGACCAGACATGCACGTTTCGGGTACTAAACCCTCGTCAGTGATCCTCAGTCTAAACAATGTAATATGGCCAAAAAGTATGAAAATTATTATGTCCAAAAATATACCAAAAGATGTAGCAGAATGGGTGGGATATGATGCTACAGGGCCCACGTTTTAGAAATTTCAAGAAATTTTGTAAAAGAAAATTTCAAATGCGTTGAAGAGACAGGCGATCGAACTTGGTTACATGTGCCCTCGGGGACTCTTGGTCCAACATCACATATATTTAGATTTTAAATACGTAGGTCAATGTATTTTGGATTGAAGCAAAAGTTCTGTGCGTGTACTTATTAAGCGCAACCAAATTTTAGCGGAGACAGAGCACAATTGGGTCAATTGACATAACAGCGCTTTGACTTATATTCAAAATTAATCTATAAGAGATGATTTAGCTTATTCTTGAATTAGCGCAGTCTTAGCAGCGCTAACACTGCTAAAATATGAATCCTGCTAAAATAAGTGCACTTACAGTACATGAATCTGTGGTGTGTATGAATGGCTAACATAATTTTAACTTGTCAACATTATCGAACATTAACTATGATCTCACCTCATTATTATGGATACTGGAATCATTATCCATAATTGTCCATTATGCAGTATCTGGCATAAATGGATCATCATCATCATCATCATCATCATCATCATCATCATCATTTGTGAGATATGACGGTGGCCATACCTCACAATACCTATCATACTCATAAGCATCATCATACTCACTGTCCTGCGTAACAATGAAGTCAGAAGACAACCGGATCTTCGTCTTAGATTCATTATCAATATTCGTACCATTCAGTTCGACATTAAATATATGCTCTATGTTAATTACAGACACGACTAATCGTTTCCATTGTGCTGCTGACATCTCTACAAACACTAAACTTACCCTTTGTAAATGTACTATATTAGAAGAAAAATCCAGCCCTCTGTCACCAAGGGTCACACTCCAAAGCAGTAACTCACATAGAGAAGTCATATCAGACAAATCTAATCCTCTGTCACCCAGGGTCATATCCAAAAGCCTTAACACCTGTAGTGTAGTCATGTCAGTCAGATCTAGTCCTATGTAACCTAGTTTTACATCATACAGCTCTAGCACACGCAGTGATGTCATGTGTGTCAGTAGTGAAGGGTAGACATTACCATGAAGGTGAATGTCGTCTCTCTTTATATGATGTAGTTGTAAACATCTCAGTGATGGTATACAAAGCGGAGGTACAGACCTGTCATTGTCACCGCCATTCATATTGTGAATCACTATTGAGATTGTTTTGTTGTGTTTATTACAGAGAAAGTCATGTAGTTCCTTGTTACTGATACCACGCTCTCTATCAGTAGGTAAACTCCACAGCCGAAGTGACCTTATGTCTACATGGGGATCTGACAGGAGTTCCCTTGTCACCTTCATAGTTTCTATTTCACTGTCATTATCCAGACAAACATCCGATACATGGAATGTCACTGGGCTGTCCCCATTTCTGTCCTGTAACTCTCTGTACCAACTCACCTGTAGTTTGTACAGTTCCTCCACTGTGCTGTTATCGTCACCAGGTGATTCTCTATATTCACAGATCTCTGTGTCACGGTCTGACACACTTACAACATGTTGTGATATAACACTACCTAGGGAAGGACACATGCCACATATAAACATGATCACATTAGAAAACTCCATAATGATCTTTACATTTGACATATGTTTACAGAAGTCACCTACCTCTTTGTTTGTTACAATGTAGATTACAGCCAGGAACTCTTGTATAGATTTATGAAAGAAATGAACACTTACATTCTTTGTAAATAGATTGGAAGCTTCCTTCTGACTTATCAGCCCAACATCTAGTGCAAACTGTAGCTCTTTCTCACCTATTTCTTTTTCTAAATTTCTTTTCTGAAATACTAATTTTGTTTCATTAGATAAAAGACCTTCATGTGCTACCTTTCCTAACTGAAGCAGTACAGAAAAACTGTTTTTAATGTTTACATGATCAGATAGAATATCAGGTAATTTACTGTCTACTGTGTTTCCATGTTCCCTTCCTAGTTTATATTTTCCACTTGCTCTTTCTATTAACATATTTAACATGGCAGCATAAAAGTTTGTCAAAGTGTCTCCAATGTTGTTTCCCTTATACCATATCTGTACGCATACTACAGCTAACAATGGAATCTTCATGAATGATTTGATATTCTTATTATTAAAATGTTTCATTATTCTTTTTCTTGACGATTCAAGTGACTCCTTCAAATTATAATGATTCAAAAGTACATTGTCAACAACTTTTTCTATTCCATTCTCACTAAGACCATGGATTTCAATTACTTTTTCGGACGTTCTCACCATTTGTGAAATTTTTGCAAACGCCCATGGTCGTATAGAAAAAAAGCATGATACAGTACTTGACACACTAATATTTGGCATTCCTTGATATGTGAGCTGTTTTCTGGTTTCCTCGTTTGGGTGCCACTCATCCAGGCCGTTCATGATTATAAGGCTTCTATATTTGTCAGAGGACAAAACATGGCGAACAGTATCATGACAGTCTTTTTCCCTATTTAGTGTGTCCTGGCAGATCATATCTATAACAGATGCTCTAGAGGGGTTTACATTTCGAAATTTCAGTAAAAAGGTAAAGTCAAATTCACACAATGCTTTTTCCCATATATCTTGGACTGGAATTCCCTTACAAATTCTTTCTTGTGCATTGCACCATTTCCTTACCAGCCATAAACAATACGTTGTTTTCCCATGGGCAGCATCGCCTAACATGTATATATTCTTGGCTATTTTACCGTCTTTTTTAAATATGTCATCTGGGATTGTCACTTCTCTCTTTGTTTGGGAAGAAGAAGGAATGGGACATGAACTGATTGATCCTCCAAGGCCTGAAAATGGTATGTCATTTACGTTATTTACGTCCCTCTGAGTGGCTGAATCGTAATTATAACTTCCAATATCAAAATCTGAAGCTCTGTTCATGTCTGGAATCTTGGCCTCCACGGGGGTTTGATTATATAGTGAACTGTAATACTTGGGTATTAGAAATCTCTGCCTTTGTGAAGATGAATTATGATTTCTCATATCAAATAATAACGTTCTTTCCATATCTAGTGTGTAGGGCACCCTTAATGTTTGTTGTTGACCAGGAAATCCAGGCATTTGAAATCTCTGACTATGTGAATCATAATTTCCTATATTGAATACTGAAGCTGTATTCGAGGATGGTATGTTGGGCGTCTGGAGGGTTTCATAAGAAAATGAACTGGGAAATCTTGGTTCAGATAGTTTAATTGCTTGTATTTGTGGCTCAGTGGGGGTTTGATACAAGGCACTAGGTATTGGAAATATCTGCCTTTGTGAAGAAGAGTCAAACCTTCCAATTTCAAACAATATTGTCTATACATAGAATTGTTTCCTTCACTAGTCACTTGTCTACTAGCTATCACTTCATCAGCTGATACTTTATATGAACTCGCACCTTCAGATGAACTATGCCCCCTTTTTGCATATTTGGGTTCCTCTCTGATGACAACTGAGGCATACATAAGTTCAATAGGCACTTCATCATCTCCCTCTTGAAGAGGAGATATGGAGATATTCCTGGTTGCCTCCTCGTTTACTCTTATAAGTTCTTTCTTCAATTTGGTTACATTCAGTTCCTCTTCTGTTAAAAGGAAAAAAATCGAGATGTTTGTGAAACGTGAAATGCTAATGGTGACGGCCGCCTTGAGAGATAAAAGCTTTTATAAAAAGCATTTTCCCAAAAACAAAAGACAAGGTCAAAATAGATAGTCAATATGACAATATCAAAATAGGTAGCAACGGTTAGAAATGTTCAAAAGGAATAAACGTGAAATGTTTAAGTTATTACCATTAATATGGTGGGTAAAGTTTCCAAAGGTTGGTCAAACGGTGGGGGTGCTGAATAGGGAAAGATTGTGAAAGGGATGGTGTTTCATTGAGTTAAACAAGGGAAAGATGTTATTAATGGAAGTAAATCAGCAAAACATTACTATGAAAAAACTTAAGTCCACTAATTTACATTGGAATAGAATTAGTTTTATAGCAATGTTTTGCTGATATACTGCCATTTATACCTTTTTAATGTTTCCAAATGTTGTTCAAAGGGTGGGGGATGTTGAATAGGGAAAGATTGGACGAGGGATGGTGTTTCATTGAGTTGAACGAGGGAAAGAGGGTATAGATGGCAGTAAATCAGCAAAACATTGCTATTAAACAAACTTAAGTCCAAACACAGTTGACATACGTACAAATAGATAAAAAAGGACTAGAAACAACAAGTATGACATCAAAACGTAAAACACAAAAGACTACTCATAAACCAAGAAGATCAATGGGCATTAGGTGTCCATTTAGCACGACCATTTGGCATCTGCCACGATAATTGAATTTTGCTTATCCAAATTACGAGAGCAAACCCTTTCACTTTTCCGATTATTCAGAGGTCTGGTAGCTTTCTCATATCTTAAATTTTTTTCAAAATCACATGAGACAAAGTAGATTGATAATCATATGCTGCCTACTTTTTATAATAAAATTATATCACACTTATGTGCATGCACATAATACTCACTATAAATAGTGATAAGAAGATGAAATATTTTCTTAAAGTCGTTGGGTACACATAAGAAACGTAACTCTAGCCAGCATATGTATCCCTCAGAGGTTTCCAAAGTTCAACGTCGCGTAATTCGCTTATTTTCTAACAGATTGAAATGAAATTGATATCTATGGAATCAGAAAGATCTTTTCTCAATGTTTATGTTACAGGCAATAAGTTTAATTAGGGATTTCAGTCCTGAAATTTAGGTATTTCGTGTAATCCCTGTTTCGATTAGTCATTACATGTATTTCCTGAAATTGGCCAGGTATTTCATGTAATTCCTTTTTTTTCATGAAATTTTTTTCCTAACTTAAATTTTGTCTTTTATGCTCGTTTCATGCTGAATCTCCTCTCTGTCAAGTAATAAGGAATGTTTATGCTAAAAAAGTGAAAATATTTGAACTATAATAGGTAATTTCTATAAAAAAAACTGCTCAAATTTTGATGTCCATTTCGCATTATCTATGCAAAAAGGACTGAAAAATCCCAAATTACTATAAAACATCGATATATCAAAAGTAGTTTACATAAAATAGTATTTAACCTTCAGAGTTGACCAAAAATTGCCAAAATATTTCTATTTTTAATATCTTTAAAGGATTTACGATACATAGAAATATGTTAAATGTTATATTATTGGTAGGCAACGAATGTCCCTGCCCGACAGCAAGCGTATACGTATGGAAGTGGTAAAGGTCTTCAAATTCAATAGCACCATTTAAGAACAGATAAATATGCAGCATGGACCAGACATGTATGTTTTCTGCATTTAACCATGGTCAATGATCCTCAATCTGAACAATGTTATATGACCAAAGAATATAGTTATTATGTCCAAAAATGTACCGAAAGACGTAGCAGGATGGGTTGGATATGATGCTACAGGACCCATGTGTTAGAAATTTCAAGAAATTTTGATAACAAAAATTTTCGAATGCGTTGAAGAAACGATCAACCGAAGTTGATGGAACTTGGTTAAATGTGCCTTCAGGGACTCCTGGTCCACCAGCAGTGACACTGATCAAGTGGTACACATGTATACACATGTAAAACGTCTTCAAATTCAATAGCATCATTTAAGAACAGATAAATCTAAGTCAAAGATTTCTGTTTCCATAGTCTCCCGGTAAAAAACTTTCGGAAATGTCCATTCCATCGTGTTTATCTAAATGCATGTACTTTTAATTGCACCAAGTGTAATTGAAATCGGTTATTAAGAACAAGACAGAACAAGACAATATATCATCATTGCACATTGGTACGTTAGCTATAACATGTATATGGAGTTACGTACCATACAAACAACTGTAGGTTAATTCCAGTCTGATAAAAATCAGCACTAGCCCCCCCCCCCGCCTTATCCTTCGTCGAACAGTGGGCAAAATTATATGGAAAACAAAATTATGCTTCGGAGAGTTTTTCCATCGTTCGAAGACAAGTGTACATATAACATCGTAGTAAGATATTTACTTCTCTCGAGACGATGAGCTATTTTCCTTTGTCTTATAATCTTACAGCTTCTATTTCTCTCGTTCAGTGATGGGATACTACATTTGATTAATATGAACACGAGAGATATTTACACATCCTTATTGAATCATTTTTATAAGGTTTTTGACAGTCAGGAAATAAGTGTAAAAAAGCTTAAATATTTTAGGAATTACATGTAATTCCTAATATTTTGGAGATTTCATGAAATCCCTAAAATGACCAATTTACCAAAACAATTGCGTTTGGTCATGGGCATAATAATTTTTAAAAACCGTCAGGTTTGTAAAACGGCTTACTTTTGCGCTATGCGTAAATTGTCTACTCAGCGACGTTACTTACACGCTTTCTATTGGGCATCCCGCAAAATGTTCAATAAGCACTAGTACTTTGCTTTTACAATAAAAGTTTAAATTTCTTTATCATTATAATGATAATTTTAAATTTACAACACTTTACCTGTAGTTTCTTTTCAAGAAAAGCGCAAATCATATCGAACATTTATGAAACATCTCAATTTGAGGGTAAATGTTATCGAGAAAAGCTATTCGGAGGAAAACATATTTTGCTGTATTTGGCGCCATCAGTATTAAGCGAGAGGATGGGTGTTAGCTAAACAATGCCGAAGGATTCCAACTCTCTACCTTCTTGAAGAAAATTCCAAACCAATTTACATGCACCAGACACGTGTTTCGAATATAAAATTCTCATCAGTGATGCTTTCAGTGGAGCCACCAAAAACAGTTTCAGTAGCGCCCTCTTTAATTTTTTGAAGTTAGATTTTTACATTTACATTACAGAGAGTGCGCGGCTCTAAATTTCCTGTAGGCTCGATTCAGTAGCATATCCAAATAAAATCTATGTTCAAAATAGCATTAGAGGGATGGTGCTAAGATGTTAAACTCCATTACTTTCGATGATATTTATCGGTAAAATGGCTAGTTTCCGAAATAGCAAAAAAATATCTATGTTGTCACATTGATAAAAGGCCAAAACAAAGCTTCTTTCAGCTGACAGAGCTGGAAAGAAGTAATTAATACACTTGACAAACATCAGGCCATGGGGAACGATTTTAACTGCTCCACACTGCAACGTAAAATAAGTGTCCATATTAATAATGTCGAAGGGTTCCAACTCTCTCCCTTCTTGAAGAAAATTCCAAACCAATTTACATGCACCAGACACTTGTTTCGAATATAAAATTCTCATCAGTGATGCTTTCAGCGGAGCCACCAAAAACAATTTCAGTAGCGCCCTCTTTAATGTTTTGAAGTAAGAGAAAAAACTCAACAAGTCCAGCCGTATTTGCGACGTCATTTATCGCGTATTTCATACCCGATTAAAACAGCGTTTTCACTGTCAAGCATAATTTGACATTCTCTACACATTCCACTATATTTTTTTTTGTATTTTTGATGGTTTTCTAGATGTCCCAGGAAAAAATGACATCATGACCCCAAGGACCTTAAAATGCACATATCAAAATGTTGGACATCGAAAATTAAGCTGAGATATTACAATCATTTAATTTCCATTGTTATTATTAAGAAACGACGATTCTGATTGGCCGAGAAATTTTGTTGATACCTGTATCAACACAAAACGGAAGTACGCGCTTAGCAACGTCATAAGCAACGTCGTTAGCAACACGATTTCAAAGCTGCAAATAAACGTTCAGAAGCGACGTAATGAAATGATAAGTAATCAATGTAATATTTTTTTGGTTGATCGAGGTATCAACACCAAAAATTGAGGGAAAACTTTTGCATCTTGCGCTACGCGCACGATGCAGTTTTCCCTCAATTTTTGGTGTTGATACCTCGATCAACCAAAAAAATATTACAATGATTCCTTAAGTATACAAAGATTGTAAAGATAGATTATTAAGTATTTTTTCAGAAAATTTTGTTAGTTCTTGAGTTCTGAGTTATTCATATTATAACATTTATTGCTCATATGCATGCAATTGTGTAATATATACTGACTCTCAAACGAAACGTTACGTATAAATAAATTTACCATATACAAACGCACATTTATATTTTTTGGTTGATTTTATCACAAGACAAATATGGATAATGACTTTATCCCTCTATACAGCACAAAATCGATGATTCAGAAAATCATAAACCGAAGGCATACAGAACCAGGTCAAAACAAGATCAAAAGCAAACAAAGAAAAACCTCCACCACATGAAAAGAAGCAAACTCCCGATATGGGAGTGAGACCAGGTGCCCAGGAAGAGTCAGCATCTCCTGCTTACATGCAGCACCTGTCGGTTTAACACGGTAGAATGGTCATATCCGGCTACATCCACCCTGGAAGATATATAGTTTAATCTGTGGTTTGATGGTACATGGCGAATGGGTAATCATAGTTAAGCAATACCTTGATAAATAAGATTATTTGATAGAACACAGAGTCTTAATTCCGTTTTCTACAGTTCTCCTACCACTCATATTTACACTATTCTTGGTTCGTTTACGTTACTGTTAAGTCAGCCGTAGAGAGATTAAGCTGTGGCGCTTTCACATGGTCTTACAGGTCGCTGATCTATCCAATTATCATGTGACAGCTAGCTAAACGGGACAATTATTTGCGTTTATAGGATTTACGCGGCAACGTCAAAATGATGTAGACCAGCTGCTTCTAACATTCCAAACTCTTGACGTCGCTGTTCTTTGATTAAGTTTAACATATTGTTGAGCAAGACATTTTGAAACATTTTAAGATTTTTTTGCGAGATCATATTCTATCGGACACGTTGTTTAATTCACCTGGATTAAACCAAGATACTGCATAGCACGTGCACATTTTTAAAATGTATATATTGGCGTTCTGGATGAGTGAGCAGAGCAAAAAGTTGTGTATATTGAAGAAACTAGACTTATAAAACAATTTTATCATAAAAATCCACAAATTTCAAATATTGATTGAAAATTGTTTGGAATACAACCGTGTATCATTTCTTTTGGGAGCCAGTATATCTACATATATACATGTATTGTTTCAGGAATATCAGCGGTGTTCGTTATGTACTATTTATAATAAATTGTGTACTGATTAAAAAATAATACCTGTAAAATCATCAGTTTTCGGATTTACTACTTCTTGTCTAATCTGCTTGCTTTTCTGATCTTGCAATCCTAAATAAACAAAAATGTTAAGCATGTACAACCTCATTTAAGACATGATTCGAGGGTAATAATAACAAATATGGATAATGACCATATCCCTGTATACAGCACAAAATCGACAATTCAGAAAATCAGAAACCGAAGACATACAAAATCAGGATAAATCAGAAACCAAAGCAAACAAACAAAAACCTCCACCACAAGAAAAGAAGCGGACTCCCGATATGAGAGTGAGACCAGTTATAGATAAAAATTATTATACCCGACAAAAAAAGAAACGCACCACTTAATCTTAATTCTATAAAATGTATGATGTTATGTATAGGTATTCCATTCTTTTCCATGATAAATCGTAAGTATACGAGTGACTTATTCTGTCAAACACCAAACGAATCCGTCTTCATGATCAGACACAGCGCCATGATAAAGACGCTTGGTTCAAAACACATGTCACAAAATATCTGTTCTCTTTTTAGAAATGACAAAAGCTGTTCAACCAATTGAAATTGATATATCAGGCGTTTCGATTTGTTTTTGGATAATGATAAACACTTTTCCCTGAATACAATTTCATATTATTGCTTCAAATGACGTCATCAAAAAGAAAATCTAAAGTTGTTAAAAACATCCAAAACATCAACTCTTTTGAAAATGAAGTCCGTGGTTTGACATTTTTCGCCCTTAAATTTTTTCGTTAAGCTTAAAATTACCCTCCTACAGCTGGTACCTGACATTTTTTTTTCGCAATCACAGTTTTCAGAAGCAATAATTCGATCCTGACAGGTCTTTTTTTTTCGTGCATTTTAATGGTTTTGGACGTGATTTAGAAGCTATTCTGGTATTCCATTTGATTATATCAATGTGATTTCACAGATAAATCTACAGCAGATAAGCCAGAATAGCTGAAGACAAACTAATTGTTCCTTTGGGATAAGAATTGCAGAATAATTATATCCTTTATTGTAAAGAATACCCTAATATACGGAAATGTTCATGAAGACATTCAATTTTTAGATTTAATGGCATATTTTGACTACATTTGAAAAGAGAAACCAGCATTTCTGTTATCAAAATTTCTTGAAATTTCTAAAACGTGGGTCCTGTAGCATCATATCCCACCCATTCTGCTACGTCTTTCGGTACGCTTTTTCGACATAATAACTTTCACACTTTTTTGGCTTATTACATTGTTTAGATTTAAGGATCACTGACGAGGGTTAAGTACCCGAAACGTGCATGTCTGGTCCATGTTGCCAATTTACCTGTTCTTAAATGATGCTATTCAATATGAAGACGTTTACATTTATACCACTTGGTGAGTGTCACTGCTGGTGGACCAGGAGTCCCCGAGGGCACATGTAGCCAATTTCGATCAATTTCGGTTGATCGTTTCTTCAACGCATTCTAAAATTTCTGTTATCAAAATTTCTTGAAATTTCTAAAACGTGGGTCCTGTAGCTTCATATCCCACCCATTCTGCTACGTCTTTCGGTACGCTTTTTCGACATAATAACTTTCACACTTTTTTGGCTTATACATTGTTTAGATTTAAGGTTCACTGACGAGGGTTAAGTACCCGAAACGTGCATGTCTGGTCCATGTTGCCAATTTACCTGTTCTTAAATGATGCTGTTCAATATGAAGACGTTTACATTTATACCACTTGGTGAGTGTCACTGCTGGTGGACCAGGAGTCCCCGAGGGCACATGTAGCCAAGTTCGATCAATTTCGGTTGATCGTTTCTTCAACGCATTCTAAAATTTCTGTTATCAAAATTTCTTGAAATTTCTAAAATGTGGGTCCTGTAGCATCATATCCCACCCATTCTGCTACGTCTTTCGGTACGCTTTTTCGACATAATAACTTTCACACTTTTTTGGCTTATACATTGTTTAGATTTAAGGATCACTGACGAGGGTTAAGTACCCGAAACGTGCATGTCTGGTCCATGTTGCCAATTTACCTGTTCTTAAATGATGCTATTCAATATGAAGACGTTTACATTTATACCACTTGGTGAGTGTCACTGCTGGTGGACCAGGAGTCCCCGAGGGCACACGTAGCCAAGTTCGATCAATTTCGGTTGATCGTTTCTTCAACGCATTCTAAAATTTCTGTTATCAAAATTTCTTGAAATTTCTAAAACGTGGGTCCTGTAGCATCATATCCCACCCATTCTGCTACGTCTTTCGGTACGCTTTTTCGACATAATAACTTTCACACTTTTTTGGTTTATACATTGTTTAGATTTAAGGATCACTGACGAGGGTTAAGTACCCGAAACGTGCATGTCTGGTCCATGTTGCCAATTTACCTGTTCTTAAATGATGCTATTCAATATGAAGACGTTTACATTCATCTATATTTTCACTAAAAAATTGAAAGTGAAAGTGGTAAAACAACAAAATTTCAGAAGGATACCAATCCTGCGGCCATGCAATAGGAGCTAGAAACAACACGCTTTATTCAGCATTATCATTGTGATATGTTGCGAAAAAATGATCGAAATGTGTTTTATCTTCGGTAATTCGAGTGCTGGAAAAAGAAAACTGTAATCAAATGTCCAATCAAATATATTTATGATGAATTGAAAAAAAAATCACTATATAATATGATGTGTGTTTCTTTTTCATCGGGTATACAAATAAATATTGCATGTTACCTTTCTATGGCCTTGTAACAGCGTATTCTTAAGAATTGCACTCTTATCTGTTCTTAAATGATGCTATTCAATTTGAAGACGTTTACTCTACTAACCTAAGCGATAGGCTTCCCCTCATTAGCTGAAAGTCGATCGGACTCGGGTTATTGATTGCATTGGCTCAATCTAATTGCCTCAAGTTTTGCAAATAAATGTTATAATATCGCAATATTCTATCGCACAACAGCCTGTTTTCTAACACTGCCTGAACATTAAGAACCTTATTTTAAAATACATATTACAAAAATACATTCAATAAACATTTCTCAATAATCATTTTGCTTCGTCAATGTTTTCGTCAATATGTAAGAAAGCCACAAAACATTGAATTTTCTGAGTTTCAGGGGGCATAACATTGCTAGTACGTTACTCATGACCTTGACCTATATTAGGGTGTAACCTTATCATTTGAAGCAAAAATATAATATAAAACATAAATTGAATTCTGTTATCATTGTATTCCTTTTTTAATTGAATTTCGCAAAGGGGAATGAGCAAACTCTGAACTAACTTTTTACGTAAGTAGGGGAGTAACTTTGAACATAACTGAACAGAATTCAAGTTCATCCTTGATCTGTATTTTTCGTTGTTAGTGTTATATTAAGGAAATAAATTGAATCTCTAGCAGTACTGTTTTCCTTTAAATGCATGGACATCGCATTTTACCCCAACTCTGACAAGTAAGCTTCGAAATCCTGAATAGTGTTTGACTAATAACGGTTATATGAAGACAGGGTATTCATTATCTTATACCGGGTGCCTAGACTTTTATACAAGGCCCTCACAATAATATCTTTCTAGTTGACGTCATTTCAAGAATATTAACAAAATAAGTCATCGATGGGGTAACCCCGTCATCTAAGAAAGGGAACTCCTACAACACTCGGTTACAGCACTAACAGCAAAACCCCAAAAACACCCACTGCAAAAACACAAAGCACACACGCTCAGAATGAGACGGAAGTGTTACAAAGGACGCCAGATCACATAAACACCAAACATAAACGACTACACATAAACCAACGAGAACAATGGGCAATCGGTGCCGACTTAGGACGGCCATCTGCCACGTTATTGCTCAGCAGACGGTGTCGTTTTCCTGGATTACGTGCACACAACCCTCCCACTGTTCCGATAACCCAGAGGTCTCGAAGAATGTACAGTTGTGATGTTAGATGACCACACACATACAAGACCGCAAATATCGGGGCCCAACCAACACAGATGAATATGTAAATGGATATAAAAAGAGGGCGTACGTAATACAGTCTGTGCTCTGTCGGCTGTAACGAGCTCATGTATGCTATTACCCGAGGAGTCAGACTGACATTCAGAGAGGACAGGTGGCCGGGGGATGATACCAGGTCACTAGGTTTTATCCCGACCAAGGAGAATAATACTGAATTGTACTGCGGAACTATGCATTTTCTTTATCGAGATGCATTACTTTCACTAATAGATTTAAGAGCAATGCTCATAAACTGAATTGATTAATTATAACGGTTACCCATTTAACATGTTTAATGCCAATAAACAGCAGGAAGGAGGAATAGAATACGGACATGGACATCACTACAGAATGATAGAATTATATAGAGATTGTACCCAGAAATAAGCTAATCTAAGGGGGGTTTGATAAAATATAAATATCAAGAATCAAGGTATAAAGGATCTAGGGTGGGGTATCAGGTTTGGTTGAATCCAGGATAGGCAGATCGCATAATATACATTTAATTTAGGAATATATGATTTAGGTATAAAGAATTAAAAAGCATTGATCCGTACCAACCGCCTCCTCTAAATGTGATATTCTTCTCTTGTAGGACTGTACTGTACTGCTAATTGTCTCTCCTAGTTTTGTCAGATGTGTAGATGTCTGGCTCAAACCTCCCTCTAAATCCGCCACCTTCGCACTTGTCTGACTAAATCCTCCCTCTAAATCCGCCACCTTCGCCCTTGTCTGACTCAAACCTCCCTCTAAATCCGCAATTTTCGCCCTTGTCTGACCCAATCCTCCCTCTAAATCCGCCACCTTCGCCCTTGTCTGACTCATTCCTCCTTTTAAATGTGTCAACTTTCCCCTCACAGCTCTCTCTACATTTGCTACCGTTTTGTTTGATGTGTCTAGATCCTTCTTTATTTCTGATACATTCTGCAAATACAATAAATCCTGCAAGTTACAAAACATGGAACAATCAGTAAAGCACAACTCTATACCTTCTTAAAGAAAATTTAAACCAATGCACCAGACACGTATTTCAGATATTTAATCATCATCAGTGATGCTTCATGCCAAAGTGCTTTTCATAACCTGCCCAAATTCATTTCACTAAGGCCTCTTAGTCCAGTCCTATTTTGATTTGAAATCGAACTAATTGCAAAAGAAATGTTTTTAGTATTATGCTGTAAGTTGACATAATTGGAACAACATTAGAGAAATTGTCATTTTTGGTGGTTAATTTCTCCATAAATAATGACTCATAGAATACCATTCTTCTTCCTTGAAAAGACTGGCTATAATATTATCTGCTGAAGCCAAATAAAGGATGGTTATGAATATAATTGAACATTTTTATTGGTTTGAAATTGCCAAAAGTGGTGTCGAAATTTGATAAAATGAGCGTATTCCCCATTTTCAGGATATGATTACATGGAAACGAATTGAAACACCATCTCATCATCAGAAAAGTGTAAAAAAAATTAACATATTAAAAGATGATGCATTAACTTTTGTGTCACAATGATTCTTCTTTTAAAAAATCGACCACGTAACCAGCTGGTTGCATCATTTGTTCAGGTATTCATCAAATTATAGCAAAAAGAGAGAAAGTAAAGCTTAATTTCACCCTGATTGTTGAAGCTTAATTGAATTTAAATTATGTTGTTAAATATTTGGAGTCAAATGAATTAAATGAATGTGATTTGATACTGTTTTGACCGCTGATTTTGTCAAAATCTAGTATCAAAGTAGACAATTTTGATCTTTTTAGAGAATTGTTGAAAAAATAAGGCCAACGTTTTTTATGTTAAAATTCCTGATATTTCAAAAATATGTTGACCGATTTGCTTTTAATTTTGCATGACAGTCATTGGTGAAAAAAGCTATCTAAAGCTAGAATTTCATATATCTGCCGCAGTATTATATTTCATAAAGCCTACGCTCACGCAGCAAGATACGCCCGTTGGAATTTTTTTCACAACACCAAAATATCTAAGTCCCATAACTCCATAAGGACAAATCGGATGAACCTTAAAATCGAAAGGCGGCTTCCTCTTCAAAGTCTGATCACAATGTACAAATATCATGAAAATCTGTTGACGCATATTCAAGTTATTGCGTTCCATGCACCTATATTTTGCCCTTAGCTTAACATGTATGTGTATATAACCCCCCCCCCTTACACTTAATTTATGTGACAAAAAATTCAAGAACCCGTTAAATATGTGAAAGAACATCCTTTCTACTTGAAGTATGCAAAATTTCAAAACATTTTGACCAGAAATAGATTTTTAAAGAATTTTTAACTATTTTAGTATATTTTCATTGTATTTAAAATATCTAAGTCCCATAACTCCGTAACGACAAATCGGAAGAACCTGAAAATCGAAAGGCGGCTTCTTTTTCAAAGTCTGATCACAATGTAGAAATATCCTGTAAATCCATTGACGCATATTCAAGTTATTGCGTTCCATGCGCCTTTATTTTGCCCTTAGCTTAACATGTATGTGCATATAACCCCCCCCCTCCCCATTACACATAATATCTCGGTTATGCGACCAAAAAATTAAAAACCCGTTACATATGTCAAAGAGCATCCTTTCTACCTTAAGTATACAAAATTTCAAAACATTTCAAGCAGAAATAGATTTTTAAATAATTTTTAACTATTTTAGTGTATTTTCACTGTATTTTAAAATATCTAAGTCCCATAACTCTGTAACGACAAATCAAATGAACCTGAAAATCGAAAGGTGGCTTCCTCTCCACAGTCGAATCAAAATGTATGAATATCATGAAAATCCATTGACGCATATTCAAGTTATTGCGTTCCATGCACCTATATTTTGCCCTTAGCTTTACATGTATGTGCATATAACCCCCCCCCCTTCCTATTACACACAATATCTCGGTTATGCGACCAAAAAATTAAAAACCCGTTACATATGTCAAAGAACATCCTTTCTACTTGAAGCATACACAATTTCAAAACATTTCGACCAGAAATAGATTTTTAAATAATTTTTAACTATTTTAGTATATTTTCACTGTATTTTAAAAATCTAAGTCCCATAACTCTGTAACGACAAATCGGAAGAACCTGAAAATCGAAAGGCGGCTTCCTCTCCACAGTCCAATCATAATGTATGAATATCATGAAAATCCATTGACGCATATTCAAGTTATTGCGTTCCATGCGCCTATATTTTGTCCTTAGCTTAACATGTATGTGCATATTACCTCCCCCCCTTCCTATTACACACAATATCTCGCTTATGCGACAAAAAAATTAAAAACCCGCCACATATGTCAAAGAACATCCTTTCTACTTGAAGTATACAAAATTTCAAAACATTTCGACCAGAAATAGATTTTTAAATAATTTTTAACTATTTTAGTATATTTTCACTGTATTTTAAAAATCTAAGTCCCATAACTCTGTAACGACAAATCGGATGAACCTGAAAATCGAAAGGCGGCTTCCTCTCCACAGTCCAATCATTATGTATGAATTTCATGAAAATCCGTTGACGTATATTCAAGTTATTGCGTTCCATAGGCGGACGGACAGACGGACAGACGGACAGACGGACGGACTTCGCCATACCATAATACGACCCGTCAAATGACGGGCGTATAAAAAATCGAACATTGTTTAATTTTTATAATGGGAGCATAGGGAACTGACTTAAAATTCCCCATAATTTTTTCCTAGATTAGAAAATGTTAGAGGACTTTTTGAAGATCTTTCAGTTGGTATAAAGGACATATAAAAACAAAAATGACCATGCATAGTCTTGAAATAAAAAAGTCCTCCTCAAAAGTGTGTTTAAAAAGCCAGGACTTAGTCAATTTTCTCACTTTAAGTCAAAATATCATTCTGATTCAATTTCATACTTATTTTTTTCCTACACTACTTAAAATTTACTTTTTATCTTATTATATTCATAAAGTATATTGAGCATGATTATGAAATCAAATAAAAAATCTATGCTTACCTATTTCATTTTAGAGAATTTTCTGAATCAAATTGACAAAATATTCATTCTCATTAAATAATTTTTGAAAAAGTATGGCCTCAACCGACATCATAAATATTATTTCACTTGTTTTGATGAAGTATAAAAGTGTGTAGTACAAACGTTCAATTAACAGAAAATAAAGCTTTTTGTTGTTTATCTTGATTCCTAACAAAGGCCACAAACACGTGCTCAAGGCGGTTTTGCTAACTGAAAATTGCCATTCTTACCGTTTTTGAATGGTCCGTTTTCCTTACAACTATGAAGCTTGAATTTTATTAAATGTCTTATATAGTTACTTAAGATGTCATAAAAGCTATTTTATGCTAAAACTGAATCTTTCTCTTGTTGTTCTGATCAACTTAATATGACGCATTTGGTCTTTTTACATTTTCACTAAAATGATGGGGGGGGGTCTAAATACTGCACTTCCCGTGAAGTATCGAGTGAGGACTTTTAATATGTGTTTTGTACGTGTGTTTAGACATTAAATCAAGCCTTAAACATTCTTCTGCAATTACTTCCATTTCAGCCCATTTTTTGGCATTATATGACTGGACTATCTGTTTTTATTTTCAGAATCTAAACTTACACTGTACAAACTTAAACAACTAGCTACATGTGTATCAAGAGTTTCTACAGGTTCAACCCTAGATCGTGAGTGCAAAGTTGTTTTTTCATTTTACTTACTAGTATTGTTTTTTTTTTTTAAATTTCAATGTAGATAAAATTTCAAGCTTTACAACATTTTCAAAAGATAATCATCATACCTCATAACAAATCTCGAATTTTATGCTTAGACGTATCACAAATTGGTCTTTAGATCTATTTCATTTTTGTGATGACCAATTAACACCATGCATACAGTACAACGATAAATCTATTATTTTGTGATCGACAAGTGCTTTTCTAATTTCTCCTAATTCACCGGCATTCATGACTCGAGCTTCTACATATTGTATCATACTCAATGTATCTGTATGTACTGTTGGTGACACGTGGTTAGCAAGGTCAAGAAGAGCTGTTTTAACTTGATTCCAATAACCATTGTAGGTAAATGTGCTTTTTCTGCATGAATTATATGATTACGAATCGTGCGTATTGTATCAACATGAGACATGTTGATTCCTGTGTGTCTTGAACAAGTATTTTTTATAAAAAGACAGCATAATGTGATGTCCATAACGTCTGATGAGACACCGGGCTTTGCGTCATATTGACACGGGCAGTCCCCTGTATATCCTGTACGACAAGCCGAAGAGGTCTTGATGAAAAGAAGATCCCACTGTGACCTGTTCATAGGAGTCACCCTGCTTGGTATAAGTCTACAACAACATCTTCTGTTCTTTAAATGAAAAATATCATGTTTGTTTTTGTCGAGGAACTGCTTGAAACTGGTATATCCATTCTTTACGTGGTAATCATTGATCACATGTCGTAATGTAAAAGGACACACGTTAAGTATTAATAAAGATGCCCGTCCATATCGAGCTTCGTCAGCGTAAATCATTGTCAAGAAATATAAAAATTCAACCTTTAATACGAGTTGTTATTGTAATCACTTATTGAAATTTCTTTCCCCGTCTTTTTTACGTGCCATCAAGTTCAAATCAAGTTATTTAAACTCAGTGCAGTACTGGTTTGAAATCTGGATCACTTGACGGAAAGAAACTTCTCGAGCAGAATGTTTACGCGTTCATAATTTGGTATCATGTTATAATACAAGTGTTCGTCACTAAATAAATTCAAAATCAGTAGATTTACACAATGACTATTATAGTATTCCAAAGTCGACGTTGCAATTCAGCTGATATTAACTATCTGGAACACCCGTTTAAATTAAACCACAAAACATGCAGGTAACTTTTCCATTGTCTTTACAAGTAAACCACAATTCAGTTTTATGACTTCGAGCCAACAAAGCATATATCCTCTATTTTTATCTAGTACGTGATCTTCTTTATCCAGACAAAACGCGTCAAACCTCCTCTTTGTTTCCTTTAATTTGGAAATACCCATTAGTTATTATAGAAGATATACATTTCAGTCCTTCTCTATCCCACTTATTCACTGTCGTGTTTCACGTGATACGCAAATTATATGTTCCACGGGAATCCTCATCGATTTAACCAGGTAAAATACCGCAGCTTAATCTACTTTAGATGATTTTTAGGCTCATCATGTAGCCATCGTTAGTAAATATAGGATGGAAATCTACTCTGATCAAAAATAGAGTCATATTCGGAGAACACTTATTATGATAAAGAGAAAATTTTCTATGCTTACCATATATTATAATATGGTAAATTGACAGATAATCTGAATATACGTCTATTTAAAAAGTAAACTACAACAGAACATTTTGTATCTGTCCGTCTGCTAAATAAAATTTTGTGTTTGCCCGTCTACTAAATTAATTCATGCATATCTATACAGTATTTACCTGGTTTTAATTAAAAGGGAACATATTGGAAGATATCATTCTCGTATCATGTGATATGCAACAGTGTTATTGTCAAGCCTAGGTATATATAATATTTAAAAAAAAGAGATGATAATCTATTTCATAGTTTGTCAAGGAATGTAAAACTTGCACTGTGTATGTCTACCATTTATAAAGAAACAGTCAATCTCTAAAGCAGAATGATGAATGACACATGCTTTTCAAAATATACCTTTATGACTTGTATGGGTCGTTTGCCAAATTTTAAAATAGACGGAAACATAAAAAAACAAAAATTAGTTCAGTCAGAACTTTCTTACACGGCATACTTATTTTCTTAACGGCATACTTATTTTCTTAAATTCTTAAGAAATGGACTGCTTCTACTTCACTGGTGTTAAACCGATGATAGTAACTTTAGTTACTATCATCCGAAAATGGCGGACACAAAAACAGGCAGAAACGATTTTTCCCTTTTATTTTACTTATTTTAGTGTATATTAACAATCTGAAGCGATGGAAATATACATATACAAAGTATTATTATAGGGGGACTTTCATAAATCTATTATCTTTCTATTTAGAGCAGAAAATAGGCAGCGAAATTTTCAGCCAAGACGATAGTAACGCAAATTCCTTATGATAGTAACTCAAAGCTCCCGAAATTCATGGAATGATAGTAACGCACCCTCAAAAATCCAGAAGGGGCATTTTAACCAGTACGTACTAAGAATTGGGCATGCAAGATGTTTTCTTTTTACGTAAATTCACTTAAATGACTGCCACAGATTATTCTGCAGTAGAAAACGACCTTTTAAAGTCACTAACCTTGATCCACCACTGGAATATCACCATGTAGACGTAGTCAATACTGCAAATGCAGATACATCGTTATTTATCCAAGGTTGCTCAAAGTTGTTTACAGTAAAAACGCCTCATATGGTCACCCATTTGGATTTATATGAAGCATGCATACTCAGATGAATATCAAGCATTGAATTTCTTCAGTTTACATAATACCTGCGCTCCTTGACCATGTAAAACTACACAAATAAATGATGAATAATCCCACCAAACGAACTTTTCTTTCATACGGAAATTTACGTGGTTTTATATTTGTTAGGTTTTAAACGGACAATCAGTGTCTTACGTTTCCGGAAGAAGACATAGATGATACATGTATATTGATAAATTTGTTATTTCTTTTTATGCACTATGTAATAAGCGCTGTTTAAAGCCATTCATTTTAGAAGTTAGGAAAATATCAGATTAAAAAAAATCTGTTCTTTGTAAACAAGGATTTATTTCAACTTTACACACCCAACTGTGGCCGGCAAAATAGACAATCAGATCGGAGCTGAGGCCAAAGACTGAAAGAAGTATAGAAATAGTATTTATACACCGAAACTCAGTCCTTTATAACTCCACTCCAAAAAAGACCTGAAATAAATATGGTTCTTTCATTTTTTTTTGAAAAATGATAGTCAAGATTCATTTTTTTTTAAATTACCGACTTTACTACATTTACAAGTATCTTTTGAGACCTATTAGATACATGTAGTTTTATTTTTTTCTTTTTCATTTACAGTAAGCTGACAGATGAGAGAGAGAGATTATTTCCCTTTTAGTTAGCAATGAAACGTTTGTTCTTTTAAAGACATGGCACATGTATATTTGTAGCTATCTAAGAAGAGTACATTTTTTTACAAAGGGATTAAAATTATGTCAATTTTTTTTTGTGTGTGTAATGTTTGTTGGAAAAAAAATCATTTATTACATTCCCTAGATAGGCAAAATACAATCCTGAATTCGCCGATATACGCAAGTAAATCATCTCCTACAAGGACTGAAATAAGATTAACTTGAAAATTTTCGGTTCGCCGCGCTACCAGTTTTACATGTAAATTTTCAAAAAATGACAGGAAATTCAACACAATTTTGAATTTTAAAATTTTGAGCCTTCAATTTCCCTTTAAAAAAGTCTGGATCCGCCTATGTATGATTATACTCAATACCTGTATAGGAGTGATAAATAAAAAACATGTACATGTATAATTGAAACTTCAACCCCCCCCCCTCCCTTAAACACGCACATTTTTCTCTTTTTGGTCTAATTGCGGCCTATGAAATGGTGATGTCCGTCTATCTGTACGTGCCAACAATTTTGTTCAGCCGTTGCGTTTGATATTGATCTAGAAAATATCATTTTATATACACGTAGTTCTATTGTACAAATTATACGTGGAATTTCATATTTTAACATTGAATCGAGATAGGAAAGGAGTTTTTTTTTATTGCAGGTATTGACCTTGGCCTAGACTGGCTTCGAGCCTGGTGATGGTATAAACAGCTGTTTTCGATGCAATAAGATACTTTAAAGTCGTAGAACGTTTTAAAAATGTAATGTTCAAACATGCATGTTTATTTCACAATAGAATTTTGGTGGAGCCGAATTTTTTTAGAAGTCATCAAAATCGTTGATTATTCCAATTCAATAGATTCAACTGGAATTTTAAACTTAATCTTATTAATATGTACTAGTATATCATGAAGTCAGAATAAGGGGAGCTAGGAGGGCATGAAAAATTCTAGCCATCATCTAAATCTCTGCAGTCACGCGTTACTTTTAAATAAAATTCTGCTAAATTTACAAATTTCTCATGAAAAAATTATTTTGTCTACTGCCGTTATCTGTTTAAAAACCCTCAAAATGATTAGTTATTATCTATATGTGTTCTTCTCTCACACAATGCATCACTATAGCATTTGCGACGTATATGGCGGGAAGAATAAACATCAGTTTTGCTGCATGACGTCAACAAATCTCGTAACGTCGTAACATACATGAATTCAATTTCAACAACTTCTTTGTTGAAAGGCGATGTTCGAAAAGTATGTAAAATTGTATAATGCATACATAACTGAAACTTCAAGGCCTTAATAACGACATAATAGATTAGAAATTTAAAATAAAGTGTTTAGCGATTTACATGTAGATGCTACGTAGCTAAATTCAGGCTTTTAAACCAAATAAATCAATTAATTCTATCACAAAAGGCGATTTTCAACATTGCTGCTCATCGAGTTACTATCATTTTCATTTCCAGTTACTATCATCATGCGTCGTCAGGCATTTTTGCGTTACTATCATCATCGATGATTTTTTGACCTGGCATTTTCTCGAATATAACGTTGAAACAATAAAATCTAATGGTATCATTGGAATCTTATATCAATTCTCTTTTGTTATACATCGCATAAAAGACAATATTTGGAAAAAATCGGTTCTGCCTATTTTTGCGTCCGCCATCTTGGGATGATAGTAACTGAAGTTACTATCATCGGTTTAACACCAGTGTAAATATAGATAAAAGAAAGACGGGGTACCACATACCAACAGACGTACAAAATAAATCAGACCATCAAAGTAGCATTAAATAATCAATACCATACGGTCGTTGTCTGAGGATAAGACGGATATGTAGTGAAGACACCGTTTATTTAAATCACAGACGTGAGCTCAAACACAATCTCAGAAAAAAGAGGATATAGTTCAAAATTGTTAGATAGAGAACTTAGTAAAATAGACAAATTAAAGAGATAAGATCCCCTAGGCTACGTATACCGTCATAGAAAAATGAAATCATATCCCACCCATCCTGCTATGTCTTTGGGTACATTTTTTGACATAGTAATTTTCACACTCTTTGGCCATATAACATTGTTTAGATTGAGGATCACTGACGAGGGTTAAGTACCCGAAACATGCATGCCTGGTCCATGCTGAAAATGTATCTGTTCTTAAACGATGCTATTGAATTTGAAGACGTTTAACATCGACAGAGTTCCGCTGGTTCTTACATACGCAAAGCAACTACCAGATGTAAGGAAAATAATACACAAATACATTAATCGGAAAAGTTACAAAAAAGTATTTAAATCACCACCAATTTCAGCTTTTCGAAGGGACGTAGTTTTGGAGATGTACTAGTTCACGCGATACATGACAAAATTTTCAAGGGAAAAGGAAAACAGGAAGTCACATGTTCTACAAATTGCAAAATTTGCCCGCTTATCATGGGTAATTCGTCAGTGGAAACCAACAGCACAACCGTTGAATTATATCAGTACTATATCTGCAAAACATGGAATGCCGTGTATGGGATAAGTTGCGATAATTGCGATCAATTTGTTTAAGTCGCGGAAACGGAAAGATCTATAGGGGAGCAAGTCAAGGAACATTTAGCAGACATAACTCGCGGGAGAAACAAGAGCGTACCAAACTATTTCAACCAAAACAGCCATAGTATTAAGGACATTAAGATTGCCATTCTAAAGAGATGATTGGAGAACTCTCGCTACCATCGTTAAACTAAAAAATATTTTGGATTGACAGATAAAATATCATAGTTGTCATTAGGGTTAAATAAAAATTCACAATTGGGAGTTCTCTGGTCGGAAATTCCTCGAGGAAAAATAAAGCAACATTCCGCAATTTAAGCAGCTTTATATATTATAATTGGATATGTGCGGTTCACCTCCTTCTTTTTGCCCCTATATTTTCTTTTTTAAGTTAATATCAATACATATATTGGTGGATTCATAGTAAGACATGCCGTTGTTATATGAATTAAGTGACGTTAAATCAAGAACAATATTTTTTTTAACAATACGTCGTGATAGATATCGATAAACAATGCGCAAAATGAACTGAACTCAGGACAAATATTTTGATGAATGTTAACAGAGAGAAAAAAATGTCATCCAGCAAAAGGGACTCCAACCTGAAGAAGGCTTCGGCCGGAAGGTTGGGACTGAGCAATATTTATTGACTGTTTTATGATTAGATTTTGGAAATAAAAAGACAGACTTCACGCCAGAAATGTACATTTGTACCACTTGGTGAGTGTCTTTGCTGGTGGACCAGGAGGCCCGAGGGCACATATAGCAAGTTGATCGTCTCTTCAATGCATTAAAAAGTTTCTGGTATCCACATTTCTTGAAATTTCTAAAACGTGGGTCATGTAGCATAATCTCCCATCCATTCTGCTACGTCTTTCGGTATTTTAGACATAATTTTCACACTAATTGTTCATATTACATTATATAGATTAAGGATCACTTACGAGGGTTAAGTACCCGAAACGTGCATGTCTGGTCCATAATGCAAATCTATCCCTTCTTAGATGAATCTTTCGAATTTGAAGACGTCAATCATTTGTACCACTTGGTGAGTACAACTGCTGGTGGACCAGGGGTCCCCGAGGGTACAAGTAGCCAAGTTCGGTCAACTTTGGTTGATTGTCACTTCAACGCATTTGAAAATTTCTGTTATCCAAATTTCTTGAAATTTCTAAAACGTGGGCACTGTAGCATCATATCCCACCAATTTTGCTACGTCTTTCGGTACATTTTTGGCCATAATAATTTTCACTCTAAATGGTCATATTACATTGTTTAGATTGAGGATCACTGACGAGGGTTAAGTACCGATACGTGCATGTCTGGTCCATGATGCATATTTATCTCTTCTTGGATGATTCTATCGAATTCGAAGACATTAAACATAATATGTAGCACTTGCCACCAGATAGGATGTTTAAGTAGTATTCGAATTACACGTCTTCAAATTCATAGCATTATTACATGCACGTTAAAATCAGATTGTAAACGTTATGTCCAACAAATACCGAAAGACGTAGCAGGATGTGTGGGATATGATGCTACAGGACCAACTTTTAAAGAAATTTCGAGAAAATTTTGCGAACAGAAATTTTTGAATGCGTTAAAGCAAACGACCATCAGTAGTTGACTTGGCAACATATTCAAATATACTGTATCGTTCTCAATTTATTTGCTGCTAACAATATTGAGAATTGTAAACGTCAGTAATTTGATTGGGAGATGGATATTTTTGATAATTATTTTAGTATTTGTTTGTACATGAATTACTTTGAAGACATGAAGCATTATAATAACTAATATAATACTTTAGACATTGAAGGGAGAGAAATTCGTGTGTCAAATAGCTGTATGAAAAACAGATTGTCACAATGCAGCATTGCGTGTATATCTTTTTTATGACTGAGCATCCAAATATAACCAGTCAAGTGTTTTCAAATATCATAAAGAAGGTTTTATCTTTCAGTTTATCAATGTTCATCTTACACAAAAGATGAAGTAAAATGAAGTATCAGTACAAAGCAGTTCGTGCGTTTATCAACTACTAAGTAAATTCTTTAAAGGGTACCGGGGTCAATTTTAAAAGTCACCGATCATATCGTGAAAGAATACCCCAGTGTCACAAAGCCTATGTGATACCCGTGTACACTCTAATTAGCATGAAACATATATGAATACCATATTATGTTATTTGAATATTACAAATATTTAATAAATGAGTATATTAATTTTACTGACACTACAAGCATTTTACTTTGCCTGGGTGTATACGGGGTTTTGTGTTAGAGTGGATGCAATATTCTACAAGTTGAAAACTTGTTCTAATCCTCAACCCCTCCCAAAACAATCATCGAAGTCCCCTCAGCTATTCTAGAGACTATATTGAGTTTTGCCTGCATAATTGTCACATATTTGTATTTCAATGACTTTATAACAAACGTTTATTTTCTTGAATTATCCATTATTCTTTTCTTATGTGAAGGAGAAAAGGGTGGAAATACTTTTACATGTACATGGGCTGTTCGATTAATTCGTAGACAAGTTTAATAAAACTTTTTCGTTATCGTCAAACATTTTGTTCACATACTAATTTATTCTTTAAGATTTCATATTCTTATTCTGCAAAATTTAAAGCAATCGGTCGATTAGGAAAAAAATACGGTGTTTATCTTAAGGAGTGACTTCGGAAAGCGGCACAGTAAATTACGCCCAAAACGACGCCACGTAGATTACGGAATACTTATCATTTTCATTCCTTTCTTCTGTCTCTTAATTTGAATTCACATTGAGGCATAAGTCGTTTAATGTATGTTAATGTGTTCAAAAATAATCATATAGATTAAAATAGGCAATCATGTGATAAATTCTTTCCCTGGTTCTATATTTAATCTGTTCACAATAGGTGCATAAAGAATTTCATTTTAGAACGTATGGATCATTCAGTTTTGTTTTTTCATGTCACGTCTTTTTAAATGATTTTCATCAAATTATCGCCTTCGTTGCAAAATATAGGCATATTAACGTGCGCTCGAAACATTTTCTTGCGTTCAATATGTATCATCTATAAAAGTATAATGTCTTATGTGGAGTTTGTATCAGCTTGATTTAAAGATCTATGATCTCATTTTGCGTAACAATTGCAGGAAGACGTCATTATTTCAAAGCATACTTCTTGATGGTGCTTCTTGTAACAGTGATATCTAAATACCAATGTATCGTTAAAAGTTCAAATTTCAGTATGATATCTTTGAAATTCTATGAAATGATATTTATATATATCGACTTTCTCGGCGTTCGTGGTTAGAAATGATAAAGGAATTATGTGCGTGCGTACACGATTTCGATATCTCAATTTTCGTACTGCGCCGCTATACGTCACAACACATCATTCGAGACAATGATTTAAATGACATAATATTTCAATCACCATGATATTCTATGAATTGATTATAATAAACCTCATCAATGTATTGTAAGAAAATTATAAGGTTATTGTCACGCATTTCTGAAATATCGCGGTTGTCTATGAACTTTTCGAACAACCCTCGTACATTTTGACCTTCGTCTCTAAAATCGATGAAAAAATTGCGTCAACTCTAACACAAAATCCCGAATACACCCAGGAAAAGTACAATTATTCTTGTAGTGTCAGTAAAATTAACAGTAGACAATTATCAAACAATGTTCTCATTTATTAAATATTTGTAATATTCAAGTTATATGTTGTATTTATTTATGTTCCATGCTAATTAGAATGTACACTGGTATCACGTAGGCTTTGTGACACTGGGATTTTTCTTTCATGATATGATCGTTGACTTGCAAAATTGACCCCGATACCCGTTATATGTTGTATTTATTTATGTTCCATGCTAATTAGAATGTACACTGGTATCACGTAGGCTTTGTGACACTGGGATTTTTCTTTCATGATATGATTGTTGACTTGCAAAATTGACCCCGATACCATTTAAAGAATTAACTTAGTAGTTGAAAGAAGGGAGGAGATCTCCAACAAGAACCAGTTGCAGCATCAACAGTAAAACACCAAAACACCCGATGCAAAAACACAAAAGACGAGTACAGCTCGATACGGAAAAGAGACAAACGACATGTAAACATCAAACACAAAAGACTACACATAAACCGACGAGACCAATGGGTAACCGGTGCCGACTTTGGACGGCCATCTGTCACGCAAGTAGCAAATGGTGTGGTTTGAGAAACGCACGACCTGCTTTGTACTGATAATTCATTTTACTTCAGTTTTTAAGTATGATGAAAATTGATAAACTGTAAGATAAAACCTTCTTTATAATATTTGAAAACACTTGACTGGGTATATTTTGATGCTCATTCATAAAAAAAAATTTACACGCAATGCTGCATTGTGACAATCTGTTTTTTCATACAACTATTTGACAGAAGAATTTCTCTCCCTTCAATGTCTAAAGTATTATATTAGTGATTATAATACTTCATGTCTTCAAAGTAATTCATGTACAAACAAATACTAAAATAATTATCAAAAATATCCATCATCCAATCAAATTATTGACGTTTACAATTCTCAATCTTGTTAGCAGCAAATAAATTCAGAACGATACAGTATATTTGAATATGTTGCCATGTCCGACCAACTACTGATGGTCGTTTGCTTAATCGCATTGAAAAATTTCTGCTCGCAAAATTTTCTTGAAATTTCTTAAAAAGATGGTTTTGTAGCATCATATCCCACACATCCTGCTACGTCTTTCGGTATTTGTTGGACATAACTTTTACAATCTGATTTTAACGTGCATGTAATAATGCTATGAATTTGAAGACAATTTGGACATAATTTTCATACTTTTTGGCCATATTACATTGTTTAGACTAAGAATAACTGACGAGGGTTTAGTACCCGAAACGTGCATGTCTGGTCTATGCTGAAAATTTATCAGATTTTAAATGATGCTATTGAATTCAAAGACGTTTAACACTGAATACTACTTAAACAACCTATCTGGTGGCAAGTGTTAAATATGTTTAACGTCTTCGAATCATCTAAGAAGAGATAAATTTGCATCATGGACCAGACATGTACGTTTCGGGTACTTAACCCTCGTCAGTGATCCTCAATCTAGACAATGTAATATGACCATTTAGTGTGAAAATTATTATGGCCGAAAGACGTAGCAGAATTGGTGGGATATGATGCTACAGTGCCCACATTTTAGAAATTTCAAGAAATTTGGATAAGAGGAATTATCAAATGCGTTTAAGTGACAATCAACCAAAGTTGATCGAATTTGGCTACTCGTACCCTCGGGGACTCTTGGTCCACCAGCAGTTGTACTCACCAAGTGGTAAAAATGATTAACTTCTTCAAATTCGAAAGAATCATCTAAAAAGAGATAGATTTGCATCATGGACCAGACATGTACGTTTCGGGTACTTAACTCACGTCAGTGATCCTCAATCTAGATAATGTAATATGAACAATTAGTGTGAAAATTATGTCCAAAATGTATCGAAAGACGTAGTAGAATGGATGGAAGATGATGCTACATGACCCACGTTTTAGAAATTGTAAGAAATAAGGATACCAGATATTTTCGAATGCGTTAAAGAGACGATCAACCGAAGCTGATCGAACTTAGCTATACGTGCCCTCGGGCCTCCTAGTTCACCAGCAGTGACTCTCACCAAGTGGTACAAATGTACATTTCTGGCGTGAAGTCTGTCTTTTTATTCCAAAATAAGGGCATCAAATCACAAAACATTGATATGCTCACCTACAATGGTGTTTGGAATCATGTGAAAACTGCTCTCCTCGACCTCGCTAACCACGTGTCATCCACAGTACATACAGATACATTGAGTATGATACAAGATCTAGACGCTCGAGTCAGGAATGCCGGTGAATTAGGAGAAATTAGAAAAGTACTTGTCGATCACAAAAGAATAGAAGAATTGGACGAGGTTGGTTTATCGTTGTACTGTATGCATGGTGTTAATTGGTCATCATAAAAATGAAATAGATCTAAAGACCAATTTGTGATACGTCTTAGCATAAAATTCGAGATTTGATATGTGATATGATGATTATCTTTTGAAAATGCTGTAAAGCTGGAAACTTTATCTACAATGAAATTTAAAAAAAGATACTAGTAAGTAGAAAGAAAGAAAAAAAACTTTGCACTTACGATATAGTGTAGAACCTGTCGACAATCTTGATACACATGTAGCTATAGTTGTTTAAGTTTGTACAGTGTAAGTTATACACTATGATGTTCCACTGTCCAGAATGGTGGATGATATTCTATCATACATCATTTGAACTATCCAACTAAAGAGTATACTCTATATCTTCCGAAATGATTCCTCTTAACGTATCCAATGTACAAATGACGATCTCGCGGACGTCTCGTACATTTAAACAGTGTTAAAATTATCTCGGTAATCTTCGGCAGTGTCTCGATAGTTTCCGTGGCTTGAGCGACGGTCGGCATGCTGACCTTTGATGATAGAAACCATGTTTTATGTTGTATTAGGTATATTTAGGTAAAAATATGTCATTATTCTAACTATATAATACATTTGATATTTATTTGTACAACGGATACCTTAATTGACTGAAATCGGTCTTCCATCATTTGATCTTTTTTGTTCGTACCAGTATTTTTTCTCCTTGTTTTTGGACCGAATTTCTGCCTCTTCCCAATGCCAAATTACCTCTAATAACTGTGTAATTCCCAAAGAGGAATAATGAAAAAATCACATAAGAAAAAAGACTGCCAATTCTGGAAGTCAGCACAAAATGTCTCCGTGCATTTTTATTCTATATTCATCACTTGTTCAGTTCAAGCAAAACAATGGATCATAAGCAGTGTTAATAAATGATACATTAGGGTTAGACATTGGTGACAGTTTGTACATGTATAAATAGATTTCAAATTTCAGCAGTTTTCCCAAAAGTGACAGGCACCGTCTCCAAAATAAATAAAAAGAAATATGGAAGAAAGGAGGGGATCTCCAACAACACTAGGTTGCAGCACCCACAGCAAAATCCCAAAACACCCATGCAAAAAACACAGAACAGATACCCACAGAAAGAGACGCAAAAGGGACAAGGAACACCAACTCACAACATAGAAACATAAAAGACTACACATAAACCAACGAGACCAATGGGCAACCGGTGCCGACTTAGGACGGCCATCTGCCAAGTAAATAGCAGACGGTGTGGTTATCCTGGATTACGTGCGCACAACCCTCTCACTTCTCCAGTTACCTAGAGGTCTCGAAGAACGTACAAATGTGGTGTAAAACAACCTCCTCACTGTAAGATGACGTCACACAAACAAGACCGCGAAACGCAGAGGCCCCAGAGACACAGATGAATATGTAAATGGATATAAAAAGAGGGCATGCGTAGTACAGTCCGTGCTCTGCCGGCTGTAGCGAGCTCATGTATGTAATCACCCGAGGAGTCCGACTGACATTCAGAGAGGACAGGTGGTCGGGGCCCTGTCTTCTCTAAAGAGGTTTGGACAGGGCCTGTCATGGAGTCCCGTCGTCCCAGTCAGTCAGAGTGCAAGTTTTAAGAATGGAACTTACGTTTAACAGCATTATGTTTCACTTTATGAAGCCTGGTAGTCATTTTTTCATGAAGGAAGGAGATCTCCAACAAGACCCCGTTGCAACAGCAAAACACCAAAAACACCCGATTCAAAAACACAAAAGACGAGTACAGCACGAGACACACGACATAAAAACATCAAACACAAAAGAATACACATAACCCGACGAGACCAATGGGCAACCGGTGCCGTCTTTGGACGGCCATTTGTCACGCAAGTAGCAAATGATGTGGTTATCCTGGATTACGTGCGCACAACCCTCTCACTTCTCCAATTACCCAGAGGTCTCGAAGAACGTACAATTGTGGTGTAAAACAACCTCCTCACTGTAAGATGACCTCACGCAAACAAGACCGCGAAACGTAGAGGCCACAGAAACATATTTCTAGTTTCAACAGTTCTTCAACTATTTTTCTTTTTGAAAAAAAAACACGATTTTTATTAACTGTTTACGGCTTTATTTCTTTATTTACTGTGTTACCAAACTTTGATCAAATGTAAACGTCTTCATATTGAATAGCATCATTTACGAACAGATAAATTGGCAACATGGACCATGGCCAGACATGCATGTTTCGGGTACTTAACCCTCGTCAGTGATCCTCAAATCTAAACAATGTAATATGCCAAAAAATATGAGAGTTAAGGAGGCTCAATAATCGTTTGACGTCATCAGATATCGAATGCGGTACGTTTATATGTGGCCTTTTGGTTTTTCGGCCTTCCAACCCCCTCCGTAATTCGCTTGTTTCCTGACGGATTTCGACATGTTTGGTTTCGATGAAACCAGAAAATTATCATCTACAATCTGAGTGTAATAAATATGTAGTAAAAAATATCGTTAAATTTATATATACAAAAATATTCCGTAATTGAGACGCCATGGCTACCGCCGTAAACGTATCGTTTTTATAACGTCTTCATCGATTATTCAACCGCTTGTTGCCCGGGATCAAAAATAAGAAGGTAAATTTAAGTTAACGATCAAATAGGATATTTCTTGAAGATTTTAGCGATATCAAAGATATTTCAAGTTTGGTTTCTCTAATAATCTTTGGTTAAACGAATTTTTCTTCAATTTGTCAACTTTCGTGCTTTTCAGTGAGATATTATCGAATAAAGTTTCCCTACTTGAAAAATTTCAGCGAGTGAATTTTAGTTTTAACCCTGCTTCGTTCAAAGATATATCCATTTTACAGATAACTGCACGCATTATCGAGAACGACGGAAGTGATTGACGTCCACTTATTGACATGGAACGTCAAAATGTCTAAAAACACTTCCGTTTACTTTAGGTCTATTTCTCTTACATGCATTCATATTTCTGTATCTCTAAATAAATTCATGGAACCAGAAATGAAATTTTGAACAAAACTTTTAAAAGCTTTGACTTGAACTTTTTTGAAAAAACTCATTTAACTGTCACTAACAAAACACGAAAGGTGAGTTTATAAAGGAAAAGGGCGAATAACGCTTGACTAGGGATATTTAGAATTACACACATTACTTCCCTTTTCTTGTTTATTTTTTCGACAAATTATTCGTGAACTTTTTTTTCCATTTCGATTATCATAGTTGTGTAAGTATTCTTCCTTGCACCAGAATTTGAAACTATCGCTGAATGTTGGGAAAGAATAATCTCGACTCGGAGTATCTGATTTTTTACCTGACCTGAGCTATTGTCATAGCACGCCGTCCGTCCGCCGTCTGTCATCTGTCTGGCGTAAACCAAGTAGATTTGTACAATATGGAACGAGGTAAAGCGGGATGTGGTGTACTTTGTAAAAAGATTAGAGTTTGGTCTTAGACAATATGTTAATTATAACATATATATTTTCATCATTATGATAATGTCAACTACGGGAACGGGGCGTTTAATTTAACTTGTTGCAAAGTTTTACAAAATCGTTACTATGATAACCAAGTATTTTAGATCAGGATGACGATAACATGTACTTTTTATATTTTTTTTTCGAAGACAGAGTTTGGTCATTGAAAAATATGTAAAAGAAATAACTTCTGACAAAGACTTCTTATCACTTTGATGTCAAATAAGGGAATTGAGTACTTTTTTTAGATTCTGATTTTGGGGTGGGAGGTACATAAAATGTACTTTTCTGTAACAGTTTTAGCTATTTCACCCTTTGAAAGCATTATCTATAAAGAAATATACAAAATCGATGATATTATGGTGAAAATTATTACAAGAATGGTTTTAATCTTGAATTATTATCAATATATCATGTCTTTATCTATCAAAATTCATTGTGTTGTGACAGATCTCGCTGTTGGTTTACATATGTATATTCAGAGGACCACTGGTCAATCAAATGAACGATGATATGTTATCTTAATTACAAATACAAATCATCAGATACCAATGTTAAATACACAACAAAATTTTTTTTCCTCTGACAAAGAATTCTTGGATTATTGAGCCACCTAAGACAGAATAAGCAATGATATGATAATAAAAACATAAGCTGTGTCTTATTTAAGTGCGTTTCTGTAAAAATAATGAAATCTATAAAAAGGATTAAATATTGCAATAAATCGCAATATGAAATTTGTATCGCAATATATCGCAATACGTTTTTTTTTGGCCCGTAATACCTAGCCCTACAATATATACGTATGATCTGACATAAAGTACAGCAATGTTACACATCATGATTCATATGATTCATAGCTACTTACCAATGCGCACTTTCTAATTCCAGCGGCGAATTCAAGGGGGCGAATACCCCTCCTTAATCAAATTTGCAAACCATGGTAAAGAGATCATTTTTTCCATCTCAAAAAACTAAACATCAGTAAAAATCAACTTCTTTTACTTTAAATGATTGTCAAATGCATAAATGTCAATGCAAGATGGTCTTTAAGGCTAAATGCATGATTTCCCGGGGGGACCTTCCTGGTACCCCTTACTAGATCTCCGCCCTGGACCCTTTTAGGAACCTACGCGGTCCCCAAACCCCTTTCAATTCTTCCGCCCCTACTAACTCAAAGCTGGATCCGCCACTGAATTTTAATGCTTATGGAGAAATAGGGGAAACAGGCAATCCACATTAGAGCTAGAGCGTCTAAGTATTACATTTAGGCGCTTTTGTTCTAACAGGAAAAAGACATTCAATGCTTAGTGTATGACCGTATATTAAGTATTACAGCGAAATAAACAAAGGCAATTTCATTCTGGAAGTTACGTGTTTCAGAAAGCAAGATATGTAAACGAAAGAAGAGGGGGGATCAAAGAACATGCGGGTGCAGTACCCTGAAACACCAAAAAACCCATGAAAATACAAAATGATGACATACACAGCAAGAGACATAAAATAAAGAACACCGAAGACCAAGACAGAAACATCAAACACAAATAAAAAACACAATAAACCAACGAGACCAATTGGCAACTGGTACCGAATTAAGACAGCCATTTGCTACGCAGATTACCGGATTACATGCACAATACATCCGCTTTCCCGATTAATAAGACGTTTCGTCGAACTCATAATAATGGTGCGAAATAACCTCATTGCTGTAAGATGAACATACAAACAAAACAGAAATACACAGGAGCCCGAGCAACAAACACTGTATAATTATGTAAATTGATATTGAAATAGAGAGTGTACGAAATGAAGACCGTGCTCTCCGTGAAATACAGACCAGTTATTCAAGAAACCTAACTGTCATTTTGATTGAAAACCAATTATTCTATTTATGTTTCTGCAGTTAACCGACCTTTTAAGTATTTCAATTCCAAATAATTCTTTTAAGATTTAATTTAAAGTGGTCTTGTCGTTAATTGAATCAATCAGTTCTTTCCAGAGTCAATCCAACAATTGTATCTGAAACAGTGCATGTTTTGTAGATTTTTAGTTAATTTTCATGTTTGAACATTATATTCGTACCAAATTATACTCTGTTAATTTACGGAAGTTACACGAAATCTACGATTATCGAAGGACCTCGCAAATACCGATACACGTTCCCCAGAATCCAGACTACAAGGAGTGATCTTGGACATTTCTACTTTTCGTTTATTTCAAGCAGTTTAGATCAGATAAATCAGAGGAGAAAACAAACCGCCCTTTCATTAAAGTAAGATTTGCAAACAAAGGTATTGATAACTTGAACCTTGGTCAAATTTTGAATCACACAAAACTGTCACAGAAAAAATCCCACCATATTTCAAATCCAAAGAAACTCCTTGTATTTCCTATAGCTACACACCAACAGTTGCATCTAAAATTTACAATTACAAACGATTCCTGCAGTGTATTGATTTAAGTAATCCCTCACTACATCCACTTCCCTGCGAATGTTCTTCATCGGATTTCAACTACTCTCCTTGTGGACACGTTATTACTGGTGACCTTAGTATAGTCGAACGACAAGTTGAGAGAATTGTTAAAAAAGGGTCCCAAATACAGAGAAAGTATGTCCTTTACATGGAACCAAAATGTCAAAATTATCATGGACTCTTGTGAGGAATATGCAAGACGTTGGGCAAAGAAAGAGGATGTACAGCTCGACACCCTTTCCGAATGGATAAAATCAATCAGAGGTTACTTTTATCTAGAATTAACCGATTAAAATCAACTGTGAACACCAGATTCGTGTCTATATTTAACTTACCTCCAAGAACATTATGTCATCACACCAGCGGACAAAGCCTCAAATAATTACACATTTACTTGCAAAAAGTACTATTTCGACAGTCTAGTTAAAGAGTTGGGTTTAAATTCGACACCTGGAAATCCCACTTACACCCCAACAAACCTTTCTGCCTCTGAAATAATAGATAACCACAAATCAGCTCTTGCTTCCTTTGGCTTCGACACTACCAATTTAGATTTAGATTTACCATACTTATACTGCATACCTAAAATGCATAGAATCCGTACAAACAACGTTTCATCGCTGGTTCCTCAAAATGTTCTACCAAATCTGTATCGATCTTACTCACCAAAGTTTTATCTGAAATCAAATCTGGGCTCAAAAATATTGTTCGACAGTATATTCTCGCAGTGGTATCAACCAGATGTGGATTTTAAAGAATTCGAAGGAACTTTTAGAACATCTGAAATCCACTCATTTTAGTAAGTCCATTCGATCAAAGCCTTTGATTTTTCGACACTGTACACTGCAATTCCACATTCTAAATTGAAAGAAAGACTCGCAAAAATGATAAGTAATGCGTTTACAAGTAAAACGGTAATCGCAACTACAAATTTATTGTTGTTAACTATGACAAACCTACTTTGTAAAAGAAATTCCGATTCTGAAAATAGTACACTGAAACAGACATTATTCAGAATGTTAAACTTTCTGATCGACAACATTTTTGTGGTGTTTGGAGGAAAGGTCTTCCAGCAATTGTCGGGAATTCCAATGGGGACCAATTGTGCCCCACTCCTTGCCGACATTTTCCTTTACTCGTACGAAGCTGAATTCATTCATCTTTGGTCTCTGAAGGGAAAGATACTTAGCTTCTGACTTCAACTTCACTTACAGATACATAGACGATGTGTTGTCCATCAATAATCCAAAATTCGCAGATTTCCTGAGCAATACCTATCCTTCGGAGCTTGAAGTCAAAGAAACTACAGAGACAAATAATTCAGCATCCTCTTGGACATATTGTTGTCCTACGACACTGATGGTCACATGAACACCTCTCTCTATGACAAACGTGACGACTTCAATTTCAGCATTACAAACTTTCCTTTTCTGAGTAGCCACATCCCTTCATCGCATGCTGATGGCGTGTTCATATCTCAGTTGATACGCTATGCCAGAGCAAGTACCAAATATACGGATTTTGTTTTGAGGGCTAGGCGTCTTTCAGATAAGCTTCTCAGTCAGGATATGTTTGTGACCGACTAACATCGTCACTGAGGAAGTTCTACGGTCGATATGGGGAACTCGTCATACACTATGATGTCCCACTCTCCAGAATGGTGGATGATATTCTGTCATAGACCATTTGAACAATCCAACCAATGATTGTACTCTATATCTTCCAAAATGGAAGTAACCGATGTGACAGTTCTACCGAATTGAAGCGACGGGTGTTGCATGCAAGCAGGAGATGCTTACTCTTCTTGGGCACCTGTCTCACTCTCATATCGGGAGTTCGCTTCTTTTCATATGGTGGAGGTTTTTGTTTGTTTGCTTTGGTTCCTGTTTATCCTTATTTTGTGTGCCTTCGGTTTCTGATTTTCTGAATTTCGATTTGTGCTGTAACAGGGATATGGTCATTATCCATATTGTCATCGACGGCGGATGCGGCTAAACAAACAGTATAGTTACTCCTACTAGGGACATGAAGGTAGAGTGAAATAGTAGGCAATGTAACATGTGAAAGTCTGGTCCGTGCTGCAAGTTAATCTGTTCTTAAATGATCCTTTTGAATTGAATACGTTAAAAATGTGTACCAATTGGTGAGTGCCACTGCTGGTATTCGATCAACTTCGGCGATAGTTTTCTTAAACGCATTCGTAATTTCTGTTATCAAAATTTCTTGAAATTTCTAAACCGTGGGTCCTGTAGCATTAGATCCCAACTACTCTGCTACGTCTTTCGGTATATTTTGGACATAACTTTCACACTTTTTGGGTCATATTTCATTGTTTAGATTGAGGATCACTGACGAGGGTTTAATACCTGAAACGTGCATGCCTGGCCCATGCTGCAATTAATCTGTTCTTTAATGAATGCTTTTGTACTTGAAGACGTTGACATCTGAAATTTTCCGTGAGGTTCGTCTGAATTCCTATACTGTGACGGAACTTATATAGGCCGAGACCATTGGAACAAATAAAAGATAAAGTCATACTAATAAAACAAATATCAGCATTTCAAGTAGATACATGTACATATTGAAACAAATTATTAAAATATCAAAGAGATAGAAATAAAATTGTTCAAATATGATTGAAATATATCAAACCAAGTGCTATAATGACGAGGCTATCACACTATACAAAAAGCCATGTAATGGGGAATAAAACAAATGAATCTGCATGTAATGAATTGATATGAGTCGTATTATCGTGTTTGATTTAAACATATGTAGGTTTCATTGTCTTTTTCGAGACGTTATTATAGCTCGATTTGTATATGTAATGACCTGCGTATAAACGATGTCACTGTCTTAATGCGAGAGTGTGAAGACAGTTGCTCGTTAGAATACATTATAAGGCAAAATACATGAAGGAAGAGCTTTTATAAAGTGCCAAGTGACGAATGATTACATTATTATACACTCTAGTTGGGGAAGGAAACTGAACAAAGGGCTCTT